>CM062297.1:85623807-86823807 GCA_031216915.1 Pictodentalium vernedei | reverse complement strand
TTGAAAAATTTAATTTATTCAACTGCTCAATTTGCATATTACGCGGGCGGATGCGGGCGATTCGTTAGGTAAAGGGTTATATTGATATCAGTGCTTTTAGCTCATCAGACTGAAAGTCAGGGTGAGATATACTTATCACTCTTCGCCCGTCGTAGTACGTAATCGTCTGTCGTATAGGTCGTGCTCGAGTCTACTCCTTCAAAACCTATATCCTAATTCCAATACAATTTCATGATGTGATGGCTGGAGTGGAGAATTTCAATGTTGTTAAAATCAGTATGCTGCCCCACTTTGGGATGGAGAGGGGGCGAAAATATCAGAGGTAATATTTGTCTTCGAAATGGGAACGAAAGAATGTAACTCTGCCCTAATTTTACACCTTTCATACCCTTTCGGCTGATTTGATATAAATGTCGATTACATTATGAGTGGTTGACATTTTCTAGATTTTTGAAAAAGAAAATTAATCTGTGGGATTATAAAAAGAATTCCAGTCGCCGTTTGTGCCCGAACTGGACATCACAGGAAATTGATATTTGATATGAACCATCCTTGGTGGAGTATACTCAAACGACTCAAAAAAACCTTCAGCGGTTTAACCCTTTGAACACGAATAGTATCTCCCATTTCAATTAAATGGCAGTAATTGGAAGAGTCCATATCCATTACATGGGGCTAGAACAATTAATATTTTCAACGCACATTAAAAATATTAATTGTTCTCCTACACGTTCACTTAACAGCCATCCTGCGTAAGGAAATAATGACGTACCGTGTACCTAGGCTGGAAAAAGCGGTCACTTGGGTTCAATCGGTTAAGTATGGAGACCCACTAGGGGCCCTCCTTCGAACAGTGTAGTTGATTGGGAAAACAGTTTAAACATTTTTTTCTATAAACAACTAATCCAAATGCCTTCCATATTTGACATTTTACATCTGTTACACCACTTTGTTCAAATTAAGCCGCTGTGGCCATATTTAGAGGTGGAGAAACTGTTTAAAAAATCTTCTTGTAAACTACTGACCCAATTGCTTGTTTGATTGCTTGTGTTTGATATGTAACATCTTTGTGAGGATGCTTTGGAAGTTTGCTAAGATCGAAACACGGCGCCATGACACTTCATACAAAAGGTAACACGTCCACACTACATTCATACTCTGCTAAAGCGACATATAATTCATTTCAATTCGTATTATTTAAATTAGAGTAGTTAATTACCTTGATCAGTTGTGAAGGTTTTACAAATTGTGAGTAAATGGATGCATAACACAGTAAAACGTATTTATTACGATATCAGATACAAGGAATAGTCAGTTATAGCGAGTTTTTAATCCCTGGCCATCGCTCGTTTAAATGGTGCTTAATTTCTACGCTTATATCGAAGTCGGTTATATAGAGAGTAATCGCTTCACTGGACTGGTTACGTGAAATAATTCATGAGAGGTGAGGGACGTTGTACAAACACGAGTGTGCGAATGCGCACGAGTGTTTTACAATATAGTCCCTCGCCTCGAATGAATTATTTCACGTAACCAGTCCAGTCAAGCGATTACTCTGTTTATTACTTTTCATTATTGACGATAATTATATTATTTAACACTTTACCTAACGTAACGGCAAAAACCGGCCAGCGCTATTCTCAAAAATGGCCAATTAATTTTCATTATTTTTTTCATTTTCTGTCTCTAAAACATAGGTTATGACCCCTCATTGGAACGAGCTCGTCGAGCTCGTTCCAATGAGGGGTCATAACCTATGTTTTTGAGACAAAGAATGAAAATAATATTTATTCAAGAGCTGTTTTTGCAAGTGTCGTCTGTTTTTCATGTTAGGTAAAGGGTTACAAAAACAATGAAGTCCCCATTACATCCACGGCAAAGCGTCTTCGTTTGCGCACACGGATACATGACACAATTGTCGATTGAATAATTCACTTGTGAAGTTTATAATCAAACCCGGAAATCCCAGTAAATCACACCTTGGAAAGTAAGAAAGTGAATTATCGGTTATAGCGAATATGTATTGTCACTAGGGTCCTGCGAAGTTTCGAGATTCGATTCGATGTCGAATCTCAAGTTCATATTCGTTTCGATTCGAAATCGGTTGTCCGATTCGTTTACTCTCGATTTTTTTCATAGGAATATAGCTTGGTATCAGTCATCTTCATCATCTCACACAATGTATAGTTCAGTTGGAAATCGTACATAAAGAATGTTGAAATAAATAACCAGGGCGTAACTTCCGTTAGATAAATAGAGGATATGGAATGAATGTTTTTCTCATATAATATTTATGAAACGAGTCCAAGAGGCTCGCCCAAACGGAAAATTCGGACGAGTTTCATAAATATTATATGAGAAAAGCATTCATTTCATATTCGATTTATCATATGACACACACACGCACAAATTATCCACTTAGTATGACTTTTTAACCCATCACCTAACTTGAGTTGCAGACGGCCCTTGGAAAATCATCTTCGTATAACTAAAAAAAAATTCTTTTTTGCTTCCAAAATATAGGTTATGACTCCTCATTGGAACGAGCTCATCGAGCTCGTTCCAATGAGGGTCATAACCTATGTTTTGGAAGCAAAAAGTGAAAATCTAAAAAAAAATGAATGGCGTTTTTCTTGTAGGTAAAAGATTAATACAATATAACCCACACTAAATAGGACAGATAAAGTAAATTATACCTACTGAAATTATGCAAATGTCACCCAGTTGTATTTGTTTAGCCAATCAAATTGTCTAGTTTTGAAATTGACCAATGAAAGCTCCCAACTCTAATTATGCAAATTATGAAAATGTGGCCCAGTTTTATTTTGTTCAGTCAATCAAATTGTCTAGTTTTGAAACTGACCAATGAAATTGATGGAAGGCTTTATTTATCACTGATTAATATGAAAACAAAGTATCACATGTTTTAAAGTGAATAAAACGGACGAGTCATATGACAAACATAAATAACATCTACACTCAAGTTAACAGCCATTGTAATTCCAGTATCACTAGTCCTTACCACTGTAAAACGCAAAATTAAAGTTTCCAAGCAATGCTGACGATGAACTATAATCCTTCAGGGTAATATTCCAACTACATCATTGAAGAAGGCATACCATGATGCTGTAGCTGTGTTATTTTATCAGTCAGGACCTGAGCCATCACAGTCGGAACAAATCAGGTTTATAGCACACCCAACCCCTATCGGTTATTCCCAAGATGCCACTGATCCGATTCAAGGTTCGATTCGATTTCGAATACTAGGCGTGGTTCGATTCGAGATTCGATTCGAATCGAAAATGTGTGATTCGCAGGTCCTTAATTATCACCCCAGTTGTATAAAATTAAATCACATAATACGAATTTTGTTTACATTTATATCTGCTGTCATCTACTTAACTGATTTCTGATCCTAAGAAAAATATTTCATTTGAGCCCCTGAGAATAATAAAGTGTTAAATAAATAGACATAACGCGATCGGTGGGTGTTTTGCATAACAAGTTAAAATGGCGTAGTCATGACTACGCTATTCCAACGAGTTATGTAAAACACCCACCGATCCAAACACACATTGTGTTCTGCATGACTACGCCATTCCAACGAGTTATGTAAAACACCCACTGATTAAAACACACATCGCATTCTGTGTTTATTACACATCCCATGCATTAAAATTCATTTAAAAAACCTAATTTTAATTCCGATATTTAAACCCAAAGGCGAAGAGTCCGTTTGTTTTGTTTGAAGCTGTACTGATCAAAAGGATCGATAAAAAATCAAAACAACCTATTGGAAACCAGTCTAAATTGCATCATTATCTTTTCTGTTGGGCGTGTTTGTTGAAATTCATATCGCTGTTTCCCTTCGGCTGGCGTCCATTCACGCCTAACCATTTGGTGTCTATTACTTTTAGTAAAAATATAAATACAAATTTGGGCAGATTTGCAGAACAGCTGGCAGAAACCTTTTAGAAGATGTTCGAAGCATGTCAGGATGTCGGAAGATTTACCGAAATAAAATTGACCAATTTAGGTATATGGGGATCCGCAGACGAAACGGCCACGGGACGGGGTTAATGTTGTGGTTGGAAATGCTTGGTTTTTTTTAAATATTATCTAATGTTTTGGTTAACTAATTATTTTGTGAACCGACTTTATTTTGCTTTGGACGTTTTCGTTTTCACACTACGCGACAGACGATCGATAATTGCATAACGAAATTTGGAACCATTCCGAAGCGTAACTAATGACTCGACGGGAAAGAAACTAGTATAAACGGTGCTGAGAAAAAAGTTCCGGCTTGTTCATCATCAGCTGAATACAGAAACATTTATGTCATAGCGACGATTCCGGTAAATACAAGGGTTTAAAGTTTAATGGATGTGTAATAATAATAAATACTTAATAATAAATAGTATAATTAACGGCAGCAGATATTATAAGTTACAGGGCGTTCAGTTGGCAGATACAGTGTCATATACGGCTCAGAGAAAACAATATTAGGTGAGGCGAAGCCTCACCTAATATTGTTGTTGGCAGATAGAGTGTCATATACGTCTCAGAGAAAACAATATTAGGTGAGGCGAAGCCTCACCTAATATTGTTTTCTCTGAGCCGTATATGACATTGTTTCTGCCAACTGAACGCCCTGTAACGTATTTATTATGCACGGCATGCTAAAATGTCGTTGGGGAAGTTAACTCAACGAATAGTTAAATGATGCGCACTTCTCGAAAAATGTAAACAAAGCAGACGATGTTTACATACGCAACAAGGGGAGTAATTTTGCTTCCGCATTCTAATAAATCACTCGTGACTTGTTCTGTAACCGCCAATGTTTTGGGCTGGTTTGGCATTTTATTATAACAGTTTCATTCAATCGAATGCAATGTTTATAAGACGGGGCTATTTTATATGGTGGGTCTTCTGTACGACAGCGCTGCAGCATGTACGTACGATTAAATTAAAAGCTGAGGCGTGTGGATATAGTGATAAAACAAAATGGCTGACGGGCACCTAATATTAAATTAATATTTGGTGCTGTTCAGCCATCCTGAACCTAATATTGCGGAGTCTATGTCTCTTAGTAACTTCATTTGATTGGATAAACAAATTTACTAGCATAATAATATGTAATGTATTCATAATTTTCATAAATTAGTTTCTTTTGCAAAATTAATATTTTCCCCGACTTCATTTCACCTTGTGCTGGGTTAACAATCTGTAAGAACGTATAGACGTAAACTCAATAACAATGTGTTGGAATAAGACAAAATCAATGAATCAATGTTTATGAATTTGAACCGAATAGAAAATGCCGTAAAACAAACGGCTGAACGACGGTCAACCATAACTGAATTCTTAAAAAAGTAATTATGCAAAAACGTGTAAATATTTGATTATGCTGTTCATATATGTAAAACACCATGTTTCAGTGCAACTGAAGTCTGTTTTACGTCTTTAGCACATTATTTGGATTTTACGATTTTACTTCCTTATACGGACATAACGAATATCGGTTACTTGGAACTCACTTTCTTGGTCCCTGTGACTTTTCTATAATCGAGTTTTACTGTATAACTTCGATACTAAAGCGTTAAATTTTAACACACTAATCATTGTTCCCTTTCACAAGCATGCCCCCTTTTTAAATTACTTCGCATATACATACTCCTGCGTGCCTGTATACGAAAACCAAACAAACCTCTGCGATGGAAATGTACGTTACCGTCGGTGATTTCTGATGCGAACGGTAAAACGATGAAGGTCCGGCCGCCTCAAGATAATTTTTTTGGCAGTCGTTAAGTATGATGGCTTAGTGAATGTGTGGGTTAGAACAATCAATATTTGCAACATGCAGCCCAAAGGGTGCACATTGAAAACATTTATTGGTCTACTCCAAGACAATGAATACGCTTCTTATACATTTCGTGGCGCTCCGAACTGTTGCAGTAAAATTAAATGAAGTCTCAAATTCTCGTAGTTTAATTAAACGCCACGACAAAGACGCGATGGCTTCTGTGATCGATGAGCCAATACGTTTCGAAGGCATTTCAGAATTTCGTTTGAGTATACCTGTGTTGTTTGACGCCGAGTTATTGTGCTTCATGAAAGTCGTCGCGTATCACAAAGTAATTATAGAAGTTCGACCAGAAATGTAATGAACAAAAATGTAACCTGAGGTGATGGAAGACTCCGCCGTTTATGCTTTGGAAATTTGAAACTGCGACAACTGAAAATCGTCCCTTGAGTTCCAATGTGTTCTATGTGCCAGTAGGCTGCCAGTAGGCACACAGAACACATTGAAACTCAGGGGACGAAAAAGTAACACGGGTTCGCCTCGCAAACTTGGTTGTCGATAAAATGTGTTGTTTTTGGTGATAACCAAACCGTGCGGAAAATGAAAATCACATGTGTGGAAGGGAAATCGTTGACGGACTATCTTTACAAAGAATCGAAATTTCACTGGAATTTTCTACAAACCGTGCACCGTAATATTACAGTTTGAATCTCTAGCGATAGTTAAAAATCGTCCCCTGAGTTCCAATGTGTTCTATGTGCCAGTAAGCACGTAGAGCACATTGGATCTCGGGAGGAAGGAATAGTAACATGGGTTCCCCTCGCAAATTTGGTTGGCGATAAAAAGTGTTCTTTTTGTTGATAGTTGTCAAATGAATGGCTGAGTGTCCTTCCAATAATTGTTTTTTTTATAGACGGGAAGACGTGTAATAAACACAGATCGACACGTTTGTGTGAATGGGTCAATCGATATGGCACTTGTACCATCGCGGTAGGATAAAACTCTAGGTCTGTGGCCTCTCGTTTTAGCATTCCGCGTTGGCACTCGTGCCATGTCGATTCACTCATTCACACGCGTATGTCGTTCTGTGTATTTACAGACTGCGAGTCTAACACTCAAGCCACCAGTCAAATTCCATACGTTAAGGAATCCGACGTTGTTATAGACTGTTTGTTTACCCACTTTTCGTGGAGTTTGAGCTCAGACTACCGTTGGTGTAATGTGATGTCCTGCGAAATTGGCAGAAGCAAAGGCTGAGTAACAAAATGTACAGACGCTCGTTCGACCTCCAGTTATATGTATTCGAATCAATAAGAATTTAAATCGACTTGAAAATATCAAGATTTTGGAACTATGCGGCGAAATCATAAAACTACATCTGTAGTGAGTCTTTATAAATAACGCAAATATCACCCAAGATTAGACCAAATCAAGTCTCAACTGATAGTCTTTTCTTGCGTTGATTCACAGAAAATGAATGTTCAAGGTATTGTTTGATGCATTAGTCAAGAATATTTCAGCTGCTTGGAGAAGCGAATTTGAACTAACAGGAGTATTCGAGACGTTTCAATCTAAATATAGGCGATGTACTATTTAACCCTTTACCTAACAGACGACACTAAGCAGACGACACTTGCAAACAAAATTCTTGAATAACTATTTTTTTCATTTTTTCGATTCAAAATATAGGTTATGACCCCTCATTGGAACGCGCTCGACGAGCTCGTTCCAAAGAGCGGTCATAACCTATGTTTTTGAGACAAAAAAAATGAAAAAAAATAATGAAATTAATTGGCGACTTTTGTGAAAAGCGCTGGTCGGTTTTTGACTGTTACGTTGAGTAAAGGGTTAAGTGCTAGACTGGTTCCCGGACATAACACCATTGAATTCCTTACCGAATTAGACTGGTGGGTTGGGAGCTTGGCGGTCTGCTCTGTGTAGAGGACAGTTTTAGAGTATTCAGCATTGGCTCGCACGTGTAGTCTTGGATACGCATGGCGGAAATCTAGTGTAGACAAAAAAGTGAATATTAATTTGTAAATTAATTTATTTATCATTGTTATAATATTCCACAGTTTCAACAACGATTCACTTTTCAGTGAATAAATACGGATGATGATTGTTCTGGAGTAACAACTACATGAAAACAACAATTTCGCAGTACTCCACAATGTTGTTGACCTCCCATTCACGCGGGACAATATGGGAGTCATCCGATCCATTTCGACACCTCTTTTCATGGAAATTTTGAATGTCAGTTTTGAAATTCACGCTTTCTCACCCACCAGGTGCATTTAGAGCCAAATGCACCTTTAGAAACGACCGCCATGTTTCGACAGCTTGGCAGAAGTATTTATTTATTTATTGATGTTTAAGGTCACATATTTATGCACAATGGCTAATCATGACCGACAGCTTGGCAGAAGCAAAGGCTGAATCAACTGGATGATAAGAAAAAAACATTCATCGGGTTACGGAAAACTCATCTTGACCAGTCATGTGCTAGCAAATTGGCCAATTCATATTTTATGGATGAATGTGAAGCTGAACGGAGAAAAAAAGTAGTTAATTTCCAGACGACTATAGATACCATCGTCTGCTGCTTGTGGAGTTATCTGTATGATCAGCAAGTCATATTATAATAACAGGATTGTCTCATTAATTCATCGTAGTGTATTCAAAAAATAAATAGACAATCGCTCATTGCTCGAATTCGAGTATGACTTTTGTCCTCGAGTAGGGGACTGAAGTTTATTTCACGAGGCATTATCCGAGTGAAATAAACCGCGCGTCCTAACCCCTCGTGAAATAATCCTCCGCGCCCCACTCGATGATAAAACTCGTACTCGAATCCATGATATGGTTTTGTTGAAATTTTTTAAAAACATTTAAAAAAATGATATTTGAAATAATGAATTTTGAAATCGTCTGCGTTGGGTAAAGGGTTATGAACCCTTCTGAAAATTTTCACTAGTCCTGAAACGGAAAAAGCATCGTTTATAATGTGTCTGGGTCAGAGCATTTACCGGATTGATGTCAGAGTCGAAATTTTGAGGCCTTGTCAATTTTAGAGTAGGAAATTTTAAACTCAAGTTACCAATTGGAAATAAAAGATCAAAATTTCTCATCATTAGTTGGAATTTTAATATTTTTCATGAACAATGTTAATTTATTGAATTTCCAACTATTTGATTTTTGACCTCGGAATTTCCAACTATTTGATTTTTGACCTCGAAATTTCCAACTATTGAAAAAAAATACTCCTAGCTGGGGGAGGGGAGTGAGACCCCCCCCCCCCCCCCTGTCGCCACATCCCTACTCGCATCCGAGCAGAGAACTTTAGTATTTATTTTATTTTCTCCCTATTTGTTTTCCCAAAACAACTCTTTATAATTGATTCCGTGATTACTTTCAAAACATGTCAAAAAACATAGTCTGTCTCCCATGTGAACCTAGTATCAATATGCGGAGTGGTTAGACTATTTCGTACCATCGAACCCCAAGTACAGTACGTGGAGAGTATATTATCACTAAATCACCCGAAGAGTTGACATTCCACCCATGCAATAATTGCAAATTTGTTGCAATGTATAACAAGCACAAAGTTCCAGCCGATGGACCTCCGGGTTTAACCCGGAGGCCCATTGGCTGAAACATTGCTTGTGTTTTTTGTCCATATATACGGAATTTGAAAGTGACTCTTTGAGTGATAACTCCACTTCGCGGGTGATTTAAACACAATCCACTTTCCATGTACTGTACATGCAGATGGACTTGTCACTTGTTTCTGACAAACATGTAGAAACGTCGTCATGGACCAGTGCATTTATTTATTTATTTCCTTATTTAATTATTTATTTAATTTATTGGGGTTTAACGACACTTTCGACAGCCAGGGTCGTGTCGGACAGTGTTACGGGTGGAGGAAGCCGGAGTACCAGGACAGAATCACCGAGCAGCGGCGAGCAACTGCCAGACTCCCCATCATTCTAACTCCACAGAAACAGGGTTAGCATTGGTTGAAGACAAGTGTACCATCAAGTGCAGTACGTCTTAGTACACAACGATCCGTGCCACCACGAGGGCAGTTGGGATTAAGTGTCTTGCCTAAGTACACAACGCGGTTGCCGCAAGTGGGAGTGGAATCGAGGACCTCTCGGCTTGCGGTCTGCATCTCTACATACTAGCGGGGGAGGAATTCGCTAGAATTGTGCACTTGGTGATACCTTCCTGAAATTTGGCATGATGTAAGGGTAGGCATCAGAGATTTCAAAATCGATCGGCTACAAGTTGGCACCATCCTCTAGCCACCACTAGCAGCGAAATCCAAAATGGCCGCCAAGCGGATCGAAAAAAAGCTATTTTCGCCGATCGCACAACTGAAGCTCCAAACCTAACACCATACATGTGCTGTAATTGATGTGAATGATGGAGTGAAGCCCTTGGAACAAGTTGGGGGGAAGATTAATGGATAATGGGATCAGAATTTCCGTCGATGTGTGCGTCTGTGTGTCTGACTGTCAGTATGATCGTCCGTCCGTAGATAAATTAGTGTTGAATGTTTCTCGGGAATGCAATGGTCAAATGAACATGGTATGAGAGATTCCTGTCAACACATGAACAAGGGTACTCGATAGTATGCAGCAGTGGGGATACTTGGACATTTGATAATCCAATTAAAGTGACAGTCTATTCTCAACTTCCGGCATTTTCGATAGATTTATTTTCTAAGAAAATAAAACTATCAAATTTCTAGAGGAGTTCTGGTTCAATCTCAACACCATAGCGACACGTCTGCCAGCAAGGGCAGTGCTGGAATGAACTCGGGATGCATTAGTTCCCGTTGTTAATTATACAATGTTATCTTGCCAGTATAGAACATTGGCAAAATGGGACTAGAAGGGGTGAGTGTATGTTTGCAGTCATTCGAGGTACAGGAATATTTTTTGACTACAAGTAGTATTCTTCATTTTCGGCCAGTTAAGATGTGGTGTGTTCCAAGTCAGGATTAATGTTGCCGACACTTAATGCCCATCCCTCATGGTATGCTACTTTACCAGGGATATAGAGATATAGCCACCACTGGGAGCCAAAACATGACCTTTGATGTCGATGAGTGGTCGAAATGTTTTAGCGAATAACTTATCGAAATATGATCCGGTATGGCAATTTGATACCTTACGTTAGATTTATTAGATCAACTCAGGTATGGATTCATTGAGACATGAGTGCGCTACAAGATGAAGGATTTCCAAGTTGATTTGCTATGGAGTAGGAACTGACTAGTCACATGTGGCCTATGGCCAGAGAAAGACAAGGATACCATAGATGAACACACGGGTGAACGAAGGTATCAACTGTTGTACAGAGGCAAAATAGTTGGGGATATTGTATCATGCTATGCATGAATTAACACCGTCTTGTGCAGTAAATAACAGACTATTTTCCGAAATCTAAAACTGTATTCCTATACCCCGGACAATGTAGCAAGCCACATGGGATGAACATTTGTTAGCAAAATCAACTCAACTAGAAACATGACATGTGTTAACTGGCCGAAAATGGAAAAAAAAATACCAGAATAGGAGATGACTGGTCCTAACATGACAGTATACTACTCAATATTGTTACAACAGCCACCTTCACACTTACACAAAGGTGTGCACCTTAATCCAGCTTTCAAGCATTTGCAATTGCCCTTGCAGGCCTTGGCACAACTACAGTGGAGCATCAGTGCACATGCAGCACTTGCGTCTCCTAGGTGAGTCCAAAATGGGACCAGAATATTGAGACGTGGATTCCACTCCCATCCGTACTGTGATGGGTCTGGCACACATAAGTGTTTCTGCAGAGCACGATGCCAAATGAAAGATGACACAAGAATTACCCTTTTTACATGTTGATACAGAGCTGCTTTGGTGGGCGGGATGTTTTCCATAGACTTAAGGCCATGTGTGAACATATGCCGTCTCGCATCATTGACACGTGTACTGACACAACTGTTACTGTACATCTGTATGGTGAGTTTTTCGATATGCTGCATATGAGGGGAATCCTCTGAAAAGACTTGCGGATTCTCAGTCAATTCTATCATCATTTCAGTTGATGCGGGAAAATTCATCCATGCATTCCATCCTGTCTTCTTCCCAATGCCGAGCATGCTGGATGTTACATCACAACCTGTGAAGGCGTGGAAGAAAGTCAGGGCCTTACAGTAATCAGGTCCAAGTTGTGAAGCTATCTCATGAATTGGCATATCTTTATATGCCTTTCCAATTCCAAACCCAATCCACAGCTCACTGAGTCCAAGGTCACGGAATGTTGCGAAATGGTGCAAAGACAGAATGACGACATCAGAATCAACCGTGCGAAGAAAAGCTATTTTGTGACCTTGTGAGACTGCATGGTTGAGATGAAGCATCATGCGCGTGTCTGCTTCCTCGTGGTTCGATGGAGATATGTCACATAAGCTAACATCCTTATTGCATAGTACATATTCTCCTGATGTCGTTAACAACTGGTACTCGGATGTTGATGTTAATTTCAGCAGTTCAGCAGACAGGAACTTGAAAAATTCGTCTTTATTCTCACTAACTTTCAAGAATGCCTGCCAATTCTTCCCTTTAGGTAAAGGGACGTTCTCGGACACCCGTATCAACCTAACTGCTGTCTCACCGAGGCGTTTTGCTCGCGTCTGATTCTTCAAACTGCCTTCGGGGTAACAGTCATAGATCGCATCAACCCTTGTGGTGTTCGTGTTAATCAGAGATTCGATGTATGGCAATAATTGCAATCGAGCATATTCTCCAAACAGATCCGCTTTCTGTGGTTTGATTACATGGACTACAGCAGGCATATCCAAGATGACAACTGAAGCTTGTCTAGCTGCTGAATTCTTCCCTTGTGCAGGAATAGCTGGTAAACAATTGAGAATTTGAGATTTTGTCCCACTCCGTAGCTTACCTCTATCGGATAATGCTGGCGGATCACGTGCATTCTCGTGCATGAAAAACTCATCCATGTTTGAATCAGGCCGGGCTTGCAGTGAAACGAACATCTGGGTAACTATTGCGGCAGTTGCTTTACTTGACATGAGTTTGTCTCGGCCTTTGTCCAGGTTGGCTGGGGGTGGGTTAAGGAAGGTATATATATTTGCCTTGGGAATAACATCATTCAGGGGTACGGTGCATTCCACAAGCCTTTCCTTCAAGAAAGTGGAATATAAATGCTTGCCCCTTTCGGGTAATGACCGTAAACTCTTACTAACTTCGGGGTCCATATATTCACCAGTATCTAATGTCACCAGCTGACCACTAGTTTCATCATAAGGGTTGATAATGAGTCCCTGATTCACCAGATCGAGGAGAGATTTCAATTGATTCAGAAATTTTTTCTGCTCTGATACCGAACTTTCCGGGTGTTCCGTGTTATCTGATGATGTTGTGTGGAAACTTGCATATTCATACTCATCTATAACACGCAGAACTTCTGACCTTGAAAGCTCAATAACGACTTTCTCTTCAGCCTGGCCATAGAGACCTTTTGGACCACTGTCTTCTTTGAGTAGTTGGATACTATGTTCTTGGCTCTGATCTAAACCCATCATACTGAACTTCCTCTCACTACGCTGGACCACAAAATGGCCTTCCATGAATTTGTTGTGGATTGAAGGATGCCGCCTGGGTAGCTGAGACATGTCTCTCAGAAATACGGGGACCCACCGACAATAATTTGTATGTCCTAGGGCAAAAAAGTAACTGCACAACTCATCGATAGAACACAGTGTACCAGGCCAGTTACCGATTCGTTGGTTCCGAACGAATTGACAGCTTGTCAAGAGAAAGTTCCGAACGATTTCACCCCAATAGCGCGCAGTTGGAGATTGTGAAAGAATCCTCTGTTCCCACATTTCAAATGACTCATGGGGCCCAGTCTGCTGACAGTAAATCTCATAAGCATTCTTTCTGAGGATCTCAAGCCAAGCTAGAGTGAGAAGATATGCCTGTCGCGTCCTCTTGACATGTTTCCCACCAAGTAGGGATGATGCTACACCGGGTGTGAATATCTTTGCGAGGTGAAACATTCGCTCCCAACCAGAACCACCCATAAGCTTACCACCAGCTTCTTGGGTGCACATTTCAAGATGCAGGAATCCAATCATACACACCATTCGATCCTCACCTATCTCCTCTGGGAACAGCCATTGACATTTTTTCTGCCTGGCATACAACGGACAGTCACCTTCAATGACAGGTATCTGGCCGGGGTTTACGAAAGCAGTAGCTTCCCTGACCACATACATAGCATGCTTCTGCATACTGAGTGAGTCCGCTTTCTGCTCACTGAAAACAGGGAATACCCCAATAACTGCACGAGGTTTGACATTGTCTTGATCTTCATGTTTTGAAAAGAAGCCTGAAAAGGTCACAGGGACTTCATCAAGCTGCCAGCTGCCATCAACCTTCCCTTTATTGCTGATCTGTGACACATGAGACAACCAGTCATTCTCTCCCACGTTCAAATCTGCATATTCATTGGGCCGTACATTACATTCATCTGGAGATTCAAGCCTGATGTCCCCACCAAAGTCTTCAACGAAAGGAACAAATGCATAGTCGTCTGGGAGTTCAATTTGTGTGTCTTCTGGAACATCTAAACTCAGTGGTGGGGGATCAGTACCCACATTGTCCCTGCTCAGTTGACCAATGAGTGTGATGGACGTACCATGCATATCAGATCTACCAGATACATCAATGTTATCAGTGGTTCCTATCGAGAAAACATTACGTTTGCAGTTAGCTGGGACTACAACACCTTCGTTCTTGAACCGCAGTGAAACAGCTCTCGCGAAACTCCTGCGAACATCCATTACGCGATCATAAGAGACAGAGAGTCCCATTTGATGAAAATCTCTGATAAGATTTTTCATACGATCATGGGCATGCAACTTCAAACCCACATAAAGAGGCATTGGAGTTTCTCTGTCACGTCTCTGGTGAACATTTTGTGCATGTTCGGAGCGTTTCGCTGAATTGCTGATCAACATCTGTGAAATAGTACAAGCCACTCGAGTCTTGGCATTAACAGTCTCATCATCGCCTAAGTTCTGTATACTACATGTGCCCTCAAGTAGAACTCTAAGAAGAGTCAGGAGTGAGTTGGGTACAGGCTCGCTCAAGCAATAAGATGAAAATGATCCCGTGAAAGGAGCTTGAGATATGAGTATGTGTTTACGCAGAAGAAGACCCACATCAACTATCTTTTTTGCCTCTTCCTCAGACACTATACGAGTTAAAGATTCGGACAACAAGGAGCCAACTCGAAACCTACTTGAAATAAACACATCTCTACCCTGTGTGAAGGCGTCCCAGCCATCGCCCAATTTCTGCAACAAATGTTCTTTGAATCGAGTGGAATGTATTTCTTCACTAAGCCAATCAGAACCGACTTGCTTCAACCTCCGACTGTACAGATTCTTGAGATCGACAAGCTTCATCGCGGAATCGTTGTGTTCAACAAATGTTATGAGCTCTGCCATAACGAGAGGGTCATAGGGCAGGCCTGACGCGGAATGTTCGGCGTTCTTCGACTTTTTAGATTTAGCCGCTCGTGCTTCATTGGCAAGCTTACAATAACAGGTTTTGTGATAGTAAAGATCACTAGCAGCGGAATCAAATGCTGCATTGACCCGAGAAAAAACAACCCAGTTCTCGGCTTCCTTTGCCATAATTTTGAGTTTATTGTTATCAGACATTGATCTGCAAATAGGCTCACTGCTGTCACCTTCGCGTTTGTGACAATAAACACACTGGGGCAGTTTCCTGTCACAGCCAGATTCAAAACTTGTCCGTGTTCTTTTAGGACTCAGCGTGGAGCAGGATGCCACTGCCTCATTTCGCTCTCGCTTGTGTAGCACGCGCTGTACGATGTGAGTCCGAATACTGTCACGGCATGTCTTATGATATATTGCCTTATTCGTCAACAGTGACATCGACATACACTCATCACTCTCTCTCATCAAACAATCAATGGTCAAATTATATGGAAGCTCAACGCCATTATCTAGGAAGCGCGTTATGTCTTCCTCAATAGCTTTATAGGCGTCATGAAAACGAGATTCTCTATACGGACGCATCAATTTCTTGGAACTGTCTTGCTGGCAAAAGCAACAACGTTCCCAGTCAGTACTAGTCCGTACACGAAGAGGATTCTCACTCATTCTGTGAATGATTTTTGTGAACAATCGCGTTCTCGAATTAATTTCGACAGACAAATCAGAATTGCTTGCGGAATTACGCCAAACAAGAGATTGTATGGCAAAGAGACTGCTTCATAAAGAGCGTTGTTTCTCCGGGATCAGCGTCATTCAGGTTTGCCTGAATGACGCTGATCCCGGAGAAACAACGCTCTTTTCAAGTTCCAAGAAATTGATGCGTCCGTATAGAGAATCTCGTTTTATTCTACATCATCTCCCACGTCTGTTTCCAACACGTGCGTGGATCAGAGTTCACTTTCGCGCCCTTACAATCGGATGTATAGTCGGTAGACCGTCGAAAAGGAGGTTCCCTTCAGCCGCTGGCGGCCATTTTGGATTGTGCCGCTACTGGTCGCCACCGGTCGGTGTCAACTTGTAGCCGATCGTTTTTGAGAACCTCATAGCCTACACTAACAGTGTGCCAAATTTCAAGAAGGTATCACCAAGTGCACAATTCACCTGTATGTGACGAATTCCTCCCCCGCTATACTGAGCTACCGCGTTCCCGCCTGTGCATGAACACAATGAGAAACGTACCTTCATCAATATTAGAACCGTATAGGACTGGATTCTGGCACATCGACATTCAAATTACTCGAAGCTATCGCCTTGATGTATCACTTCCGAAATGAGCTCTGTCCTTAATATGCTGGTGGTGACAACTCACCCCGCGGTTATCTTTGGCAACGGAACTAGATGCAAACGAGAATTGACCATGTATCATCATGGTGGACAAAGAAAAGGCCATGAATCGTCTCTTGAGTGGATACAAATGAAGTTGTATCGCACATGTGGTGATACAAAACACGTTCGATTTTGTTTCCAACGTAAACAGAGACGGAACCCGTCTAAATAAGTTACTTCGATCATTGGTCGAATGGACCAGAGTCGGGATCATCACTTGGAAATTCCAAGTTCCTCATTTAGATTTGTTTACTCGGGATATTTAAACAATCAGATTCGAGTCAAAAATTTACAAAATAAAAATAACATTCTGATTGCTTGTTCCTTGGCAAATACTTTCCACAAATGGTCATATATATACATATAGTTATTTAAAAACTTTTGTTGTGTTATTCCCCGCAGTTTTATCAATATTTGAAATTCGATCGCCGTGACCGTGACACTGACCTTCATCTATTGGTTTCGACCAATTGAATGCCGTGAAAATTAAAAAGCAAATTAGGGTTGGTACACATCCAACTAACAGTGATGTCTCGTTGGCAACAAAGAAAACGCAGCAATTATCCAGATGAAGTGTGCTTTTAGTTCAATTTTCGTGTATACTGGTTGTGACATGGGAGGTGTGTGATAAATACAGAATCACACATACGTTTGAATGGGTTGAGAATTATCGCACTCGATTGCCTTCGGCTCTCGTGATATCCTGGGCCAAAACAATCTCGTGCGATAAATCTTAACCCTTCCAAATATGTGCGGTTCTGTATATATATGAAATCCAAAATTCGATTTCTTTCGAATAATTTAGATGGTTTCGAATCGAATCGAATTAGTGAATACATTCGAAACCGAATGGAATGTCGAACGTTCACCGAGCCCTAGAATGTGGGTTATCGGGATCATGCGACGGATCACATGAAAGAGGTTCACAGCCCTTGCTTATCACAATAAGCATGAGCGAGTGAGAGAAATATGCAAAACAAGGGCAACGCCCCCGGTCCCACGACCAAGATGGCAAATTCAAGGGAGCTGTTAGGATGCAATTTGTTCGCAGAGCATGGCCATTTTTTAACTTGACCTGTATTTCCAACCAATTAAACCACATACTTAGTTTCGTTTCAATCAAATGATCCAAAGTAAAGTTATCATCCGGACAACACAAAAACATTATTTTCTAAGTCGAAAAAGGGGAATAAATCCAGTAAAAATCAGTGGAGCGCGCCCATTTTCGAACTTGACCTGCATTTCCACCCAAATAAGCGGCATACTAAATTTCGTTTCAATCAAATGATCCTAACTAAAGTTATCATCCGGACAACACAAAAACTGTATTTTTTAAGTCGAAAAAGGGGAATAAATTCAGTAGAAATCAGTGGAGCGTGCCCATTTTCGAACTTGACCTGCATTTCCACCCAAGTAAGAC
Source organism: Pictodentalium vernedei (assembly GCA_031216915.1). Classification (NCBI taxonomy): domain Eukaryota; kingdom Metazoa; phylum Mollusca; class Scaphopoda; order Dentaliida; family Dentaliidae; genus Pictodentalium; species Pictodentalium vernedei. Next base: position 86,805,645 of record CM062297.1, on the reverse strand, counting down.
ACATACCAAATTTAGTTTCAGTAAAATCATCCAAACTAAAGTTATCATCCGGACAAGGGTGTGACGGACGGACGCACGGACGCACGCACGGACAGACAGACGGACGGACGGACACTGCTGATTACAATAGTCCCCCGAAGGGTCGGGGGACAAAAAGATGTAATCAGAGGAATTTTGAGCTTGCAGTATGGATATACTGTAAGTTTCTGTTCGTTTCTTGCCAACCTAAATGACATATGGGGGATAAAATGTTTTTCTGCTGCTAACCCCTCCCCCCCCTACCCACTTCATTTCGGTTCGTTAAGAGTGGGGCTCCCCTATAGTTGAAGGTTCAACGTCATCCCCTGGCCTAAAAATTAACTTTTCATGCCAATTATAACGGGGGAGGTGGTTCACTGTCCAATACCCGGCAGTGGTGACTGGCACTTAATCCCGATTGCTAACGCCGGGGGGGGGGGGGGGGGGCACGGTGACGCTGTATACTGGAGCGTACTGCACGTCGATGGCGCGCTCGCTTACAATCAATGATAACCCTGCCTGTGTGGAGTTAACCCTTTACCTAACATGGAAAGCAGACGACACTTGCAAAAATAATTCTTGAATAACTCATTTTTTTCATTTTGAAAAAAATGAAAACATAATGAAAATTAATTGGCGATTTCTTAGAATAGCGCTGGCCGGTTTTGGCCGTTACGTTGGGTAAAGGGTTAATACATTGGAGATTCTGACAGTAGCTCACCGTAACTCGGTGCTTCTCCCCTGGTACTCCAGCTTCCTCCACCTGTAAAAGTGTCCGGCACGAGGTGACTCTGTCGGTCGAAAGTGTCGTTAAACCCCAATAAATAAATGTCAATTTTTCACCTTGAGTATTGTTTCAGAAAGTGAAGGAATAGCTACAGTCAAATGGCCCAAGAAACGTAGGGGCAAGAGTACATGAAACAGCTTTTAGGAGTTCCAGTCATGAATACATGTAAGGGTGAAATTTTTCAGGAAAAGCGCGGGGACTCGTCACCCACCCCCACGATGATTTCGCCGCTTGTTTACACTATGTGCAAGATTAATCATAGAGTCGGGGGAAAAAATCGGCATTCAACGATTTGTTGCATCCGTATTATATATAATCAATGTTGTGCAGGGAGACTGGACTAATTTTTGCCTTCAATTCTCAGCAGAGCTAACAGTGAGGTAGTCACCGATCGTGACAAGATTTTGGAATAACCAGATTTCACCCTCGAGGCGTTTGAATGCATATTCTAACCGTTGGGAAAATTCATAAAATAAATTTTACACTTCTCTAGTGATGATCGGTGGCTTACTATGAATATTTCATCGCACGTATCCGGCACAAGTGGAGAAATCGAAAATTGATATTTAGTAACACTTTCTCGAACGATTCTGGGGAAAAAACGACCACAGATTGTTATCAAATTACACAGTTTCGTTTTGTCAGTTTAAACCGCCAACCTCTGTTTATTAAATTTATGGGTTTTTTTCAAACAACGACGTTTGAAATTTCAAAACTATCACTAATATGATTTTTTAAAACCCCAAAACGTTTTAATGTCTTAACGATCGTAAAAGCCATACCTAAATTCTTATATACAAACATTGCCATTCATGTTTTATATTTATTTAAAATTTTCCCTTGAAAACATAGCATATACAGTTAAAACTAGAAGTCCTATCACGAACTGTGCGCTTATCTAGGCTTAATTGCGCGTAGGAATTGCGCGCAATTGCCATATCGAATAGCATCCAAAGCACGGCAGGTTCTCTTAGTTACTCATAGCAAACACAGGCAATGTTTCTGCCAATGGACCTCCGGGTTACCCGGAGGTCCATTGGCTGAAACATTGCTTGTACACAGGCCATATGTACAGAATTTGATAGCCTTGCTACGGTCATAACGCGTAGATTAACGCGCAGATCGACGTGCTATGTGTGCGCATTTCATGACAGGACTTCTAGTTTTAACTGTAATCCCCCTTGGAACGAGCTCTTTGATCTTGTTCCAAACAGGGATTACAAACTATGTTTTTTGAAACATGAACTGTAATTGTTCAATAATCTAAGACAAAAAAGCAAGCGTCGTCTACTTGCGATCTATAAAGGGTTGTAACTTTGTACACTTCTTATCTGGACATCTTAACTGCGTCCCAGTTGCAAGCTGGAAAGACAAACATTATCATATTTTCATAATTCGTGACGACTGGACGAAGCACCCGTGGAGTGGAGTCTTCACACAGAGGGTAACTCACAGGTATAAGAAGCACAATCATCTGTTTCAGCCATTGAACCTTCGAATTCAACCAGTAGATCCGGTGACCGAAACGTTGTTACCCCTCCGTGTACTTTTTCAGAGTATATGAGTTTTGATGAGATTCGGGTATTTTTTGTAATAATCCGGATGGCTTACTTCATGTGTCTGTCAAATCTCTTTCGCCCTCGGTGGGATTTCCACATTATACCCCACACCACTCGTGACTAATAATCCCCCCAGAGTTATGCGTTTTTCGTCTGATAAAACTATACATGTCACCGCAACTTTTGACCTTTGTTTTGATGTGCCAACCGTTTTTTTTATTTAAGATGTATGTTTTGTTTGAAAACAGAAATTCATTTATTTAATAATTAAGGTTTAACGACACTTTAACAGCCATGGTCATATCGTGTCGGTGACAGTTTTACGGATATAGGAAGCCGGAGTACCCCGAAGAGACCCAACGGGCAACGACGAGCAGCTTCCAGCTCTCCACCATCGTAACTCCGCACTGCTGCACAGACAGGGTTAGACAGGTTGAAGACATGCGCACCATCGACGTGCAGTACGCCTCAGTACACGGCGTCATCGTACCCACATGTGGACAATCGGGTTTAAGTGCCTTGCCCTAGGACACAACGCGGGAGTCCAAATCGATGGCTCAGACAGGCAGGGTTAGATTGGTTGAAGACACGCGCACCATCGACGTGCAGTACGCCTGGACAATATGGGTTAAGTGCCTTGTCCAAGAACACAACGCGGGAGTCCGAATCGATCGCTCGGACGGTCACCCATTCAAGGACTAACCGGGCTCGACGTTGCTTGACTTCGGTGATCTGACGAGAACCGGTTACCTCAACGCCACCGCGCTCCCTTGAAATCAGAAAGCATTTGCAAGTGATTTGAAGTTTTTCACGGTCTCTCTAGCTTCTTTGCACACTGTTAAAGGTAATAGCTCTAATATATAACACATGGCAGTGGCAGTGACTGGTGTTCAAAAATAACTTTCAATAATAACGAACTCACTGCCTATTTTGACCATCTCATCAGACGCACGTAAAGAACTACCTGCATATGGAAATGTGGAATGGATAATTTCTTCAAAGCGAATTCGAGATCGCAGTGGGAATTATGTGACACAGCAATTAAAACGGTAGGTGCGTCGAGGAAACCTTATTTGCATTATTCAGGCATTGAACGACCCTTGGGTGCACCAAGACGCCATCTGCAATGCTTTAGCATTGCATATGGCGCCTTGTTGCACTCAAGGGACGAAAAATGGTAGGTGCGCCCAATGGATGTTTAGACTGTATGTGTCAGAAGGCCATTTGCAGGTGGTTGATCAAGGCCGTCTCTTTTTCACGTGTCCATTTCATATGTTGACTGATCGGTGCACAGTTGTTCACTTGTTGCCATGATGGAAATATCTTCACAATGCCGTTATGAACAATGTGCAGTGACCGAGTCTCCTTAGGCGCGTGTCATATTATTGGTACGGGCGTATTCAGTCAATGGCACCCACAGATTTAAAAGGTTACACGTAATCTCGTGGTGAGAGGAAAACTTAGAAAATAATTGGAGGTACGTTCAAGAGAGCGCCCTTTCTAAAAATTAATCAGATGATACAGTTTCATGTATGTCATCAGTTTTATTAAACTTCCTCGCATAGAGGCGAACATTAAGGTTCTCCATATATGGCTAAAGTGCACATGCCAGTAAAAGGGTTCAATCCCAATAGCTAAAGAAACATACCCACGTTTTTAACAGAATCTAGCGAGATAAACAAACGCTAACCTAATTATCATCTGCTCTTGTGTATTTTTTTCTCTGTGTGTTAGTGGTATGAATAGACCATAATAGTTCGCCAAGTGGCTGGACGCTGTATATTACTAATATTGTCAATTCGCGATGTTTCATTCTATCTCCAACATCGCAAAGTTATTAATTTGTCTAAATGATTGAATATGACACTCGGGACCTTCTGTCTGGGAAGTGGATAATTCTATTTTATTGATTGTTAGCGAATTTGATGACACCTGAATATTCCAACAACATTATTTCCATTGAAATATAAACCCATATTATGGATAACTTCAATATTTTAACGTTGTGTTGCCGAATAACATTGTTTAATAAAAAATTATAGAAATTATGCGTTTCTCTCTTTGGCTGCGGACAAAGAATGAAATAATGGTTCAGGTTTCCCGCCAACCCAAATTTCAGACACGACCCTAATCTTTTCATTAGCACTTAACAAAAAAAAGGTTATCCCCATTTAAAATGATATCGGAAGATACCATATACCTATGGATCGGGATTCAGATACACGTTTTCTGCGAATATAGGGGGCACGGTGGCGTTGCGGTAACCGGTTCTCCTCAGATCACCGAAGTTAAGCAACGTCGAGCCCGGTTAATCATTGGATGGGTGGCCGTCTGAGCGATCAATTCGGACTCCTGCGTTGTGTCCTTGGGCAAGGCAGTTAACCCCGATTGTCCACATGGGGGCACGATGACACCGTGTACTAAGGCGTACTGCACGTCGATGGTACGCATGTCTTCAACCAATCTAGCCCTGCCTGTGCTGCAGTGCGGAGTTACGATGTTGGGGAGCTGGCAGCTGCTCGTCGTTGCTCGCTGGTTCTCTCCGGGTTCTCCGGCTCCCTCCACCCGTAAAACTGTCAAGGTCATGATTAGACATTGTGCATAAGTATATGACCTTAAACACCAATAAATAAATAAATAAATATTCTGCGAAAATAGGTTTTACCTTTCATCCCTTCGCCTAACCCTAATTACAGACATTTTTTTTTAAAATGAGTAGCTAACACTTTTCATTTTTTGACAAAAAACAGCTTATAACACCTCATAGGAAAAAGCTCGGGGATACCAGTGTTCCAGTGCCAGCAGGAAGAAGCAAACATGCTGCTAAACAGGACAATCAGGCAAAAGTGACCTGCACAGAGGACACAACGCACAGTACAGTCACTGTGGACTGGTCACATTCACGGGTGGGCAACATTTCCACGAATGCAATAAAATCTTACCTCCTACAAGTAACTGGGAATTTCATTGGTTCAAAAACATCACATGCAGACTGCATATAAAACGATATAGTGCCTGTCAACATCAATATACGCTGACAGCTATGGGTAATCTCCCCTTTTTTCATTGATTATTCAAAATGGCGGCAGCCGATAAACGCTTCAAGTTGAAAGATTGAGTGTTGGAAGCCCATATTTGATCTGAAGTGCAGGTTAGGCAACTTAAAAGTCTTCATATTCTGTGGATGTGTGTCATGTTACCTTTGAAATGAAACTGTTTGGTATGTATGAATTTGCCTTGTTACAATTTATGGGAGTAGCCTGTAGGCACTCTCCCATAAATTGTAACAAGGCAAAGACACGAGAACACATTGTGAGAATTCTCTCATTTAATTTTGATCGCTGTTGTTATTAGTTCTGTGCATCGATGCAGCAGTCGGTAAGATATATTCGTTACACAGTTTTTTGGTGGCCTAATGGTATATATGGTGTCAGTTAATTCGCTCTCGTCCAGTATGAAATTAACTGACACCATATATACCATATTAGGTCACCAACAAACTGTGTAACTAATAATATTAGATTGCAAACACTAATTATAGGATTAATCAACAAAAATTTAATTAAATTTTGCTGATGATGATTTTTATTACCTTGCAAACGCATGCGTTGACATCACTGCCCATGTGAGGATTACGGCCGGTCCACGGCGATTGTACTGTACTTATCAGACAGGCATTTTCATGACAAGATAGGAGCCTTGTTATTCCAGAAACGTGGCATTAGAGCCTGGTCAAGAAAGGCTAATATCAGTTACTCTTGGAATAGATGTCTATAGAGCTGTTATTGGAATGTATTTATCCAGCGGATGTAACGCTACGAGTACTTTTCAGGTAAAGTGAAAGCAAGATCCCCGAATTTCGAGACCATAACAGGGAAACCAAGAATACGATCTTGGAGTTTCGGACAGGAATGGAATGTCTCCACAGAACTGATGTGCAAATTAGAGACTTTTACATGCCTCCGGTACGCTCCCAAAGCATCATCCACCAAAGTCAATGAGCTCAGGTACCACTTATACTGTGTTGAGAAAGGTGAGATTATGATTCGTCAAATGTTACCATGCAGAGACGGTCTTGCGAAACATGCACAAAGGGTCAACAACCAAGCTGGTACACCGAGTAGATGTCTGGAGTTGGTAGGAGTTGAACAGTTTATAGTGGACTGGATGACTGGTCTGCCAGCAACTGAGCCCGTTAAAGAGGTACATACGAACAAATTATGAGTATTTCGCCAATTGTGTAGCGATATGTGTAGGCTGCTAGAATGTGAGAAACGGGTTACCCATCTTTTCACAGATGAGGATCAGTGTTCACTCTGGCTGGAATTTTGTCGGTGTCAAGTGAAATTTTGGTTCGGTGTCAAATAATATTTTTCGTGCCAAATGAAAGGGTGTCGTGCCAAATGCAGTCTGATCGTAATGAGAACAAATTAACTATGTATGGTCCCTTGAGTACACCAAGGCGCCATCTTGCAATGATAAAGCATTGCAGATGGTGGTTTGTTTCACTCATAAATTTTAATTTAATGTTACCTGGCTCTTTAAAATATTTTAGTTGCAAAAAATCATAAATAATAAAATAAAGATAAAAAGTAAAAAAAACTATTATTTATGTTTACAAAATAATTTCATGACTATTATTTATTTAGTGTATTCATTTATTTTATTTATTTATTTATTTATTTATTTATTTATTTATTTATTTATTTATTGGTGTTTAAGGCCATATACTTATGCACAATGGCTAATCATGACCGTGACAGTTTTACGGGTGGAGGAAGCCGGAGTCCTCGGATAGAACCATCGAGCAACGACGAGCAGCTGCCAGCTCCCCAACATCGTACCTCCGCACTGCAGCACAGGCAGGGGTTAGGTTGGTTGAAGACATGCGCACCATCGACGTGTAGTACGCCTTAGTACACGGTGTCATCGTGTCCCATGTGGACAATCGGGTTAAGAACCTTGCACAAGGACACAACGCGGGAGTTCGAATCGATCGCTAAGACGGTCACCAATCCAAGGACTAACCGTGCTCGACGTTGCCTAACTTCGGTGATCTGTCGAGAACTGGTCACCGCAAAGCCAACGCGCCTCCATTTATTCAGTGTGTATTCAGTTCAAGTAAGATATAATCATGAAGGGTTATTTAAACAATACTAATCAAGATAAAATGAAGATTAACCCTTTGAGACTTTAATTATCCTGACGATCAAACGCCATTGAAAATTCAGTTTCTTCAAAGTTTTTCAAAATGCGACATCAAACGTCAGAGAGCACAAATAATAAGATATTTTTCACATTAGTGTTTATTTGGTTGAAGGCTAGTTATTTTTGATGCTCTGAATTTGCTATTCAATCTTGTTTTATTACAAATTATTGGAGAGTGCCTGTGGGGACTCTCCAATAATTTGTAATAAAACGAATTTATATAAACGAAATATTATTTGTATTTAACTGAATATGAAATATAAGCAAGGACAGAGTTGGCTTTTGCTCTGGTATCCTCAATTTTTGAAAGCCCTGATAGTGGCTTCCAGCACTTAACCAGTTAAGAAGTCTTGACAGCAGGATTATATTAGTATTTTAAGCTGCGATAACATTTGGCTCAACGGTTGTCACTGAGCACTATTCGGGAGAAAATAGGAATTGAGGTTAAAAGTTTAAAAAATCGAAAAATAATAACAAAACAAATTACCACAAATTATCAATGCGCTGTTTGATTTCGTACGTGGTAAGACGTACAAAAGTATCAATGCGCTGTTTGATTTCGTACGTGATAAGACGTCCACACGTATCAATGCGCTGTTTGATTTTGTACGTGAAAAGACGTACACACGTATCAATGCGCTGTTTGATTTCGTACGTGATAAGACGTACACACGTATCAATGCGCTGTTTGATTTTGTACGTGATAAGACGTACACACGTATCAATGCGCTGTTTGATTTTGTACGTGAAAAGACGTACACACGTATCAATGCGCTGTTTGATTTCGTTCGTGATAAGACGTACACACGTATCAATGCGCTGTTTGATTTTGTACGTGATAAAGACGTACACACGTATCAATGCGCTGTTTGATTTTGTACGTGATAAGACGTACAGAAGTATCAATGCGCTGTTTGATTTTGTACGTGATAAAGACGTACACAAGTATCAATGCGCTATTTGATTTCGTACGTGGTAAGACGTACAAAAGTATCAATGCGCTGTTTGATTTCGTACGTGATAAGACGTACACACGTATCAATGCGCTGTTTGATTTTGTACGTGATAAAGACGTACACACGTATCAATGCGCTGTTTGATTTTGTACGTGATAAGACGTACACACGTATCAATGCGCTGTTTGATTTTGTACGTGATAAAGACGTACACACGTATCAATGCGCTGTTTGATTTTGTACGTGATAAGACTTACACACGTATCAATGCGCTGTTTGATTTTGTACGTGATAAGACTTACACACGTATCAATGCGCTGTTTGATTTTGTACGTGATAAAGACGTACACACGTATCAATGCGCTGTTTGATTTCGTACGTGATAAAGACGTACACACGTATCAATGCGCTGTTTGATTTCGTATGTGATAAAGACGTACACACGTATCAATGCGCTGTTTGATTTTGTACGTGATAAAGACGTACACACGTATCAATGCGCTGTTTGATTTTGTACGTGATAAGACGTACACACGTATCAATGCGCTGTTTGATTTTGTACGTGATAAAGACGTACACACGTATCAATGCGCTGTTTGATTTTGTACGTGATAAGACTTACACACGTATCAATGCGCTGTTTGATTTTGTACGTGATAAGACTTACACACGTATCAATGCGCTGTTTGATTTTGTACGTGATAAAGACGTACACACGTATCAATGCGCTGTTTGATTTCGTACGTGATAAAGACGTACACACGTAACAATGCGCTGTTTGATTTCGTACGTGATAAAGACGTACAGAAGTATCAAGGGGTTAAGTAACAAAGAAATATTTTGATAAGAAACATTTAAATGGATAAACTGTTAACACGTACGCTGCCGAAAGCGACGGTTGCCACCTATTTTATGATGATTATCTGCACATTCTGGTATGAGCAGATCAAACCAAACATCTGATTAATTTTTGGAAAGGGCTCAGCGAGCCCTTTCCAACAATTAATTAGATGATAGAGTTTCACGTATGTCATAAATTTTATTAAACTTCCTCGCATACAGCTGTACATAGAGGTCCTCCATATATGGATAAAGTGGGCGTGGTAGTAAAAGGGTTAACCCTTTACCTAACATGAAAAGCAGACGACACTTGCAAAATAAATTCTTGAATAACTGATTTTTTTCATTTTTTGACTCAAAAACATAGGTTATGACCCCTCGTTGGAACGAGCTCGACGAGCTCGTTCCAACGAGGGGTCATAACCTATGTTTTTGAGACAAAAAATGAAAAAAATAATGAAAATTAATTGGCTGTTTTTGAGAATAGCGCTGGCCGGTTTTGGCCGTTACGTTGAGTAAAGGGTTAAACATCCAATGATACAATTTCCAGTCTTCTCAGACATACACAGATTAACTGAGATAGTTGTTTTACCCTCTACCCAACGCAGACGATATCATTTTTTTTTAAATTTAAATTTTGTTTTTCAAATATAAAAAAAAAAAACTCACCAAAACTATATCATGTAACCCCTCATTGGAACGAACTCGTCGAGTTCGTTCCAATGAGGGGGTCACATGACATGGTTTTGTTGAAATTTTTTGAAAAATACATAATAAACTGTTAACACGTACGATGCCGAAAGCGACGGTTGTCACCTATTTTATGATGATTATCTGCACATTCTGGTATGAGCAGATGAAACCAAACATCTGATTATTTTTTGGAAAGGGCTAAGCGAGCTAATTAATTAAATGATAGAGTTTCAAGTATGTCATAAATTTTATTAAACTTCCTCGCATACTGAAATGCAAAGAGGTCCTCCAACCATGACTAAAGTGGAGGTGGCAGTAAAAGAGTTAACAAAAAATGCTTACACTTAGTTGTTACCTATAGCTTAATTAACAGGCGTACAGTACGTGGAGAGTGGATTGTAACTAAATCACCCGTGGAGTGGAGTTATCATCCAAGCTATAACTTTCAAATTTTGTACATATCGACAAAAAACACAAGCAAGGTTTCAGCCAATGGACCTCCGGGTTAAACCCGGAGGTCCATTGGCTGAAACCTTGCTGGTGCTGGTTGTGCTTTGCAAGAAATGTTCAATTATTGCTCGGGTGGAATCTCCACTCTGCGGGTGATTTAATGATAATACACTCTCCACGTACTGTAAATTCAGTCGCGTCTGAGTCGTCAGACAGCGGTTTTACAGAAAACTACGCACGGAATAATAAATTACAAAGCCTTTGAGACCCACCAAAAGTATACTTTGGGTGCCCAATTTTGTTGCCAAATGCAATTATTTTGGGCGTTAAACGAAATATTTTAGTGCAGTTGTCACCATTGGCAACCGACGACTGCGTGAACACTGGGGAATGGGATGACTGTACAGAACTGATGTGTAAACTGTAGACTTTTAAATGCCCCGGTAAGCTCCCAAAGCATCATCCACCGAGGCCAATGAGCTCAGGTACCACTTGTACTGTATTGCGAAAGGCGAGATTGTAGTTCTCCAACTTCTACCACCCACAGACTGTCTTGCAAAACATGCACACGTGGTCAACAACCAAGCTCGAATATGTCTGCAGTTGGCAAAGGTTGGTAGGTTGAAATAGAATGAGTTTAACAGTTTGTAGTGGACTGGATGGATGGATATCGACCTGCAGATACCCGAACAGGTGCACACCAACATATTATAAATGTTTGACCATTGGACTTAAGTGTAGCGATTTGTGCAGACGGCTAGAATGAGAGAACCGGTTACCATTTTATCACGGACGAGGATGCTGAAAGGGATGAGAATAAACTGGAAAGGGAATAAGGCCAATTTATATCGCTTACACTATGACCTAGCGGACATTTAGTCGGAGCGTTACGTTTGGTTACTTGTGTGATGGCAGCCATTTTGGCATCCATATTGAATTTCAAAATAAAGGAAGATATCAATAGTTTACATAAAGACAAAATGAAATCTCCAATCCTAGCCACAAATACCAAAATTACTGCCAAAACAGCTCAATGTTATTGGTTATGGTCATGTTGGTGGTCACACGTATTTTGGTGACCATCAAATGGTGATGACATTCAGAAAGCTTCCCTCTCTACGATGCTACAGTTAAAACTAGAAGTCCTGTCATGCAATGCGCACAAATTGCACGTCGATCTGCACGTTAATCTACGCGTTGTGACCATAGTAAGGTTATCAAATTCTGTACAGATAGTCTGTGCCCAAGCACTGTCTCAGCCAATGGACCTCCGGGAAACCCGGAGGTCCAATGGCAGAAACATTGCCTGTGCTTACTATGAGTAACCAGGAGAACCTGCTGTGCTTTGGATGTCATTCGATATGGCAATTGCGCGCAATTCCTACGCGCAATTAAGACTAGATAAGCGCACAGTTCGTGACAGGACTTCTAGTTTTAACTGTATTACATATTTTAAAACTCTAGTGTTGCAAATCTGGCCGGAAATCACTTTGCGCATTTTTACCTTCATTTGATACCGGTGGCTAAAATTTATATGGATTAAGCTCACAACCTAAACTTTGAATGAGTCGATTTTAAATTGTGGTAATATTATAGCTGGAAAACACTCGGATCATGTGCGTCGAAGCCTCCATAACTGTTTTCCAAAGACTGTGCAGGTAGTAAAACTAAACAGAAATTCAAATACATGTATGTTTGTAATTCCTAGCGGATTGAGAGAGGGTTACCATCACATAGACATGATTTGATAACTATTCAAATGGGTTGTGTTTTTTTTAAAACACTGCAAGTGTTGTGGTACTTATATGCGATAATTTTACTTATTAAAATCGCAGTTTATACATCGAAAGCTGCTATCTCGCTAACATCGAGATAATTTACTTTACTTGATCAATAACGACCATCATCATGGGGAATGTTTCAGTGTTATTATGCTGGTTTATTGGATGTGTTCCTGTCTGAACATAGTTGTTAGTGGTATTAATTCACTTTATTGTAGAGTCCAATTGAAAGTGTACTTGTCTCCTAAATATCGTGCATGACAGGACTTCTAGTACATGGCACACTCAATGTGGTTAATGTGGATAAATTATACAGACAATGAAAAAAACTCCAACTGTTTTACCAAGATTACTCCGTAAAACCAAACTGAACATAAAATGCGTGACACGAACAATGTGGTTAACGTAGCTAAACTATGCGGATGATGAAAAGCAGGCAAACCCCTTAACATTCAGATTACATTCGTTCACGAGAATCCGTTCAAGGAAGAATGAAGTTGGTTGAGGTGCACAATGTGTAGCTTCAGATTTGCAGTAGCTTTATATGTTCCAGTGTCATCTGTTTCTTTTAAAACATTACTTCAAACGAGTTTCAGACAACACTTGTGCAATAACTAAATAATTTTCTTTCGTTGCCTCACAAACAAATCTTATGACACTTCATTGGTACAAGATGGACGAGCTAATTGTAACGAGGGGCAAATTTCTGTTGTATTGAGGCAAAAATTTAAAACATTTTAAAATATGAAATGAGCTTACTAACCTTGCACTTCTGATTCACATTCTGCAAATAAATGCCTTAATAGCGTATAGTTCGGCTGCAGTGGACTGGTCACTTTCCAGGGCAACATTTCCACGGACGCAATAATATTAGATTCCAAACACTAATTATAGGAATGATCATCAAAAATTTAATTAATGAAGCACTGGTACAACCCGGTGCTTCATTAATTACAATTTTACTGATGATGAGTTGTTTATTACATAGCAAACGCATGCGTGGACATTACTGCCCACGCGTGGTTTATGTCCAGTCCACGGCGGTGCTACTGTATAAGGGAGAAGTAATGTGGACCACATAAGAGATGTGGCAGCGCTACAGGTAGATATAGTTGGTATTGGCTGGGGAGGACCATTTGCTCCTCAGCAAATAAAATCCTTCATTTGACCACCACTACCCCAATTTAAAACGATCGCTGTATTAACTTTTAGCACTTTACGAAACGCAATGGTAATAAGGGGCGAGTGCCATTCATAAACGTTACATGTACGTTTGTGAGACAAAATAATGAACATTTTCATTTGTTCACGTTTTTCTTTGGCACCTGTCAACTGATATTCGTAATGGGTACAAGGTAAAATAAATTCTAACTTGCCTTAACCCACCCAATTGATGAAGAGCATGTCCCAATTTGCCAGCCAATAAACAAACATATTACGCCACCACTGTATGTATGTCGCGGGCCATAAAATTTGAGAGGAACGATTTTATCGCTCCTCTGGTGTGTATCTAAATGAGACAACAGATAACCGAAAAGTTGTTCGTCTGGAACTACAAACAATTCGTCAAAAGTTGTGTCTTATCACATTATTTGATATCACTGTTTTAAAATGTTCCTGTAGGAAAACCCCTCTCTTTAATGCTCAAACTCCCTAAGACAGCTAACGCCCCCTGTGCTTGCCGCAGATGCTTTCGAAATTTGTGAACTGTCATACAGCAAGGCCATCGTGGTCGGGTCAAAACACACGGATTGTCATTTTTTTCCCCCATATCATTCAGAGATGATCCGCCATGACACCTAGCGACATTTTCACCAATGAAGCACCGGGATTACCCCGGTGCTTCAGTGGTGGAAATGTCGCTAGGTATCATAGCGGATCATCTCTGAATTATATGCGTGGAAAAATGCCCAACCACAGATTTTGACCCGTCCACGACGGCTGTACTGTAATTGGTCCTCTTCATTATATCCAGATGAACGGTAAATAGGTTATCTCAAATTTTTAGATTTAATTCTCTGATGTCAAAATTGGATACAACTGCCACTGCTCCAGAAGGTGTTCTTTGCGTATCTATATCTACTTGCCAAAGGTTTTGCCCTCATCTCATCACTACACCACTTCGCTCATTTGAATGAAATCTCACGAATTGCACATCATTTCCTCCAGTAATTTATTCCATTCTTTTGAGTAGACCAAGCATTGAGTGGTTTTTGCTTCAGAGAAGCAATTATTTTGAAAAAGAGTTTAAATGTAATATTTTTTCAGATAATTCCTTTCTCCCACACCTCGTCAAGTTTTGTCATTTCTTATAGAAGGAATTACAGTCATTATCTAACTCTAGTTACCCAGAAGCTGTTGGACCTTTGGGGTTCAGTTTATTGCGCTCAAACGCCCGGTCATTAGGGTTACACGATTGAGTCGCATAAATTATTCTTCACATCAATCGTTTTATCTGTAAAGCATACTAAAAGGTTAGCTCAATTATTCAGACTTCAACAAATGCGTCTATTAGTATTCGTGGGAGATTTGTAATTTGTGCAGAAGATATGCGAAGGAAATAATAGTGAAATATAGAACGGAGGCAAATACGTTATCGCGATCCATCAAAAGAAGCTGATAGCTAAATTACTAAAGTAATATTTTCTGTCAAAATGACGAATAACTTGTCTCTGGGAAAGGCGCATTTATTCGAAATCTAAGAATGCTTCTAAGACACAATGTTTTTTTTTTGCTTCACGCCAGAATGACATGATTGAGTAAAGAAGTTGGAAAGGTCGCATCAGTTACAGTTACAAGGCAGACAAACCATTTGTCTCAAGATTCCACTGCTGTCACCTTCAGTTAAATCTTGAAGTCCTGTCACGAACTGTGCGCTTATCTAGGCTTAATTGCGCGTTGAAATTGCACGTAATTGCCATATGAAATGGCATCCAAAGCACGGCAGGTTCTCCTGGTCTCATATCAAACTCAGGCAATGTTTCTGCCAATGGACCTCCGGGTTTCCCGGAGGTCCATTGGCTGAAACATTGCTTGTGCACAGGTCATATGTACAGAATTTGATAGCTTTACTGCGGTCATAACGCGAAGATTAACGCGCAGTTAGTGATGACGGTGTTAAAAACATTCGCCTGATGGCTCACAGTAACAGCAATCATATCGCCATCATTGGAATCTAATATTATTGCGTCCCTGGAAGTATTGCCCAACCGTGGAAAGTGACTAGTCCACGACGGCCGAACTATACTAACTAACATATGTTGTAAATATTCAAAACTTGTATCGCCACGAAAAATGTACACATCATCAGCATATTTAAGTTTTACAACAAAGTATATTCTTTAATCCTTTACCTAACGTAACGGCTAAAACCGGCCAGCGCTATTCTCAAAAATCGCCAATTAATTTTCATTATTTTTTCATTTTTTTTCTCTAAAACATAGGTTTTGACCCCTCATTGGAACGAGCTCGTTGAGCTCGTTCCAATGAGGGGTCATAACCTATGTTTTGAGACAAAAAATGAAAATAATAGTTATTCAAGAATTTTTTTTGCAAGTGTCGTCTGCTTTCCATGTTAGGGAAAGGGTTAAAAAATGATCGGTGATTAAGAGGCGGTAGAAAATTGAAAACCGAGATTTGTTGGGTTGAGCAGTATTTATTTATAGCAATATTCACCCCCACTCCCCCACCACCCCAACCATGCACTCACCAAACACTTTTCTACATGTAACCAGTGAGTGTTCCAGCTAGTGATTAACCGATGTTTGGCAATCGCATCTGACATCGGCCGATTTTAAGCCATCGATTGACCGTTGGTAGAAGTGTTTAAACATCGGTTCGTGCCGATGGTTACTTGGAACACCATTTGATCAAAATCATTTGTATTCATGTTTGATTCACGATTTTATACAAGCAGGTTCAAGTTTAATAAGTTGCGAAAATGATTGGCATGAAACGTGATTGGTCTTATCTCATTGATTGGTCTGATCTTCCCCTTGATAGCTGCGCAAGACACAGGTGCCACGTGTAATGTGATGACTCTATGAAATATGACATCAGCAGAAACAAGTTAACACTTTACCCATCGTAACGGCCAAAACCGTCCAGCGCTATTTACAAAAATCACTATTCAATTTTCATTATTTTTGTCTCCAAAACATAGCTTATGAACCCTCATTGGAACGAGCTCGATGAGCGCGTGACGTTCTGTGTTTATTACACACCTTCGCGTCTATAAAAACGCAATTATTAGATGGACACTCAGCAATTCATTTGACAACTATCAACAGAAAGAACACAGTTTTTCATCACCAACCAAATTTGCTAGGGGAGCCCGTGCTACTCTTTCGTTCCCCGAGTTCTATTGTGTTCTATGTGCCTGCTGGCACATAGAACACATTGGAACTCGGGGGACGATTGTTAGCTATCGTTAGCGATTCAAATTGTAATTGCTATTTGTGGACAATTCCAGTGAAATTTCGCTTCTTTATAATAAATGGTCCGTCAACGATTTACGTTCCACACATATGTGCGAAACAGATTTTTATTTTCGGCATGGTTTAGTGTTGCTGCAGATAGGGATTTCATAGCACAGGCGTGCGATAAGTTATTTTCTTGGAGCCAAATGAAAGATTTTAGTTCCAAATGGAATCTGATGGTAAATGTGTACTACTAACCAAGTATCCACTTTTGAGCGCAACAAGGCGCCTTCTGCAATGTTGGAGCATTGCCGATGGCGCCTTGGAGCACTCAATGTACGAAATTTTAATTTAGTATTATCTGTTTTTTTTAAGTATTCTAGATGCAAATAAAACCGACAAATGATAAAAATGTTGACAAGGAAAAACTAAAACTAAAAAATAAAATAAATAAATATATATAACTTAACCCCTTTACCCAACGTAACGGTCAAAACCAGCCAGCGCTATTATCAAAAATCTTTAATTAAGTTTCATTATTTTTTTTCATTTTTTTTCTCTAGAACATAGGTTATGACCCCTCATAGGAACGAGCTCGTCGAGCTCGTTCCAATGCGGGGTCGTAACCTATGTTTTTGAGACAAAAAACGAAAAAAAATTAGTTATTCAATATTTTTTTTTGCAAGTGTCGTCTGCTTTTCATGTTAGGTAAATGGTTAAAAGGACATTATTAACGTTCACGCCCCAAAATACGGTGTTTGCGTTGGCTCGAAATCTTTTGGTGCCCAATGGAATTATGGTTAGGTGCCAAACGAATTTTTTAGTGCCAACTGAAAGCCAAATGGAATCCGATCGTAAATGAGAACAAAGTAACCACGTATCGTCTCTTCAGTGCAACATGACACCATTTGCAACGCCGACAAGAGCATTGCAGAAGGCGCCTTGTTTCACTCAAAGTGCGGTATTTTAATTTAGTGTTACCTGTATCTTTCAAATATTTCAGTTGCAAAAAATCCCACAAATCATTAAAATATAGATAATAACAAATTAACGGGCTATTATTAACGTCTACAAAATAATTTCATGATTATTATTTACTCACTGTTTATTCACTACAAATAAACTGGCGGCAAATTAATTATTATCTTCCAGAAGGTTTACTCAGACATTGTGTAGTTTGAATAGCGTTTGAAATTCTGTCTGCTATTTTATTCCATTGTTATAGAAGCACACTTCTTGACGAGAGTTTGCGCTGTGTTTGACTAATCTGAGAAAGACGTCATCTTTTGATTTATTTATTTTCATCCATTTCTTTTTTGTATTTTGTTTTGAACACACAAATGGTATTTACCACAAAGATCCACGGGTCTTGTAGCTTTCTGAATCCACTCTGTTGGTAGCAGTGTGTACGTTATCTGGAGTGCCTAAAAAAATTCATTTGACACCAAAAATACAGCATTTGGCAACAACATTTTGCACCAAAATATAGTTCTGGTAGGTCTGAAAGGTTTTGTAGTTTATTATTTAAATGCATCTGTTTGTTTGTTTGTTTGTATATCTCTCTATTAAGCTGACATGTGCAGTAATTATACCGACAACAGTATAATAAAAATAACCTTAATATACGCACCCGGCCCAAGGGACCTATATGTCAACTATTGCTTTAATACGTAATTAGGCATGCCAAATATTGGCGAAACAAGTAAGTACAGTCATGTCTTGCTATTCATATAGGCAACGTGTGATAAGTGAGCCCAAAGAGGGGAACAAACAATATCCCCAAGCTACCGCCCGAGGGTGAGAGCTTGGGGATAGTGATTGTTTAACAGTTCGAAACTCATGGCGGACTACACAACCATATGCATCAATAGACTAGTTATGAATAAAACATCAATACATGCACCCGACTAGAGGACCTATCTATACAGCTTAAACATAATGGTTAACAGTATGAACTCACCAAATACGATGCCAGGGAGATACTCGAGATGATCTACTGCAGGCTAAGAGGTAGAGTATTCAATAGCTCAGGGCTTTAATTTAAAAGATAGTTTCTCACGCCTCCACATATAGGCGTCCAATAGAACTTTCGATAAAATCGCTGTCTTACGACACAGGCTAGACAGACGTCACGGCTGTTAAGTAACCAAAAGGTAACGGGTGTAATCATGGCTCTGTGTTACAGGGAAACTGAATGTAGTGTATCCGTTTAATCTGATTCATATTTTGTTACTTGTTCTTTTGATCTTGTTTAAATTATTTGCTACAAGTTTATTTGATGTGAATAAACAGTGAGTAAATGACATTCATGAAATCATTTTGTAAACGTTACTAATGGCCTTTTATTTATTTATTTATTTATTTATTTATTTATTTATTTATTATCAATATTGGTATCACGTAGGCTTTTTGAAACTAAAATACTTAACCCTTTACCCAACGCAGACGATTTCAAAATTTATTATTGTAAATATCCTTTTTTAATTTTTTTCAAAAAATTTCAACAAAACCATATCATGTGACCCCTCTTTGGAACGATCTCAATGAGCTCGTTCCAAAGAGGGGTCACATGATATGGTTTTGTTGAACTTTGTCTAAAAATTTTTTTTTTCAGCTGCTGAATTTGCATATTACGGATGCGGGCGGATGCGGGCGATTCGTTCTGTAAAGGGTTAAATGAGCCAGGCAATACTAAATTAAAATATCGTTTTTTGAGTACTTTGAGTTGAACAAGGGGCAATCTGCAATGCGCTTGCATTGCAGATGTCGCCTTGTTGAATTCATAGGGCGATACACGCCTAATTTGTTCTCATTTACAATCACATTCCATATCACTCTACAATCATTCATTTGGCAGCACGGGAGCTCGATGGGTCAGTGGTTTCGGCATTGAACTTCAGGCCGAGAGGTCCACGGTTCTATCCCCGTCAGGAGTAACTGCGTTATGACCTTGGGTAAGTCACTGAGTCCCGATTGCCCACGTGTGGCACGGCGGCTCTGTGCACTAAGGCGCACTGCACGTCGATGGTGCATTCGTATTCAACCAATGCTAACCCTGCTTGTGTGGAGTAAGTACGCTGGGGAGACTGACGGCTGGTCGCCGTTGCTCGGTGGTTCTCTCAGGGTACTCCAGCTTCCTCCACCCGAAAAACTGTCCGACATGGGGTGACCCTGGCTGTGTCGAAAGTGTCGTTAAAAACCTTTATTTACTCTACAAGAAACTGAAATAAAACAAACATAACTAAATATCACACACTTCTCACTGAGTCTTAATGATCTTCAACGAAGGTGTCGATTTTATTGTAATATCGAATTTTTTCAACAGCCGTCCTTCAGGAAGACAGTTAATCAACCACAATGCAGAGTCCATTAACAGGGTTCGAATCATATTCCAAATGTTATTGCCATTATTTTCATTGTTTAGCAACGCTCCAAATCGGTTTCAAATAAAGCATATTTTATATTGAAATAATGAATAAAGTAAAGAGAACATGACTACACTGAATTCTCGTAATACATTATTTTATACTTTTGAAGACATAGAATTTGCCAGCGTTAGATGTAAACAAACCCGAATAAATACAAATCGATCGGAAATTGGAATGTATTGGTTTCAAATAAATGACAACGAATTCCAAACTCGAAGAAAAGAATTCACCAAACAGTCTTCGCAGTGTTACACAACGCATTTAAACAGAAAACGAAGCTTCAACACCGAAGGGATGGGACATCGTGAATCTGGTCATGCGATCATCTTGCGATCCTAAAAGTTGTGTTTCGAAAGATCTGACGAAAACAGAGATTTAATTGGATCATTAGTTATTCAACAAGTTGTAATGGGGTAATTGCAATCCAATCACAACAAATACTTTAGCTGACAATGTTATAATTACCAGATTTCTGTCTTGAATTTCCATCAAACTTTATCGTGTGTTCTTGCATCTCTTGCACTTGTTGTTGTTGAAGATAAGAATCATTGTGCATGAACTGGAAAAACCATCATTTCGAAAATGTTGCACTCAGTGCTCGAAACTAGAAACACCGCTTTACAACTGACTCATATTCAAATCTGCCCATGGAACGGATTTGAGCAGTAAAGCCCCGAAATGAAGCCCGGGTTGCAGCCACAATAACCTTTGAAGAAAGATGAACTGAGATTGCAAGCTAAAAGACAGCACTGTAATACTTTATTGAAATTGTTCCGCAAAACTGGAGAACTATCGGGATATGCAACCATTGCTCCTGCTGCTGATCCACGGCTGGACAGAAGGATAATGGGACAAAATTCTGCTCCCAGAACTGCATTAACCCTTTACCCAACGCAGACGATATCAGAATTTATTATTTTAAATATTATTTTTAAAACAATTTCCAAAAATTTCAACAAAACCATATCATGTGATCCCTCATTGGAACGAGCTCGACGAGCTCGTTCCAATGAGGGGGTCACATGAAATGGTTTCGTTGAAACTTTTTGAAAAATAATATATTTTCAACTGCTGAATTTGCATATTACGCTCGCGGGTGTGACCGATTCGTTAGGTAAAGGGTTAAGCCCTTGGCTATTTTTTTTTCTTCAATGAAAATATTTCATCCAATGATTGAACCGTATTTGTCGTGTGGGGTTTCATACACTTGTGAATTTATTTACATCTTTGCAGGTGTTATTTTATTTTACGATGGCAAGCGACTAAATATTGACGTTGTTCGGCAACTTTTCATACACTAACATAAAATGCGATTGGAGCACGATGAATCAGGGACCGAGTTTGTTCCAAGTGCATATAACTGGACAAGCTGACAGGCCCACCAGTCTAATTGTTTAAGGAATTCAACGCTGCCATGGACCGTTTGTTCTCCCACTTTTCGTTGAGTTTGCGCACAAGCTACCGTTGATGTAATTTCGTGTTCCTTCCCGCACAGAGATATCATATTATTTCGTGCTCCAGTCATAGATTTCCAAGCAAAAAGTATTTAAATTGCATTTAACCCTTTACCCAACGTAACGGCTAAAAACGGCCAGTGATATTCACAAAAATCGCCAATTAATTTTCATTATTTTTTTTATTTGTCATTTTTTGTCTCAAAAACATAGGATATGACCCCTCTTTGGAACGAGCTCGTCGAGCTCGTTCCAATGAGGGGTCATAACCTGTTTTTCAGACAAAAAATGAAAAAAGTAGTTATTCAAGAATTTTGTTTGCAAGTGTTGTCTGCTTTTCGTGTTAGGTAAAGGGTTAATTAAATTGATAATGATGAGTTTTATTACAAAGGAAACACATGAGTGTACGTCACTGATCACACGTGCATTTCGATCAATACACGGTGACTGTACTGCATCTGTATCAAGCTACTTATTGAAAATAGAATATGTCTTCATTTTTGGAATTCACGGAAAAAAACCTTTTCCCCAAGCATTCCAAAGTGGGCTCATAAACTGAGTTTAATTGGGTTTTTTTTGAGAATAATACAGGCTGGTTTTGGCCATAACGTTGGGTAAAGAGTTGACATGGATGAGATTTACACTAAGGCTCTACGGTAAAGAACAGGGTTAGTTACTCAGTTAATAAAGAAATAGTTAGGTAAAGGGTTAAACCATGCTATTATTTATTTATTTAAGACATAACTGTTGTTTTCCTTCCATTTATGCGATATAAACCGAAAATTTTCAGCACAAGCTTCATAACTCGCGTAGCGAGTTATGATTAAGCTTGTGCTGAAAATTTTCGGTTTATATCGCATAAACCGAAGGAAAACAACAGTTATTTCTTATAATTTAATCCGGCTGTAATATTAAAATATAAAAACTATGTGTACGTGAAAGAAAACTTTTTAATTTTCGCATAAGACAACAGTCAAACTCAGGAAAGTGTGCCACAAACAGGTCACGTCAATCATTGTCAAATTGTTTGTTGTTTTGATCTTCGATCGCAGACGACAGATATTTAGTTGAAGACAGGTGCACCATCGACGTGCAGTACGCCTTAGTACACACGTGGGCAATGGGGTGAAGTGTCTTGCCCAAGGACACAACGCGGTTGCCGCAGGTGGGATTCGAACCGAGGACCTCTCGGTTTGCAGCCTGCACCTCTATCAACTGAGCCACCGCGCCCCTCCAATAAATAAATAAATAAATAGTGGACCTACATGACGTAATGATAAATCAGCGGCAATGGCGAGTCTTCTTTCAGAATTCTAATGTTATCAAAAAGTCGGTCAAATCGGGTCTCGATTGATCAACTTTTTTTGCTTTGATTCAAAGAAAATTAAGGCTTATGGTAGCTTTAGATTCCATGGACTGGAATATACTAGTTGGTCGGAAAAGCGAACCGAAGGAAATTAAAATATTGAAACATTCCAGACGAGCGAATTTAAACATAGGCGATGGACTTTGTAAGGACTAGCCTGGTTCTGAGTCGAATTACTTACCGAATTAGACTGGGGGAGGGGCTGAGAGCTTGATAACTATGCTGAAATTATCGCCAAAACATGTCTACCTGCTTTATTTTAGACTGGGCAAGGCGATGTACGTCTAAACTGACTTGTCTGAAAATGGTATATTATTTGCATACAACAACAAATACAGCACGTCAAGATACACATTAATTCCTGAATTTATGATCAAAAGTTGTTGTTGCTTATGTTGATAAATTTGCAGGTGACAAAAGACAAACACTCATTACAGGAGCTTAAAACACAGCCGCGTTATCCGCCTCAGTGCATTATTACTCCGAATCGCCAAGGTGAACAAAGGGATCGACGCAAGTGTGTTTTCGGAGAACAATGACTGTGGATTCGTAAAATAATCCACAGTTATTGTTCTCAGAAAACACACTTGCGACAAGCCTTTTGTTTCCCGTTGGCGAAAGTCACGGTGTACAGGCACATATTTGGGGGGGGGGGGGGGGGGGGAAGCAAATGGACCTAGTGGGGGGAAGCAAAACGATCATTCAACTCGGCTATTATAACTACACATGTCTTTTAACAGAATGTTGTGTTTTAAGTCGGATAATAAACTCGTGGTGAATCATTCGGAGTTAGAAAACACTCGATCCTTCGGGTCTCTTGTTTTCTAACACCGAATGATTCACCACTCGTTCATTATCCCTCACGTGACAAACTGAAAGCGAACCTCACGAAGTGCGAAAACAATGACGTGAAAAAGTAATCACGCTTCCTGAATTAAACATCTTGATTGTTCCGTGTATGTTCTGCTGATTTGCGTGTAATTCGTGGTTGGAATTTGTCCATATTTAACCCTTTCATCTCATAATGCATAATTGTTTGCGTACAAAAATAGTAATCGAAGACATAATGACGCAAACACAACAAATTGGGATGGACGATCAGTAATAATTTAATCCTAGACATATACAGTACGTGGAGAGTGTATTATCACAAAATCACCCGCAGAGTGGAGATTCCACCCATGCAATAATTGCAAATTTGTTGCATAACAAGCACAAGCAATGTTTCAGCCAATGGACATCCGGGTTAAACCCGGAGGTCCATTGGCTGAAACATTGCTTGTGTTTTTAGTCGATATATACAAAATTTGAATGTTTCAGTTTGGGTGATTACTCCACTCCGCGGGTGATTTAGTTACAATCCACTCTCCACGTACTGTAGGTCTGTAGAATTAACCATTTGCGACTACGGTACGTAATATTACGTACTCCGACTTCAAACCCGAGCGGCCGCTTTTTCGTCCAGGACCACGATACTTCATAATATCATTAAAAAGGATGGATGCTAAGTTCATGTGTGTGGTCGACCAATCAATATTTTCAACGTGCAGCCACAGGGCTGAAAATATTAATTGGTCTACCCCAAAATAATGAATATGGACTCTTCCTGTTGCTGTCATTGAACAGATATTCAAGATACCACCGGGGTTTAAAGGGCTAACGGTTGCGTTTGACGTCGCCAAAAACCTGAAAGACGTGAGAGTAGTGTTGTGGTCGAGGTATAAGGTCTATTTATCAAACAGCCTGGTCAACCTGGATCTCTTAGTCTCGTGGTAAATCGGTTACTTTGTGTGCAAGTGGTGGACGGTTAGAACCTCGGCTCCCTCGGCACCCTCACTTTTCTCTCGATCTTTTATAACAGTTTCTCACCGAGCCAAAACATTGTTTCGAACCGATGGACAAATTTATTAAATATGGAGATAAAAATCGAACTGTTCTCAACAATAGATGTGAGTTTGTCTTGACCATGCCATCAGCGATGTTTTACGGTGTGTGGATGTCCTTTGACCGCGCCCCTCCAAGTTCGAAACACTTCCTATGCCCCTGTTATATATTCAAAGGGTTAAACGAGAAAATCAATCCCGAAAGTCAATTTTGGGAGTTTACCCAAAATTTATTATTTTAGTTATTGTTGAAAAAAAATCAACAAAACCAGATCATGTGACCCCCTCCCTGCAACGAGCTCGACGAGCCCGTCCCAATGACGGGGTCACATGATATGGGTTTTCTGAAATATTTTGAAACTTTTTTTTTAATTTGAAAATTTTGCGGTAGATGCGGTGAAGGGTTAATAGTAATCCGCAGATCAGATTCTCGCCGTGTAAATAAAGGGAATGAGAAATCTTTCAGATCACACGAACACCCTGTCAGACGATTGTTTGGTTTTTGAATGGAAGCATATTTTCACTCCATTATTTTTCCTACAATAGACCTAATGGGTTTCGGAATAAAACGTTGTACTGGCTTTTATCATCATTCCAAGTCATATAGGTTGCTACTTCTTTGACCTTATGATTGATCGATCAAATCTACAATTTGCATACAATACCTGACAAACAGGGCGTGGAAAGGTCTATAATCTACATACAGAACCTGACATACAGGGCGTGGAAGAGGATGCCACATGTCTGTCAGAGATTCTGAATGCTGCGAATGTGCGAGCGACTACAGCAACGTGGAAGAAGATGCCATCTGTCTGTCAGAGATGTCGAATGCTGTGAATGTGCGGGCGACCACAGCAAGCTGCTGTACGATGCCATGAAGTTTGAACACCAATCTCGCGTATCCCCAAGAGTTTGATAAAATATATAGCTTTGAACATAATCTTGGACATTTTTTAGTTTCTTTTCAATGCACTAGTCGCAAGGTTTACAACGACATGCACGTTCTTGTTTCTTCAAGTTCTCACCCAAAACCTGTGGCGTAGCCTTGATTCTATAACAGGGGTGAACGTTCGAGATTCGATGCGGTTTCGAATTTTTCCTCTGATTCCAAGCCATCTTGATTATTCGAAAAACGTCGAATCCCGGAAAGTTTTGGAATTCATACATTTGTTTATTGTCGACTTTCTGAACATGACAGCTCACCCTGGAGTTTTCCGAGGGATGAGGTTGACCGTGTCCAGCCTAACTGGATAATAAATTTACTAGGAAAATTCCTAAAAAAATCATATGAAGCGATAGTGGAGATCGCGTTCTGTCTAGTTTGTACGTGGATCGCTCCTTGAGTGGAACAAGGCGCCATCTGCAATGCTAAAGCATTGCAGATGGCGCCTTGTTCCACTCAAGAGGCGGTATGTGGCTTTTTCGTCGTCCACCTTGGTGATACCTGGTTACCACCTTGGTGATAACTGGTTACTTCTCGTTTGAACCCAGATAGATACACTTTATTCAGCAGCATTTGCACAATACAGAGTAACGTTTGATATAAACAAAAACATTTAATACATACTGCTGGGAGATGACATAGCCAGATTGGCTATCTACCTGCCATCACCCTAAAGACTAGAACTAATTTACATTAAATGTAATTCAATTCAGACCAGGCTACATTTTTCCGGTGAACCCTCATAACTTAAAACTGAAGTACAGAAAATTGACAATACCCTAAACTCTTCCACCACAACCTCATCTGAGTGGTGGAAGACTCTCAAGCTTGTCCTACTTAAGAGCCAAGTACCCATCCCCGACTGCATTACAAATGACAAGGTCGCCTCAACTAATGTAGAGAAAGCCGACATTCTGAATGACTATTTCTGTAACATCTCATCTTTAAACGACGAAGGACTTTCCCTACCAGGTGTGCCCTTCGATCCTGACCGACCAACATTGAGCCAGCTTACTCTTACCAACAAAGAAGTGCAAAACATACTAAATTCCCTGAACGTATTCAAAGCCTGTGGCCCAGACAGTATAAGTCCAAGGTTGCTAAAAAAGAGCTCTTCCACTCTAGCTCCTCTGCTAACTCTGATTTTTAACAGAATGCTAAGTCAATCATTTTTCCCAAAGGAGTGGAGGAGGGGCAACGTCGTCCAGGTCTTCAAAGCTGGAGACCATCATAGCGCAGCAAACTATCGACCCATAACCCTACTTAGCTTTATAAGCAAAGTTCTCGAAAGATGCATCTTCAAAAAAATTCTAACCTTCTTGTAAGATAACTCTCTACTCACCCCCCTCCAGTCTGGGTTTCTCCCATCTGACTCAACTGTCCTGCAGCTAACTGAAATATATTATTTGTTCAGTTCAGCTCTAGACGAAAATAAAGAAATTCGGGTGGTCTTCTGTGACATTAGTAAAGCTTTCGATAAAGTTTGGCATGCTGGACGCCTATACAAATTAGAATGTATTGGCATACTGGCCCCCTTCTACAGTGGTTCTGTAACTACCTGGAGGATAGAGAACAACGCGTGTGTATTAACTCTGTATCGTCATCTTGGAAATATGTAACTGCCGGCGTTCCACAAGGCTCTATATTGGGTTCCTTGTTATTTTTGATATATATAAATGACATAGTCGAAAATATTAGAAGCAACATAAGACTGTTTGCTGATGACACAACGCTGTTTCTTATTGTCGAGAACCCCCAATCAGCAGCAGCAGATATTATCAATAATAATATTAGAGACATCGAGGACTGGGCAAAGACCTGGTTCGTCAAGTGTAATCCAAGCAAAACCGAAGCAATGATAATCACCCGAAAAACATCCAAACCAACACCCCCCCCCCCCCTTTGGTAATGTCTGCCCAAACCATAAAGCACGTCGAAAAAACATGAACACCTTGGCCTAACCCTAAATGACCATGGCAGCTGGTCTGCTCATATTGCTGAAGTATCGACAAAAGGGTGGCAATGGCTAGCCATGATTAGGCACCTAAAATACAGACTTGATCGTAAAGTTCTCGAAAAAATATATTTTTCCTTCATACGTCCCGTTTTGGAGTATGCTGACGTAGTCTGGGACAACTGCAGTATTGAAGAGTCCCAGTTTCTTGACAAAATACCAATTGACGCAGCCAGACTCTGCACAGGCGCTACAAAAAGTGCAATTAAACATTCTTTATATACATAGACTGGTTGGGAAACATTGGAGTCCAGGCGTAAAAAAACATAAGCTTATTCAATATTTTAAAATGTACCATGGCTTAGCACCCCCTGCATATCACTGATGATACCTCCCACCTTGTCTGAAACACAGAACTACAACCCCCGAAATTTGTCTAACTTGACCACTGTACCATGTCGAACGAATTATTATCAGTCGTCTTTTCTCCCATCGACTACTAAACTATGGAATGAATTACCAAACGACGTAAGAGAAAACCCAAATCTTACAAATTTCAAAACCTACCTCAACAATGACAAAGGAATTATTCCCAAATTCTATGTGAACCATCTTCAAATTCTTCATTGCAGGCTCCGTTTAGAATGCAGTAATTTAAAGGATCACCTATTTAAAAATCACATTTGCGATACAGCCTCTTGCAGCTGTGACGACCGTGAAAGAACCGAACACTTCCTGCTGTTCTGTCCCTTATACAATGATGTTAGGAACTCGACTCTTGGTGCTCTTAATTTCCCAATCAATGCAGACACCCTTCTTTACGGAAGTGAATTTCTATCAGTGTCACAAAATCGAACAATCTTCGAGACGGTACATCAGTTTATTCTGCGATCAAAAAGGTTTTAGTCTTGGCTTTCTCAAAAACGATTCTGAAGCTTATCTCATAAGTATGGAGCGTAGACGAGGCGAGGTTGAGGTTCTGCCCCGCTTTGTTTATGCTTCTAGAAGCTAAGTTCATGACTGTGTTTCACCTGCCTTCCTACTCATAGGCACCCCCACATCAAGGCATACCTTATTGGATCGTATGTGGTGTCTGCCGGCGAGGCCCCTGCTCGAAACGCTTCGCAATGCACACTCCATCGGCTCAAAAAGTCCTCTTTCTCTATCACTGTTCTGTTCCTTTTCTCTCTTCTGTCTTCTAACTACATTGACCATAGCGAAAGTATAACAATAGTACAGCGCCTGCACGACCAGGACCCACCACTCGATGAGAACTGGCCAGCAATTACTTTACAGCGCAAAAAGTGAGGAGTGAACATAAAACTAAACATGCATCCATGGTGGGTCCTGACCGTGCTGGCGTAAAGATTTATGTATAACTATCAGCCGCATATGATATATTTTTACAAAATAATTGACTGGAAACAGCCGAGTATAAGCTCTTTAGCTTGATGCTGAATCAATTTCCTTAATAGTTGTATGCTTCTATTGAATTGTGAAAAAAATGTACTTTCATACTTTGGAAATAAATACTGTTTAAACTAAGTACAGCAAATAGGAAATAAAGTATTTATTTATTTATTTATTGATGTTTAAGGTCACATATTTATGCACAATGGCTAATCATGACCGTGACAGTTTTACGGGTGGAGGAAGCCGGAGTACCCGGAGAGAACCACCAAGCAACGCCGAGCAGCTGCCAGCTCCCCAACATCGTAACTCCGCACTGCAGCACAGGCAGGGTTAGATTGGTTGAAGACATGCGTACCATCGACGTGCAGTACGCCTTAGTACACGGCGTCATCGTGCCCCCACATTGGCAATGGGGGTGAAGTGTCTTGCCCAAGGACACAACGCGGTTGCCGCAAGAAAATAAAGTAAGTTCCGTGGTTATGGAAACTGCGGGATGAGTGAATCTGCCAGTGCATTTAACTTTGTGGGCAAGAATTATATATATATGACTTAACATGCATATATATTAAAATGGACAGCCAGTGTGTTCATTGTCCGATAAACTAAAAACTTTAACCTTGCATTGCCGACACAAAGTGACCCTGGCTGTCGAAAGTGTCGTTAAACCACAATAAATAAATAAATCCTCACACTGAGATAAAATATAAAAATACACAGTGTTTTTTTTATAACTATCCCCAAATAATAGAAAGCAGGGCCGAAGCCAGGATCTCAAAATATTTCGACAGGTTTGGGGCGAGAATTAGAAGTTTCTGACAGTGTTCCCACGTAGTTGAGCGTCACTACGAACTTGAAACCTAGTTCAATATTTAAGGAATAGTGCATGGCTTGGAGTTGACTACGCCCATATAGTACCCAGTGAGGTGGTGTACACCACCTCACTGGGCACTATATGGGCGTAGTCAACGACAAGACATGCACTAATCCTTATATTATATCGAACACCCATCAAGAAAAACATCTGTCCGATTTGTTAATCTATTACCAAGGTAGCAGCCCTACCAACCAGCGTTATATAGAAAAAAAACACCATGTAGTTTTTAAAAAACATTTTCTTCTTCCACAACACGGCTAACTTGGGTTATTGATATGAGCAGAAGACAGATTTTGAATCGGTCGGCAAGGGTAAACAAAACATTTCCCCCAAACGGAACTGTTTATTCTAGAATCGCGCAACTCGCGAATGAAAACTAAAATTTTCGAAATTTGACAACGCAGTTTGATAATTTCCACACATTTGTCACACATATACATTACCGAATGAGTCAGTACGGGATACCAAACGCCGAAGATCCAAATGAATTCCATTATTTATTCGTTTACTGCCCAAAACATACAATTGAATAGCGAAATAATATGAGCAGCGAAACAAACGATTTTTCATATCCGGACGCGTTCTCATGAAAGTTGTACCCAAGTATGGATCATTCTCTTCGAAACGAGATATGGATCATCTTCTCAAGGAATAAAATGAACGCCTCGGAAAATGTGACTTCCACAATGGAAAAGCGATACATTTTTCCACAATGATTTCTTTCTGGGTCGTTTTGTGGATGTTGTGCCTCTGTGAATCGATATTTAAATTTAGCCTGATTAGTTTTATTCGCCCAGTTTGAAAAGAAAACTGATATAGTAGTGTGCTAAAAATAGAAAATGTGTAGTGCCTGGGTGTAGTGCCTGGTCAGTTCTGTGGATGCAAACTACACGAAATAGGGTATCATCTTTCAGCCAATCAGAATGCAAGGAAGTCACGTGAGATATAATATTATCTCATAGTGGATGTCCATGTGTTATCGCTGTTAATACTCTATACCCAGGGCCCAATACTATAAAACGTTTACAGCTGCATTTTTCAGAACTGCATTTTCCTTTTATGGAAATAGCTAATTGAAATGAACCATTAGCATGTTCAAAGATGTGGCAATTTGCCAGTTGGCAAATTACCACATCTTTTGAAATGCTAATGATTCATTTACCTCATTTATACTCACTTGAAGAAAATACAATTCAGGAAAATACAAGTTTTATAGTATAGGTCCCTGGCTGGTCTGGGTGCTTGTGAGAAATATTGAGTTACAGGAAAAATAGGGGCGCATAATAGGTGCGCCCCTCCCCAATCCGCCACTGATTCAGTGTAATGTTTTGAAAGGTGATTTCGTTGTCAATTCGTTGCGGTGGCTCAGTAGGTAGACGTGCAGGCTACAAGCCGAGAGATCCTCTCTTCGGATCCCACCTGCGGCAACCGCGTTGTGTCCTTGGGTCAACCACTTCACCCCCATTGCCCAGGTGGGGGTACGGTGGCGTTGTGTACTACGGCGTACTGCACGTCGATGGCGCACTTGTCTTCAACCAATGCTAACCCTGCTTGTGTGGAGTTAGTATGTTGGGGAACTGACAGTTGCTCGCCGTTGCTCGGTGGTTCTCTCCGAGAACTTCGGCTTCCCCCATCCGTAAAACTGTGGAGGTCATGATTAGCCATTGTGCAGAAATATGTGACCTTAAACACCAATCAATAAATAAATGAAATAATATTACACGCCTGTTCTATGAAATCTGCATCTATAGCAACACTAAACCATGCGGGAAATGAAAGTCCGTTCCGCACATATGTGTGGAATGGATATCGTTGGCGGACTATTTCACTGGAATGTTCTACAAATCGTGCAAAATTACAATTTGAATCTCTGGCTATAGCTAAAAGTCGTCCCCTGAGTTCCAATATGTTCGAAGTAGGCACATACAACACATTGGAACTCAGGGGGCGAAATAGTAACACGGTTTTCCCTCGCAAATTTGGCGATAAAAATGTGTTCTTTTGGTTGATACTTGTCAAATGAATTGTTCCTTCTAATCATTGTTTTTAAAGACACGAATGCGTGTAATAAACATAGAACGACACGCGTCCGTGCATGGGTTAATCGATATGGGACTTCTGCCATATCGATTAACCTATGCACACCCGCGTGTCGTTCTGTGTATATACCATACATACACAGAACGTTGTGATGTGTGAATGCATTCGTCAGTTCGACACGAGGGCCAGCGCGGAAGGATAGAACACAGCATCGAGTTCTTTCCTTCCGCAATGGCATGAGTGCCGTATTGACGAACGCATTCACACATCGTGGCGTTCTACGCTTTTTACGCGAATCTATGATACAGAATCCATTAACCCTTTACCTAACATGAAAAGCAGACGACACTTGCAAAAAAAATTCTTGAATAAATAATTGTTTTCATTTTTTGTCTCAAAAACATAGGTTATGACCCCTCGTTGGAACGAGCTCGACGAGCTCGTTCCAACGAGGGCTTATAACCTATGTTTTTGAGACAAAAAATGAAAATATTTTGAAAATTAATTGGCGATTTTTGAGAATATCGCTGTCCGGTTTTGGCCGTTACGTTGGGTAAAGGGTTAATTTAAAAATCTAAACATCATACACAGAAAACTTCAAAGTTTAAAATTCTGGTATTTATTGATCACTTGTTTGAAATAAAAACAAAAACAAAACTCAGGTGTTGGCAAATACGTTTGACAGATGGATACGTAAAGAGAAACATATAATTGAAAATTCTGTCTAAATAGGTTATTTATTGGTGTCGTTAAGAAATCGTCGCGTGAGAACCATAAGGTTTTATCTTCCAGTGGAAGATAGAACCTTTTGGTTCTCACACGACGAAATTAGTTGCCGTTATCTGAGAGATATTCTCTTCAACGTCAGAACTTGAGAATTATATATAGTGAGGGAGACAGGTGAAAGAGTCTGCAAAATTTCATACAAGCATGAAACTTGGCACAGTTGTAGACCCCCAAACACTACGTTATTTCAGATACGGAGACATTTAAAGAAAGCGCCAGCTATGGAATGGCGGCCATCTTGATTCCGCCATTATAAAAAAACACTATATTTCCCATATCTCAGAAACTTTTCAAGATAATGACACACATTTAGTGTCTAGACCCAGGTTTTTAAGGTATAAAAGTAGGATACAAGCATTTTAAAACCCGAAGGAATTTTCATTTCTCCAGAACGTCCGAATTAGAGTCGCAAAAACAAAACAAAACGTTGTTTGCTAAAAAAAAACTTGGAAGCCGTAAAAATAATGTAATAATTCGAGTAATCATGATATGTTAAATCAATATTAGAACTTAAACACTTATCTTGTCTGTTAGCTTTTTCCTCGATCATTCCATTTCTGTCCTATTCCAAGTTTGACAGAATGTTAACGAGAATCGTAACATTTTTAAGTTGCAACTTTATCGAACGATCAAAACAATTTTATTAACCCTTTACCTAACGAATCTCCCGCATCCGGCCGCGTATTTTGCAAATTGAGCAGTTGAAAAAAAATTATTTCTTCCAAATATGTCAACAAAACCACATCATTTGACCCCTCATTGGAATTAGCTCATCGAGCTCGTACCAATGAGGGGTCACATTATATGATTTTGTTGAATTTTTGTAGAAAATTTAAATACATAGTAATTAAAATAATAAATTTTGATATCTTCTGCGTTGGGTAAAGGGTTAAACAAAAAGTAACACAGGTGAATGAATTAACAACACCCTCAATGAATCAGTTTTCTACTTCGTTCAAGTTTACAAGGCAGCACATACGAAACAATGTTGCACGCATATGTAAAGCTAACTTTTCATGTGAATGCTATGAAACGGCAAATCTGCATGAATTACATTTTAGTCTCCTAGTCTCCTGAATGTCCACATATAGGAAATATGCAACTAAGGGTCATATGTTCCAGCATTTACACAATGCTGCGCGTTTGAGAGCTGCTTTCCAGCACTTGCAATTCTTTCCACATCCCTTTCTGCAGCCGCACTTCAACAGTTCTTTGGAAGAAGTACTTGTCTCTGTCACGTTTGTCCATTTTGGTTTCCAGATGTCATCAGGATCCCGAGACCATCCCGTTTCGAACGGTTGTGGTAGAACCATGACTGTGGATAGGGCTTGTCCCCAGCAGAAAGTTCTTTGGTATGTTGCTCGTCTGATATACAGTTCAAGGGCATCTCTGGTTGGGAGGATGTGTTGCATTGCTCTGCCCTTTGTAACAAAGAGATGCATCCTGACTGAATCTACGTTATCCAGTTCACTGGCTCTGCCATATAAAAAAACTGTATACCTTTCTGTAACATTTATACACTCCTCAGAAACTCCATCTGGTCTTTTTTGAAAGACAGAGAAAGGCCTTTGTAACTTCAAAATAACTGGATCAAATATCCCAGGCAGTTTTCTTGCCAATGCCGCAAAAACCAGAATTGGTATCAGGGCCTGAGAAAGCGTGAAACACCGGCAAGCACTCAGACCGCTCATGTCCCAAACTTCGAGATATTGTATGGGTGGTGATGTATCGAAATTTCTGTCCAACTCCGAATGCAATCCATAGCTCCCCCAGTTCCGCCTTGTGAAATATATGGATTGACAGTGCAACAATGTAAGTGTAAACTGTTCTGATGATGACTCATTTGCATCCATTTAACCCAAATTAGGTGTGTGAACCATCAGCCCAGGGTCAGATTCCTTGCGATAACAAGGATGGAGGCCACTCTCTTCAACATTCTTGGCCAGGACACCGTCTCCATGTGTTATAATAAGGATTTTCTCTGTCACAATCTCATTCTGCAAGGAAATGAAAGAGATCCACCTTATTGTCGCTGAGACGTAGAAAAGTTGCCAGTTTTGGGGGATTTCATTGTTGGTAGCTACACCTCTCCTAGTGCCCTAGACTTTCTTCGCTATTTGCTGTGACTTCAAGGACTCATCACGATATTCGTACCAAACAATATCTAGTCTCCCACACTTATTGAATTGATTATGTATGTAAGGGAGAAAGACATCTTTGTCATAGTCACTGAATGCCCTGCATGTCGGTAACGGCTTCAGAATGTTGACAATTTTTGCTCCATCTAATAGGATGGCATCACATAACGCTAAAAACAATCAAGAAGGTCAAACTTTATAGTTTGACGCAGGTTGTCATTTTGTCGGCTGAGTGTTAGAATGTTCTATGTCCCATAGGGGGCATAGAACATTCTAGCACTCAGGCGACGATTTATAGACACTGCCAGCCGGGAGACATGCTTGATTTTCGTGTTAAAAAAAACTCATCAAGGTTTCCTTCAATACTGATTTGTTCCAATATATTCTGCTTCTCTGATGCATTTTATGGTTGAATTGCTGGCCACGTCCTTTGTATCCAGCCGAACCAGATCTTCACTAGCCACTTCCGGTCCTCCTATCACCCATAAACGGAGTTCAGTTCACGTTAGTTCTTTTCGAAATTTCACCATAATATCTTCAGCACGGACGGCATATTTGATACTTCATCTTTCACGATTTCGAAAATCGAGAGGGCAAAAAGAGTTTTTATTACTTTCCAAAGTGTGATTTACTGGGATTTCCAGGTTTGATTATAAACGATAACTTCACAAGTGAATTATGCAATCAACAATTGTGTCATGTATCCGTACGCGCAAACGAAGACGCTTTGTCGTGGATGTAATGGGGACTTCGTTGTTTTTTTTAACCCTTTACCTAATATAAAAAGCAGACGACACTCGCAAAAAAAATTCTTGAATAGCTATTATTTTCATTTTTTGCCTCAAAGCCATAGATTATGACCCCTCATTGGAACGAGCTCGACGAGCTCGTTCCAATGAGGGGTCATAATCTATGTTTTAGAGACAAAAAATGAAAAAAATAATGAAAATTAATTGGCGATTTTTTAGAATAGCGCTGGTCGTTACGTTAGTTAAGGGTTAAATAATATAATTATCGTTAATAATGAAATGTAATAAACAGAGTAATCGCTTGACTGGACTGGTTACGTGAAACAATTCCTTCGAGGCGAGGGACTATATTGTAAAACACTCGTGCGCATTCGCGCACTCGTGTTTGTACAACGTCCCTCACCTCTCCTGAATTATTTCACGTAACCAGTCCAGTCCAGCGATTACTCTCTATGTCTTTCTTTTTTTACGACTCTGATGTAGATGTTATGTGATAATAAAAACTCCTGCAGAATGAAAGTACGTTTATCTTAATCCTTGACCATGAAAACCAAGATCTAGTCACACAATTTGTCGCATTATCTTGAAAATGTTCTGAGATATTGTAAAAAATAGTGGTTTTCGGTGATGGCAGAATCACGGTGGCCACCATTCCATAGGTTGCGCTTTTTCTAATGCATCCATATCTGAAATAATTCAGCAAATGTAGATCAACAAATGTGCCAAGTTTCATACTTGTATGACATTTTGCACAATCCTCAATATATTCGTATATATTCGTCACCTATCTCCCCCACTAAAATCACTCCCTATTTATAGAATATGTTTAATTTCGTAAATTTTGGCGGCTTTGAACAAATAAATTTCCAATTGATATTTGCACAAGCAAAGTTTCAGCCAATGGATCTCCGGGTAACCCGGAGGTCCATTGGCAGGAACATTGCTTGTGTTTGCTACGGGTAACAAGGAGAACCTGCCATGCTTTGGGTGCCATTCGATATGGCAATTGCGCGCAATTCCTACGCGCAATTAAGCCTATATAAGCGCACAGTTCGTGACAGGACTTCTAGTTTTAACTGTATGTGATGGTCTTAGAAATAGGAGTCAACGATTAATGATGGTAGCTGGTAGTAGTATGGTTATAGTATAGCAGTATTATAATCCCAAAACACTAATGTACTGCACAAGAATCATGAAACGGGAATGGACATGGTAGGGTTGCGAGGAGGTGGCACAGACGAAAATGTTGAAATTAATGACAAAATACCAATTATGTTTTCTCTGAGAATGCCAACAAAGTACACCCAAGACGCATAAAACATATTGATCCCATCAAGCAACAACACAATATTCGTGTATTGATAGAGAAGATTTATGTGCTTTTAATAACACTAAAAGCTAAAAATAGAACAAACTGGGTACTGCCCGCCACCAATGTGCCGCTGTACCATATAATGGAACACATTCTCAAAACACTACACTGCAACTTCTCACATGTAGGGTGGTACAGCATTAGGTGAGCAAACGTATGTTGATTAGAATAACAAGTGGGCCAAAATGGATACAGACCACCCATGCTAGACTACCATATCATTCTCATACAACCGAACGCAACCCAAAACTACATGACCGGGTCTCAATCGATGTCAACACTAGGTTAAAATAAACCTAAAGGGATACGGCCATTTCTCCCAGATACTACTCTATCAGATGTAGTTCAATCACACAAACCCCAGAACACTTCCGCATTGTTTTAAAGACATTTTCTTACCAAAGGAACTACGTGACACCATCTAAACCAAAATGCTACCCTCAAACAATTACTATTGTCATGACAACACAAACTCGGGCGCAGAAACGTCACTTATTACCATGACAATAGCGTCAAAAACTTGACAATCCATGCGCTAAATGATGACAACTCACATGACGTCACTAATAACGTAATTAGTGACGTCATTTATCCCTCATCAAATGGAGTTCTTACCTTCACATACTGCTGACAAATGCCAGTCTTTGTCATTATTTTGTTTAGAATTTACCCATTCACACGCAAAGGTTGTTAATGTTGCTTTTGTTGTTGTTTTTGTTGTTGTTGTTGTTCTGTTCGCTCTGGACCATGGATTTCAATCAGCTTGTATATAGTTATTGTGTCTAGCTAACACTAAACAAACTTATAAAGTGTATCTCATCCAGAAACGCGTCGCAAATATCGTCCCTCATGTGGAACAAGGCGGCAGTCCTTGGAATGCTGTTGTTTCTTTGTTACGAATTTACCCTTTCACACACGCAAAGGTTGTTGTTGTTAGTTAGTTAGTTCGTTAGTTATAGTTAGTTAGTTAATTAGTTAGTTATTAGTTAGTTAGTTAGTTATAGTTAGTTAGTTAGTTAGTTAGTTAGTTAGTTAGTTAGTTAGTTAGTTAGTTAGTGTGTGATGCTAACTCTAAACAAACTTATAAAGTGTATCTAATCCTGAAACGCGCCGCAATTATCGCCCCTTGAGTGGAACAAGGCACAATCTGCAATTCTTTAGAATTGCAGATGGCGCTTTGCTGCATTCAAGGGATGCATGCGCTAAATGATGACAACTCACAATACGTCACCACTAACGTGATTAGTGGCGTAATTTATCCCTCATCGAATGGAGGTTATTTTACATTCACATTCGACTGGCAAATGCCAGTCCTTGGCATGCTGTTGTTACTTTGTTAAGAATTAGTACTCTCACACGAAAAGGTTGCTGTTGTTGTTGTTATTGTTGCTCTTGTTGTTGTTGTTGTTGTTGTTGTTGGTGTACTAAACAATCTTATAAAGCGTATCTCATCCTGAAACGCGCCGCAAATATCGTCCCTAGAGTGGAACAAGGAGCAATCTGCAATTCTTTAGAATTGCAGATGGCGCTTTGCTGCATTCAAGAGATGATATCCATGCCAGTCCTTGGCATGCTGCTGTTACTTTGTTAAGAATTTGCACTCTCACACGAAAAGGGTGCTGTTGTTGTTGTTATTGTTGTTGTTGTTGTACTAAACAAACGTATAAAGCGTATATCATCCTGAAACGCGCCGCAAATATCGTCCCTAGAGTGGAACAAGGCGGCATCTGCAATTCTAAAGAATTGCAGATGGCGCCTTGTTCCACTCAAGGGGGGATATTTACTGTGCGTTTCAGGATGAGGTACAATTTATAAGTTTGTTTAGAGTTAGGATCACAAAATAACTAACTAACTAACTAACTAACTAACTGTTGGACTAAAGAGATTATATATAATTTATAATTATCAGATCAACGACTGGGGCTGATAGCATCCATAACTCGTTTATATTTCTAAATAGAAAACATGGCGTCATTAAAATGTATCAAGATTTGATATAAAACTGTCAGGTTTTGTCTATGTGATGGTCAATTATTATTTTTTTTTCAATACGACAACAAAAGCCATCAAAGCCATAAACGGAAATGGTCTAGGAAGCTATCAGAATCGATCATGCACCTAACAACAGGTATAACTGAGTTCCGCCTAGTACTCTGACAACATCCCACGTATAGTTAGTCGATCTTGGGAATCTCGACGCTTATCGATCCCCTTGAATCTATTTGATTTACAATTTATCTCTCGGTAAACAAATACATTTTTATGTTCAAACATCTCTCAGAGACAATGTTCATCAATAAAAATGTTAGAATGATCGGTTGCTTTTATGAATGGTTGCTTGAGTTCACAAAGTTTGCGTTATAACATCCCTGGTTATTACTTCATTGTTCATTGGCCGCTCTCCCGCACCAACTTCTTTCGTATGCGCCAAGTATTTTGTCGGAAACTTAGAGTGTTACGACATTTACACGGGCTTGGCATTCATTCTGCAAAATAAAGGGATGCAAATAATTGCTCTTCTCAAATAGCATAGGCGTTCAGTTGTACTCCTAAATCTGTCTCTAATAACAATATGCTCCTTTGATATTTCATTGGATGAATTAACCCTTTACCTAACCTGAAAAACAGACGACACTTGCAAAAATAATTCTTGAATAACTATTTTTTTTCATTTTTTGTCTCAAAAACATAGGTTATGGCCCCTCGTTGGAACGAGCTCGACGAGCTCGTTCCAACGAGGGGTCATAACCTATGTTTTTGAGACAAAAAATGAAAAAAATAATGAAAATTAATTGGCGATTTTTGATAATAGTGCTGGCCGGTTTTGGCCGTTACGTTAGGTAAAGGGTTAAACAAGACAGCGGAGATATCTCTGGTATCCAGCACTAGGGCTAACAACAGGTATAATTGAGTTCCGCCTAGTATAATTGAGTTCCGCCTTGACATCCATCAGACCCACCCAGATTCTATCCTAGCGTTGGGGTTAACAACTGGTGTAATTAAGTTCCGCCCTGACACCCATCAGATCTGCCCAGACTCTATTCCAGCATTGGAGCTAACAACTGGTATAATTGAGTTCCACTCTGACGCCAATCAGACCCATTCAGACTCTATTCTAGTCCCCCAAAAGATACCCTACACTCGTTATCCTTCCCTTTGAGGGAGGGATAACGAGTGTGGGGGGTCCTTTTGGGGAATCAAACTTTACATGTGGCAGGTTCTGTAATGTGGAAAGCCTAAATTTCTCATGATGGCCAGCCTGTCTGTGTCGATACAACAATCAAATTACTGATTTGTGCAAGCAAATTCAATGTTTATAATTATGACGTGACGTAACTTCATGGAATTCAATTGTGGCTTCTCCTAAGAAAGTGGTAAAGACTGACGCTGACAATTATACTTGCTTGCAGGCCTGCTCAAATGTACTCTCCTGTGATATTTTGTTATGCGGCTCGGAGACATTCATCACACCTGCACAACTTAAAAATGTTCGGTCTGTTACTTGCTCACAAGATTGTCTGTTAACGCTAAAAATAATTGCAAGTTACCAGTTAGAATACGGAAGAATACATATTTTACTTCCTGACATTTATTTTCGAAAACATTTCCTAAGGAC
This sequence comes from Pictodentalium vernedei, assembly GCA_031216915.1. Classification (NCBI taxonomy): domain Eukaryota; kingdom Metazoa; phylum Mollusca; class Scaphopoda; order Dentaliida; family Dentaliidae; genus Pictodentalium; species Pictodentalium vernedei. The sequence continues at coordinate 86,764,919 of CM062297.1, read as the reverse complement.
TTAAACTCTCTCTATTATGACTTGAGGTCGATGCAACTAGAGGCACGGCAGACCGCCTTGCCCGGCACCGCAGGTGTCTGTCGAAAATTGCTGTGCTCCATGCAGTGGCCTAGACGTTGTGGGGACGCACTCCTCCTCATAAAAAAACAAAAACGAAGCACCGATATTTTCCCAAGGAGTTTAACAAACATTTAGCTGATACTATTATCGTCAAGGAAATCAACGCGATAACTCCTCCCATTCAATGACGTTTCATGAAGTGAAAGCTGTTACGCCCTGACTGCAGTTTCCCTTCATAATACACCATCTTGTTTACCTAGCACGAAAATTGTAGCAGTGTATCACCTTTCCAATCACAGCACTTGTTTTTTCAATAATAGCTATAATATGTTGTAAATATTCAATTTGCATTGCCTCCAAAACTGTGCACGTCACAACATATTCATTTTCGCTGAGTGTATTCTTTAAAAGCAATCAGCGATTGCGATGAGTCATGAAGTTGAAAACATTAGTAAAAAACTTTTACTGACGTCATCCATTGTTATTCATTGGTATATAGTTTGACTACAGTTAAAACTAGAAGTTCTCTCAAGAAGAACTGTGCGCTTATCTAGGCTTAATTGCGCGTAGGAATTGAGCGCAATTGCCATATCGAATGGAATCCAAAACATGGCAGGTTCTCCCGGTTACTCATAGCAAACACAGGCAATGTTTCTGCCAATGGACCTCCGGGTTACCCGGAGGTCCATTGGCTGAAACATTGCTTGTGCATAGGCCATATGCACAGAATTTGATAGCTTTACTATGGTCATAACGCGTAGATTACCGCGCAGATCGACGTGCTATTTGTGCGCATTTCATGACAGGACTTCTAGTTTTAACTGTATCTCATGCTCAATAAATGGGTAGTTGTATATCCAACAGCTAACTGTAAAATATTTTACTTCTATTGAACTATCCAGCAACAAAAAGTTTTTTTAAGTAGGATAAATAAATCGTTGATGTCGGATAGGCGAGAGAACGCACCCCGTGTCGGGCCAAACGGCCCTCAACTAGGGAGCTTTCTCTCGCTTATCCAATTAGCCACGTGGCGGGTGCTTTTTTAGGGTTTAACGACACATTAACAGCCAGTGTCATATCATGTCGGTGCAGTTTTACGGGTGGAGGAGGCCGGAGTACCCGGAGAGAACCACCGAGCAACAACGAGCAGCTGTCAGCTCTCCAACATCGTGACTCTGAACTCTGCACCGCGACACAGGCAGGGTTAGATTGGTTGAAGACATGCGCACCATCGACGTGCAGTACGCCTTAGCACACAGCGTCATCGTGCCCCCATGTAGGCTATCGGGGCTAAGTGCCTTGTCCAAGGACACAACGCGGGAGCACGAATCAGTCGCTAAAATGGTCACCCACCCGACGACTAACCGCGCTCGACGTTGCTTAACTTCGATGATCTGACGAGAACCGGTTACCGCGTCGCCAACCCCCCCCCCCCCCCGGGTGCTTTCTCTCGCCTATTCATCATCAACTCGTTATTTATCCTCAACAGAAGTTTGTTGGTGAGCATTGTTTATTAATTACGTTGTGCCCTTGTGCAAGGCATTTCATCCCGATTGCCCATGTGAGGGCACGGTGGCGTTATGTACTAAGGTGCACTGCAAGTCTAGTCTACGGTACATTTGTCTTTAACCAATGCTAACCCTGTTTGTGGGGAGTTAGTACGTTGGGGAGTTTGACAGTTGCTCCCCGTTGCTTGGTGGTTCTCTCCTGGTACTCGGGCTTCCTCCACCCGTACAACTGTCCGACCCGACAGTTGAAACTCCAATAAATGACAATAAATAAGATCACGGTGTGCATAGAATACTACAGATAGCGGTCGGCTCGCAACACACGCACCAGTGGGTTGCGATTTCATAAACAAAATGGCGACTCATACTCAATATTCTCGCGAAGTTATTCTGTCGCGTAATATTCTACATTGGTGTTGAAAGCGGGTCGAGATTATCTGTCCGATTTTGTGACCAAAGTACTGTATACATTAACCCTTTGAACACGAGGGGGCGCATTTCTGGCCCTGGATCATGGTACGTCATACTTGCATTAAATAGGATGGCTACTAAGTGAATGTGTAGTGTGCGCCACTCAATATTCTCCACGTTGAATATATTATTTGATCTACCCCTAAATAATGAATATGGAAAGTTCAGTTTGTTACCATTGCACTAGGGCTGAAACGGTTGACTCATATTCGTAACCGACAAACCGAGAGCTATAACCGGATATTATCCGGTTATCCGTGCCATTATTTCACCGAATGTGGGATAAAACTATAAGAATTGGAAAGCAATATTCTCAAACTATTCCGTAGTGTGTATACAAACGAACGTTGTCGAGTTCTCGACAATGTTCGTTTGTATACATACTACGGAATAGTCTCTGCGATTACTCAGCACTCACGGAAACTGCCGATCATTAACGAAGTCTTGGACGCCAAAGTCGATTATTTCTCAATATTTTCAACGCGGCTTCGAGGTGTAATCTATCACAAAGGAGAAGCGGCAGATTTACTACGTTTTAAACGTGTAATGACGATCACTATCGATATTTCGGATAACCGGTTGACGGTTTTTCTGATCGATTAGGTAGCTAACTGGTTTCAAACCGATTATCCGGTTAACCATTTCAGTACTACATTGCACTGACATGGAAGACACCACCAGGGTTCAAAAGCCTAAATAATATTTCATTGCAGCAGTTTGTTTGTTTGCTTGCTTTTGTTTGTTTGTTTTGGGGGTTTTGGGGGTTTTGTTTTTTTTTGGGGGGGGGGTGGGGGTGGGAGGGGGGAGTGTTTTTGGTTTTCATTTTTTTTTTGTTGACAGTGTTTTTTAACACCTGCTTCCCAATCAACCCATAGGATTGCAAATTACATTTAATATTGTTGAAGGTCAGACACTTTGACAGTTTAGTGGCTGGCAGCAAATAGTGACTAATTAATATCAATAAAAGATGACGCGACAGATGTATTTTTGATCTGACTAATGAATCTGCAAATGATTTCTAATGCTCGCGAAGTCCTCTGTAGGATATAATTCCAGACATTAACTCCCTCTGGCTGCTATCACAATCCCTGTTACTAAAAATAACTAAACCAATCCCCGTGTGTTTCAATTGTTCGAGTAGGCCAATATCGCACCGATAGTCGGCTACGCACCGCGGTGATTGCTTCCCATTGTTCTATTTACACAACTGGGTTGTTGGAAAGCTGACAGGTCACAAGAAATGTGTTTCAGACTACGCCATCTTAGGCTGGTGGGGCGGATGTTGCTACATTGTATACATAAACAATGCTAAAAAACAACAAAATTCTCGAAGGTTTTCAATTTCCTGACGCCTCACAATTGCCGATTGCTTTTAACCCTTTACCCAATGTAACGGCCAAAAGCGTCCAGCGCTATTCACAAAATTCTCCATTCAATTTTTATTACTTTTTCTTTTTTTGTCATAAAAATATAGCTTATAACCCCCTCATTGGAACGAGCTGGTTTTGACGCAAAAAAATCCAAATAATTAGTGCTTCAAGAATTTTATTTGCAAATGTCGTCTGCTTTTCGTGTTGGGTAAAGGGTTAAAGAATATGCGCACGTGAAAAATGAATATGTTGATGGTGTTCAGACTTTTTGCAGGAATACATATTATTATTACCACTAAATCTATAAGTTACTAGTAGATTAACATGATTTTGGAGGGCTGTTAAAACTCCATAATTTCAGGGACGTCATTCGACGAAGCCGGGCCGCGGGCGGATAATGGTATAAATAGCCATTAGCGGCCCGCGGCCCGGCTATTTTTAGATTTCATGGTCTAATGAATTACTCCCATTCGGATGAAGTCCCTTTGTATTTCCGAACGGAAGTCGAACGCGCGATCGAAACAGAAATATCGAACCGCCTTACTGATTATTTCTTGAATTTTCTTCCAGCAATTCCCTCGTGCGGTTAGTTGTAATAGGGAGTGGTAATAATAGTAATAACATAATTGTTGTCAGGCATCATGATTCATTAGCGGCCCTGCAGCAATGATGAACAGCCCTTGGGCTTATTAACGGCCCGAGACGAACCCTGTTCATCATTGCTGCAGGGCCGCAAAAGAACCATAATGCCCTCCAAAATCATGTTATTGTTATATTATTATCACTTTATAGGGCACTCCCTGGCGAATATTTTCATTTTCGGGGGCTGCACAAAACTCATATGTTTCCATTCACATCCGGGTTCCCGGGCAATAATGAAAAATCCGTTTCAATATGGCCCGGCGGTCCGCACATCCCCGGATGTAGGGGAAGTAACACTGCTTTGAGTTGGAATATTTGGAGAAGAGAGATGTGATGGCGGAATTTTGTGATCTTTGGCGTGAAAGAATTAAGATATACATTCGCATTTAAGGCATGAGTTAGTTGCTGACAATGATTGTGTGGGAATTTCACACATCTACTACATTGAAAAATGATAATAATATATAAATGATGAAAAAAATAGCAATCTTGATTTTTCTTGGTTTAACATGTAACCTCTTTGAAATGTGATAATAATACAAATAACATTATTTTGTACGGGCGTTATGGTTCATTAACGGCCCTACGAAAATGATTAACAGCCCTTGGGCCTATTAGTGGCCCTCGACTTCGTCTCGGGCCACTAATGGACCCTTGGGCTGTTAATCATTTTCGTAGGGCCGTTAATGAACCATAACGCCCTCAAAAATAATGTTATTGTATAATTATCACTTCTCGGAGCATTCTCTTGGCTATTAATTTAATTTTTCAGGGCGTTCCGAACTGCGTATTTCAACCACAGTGCCGGGCCGCTTTGTTCATTATCGGCCCGTCTGCCCGGCAACTAACCGGAAACTAGATGTACAACTTTGAATAAGTTCCTTGAGCTTCCGTCTGAGCATATTTGTTTTGAATAAATGGTTTAAATATTTACTCTATTTTATCGAAGCTATATTCGTGTCATAGTTGGCCATTGCGCTATATATTTGGATTATTATCTCTAAAGTAAGTTTGCAGTAGTAATTGTATCTATCGATCCCTTATAACATGTCAATCGTCTTCAAAGCTGGGTTTTATTCTTCCCCATTTTAGAGGCCCATGTCAGCTGACAAGTCGCATGACCAATGTTAGTAAACAGACGACACATGCTTTAAAACTGTCAAAATGTCCCAATCTAGCGATTTGAATGAGTCTGATTTGGAAGCTCTTCATTGTGTCACAGATGTGGTAATAATAGTAATAACATGATTTTTATCGGGCTTCATAGTTTATTAACCCTTTACCCAACGTAACGGCCGGCCAGCGCTATTCTCAAAATCACCAATTAATTTTCATTATTTTTTTCATTTTTTGTCTCAAAAACATAGGTTATGACCCCTCTTTGGAACGAGCTCGTTCAGCTCGTTCCAATGCGGGGTCATAACCTATGTTTTTGAGACAAAAAATGAAAAAAATTAGTTATTCAAGAATTTTTTTTGTAAGTGTCGTCTGCTTTTCATGTTAGGTAAAGGGTTAACGGCTCACTGGAATGATTAACAGCCCTCGGGCCAATAATCGGCCCTCGACTACGTCTCGGGCTTCTAATAGACCCTTGCAATGTTAATCATTCCAGCCGGGCCGTTAATAAATTGTAACGCCCTGAAAATCATGTTATTGTTATATTGAAAATTTACAACATATTTTAGTTCTTACAGACAAAAACAAGGGCCGAGATTGGAAAGTTTACACCGTGTTACTAGTATTATAGAATTGTTCTATAAAATCCCATCCTAATATTTTGCTTTATTCATCTAGTAGGGTGATAAATTTTCCCCGCAGGTTTATCACTGAAAAAATTTATTCCTGCAGAAGAGACGGACTTGTTGATCTCTGACCTCTATCGCATTCGTGTAACATAATTAATAGTTCAATTGTTGTCTTCCTTAAACCTTTTTGAAAGTATTACACAATGCCAGTAGAAAACACACAACACACTGTTCATTTAATAAAGTATTTTTGCAAGTTTAGCTCAAGTTTCTATGGGAATTATTTTTTGATAGAAATGTATTACTGCGCCTTGTGTTTATTTTGCCAATTTTGCAGGTCGATCGAATTGGGCCAATGTGCTCCTTACTTCTCGCTGTGCTTTGTAGCGAGTAACAGGACGATTTCGCCGCGACAGCTCTGTAAAAGATTTATGGGATAAACAATATAAACGTATCGTGTTTTCAAGTAAACAAAATTATTCTACTCGTAGAATTAAGAATGAAACGAAATTGCCAGAGGCTCGTCGGTTTCATTCTTAATCCTATTCGTAGAATAAATGTTTTACTTGAAAACGCAATACCTTTATTCTATATATCACAGTTTAGCTTGGGGATTAGTTTAGATAGGAGATGCTTGCGTTTTTACAACAATCTGTTCAATGTGTATTTCATGTATCACAGTTTAGCAGTACTCACGCTGTCCGGTGCCAATTTAACCAATTGCACTTTTGATTTGGCACCAAAAATGGCTAAAATGTTGGCCCCCAAAAAGACCTTTTCACTTGTGAAAAAAGTCATTTCAGCAGTGAAAAGCACGGCATTTTGCCGCTGTGGCAATATTCCCTGCAACCTTTGTGTTGCACTGATGTCTTTCTGCAACATGTCGCGGAACCATATCTAAACCTCATGAGAATTATCAGAATCTCATGAAAAATAAGGAAATTGTAGGCTTGTGGATGAGGACAAATCATGGTTGACTGCATACTGATGCCAATCCCAGCCGACTTCAGCGAATTATTTCCCCCACCCCACCCGGCAGCTTTTCGGTAGGTATCCACACTTCCAAGTATGTGCGTGATGTTGTGTGTCCATTTTTGTAGGCTGAGCGATTGAACGTATCAAATATTTATGCTAAAATACATTGATATTGATCGATCGACAAACGTTTGTTACTATATTAGCTGTGTATGAATCAGCTTTTAAGGGAAACCTTACAATCTCAATGAGAGTGGTAAGGTGTATGAGGAGGGTTGGAGGAGGTGAGGGTGTGGGTTGGATGGGCAGGTTGTAATCACCGACGATCGTGTACAAGTGCAAGCTTTATTAGCACTAAACGGGGTCCGCCGACAAACGGGGACGCTGCGATTAGCATTACCAAACACTGTTGGTTGCGAAAATTAGTTTTACGTCATCAGTTGTGAATGCCCTCGATCGCAAAAAACATTACAATTTCCATATTTGGTATCTGCGTGTCTAAACTAGTCCCGACTGACACACACAACAAACCATGGGTGTGTAATCGTGTGAGGGAGGGTAGTAGGGGGGTCTGTCTTCCCGACTTTATGAAAACCTAGACAATAGTGTTTGCGTCCCCACAAGGTTTTCTTTCGCTTTGACCAGGTCCACACAAAGAGAACATTAGCTTAGGGTTCGTCTTTCCGCCTTTTGGGGTGCGTGTTTGTCATGTTTAAGAGGAATTTAGAAGGTTGGCTTGTGATCCCCGCCGGGAATCGAACACACGACAATCCCAACTGGCAATCAGGACTCCAGCACCTGAACCACTTGATCATTTCACCGCGTCAAAATACAATGGCTGGAATCTAGCTTATTAGATGAAGTTCTCGTGGTTACCTGGTTCACTTTTCTTTCGGTAGCATCCTGAAAGTGTGGAATGCGTTGGCAATATTACGGCGAAAGTGCAGTGGTTGGCCTCAGACGAATACTGGCACGGACCTGTGTGTGTATTTCGAATCTAACTTATTAGATACGCGCGCACATAAAAGGATATCCGGACATTTCCCCACCGAACATTTCCCCACCCTTCATATTTTGAGAAAACGCACATTTCCCCACCGCAGTAATTTCCCCACCGGACATTTCCACACTTTCCAAAAATAAAGGCGGGGATTTTCCCACTTTGCAAATGCAAAGGCGGACATTTCTTCACCAGGCACTTACCCACCAAATTGGTAATATAACCTGTCAGCATATAATATATATAATTTTATTTAAATGAAGAATTAAACAACAATGTATAACAAGAGAGAAACAACATACAGTGAAACAACTGTAAGCAACATGTCTACATTCCACGACTCGCAACACTTCGTCCCCGGAGTTTCAATGTGTTCTATGTGCCGCTAGGCTCATAGAACACATTGGAACTCGGGGGACGACTTATTGATGCGAGTCAGGCCGATGGATAACGGGGCCGAGTAATGCCACAGCAGAGAAGCCAGGTTTTGAATCGTGATGGAAAAGTACAAATTACTTTGCAGTGTAAACAGTGTTTGAAGTTTGTGATAACATCCGATTTGTCAGACTTGGCTTTACCATTGAACTGGCTTCACCATTGTGCAGTGGGAAAATGTCAGCACATATTTTTTTAAAAGTGGGTAAATGTCTGCTTTGATATTTAGAAAGTGGGGAAATGTCCGATGGGGAAATGTCTCCGGTGGGGAGATGTCCGGTAAGGAAATGTCCGGGATTCACACACAGGCGCAGGCCGGCTGTTGTAGTTAAACTAATTATAGGGTTAACACTGATTTAGGGGATGCTTACCGTCCCCCGCACTCTGCGTAACAGGATGCGGGGTGGTTAGTAGCCACTACATAAGTCCTGCAAGTCAGTATATTATATTACTGTGAAATAAATATACCAAACGTAATGGGTTAGGACACATTTCAGAGGTACTCAAACAATTCCACATTGAGGGTCACTGAACAAATAAAGTAACAGATGTTTATGACTTTTTTATTCTTAAATTTACTCAATAATCAAGAAATAGATGTCCCATTATATAACAAAAATAGAAAGAGTACCTCGTAACTATTGCAGTAAAAATGACATGTCACAGGAAAAATTGATTGAAACACACAGCGTCTTCTGTAATCAAGCTATAAACAAGGTAAAGTTTCGATTTCGCTTGTCAAGTAATTCTTAAAAGCTGCGGTAATTGAACAACTCGTACTGTGATGTAACATGATTGAGTACTTCAACAATTGCACTTTTGAGTTTCAGATGGCAGGAACAAAACAAATGTTACGCGGGGTAAGGCGGGGTAAGGCGGGAAGGTTGCGGTACTGTTTTGGTAGTTTTCGGGGTTTTAGGTAGTTGTCAGCAGCCAAATGCGCCAGAAGATGATCGTAAATCCCTCGGAAAGACTCTTATCTTATAAACGAATATCATGGTTCACCATGTATTGTGATAAAGTAACTACTTTCATACAGATTCATGGTGCACAATGCTTCGTTTTAATAAGGGGCATGAAAAATATATCAGCGGTTCGGGACCCCTTGGTTCGGGACCCTCAGCACTCCCTCACCGCATTCGCAGCTCATAGATATCTTCCGGCAGCACGCCAATTGTTCGATTCCCGTGGATTAATAGCGAGGGGCATATTATAAATAGCGTAAATAGCTTTTCTCGGTGTGACAAAAAAACAAAAATTTTAATGCAAAACAGAGGAAAGTATTTTTTTTTATTTTATTTTATATTGGTTTACTTCACGGTATACATACTACAGAAAAATGTACACTAAACAAATTGAAAATAGTAATAAAAATAATAAATAAATAACAATTGCGTTTGTGAACAAATACAAAAATTTTGTATACCGTAGGGAGATGGAATAGCCAGATTGGCTGTCTACCTGTCATCTCCTTGAAGTATTACTAAACGATCTAACTCATCAACCATTTTACTGCCATGCCCACTTTAGTCATATATGGAGGACCTCTATGTAACGCCTGTATGCGAGGAAGTTTAATACAATTTATGAAATTCCTGAAACTCTATCACCTGATTAATTGTTGGAAAGGGCTCTCTGAGCCCTTTCCAACAATTAATCAGATGGTCAGATGGTAGGTTTGATCTAAGTATACCAGAACGTACAGATAATCATCATTCAATAGGTGACAATAGTTGCTTAAGTGTTAAAGTTTGATAAAAATCAAAATGAGTAGACTGAGAGACGCAATTTCGCTAAATCTGGAATTTTCTGTCTTTGGATGGCGGGAATGCACCAGTATTTAAACACAAAAAATCCGACATAACCTATTTTCTGACAAAACTAATGGCGGACGGCGCCAACCCCCCCCCCCCCCCACACCTCCTCCCCCCCCCCCCACCCCAGCCCACTTCTCTACCCACACCGTTTCTTCGTCCCAGTATCAGTGTACATGCTGGTCTGGATTGTTTTGGTGGTGAGTGGAATTTTTTGTTCTGTGCCAGATTAATTTTTTGGGTGCCAAATGAAAGATTTTGGAGCCAAATCTAACCTAAAGGTAAATCTAATCTAATGGTAAATTAGAACAAATTAATCTTGATAAAGCATCATTGCCCTCCAAATACGATATTTTAATTTAGTATTATCTGGCGCTTCCAAGTATTTTACTTGCAAATAAAACTCACAAGTGATGAAAATATCGATAATAAATAAATAAATAAATAAATGAATAAGTAAAAAATAAATAAATAAATAAATAAATAAATAAATAAATAAATAAATAAATAAATAAATAAAAAAAATAAATAAATAAAATGTCATGATTAATACTCACTCACAGTTTGTTCTCTCCAAATAAACTAGAAGCAAATATTTTATTATCTTCTAGAAGGTTTATAAAATAAATTACGGAACTTGAAACGATTAATCAACAAAGAAATATTTTGATAAGAATTAGATTAAATGGATAAACTGTTAATTTGGCTGATCTATAACAAAAAGCCATGATTGCACTGTTATCAAAAGATTACTTGACAGTCGTGAATTGTGACTTGTCTGTGTCGTCAGACAACGATTTTATCGAAAACGGTGCACTGAAATAATAAAACACGAAGTCTTTAATCCTTTACCCAACGCAGACGATATCAAAATTTATTATTTTGAATATCTTTTTTTAATTTTTTCAAAATATGTCAACAAAACCATATCATGTGACACCCCGTTGGAACGAGCTCGACGAGCTCGTTCCAACGAGGGGTCACATGATATGGTTTTGTTGAAATTTTTTGAAAAATATTTTTTCAACTGCTGAATTTGCATATTACGCGGACGGATGCGGGCGATTCGTTAGGTAAAGGGTTAAGACTTACCAAACGTATATTTTGGGGACCAAATTTGGGTGCCAAATGCTGTATTTTTGAGCTAACCCAATTTTTCAGTGCAGCTGGCACTATTTGTACCCAACAGCGTGAACACTGTCGTCCATATTATATTAGAATATTGTACGGGTTACGAAAACCGGACAAAACAGAAGGCCAATGGCGAGTAATTGTTGTATACTCCCCAGCTAGATTACACAGTATAGGCAGAGGCGGGAATTGTTGCAAAATAGTGTGCTATGGACATGGTACATGCATCAACACATTCACACAACTCACGCATGTGCAGGTCGGATTAACCCTTCGAACTATGATGGTATATTCCATACCAGTTGAGATCCGTCATCTGGTAAGGTCTATATTCGTTACTTGAGGGAAGACAAGAGCTGCACGTTGAACATCTTGATTAATTAACCACGCAAATTCACTCAGCAACATTCTACGTTATGAATTCAGGTGGTATCACTATTCTGGAACCGAAAAAGCAGTCTTTTGGGCTCAAAGGGTTACGTGATTAGCCCTAGAATACAATACCGACGAGGTGGGTTAGGATCCAACCTACTTCCACTCAATCCGAAGTCAGGTGCCCTAACCAGCACACTCCTAGATTAGAGCTGTAGGTTAACCGAAACCGAACCGAGGTTTTTAGTTTTTTTAAAAAACCGAAACCGAAACCGTCGACATCCCGTAATCTAAGGTTTTTCGTTTTTTATTAATTACTCTCTTGCCAGCTCTTGCTGCCGAAATTCACAGAATGTAGCCATCCCAGAGTAGTGAGAGTACCCAGACACTGCCAATGGCAGTGTCTGGGTACTCTCACTACTCTGGGAAGGCTACATTCTGTGAATTTCCGACATTTCAGTTTAATCGGAATTTGCAGCTTTCCTCAAGTTGCGTGTAGGTGTCAGACCTCGAAAAATGGCCAAGCACAATAAAAAATAAAAATTCTGTATATTTAGGTAATTATTATATTGGCCTTCCTGATTCTTCATGTATTATAGCTTATTTCGGGCATTCATTGAGTTTCACTCAATTTCACTACCATTCAGTTATGACTCTGGACATAAGAATGAGTTTTATTGAATTTTACTTGGCCTCATGAACAAACCGAAAACCGAACCGAACCGAGGTTTTTCTCCACCTGAAAAACCAAAACCGAAACCGAACAAGAAATTTAAAAACCTACAGCTCTATCCTAGATAGCTTATGTTCACATGGAATTAACACTAAATGGCGATTTTTGTGTTTAACAGCTCGACGTTTACTCGTATGATTTCGTTCCTCTATCATTACCTTTTCTGTGTGACCGACTTCTCCATTTTGTTAAATTGTCTCAGTTTCAAAGGTTTATCTTTCATAAACAAAAACAAACAGTTATCAGATCCGGCCTGCTGAAATTAGTATTTAAGTGCTGCCTCAGAAGATCCCAATTTAGTTCAAAAAGCATGGTCTAGCTTTCTTAACCCACCCTTAAAATAACAACGGTAAATTCAAGGCGAGACATAAGAGAGGGTTTTACACTGTTAAACTGAGGAGCTTATAAAATTTGGAATCCCAGTTCTCATTAGACTGACTCTCACATCTTCATTGAATATCGACGAAGCCCTTAAAATATGTTATAACTTTTCCAAGCATATTTGGTATTTTTGGTAGGGCCCTGAGAATCACACATTTTCAATTCGAATCGAATCTCGAATCGAACGACACCTATTATCTGAAATCGAATCAGACCTCGAATCGGATCAGTGGCGTCCTGGGGATAACCGATGGGAGTTGAGTGTGCTGTTATAAATCTTTCTGTTCCGACTGTGATGGCTCAAGTCCCGATTGATAACCCAACTACATCATCAAGGCATGCCTTCTACATGTATAGGACCAAGATGCATCCCCAAAGTTTGTTGTATTGTATGAGAGTAGGTCGAATTGGTGAAAACCGCCCGACAGCTATTAAAATTAACCCAGTGGACCCAAACCTATTTATCTGACTCAGATTCTTAGAGAATCTTTATTTCCGACTTCCCATGGCCAACTATTACCCAATATTATATCTCACGTGACCTTCTAGGCTCCTGATTGGACGAATGCTGCATCCCTATTTTGTGTGGTTTGCATCCACAGAACTGACCAGGCACTACGCCCAGGCACTACACGTTTTCTATTTTTAGCACACTACTATATCAGTTTTCTTTTCATAGTGGGCGAATAAAACTAATCAGGCTAAATTTAAATATCGATTCACAGAGGCACAACATCCACAAAACGACTAGGAAAGAAATCATTGTGGAAAATGTATCGCTTTTCCATTGTTGAAGTCACATTTTCCGAGGCGTTCATTTTATTCCTTGAGAAGATGATCCATATCTCGTTTCGAAGAGAATGATCCATACCTGGGTACAACATTCATGAGAACGCGTCCGGATATGAAAATGAAAAATCGTTTGATTCGCTGCTCATATTATTTCGCTATTTAATTATATGTTTTGGGCAGTAAACGAATAAATAATGGAATTCATTTGAATCTTCGGAGTGTTGTATCCCGTACTGACCTATTCGGTGATGTATACGTGTGACAAATGTGTGGAAATTATCAAACTGCGTTGTAGTCAAATTTCAAAAAATTTCGCTTTCATTCGCGAGTTGCGCGATTCTAGAATACACAGTTCCGTTTGGGGGAAATGTTTTGTTTACCCTTGCCGACCGATTCAAAATTTGTCTTCTGCTCATATCAATAATCCAAGTTAGCCGTGTTTTGGAAGAAAAAAATGTTTTTTGAAAACTACATGGTATTTGTTTCTATATAACGCTGGTTGGTAGGGGTGCTAGCTTGGTAATAGATCAACAAATTGGACAGATGTTTTTCTTGATGGGTGTTCGATATAACATAAGGATTAGTGCATGTCTTGTCGTTGACTACGCCCATATAGTGCCTAGTAAGGTGGTGTAGTTCCCTCCGCTTCGCGGCGGGAACTACACCACCTCACTGGGCACTATATGGGCGTAGTCAACTCCAAGCCATGCACTATTCCTTAAGTAGTAACTTGATCTACCTGTTTCTAGATATGTCTGTTTTCTCCTAGTTATGTATAACCATGTCTTACCTCTGGCCTCGACCAAGATTCAGTTTGCATGCATCATTCACCTTAGTCTCTATCCTACCGTAAAGTCACTTAACAAAGTGGATACTATTCGTCTATAAGTTCCACGTGTTAATGCACAATGTACTCATAACTCATGCGACTTTTCCCGTTGTTGGGATCTTCGTTTCTATACTAAATCTTATCCGTGAGGCACGATTTCCACCGGTGAGCCATTGTGTCAGTACACAATGTGTAACAGTGTGTACACATCGCACGCAACACATGGCATATGATGAGTGTACCGAGATGTGCTTGGGCTCTACAGGACAATGTGTCGCAAAAACTTAAATTATAGGCGCACATCCGGGAACTGGGGGATACTTATTGCACTGTGATGTACTATTGAAGAGTACATACACAGAACGACACGCGTGTGTGATTGTGTTAATCGATATGACACGAGTGTAAGCGCGGGAGGATATGATGAGAGACCAAATTTTATCCTTCCGCGATGGCACAAGTGCCTTATCGATTAATCCACTCGCACTCGCGTGTCGTTCTGTGTTTATTGCACGCCTACAACATTTATTAGAGGGACACTCGGCAATTCATTTGACAACTATCAACAAAAACAACACATTTTATCGCCAACCAAATTTGCGAAGGGAACCCGTGTTACTATTTCGTCCCCTGAGTTCCACATTGGAAATCAGTGGACGATTTTCAGCTATCGCTAGCGATTCAAATTGTAATTGCGTTGTACGATTTGTAGAAAATTCCAGTTAAATTTCGCTTCTATTTAAAAATAGTCCGTCAACGTTTTCCGTTCCGCACATATGTGCGGAACAGATTTTCAGTTTCCGCATGATTTAGTGTTGCTGTAGATGGGGATTTCACAGAACAGGCGTGTAATTAATTATAGTTATCTGTGTATAAATTTCAGAGGGTAGCTGGTAGACCAATTCCCCGCGGTACAAAGGCGAGGAAATCTCATCCCACAAGTTCGCCGTTGAGCTACTAACAAGCGGTAGCTTCACATCACATCTGAGTACCAGACAATGTCCACAAACAATAATAAGCCACAAGAAGACTTCCCACAGATTCGGAGTCTACCAATACACCTGATGTCGAAACATATTCAACAGAAAAGACAATTGATGGAGGCACAAGGAGATCAAAACACACTACGAACTATGGAAGCACAACATCCACTGAAAAGTGAAGAATCCAAGCTAAACACATTGGAATCAATGAAACCAGGATTACAAAGGTTTTATCAACGACAGAATGCTGAACCACAAGAACCAAATAAAAGTTTAATGCAACAAAGGCTCGTACAGAAAAGAAGATTGCCCTTGCTGAATCCATACTCTTGGGTCACCCGCAAGAACGACAGCGCACAGTAAGCAGATACCTAAGCGAACAGGTTGTCTCAGACCTGGATAGACAAATAATAAAAGCCAAGGAATCCCGAACATAGAAGGTTCTTCAAACAACGAAGCACTTTTCCACCCCAACTTACCCCCACCCCAAGAATAGTTTGATGTCGTCTGTCAATCGTATTAGAAGAATTCAATTCTGTATGAATGGCAGATAATCGTCTGTTATTCGTGTGATTGGCAAAGCCTTAAAAGATAATATTAATTTATTTATTTATTGATGTTTAAGGTTACATACATATGAACAAAGGCTAATCGTGCCCGTGACAGTTTTACGGGTGGAGGAAGCCGGAGTACCCGGAGAGAACCACCGAGCATCGACGAGCAACTGTCAGCTCCCCAACATTCTAACTCTGTTCAAGCTCCGCTCAAGCAGGGTTACAGCGGTTGAAGACATGTGCACCATCGACGTGCAGTACGCTTCAGTACACGGCGTCATCGTGCCCCCATGTAGGCAACCGGGATACAGTGCTTTGCCCAAGGACACAACGCGGGTCGTCCCGGACGGGGATAGAACTCGGAACCTCTAGCATAGAAGTCCAACAGTCTACCACTGAGGATAATATTAATAAAATGTTGATTTAACCCTTTACCTAATATGGAAAGCAGACGACACTTGAAAAAAACAATTCTTGAATAACTAATTTTTTTCATTTATTGTCTCAAAAACATAGGTTATGACCCTCGTTGGAACGAGCTCGACGAGCTCGTTCCAATGAGGGGTCATAACCTATGTAGACAAAAAATGAAAAAGTAATGAAAATTAATTGGCAGTTTTTGAGAATAGCTCTGGCCGGTTTTGGCCGTTACGTTGGGTAAAGGGTTAAACAAAAATGTCATACCCATCAAACGTGTGTTGGAGGTGAGGTGGGGGGGGGGGGGCAAAATATATAGTCGAAAAATGTGAGGAGGCCACACTTACCACACACCCAGTTTCCACTGCCAGTGATAATGAATTCAAAACAATCCAGTTCATCATGAGTAGATCTGGTAGGGTGGGAAAACTTTAACTACTTTGTGGTATTCTGTCTGACAGGTCATGTTAGAAATGTTATTTGCAACGCAGTAGCGACAAAAAATTAAAAGACTTTAAATAACAAAAATAAAAAAAAAGTTTCGCATGTGTTTGTGAACTTGGAATTCTATTATGCTGTTGCCGCTGTGGAATTACACATTAAAGTTTATTGCATCAATTCACTCGGTATTCACGTTAGAAAAGTATTGATATTTTTTCTGTATCGTCCCTCGAGACGGTGTGAGTCAATAAAATGGAAAGCAGAACTCAGTTATATTCATTTTATTCTTTTCGGAATTGTCCTGATCTAATGCCTTTCGCAATTTCATTAGCACATGTAATTGTGACCAACTGTTCCGTAACTTGCTTGATTACTTTCACAACACTGTCTTATATTGTAGGTGCCTTGGGGATAACCCCGCAGGCGTCAATGACAATCATATACAACCCCGCACTCACCCCCCCCTCTCTCTCCCGTGTGAGCAAACTTTAGGGTCCGCTCTATCCCTATCACTGCTAAGGGATTTTTTTGTGGCTGGTTTCGTATATAATATAGTACTATGAACAAATGAGAGGGCTCTTTCGCGCCCAAATAACGATTTAATCACGACAAACTTACGCAATGAAACTAAGAATCGAGATCGCTCCAGAAAAATACAAACGAAAGTACAATCTCAGATTCATTGTTCTCAGAACTTCCTTTGGGATGATGTCTTATATTTTCGGTGCCTAGGGGATAATCCCGCTAGCATCAGCGAAAAACATAGACCCCTCCCCCACCCACGGGTGGGAGCATACCTAAAGTGCCCTACTTCCCCCATCACCTCTAAGTACTTTGTTGGTTTCTTCTATACATGTATGTAATACTGTGAACACAAACTAGGTCTCTTTCGTGCTGTGATCATGATTTAGTCGCGACATACTAACACAATGAAACTGAGAGATCAAGATCGCTTAGAGAAAATCCAAACAAAAATACCATCACAGCTTCAATGTTCTCGGCATTTTCTTTTCTACATGGGAGATCCTAGAGCGTTGCATGGAGAGTAGGAAAGCTGACATAGAAGTTCGATCGTATCGCGACTTAGTCGCAATCTGATCGAAATTCACTGTACGCTTTTGTGATCATAGCCCTATTGATATATTTTCACATATTTTACCGCACCCAAGAGATGCTGCTCGGGCGTTCGCCCCTCCTATTGACAACTGCTATTTGCGACGAATCATCAGGCGAGCGGTTATTCACCCTTTGTTCTCGGCAAAAGGTATTTGTAGGAGAGCACCCCAGCAGTTGCTACAAAACTCGTGCGTAACACAAAATTACTTTTGAAAATATTGATTAATGTAGAGGCGCTGATTCAGAATTTTTCGAATCGTCTAGATGTTCTCCAAAGTAACTCTTGATCTCCTGTAGGAGATTTACCAACAGCTGATCTGATGGTAGAAGCAGAGTTCAAAGATGTTCTGCTTCCGAAACTACTTTGATTCCGTTTCTGGAATATTTCGTTTTTTATCGAATTGCCCAAACAAACAGGTGTCCGTTGAATATAACACTTGAGTGGAGACATGATATTATTTCTATATTCTACGTCTCGAAGAGGGTGCAATATCTACAATACGAAAGGCCATTCGATTCAAGATTCTATTCGAATCGAGATTCGATTCGAGATTCGAATCATTTGCCTTATTTGATTCGAGATTCGTCGATTTCACCCGAAATTTGAGATCTCTACGGCCCACGGTGAAATAATGAACATTATATGTCCAGTATTATCCATTAGTGTGAAACTGGGCGGTGGCTCAATGGTTACGACACAAGGGCCCACGGGGTTCAGTTCCCGCCAGTACTGTGAACCTCAACTTTTTTTGATGTTGTTAATGTTGATATCATATTTGATGTAATGTTGTTTTGATAAGAAACTGGTTGTTACTTGTAATAAAGAGTAAAATCGGCCAGGAATATTGGACTGATTATGGACTAAAAATTTAAAACTAGACATCCATATCAATAAAATATGTCAAAAATGCTACTGGCATCTTCGTAATGTTGGAAGACGGCGACCTTATCTTAACCAGTCAGCACTTGAAAAATTTGTGCACTCCTTCACCACCTCACAATTAGACTGTTGTAATTCAGTGTCAGTGGGGCTGTCCCAGTGCCTGATTCAGAAGCTTCAAAAAGTTCAGAATACTGCTCCTAGGATAATTACTGGTACCAAACGCTCTGAACACATAACACCTGTTTTAAGACAACTACATTGACATCCAGTTAAACAGAGAATTGATTTCAAAATATTGATCTTAGTATTCAAAGGTATCTTCAAGCTGGGTCCAGTTTACTTGCAAGAGCTCATCACTGTATATAAACCATCATGCAGTCTCAGATCTAAAAACCAAATTCAACTAGTTGTACCTTTTAGCAGATCTAATCAGACTCATGATCGCGTGTTCTCCACCGTGGGTCCCAGTTTGTGGAATTCCCTGCCAATTAGTGTCAGAATTTCAGAAACTCTCGATGTCTTCAAAAGAAATCTTAAAACTATCCTATTCACTGAAGCATTCTCCTGAACCTCTGTAAGAGGCAACCAAAACAGATGTGACTCTTTATTTCAGAAAAGTGTATTTATTTCTGTCAAGCGTTTTAGAGCACTATTTGTGGCTTTACACTCTAGAAAATAAATTATTATTATTAAAAAAGTGTTTCTATCAATTATCATTGACACCATGGAAACGAGACAGCGGCCTCGGATCATGTCTGTATCAATCCGATATCTCTTCAGAAGAGATAACCAACAGTTATAGAATAAATGAATTTTAGGAGTTGCAGATGAAAATATTATCGTCTTGGTGCTCTCACAGACTCACACCTTACAGCCTATACTACTGCACTAAACAACAATGCTTTATCCCACACCTCCACCTCGAGATGGGCGGTATTGGAATTTTGAGTTCAGTATCGCTTTCGGTAATTTTAGGGGGGTGGGGTATACCTCGGTATCGGTTCGGGTATTCGGTATCTGACTTGACTGAAATTTGCTAACAGTACCAAAGAGGAATTCGCATCAGGAAAAACAGAATAAATTGCTGTAGTATCATTCTACTACAATGCTATAAATGACACTGCCAATGAGCTCAGCAGTGGCATTCATTTACGACCACAAATCATATCTACAGTAAGTTTGTGAATTGTTCTAAACGCACCTGAATGTTTAACAACCTGTGTCAGGTTTTTTGTGAGAGCTCAGAGCATGTGCCCTGACCATGTCATCTTTAGGAGGTCCTGCTGACAATAGACAAAATACCTGGACAGTGATTTCTAGTCAGGTCTTGCCTCCCTTAACAGGCAGCCAAGACTTGACTAGAAATCACTGCTAAGTAATTGGTCATGTACAGATGTAGTCTAGTGGGAATTCAGAACAGTTGCCTAGTGAACTGAGGGTTAACAAAACTGAAAAGAAAATCAGTCACTTCTTTCATGAAAATTAACTTTTTCAACTGTTATCAAGCCTCAATAAGGCTTTATAAAAAGTGAACGCCGGAAAATTTTAAAATTCAGACGGTTTTTGTATTCAACGATTGGTTCGATTCGGTTTTTCGGTATTCCCATGATATATATATTGCCCATCTCTACCCCCCCCCCCCCCACTCCACAATACCGCTTGGCCTAGTATTACATACTACCAATACAAACTGTAGCACAGTATAACACCTTTGGTTGATCAATAGTACTACGGACAAACATCTAACAATCAGACTATCTGTGGGATAGTACAAACAGACCGTTTATCCAATACTACCGCACTAGACAATTATGCATTACCTGCACCCAACCCATAATACCACCTGGCTAGGATTACGTACTACATATACCAGTCAGTTTCTCGGCGCTGCTCAGTGGTTCTCCGCGGCTTCCCACAGGTGACCCTAGTTGTCGATAGTATCGTTAAACACCAATAAACAAAAATAATATGCAGTAGGTATAATAGTTGCTGGATCCAGATGGATGGTAAACCTTGCTCTCATGAGCTTTCCTCACCATTGCCTCTCCACCTTCGTAATAGCAGATGCAGACAATAATAGACAAGCGATATATAGTCTAGGTTGAAAACATTACGAAGGGTGTTGTGAAAGCTGAGATTTATCCGTATAATTTGTGAATAATCATGTGGATCTGGGTTCAATGGTTTATTTTATCGATTTTAGAACATATTTTGGATAGTCGATAAATTGATTTTTAGAACAAGTAAGGGTCATTACCAGCATATAGGGCCTATTAACGTCATTGGATGGAAACAAATATAGTTCCTGGTAGCACATTACATGATAGATAAAATAACATATACAGCTGAAACTAGAAATCTGGTCACATTATTGTGCAATATTGTGAAATCATAGCGCGCCGAGTAAGTACACTTTGTATCCATATCAGACTCAAACTGCCCCATTACCGTAACTCAATTCCTGCAGAAAAATAGGGTGCCTAACAATTCTCTACTAGTAAATAGAAATCATTAACATCATTCCTAACTTTTACTGGGATACAAGCATATGTAATGATGTAAATATATATTAATTCGAACACATACAGATTGAAACGAATGAATTACTACTAAATCACATCGCTGAGTTAGTGCACTTTTGTCTCTGCCAGAATTCCTGTAGAAAAGCAGCGTGTCGAACTCTGTACAATTCTATACCAGTAAACAGAGATCATTAACATCATTCCTAACTTCTACTGGGATACATGTACATGTGATGACGTAAATAGATATTAAAATTCGACTCCATATACAGAATGAAGTGAGTGGATTACTACTTAATCGCAGCGCCATATATTCTCAACTCGAAAAGTATTTATAATTGTTCATAACAGGACAATAAACACTTGCGAACTTTCATCACATGGATCACCGGGTACAACCCGGTGGTCCATGTGATGGAAGCTTGGAAGTGCTTCTTGTGTTTTGTTCCCAGAAGTTGTAAATGATTTCTGAGTGAGACATCTATCCCACAGCGATTTAGTAGTAATCCACCCTCCACATTTTGTAGTCTCAATATTATTTTCGTTCTGTTTTGATCGGTTTAGTTTCACTACCGAAAGGGCGCGGTGGCGTTGCGGTAACCGGTTCTCGTCAGATCACCGACGTTAAGAAACATCGAGCGTTAGTAGTTGGATGGGTGACCATTTCAGCGACTGATTCGTGCTCCCGCGTTGTGTCCTTGGGCAAGGCACTTAACCTCGATTGCCTACATGGGGGCACGATGACGCTGTGTACTAAGGCGCACTGCACTTCGATGGTGCGCATGTCTTCGACCAATCAAACCCTGCCTGTGCCGTGGTGCAGAGTTCAGAGTTACGATGTTGGAGAGCTGACAGCTGCTCTTCGTTGCTCGGTGGTTGTCCGGTTTCCTCCACCCGTAAAACTGTCACCGACATGATATGACCCTAGCTGTTAATGTGTCGTTAAACCCTAATAAATAAATAAATAATATTTCACTACCGACCTCGTTAAAAGGACATTGCAGTTTGCAGTGAACAACAACCCAAACGCACTTTTGTAGTTCAGACTACTTCATTCTTCTACAGTAAGGAGCGCATTAACCAAAGCTCATTTTCTGTGCTAATTGTGACAGGGCTTCTAGTTTTAGCTGAAATCAGCGAACATTACACAAGAATCTTGGAATTCTGATTTTCAAATACGCGAAACATGTGTGGCATCGGAGAATTTTCGATGGGGATAAACAAAACCTTGACAGTAGAGTTGTGTTACACCGAAGGGCGAATAATCTGAGAAATAATTTGTTTCCAACCTGATGCTCTGATTTTCAATATCTGTCACCGCAAAAAAGAACCGTTAAATCTGATGAAAATGTCGTTCGAGCGAAAATTGTTCTTGAATTGTACTGAAAAGGGAACTGTCATGGCCGATCATTTACAGTACGTGGAGAGTGTATTATCACTAAATCACCCACAGAGTGGAGATTCCACCCAAGCAGTAATCGCAAATTTGTTGCAAAGCATAACCAGTACAAGCAAAGTTTCAGCCAATGGACCTCCGGGTTAAACCCGGAGGTCCATTGGCTGAAACATTGCTTATGTTTTTTGTCGATATGTACAAAATTGGAAAGTTATAGCTTGGGTGATAACCCCACTCCGCGGGTGATTTAGTTACAATCCACTCGCCACGTAATGTACTGTACGTGCTTAGCTACTAACATTGCGCAACTACTTTTTAAGAGTTAGTGTCGGCCGTCGCTTTTACATTTAACCTTTCACCCAAGGTACTGGCCTTTGCGGTCATTGCTATTTACAAATAGACAAAGGTTCCGAGACTGATCCTCTGTCGGGGAAAGTTCTCAAGGTGTCCGAACACACTTTGTCAGAATCATTTGTGGGGATGATGCTGTCACAGCGTACCAACCTTTTGGATGCGGACGTTAAATGGCTGCCCTCTGAGCGGAGAGAGACTCACTTCATGCAGGCTGAAGATCTCGAGAAAAGCGAGGCCACGAAGCTACCGCTAAGAAGATCATCCCACACACCTGCGCCATAGTCTATATTTATTTACTTATTGGTGTTTAAGGTCACATACTTATGCACAATGGCTAATCATGACCATGACAGTTTTACGAGTGGAGGAAGCCGGAGTACCCGGAGAGAACCACCGAGCAACGACGAGCAGCTGCCAGCTCCCCAACAACTACAGCATAGGCAGAGTTAGATTGGTTGAAGACATGCGCACCATCGACGTGCAGTACGGCTTAGCACACTGCGTCATCGTGCCCCCATATGGATAATCGGGGTTAAGTGCCTTGCCCAAGGACACAACGCAGGAGTCCGAATCGATCGCTCAGACGGTCACCCATCCGAGGATTAACCGGGTTCGACGTTGCTTAACTTCGGTGATCTGACGAGAACCGGTTACAGCGTCGCCACCGCGTCCCCGCCATAGGGCTAAGGAGGGGCGTTAATATAATTAGAATAACTTGCTCACCAAGCCTTGTAAACAAATAAGTTTAAAACAAAAATCGCAATTCGAATTCTATTATTTACTCAATTCTTAGCCCCGAAACATAGCTTATTATCCCTCATTGGAACGAGCTCTTAGAGCTTGTTTTTCAAAAAATGTTTTTGCAAGTATCGTCTTCTAGTTGTTCAAGTGAAAGGTCAAGGTCAGATTTGTTCATGGCAATTACCGACGACTGTGTAAAGCTAAAATTCGTGTCATGGGTGTTTGGATCTGCCTGAAGTATATTTGCTTTGTTGGCCAATAATTGGCCAACAGAGCAGCTACACTTCCGGCAGATTCAGCTACAAATGCAGCTGATGATTGGTTGATGTTCAACATCATTTTACCATTCATTCATACTAGATCACTGAACGGACCGTTTTTCGTTCGTGTGTTTTTAATTTTAGGTAACCTCCACGCGACCCAAATGGTTGTTCGCCTCAAATCGGCAGGCCTGAGAGAAACGCATATTTTTGACTCCATATTTAACAATAAGGTGCGTTCAATTTCTAAGCATTTAAAGGGAGTAAAACTATATCGATTATTGGACTAAGAAAATATTATTCGATTATGACGTGGGCGATCTATACTCGATTAATCGAATATTCATGACAGCTCTGCTCACAACTGTCTAAAACATAGAGGGGGATCTAGTGTCTTTGGGTTTTAGTGCGGGTGGAAATACGTATTCTTCGTGCCACAAATGAGATGATCGTCGATATTTATACAAAGACACCAGATAGCATCTATTTTATAGCAAACTGTGGCTAAACAGATGCACAATCTGATTTTGCCAATAATAATGCAAAGCGGCGACGTGAAGATGATGCGAACCCAGAGATAACCCTCCAAATCCTGGATAAAAATTTTCTCCTCTGTCTTCTAACATGAGTACAGAAGCGGACCTTGGGCACACTGAAACAGCTATCTTAGGCTATTTGGGAGGTTATTTTTTATTACTTAGTCCACCTGCTGTTCCATCAATGTTGATGTCACCTGCCAGTTTATGGGGTGAGTTGGGGACTCTGACGACACAGGTGTCGAATGCGTGACCCCAGCGTTCATGACTTTATAAGTTATTGTGATGAATTGACGGTAACATGGTCTGAGGTTTGCGGCTAGGAGCTTATGTTCAACCGACACGCTATCCATAGCCCAACACCTACATCGTGAAACACGACAGGCGTATTTACTAAACTTGTGATCGTTGAAAGTTGCCTTGTTCAAGGCAACTTTTAACGATCACGGGCTTAGTAAATAAACCCCTCGTGTATCCACGACGGCACTGGATAAATAATCAATAGACCAGATGAACTCATTCCATCTTAGTTCAAATCGTAAATCGGTTTACAATTTAAACAACACTTCATCCGGAACACCGTCTGCTGCACACGTGAAACATCCCGAAAAATGAAGCGGCTTGCTAGTCACTCCATTGATGAAGCAGTTACGAAACGGACGACGTCATTGCAAATATTTCGCGTTGTGACGTCAGACGGTAACATTTGGCACTTGATCCGTAAACATAGAATATACTAAGCGAGCTTTCGTCCAATCGAGGAGGAGGATTTTAGTCTTGTTGGAACATTGTTAATTCGAATAAAAACACGGCAATTTATGTATTCATTCATTAAGTGATGTATAAATGAGTGATAGATAAGTGGGCGTATGTATCTTCGTTTTTTATGTACGGACGACACAAAGTTGGAAAACGTCTGGAATGAGGCTCTTAGGGAAAAACTTCACATCGTTTGTATTTCAAATCGGACGTACGGGCGCCACAAACTTTGAAAACGTCTGTAATCAGGCTCAAGGGTAAAAACGACACATCGTTTGTATTTGACGTCGGATTTTCAAACCGTTTTCAATCGACATTTAGAATCATCAGTACGTTTTAGGACCCTCGATCAGCATTAACATCAAAGCGTAAACTATTTTCAAACAACCTCAAAGAAAATGTGACGTTACATGATTTCAATTATTCGTTCACCTGTGTGTGTAGAATTTTTCTTATTTGCGCTTCGGGAAAAAACATTGGCTTGTTCAATAGAACCATCGGTGAATCATTCAAAACTCAGATAATCTGATCGTGTCTAACCAAAACCGTTTACGTTTTTTAAACCAACGCAGCAAGCTTCAGTTGCCTTGTATTTCTTAACGCAGTGTTCACAATTTATAGCAATTGTTTTAGAATGAGAATTTGGTAATAATTTAATTAGACGAGAAGCACCATAGAACAATATGTTTGATAAAGGTTCAGTTTTATTTGAATTTCGTGTGCGACAGTCTTGATAATTTGACATGGCGTTGTGACGTTAAACGACGTACCGCTGTGTTATAGATTTTCTCTATCTCACGTCAGATATCGAGTTTTAAAACGCCAACATTTTCTCAATACTTTACAGCTGAGTGTATTATAAAATGAATTACACTTCGTAATCAACTACTCTAAATTCAATTATAAGAATTGATAAAAACAATAATCGGAGTACAAATCTGAGATGAGACGTGTGAAATGCAGAATGAATTCCGAGTCAATATTGAAAGCGTATAATCAAGACCGGAAACTCTCGCGGATAAATCACTAATCTAACTAAAAGAAATAATCCTAAATGACGAATTAAACTAACATCGCAACACTACGAATTCCATACAACTTTTCAAGTCTCATATACTACGATAAAGTGAGGCTTAACCCTCCAATCATCAGATTCATTCTTACGATAACAATACATTTTATATAAATGAACACAGTTGCAGATGATTTAACAGTGTTTCTCCATTGGCATGAGCTGATTTAACCCTTTACCCAACGTAACGACCAAAACCGGCCAGCGCTATTCTCAAAAATCGCCAATTAATTTTCATTATATTTTCATTTTTTGTCTCAAAAACATAGGTTATGAGCCCTCTTTGGAACGAGCTCGTTGAGCTCGTTCCAATAAGGGGTCATAACCTATGTTTTTGAGACAAAAAATGAAAAAAATTAGTTGTTCAAGAATTTTATTTGCAAGTGTCGTCTGCTTTTCGAGTTAGGTGAAGAGTTAAGGCAGCAAATAATGATGTAAAACAGATCGTAAAGACAAATGCCGCCTACCGGTAGTTTTCTCAAGGAAAAATACACTTGAGGGTGGGGGTTCAAATTTTCAAAGCAATATAAAGTGGCAGTTTGTGGCTGTATGGGGATTTCGCGGTTAAATATAACGGACAAACTCAAGAAAGCCTCTGATATTCGAGATACCCCTACCGGAGGTAAAACAAACTAAACTCCTCATGTCGTTATCACAGGTGTTCGACATGGGCCAAAGATAATTTAAAATGGTGTATTTGAAGCTTTTTTGACAAGTTATGCATTTTCCCATGATTAAAAAATAAAAGAAGGACAAGGTACGCAACTCGCTGGCTTGAAAGATATCTATCTGCCTCATTCAAACTCACAGAAAAAACAAACGCGCGAATTTGTGGCCGAGATATTAATGTCATCCGACGGTTAAGACATTCAGCTTTACGTTGGTATACCACTTGACCAGTTAAAAAGGTTTTACGCTTACACGATTCGAATTTATCTTGGAGACAAGTCACTTTCTTTTAGGTTTGCGAACTACTGAAGACAGGCAAATGACTGTGGCCGATCAAAACAATTGATCAAATCTATCAACCGGAGCGTCCCATTTTCCAACTACGATTGTCAATCTATCTAAACGTCACCGCACTAATCATATAGCATGGTATTGGGGTTTCATGACCTCTTGGACGTTATGAGCTCGAAAATATATATTTACAATTCTCTTCAATTCAAATCGACATTTCCTTCCGTTGTGACAGGAATGGAAGTCCGCCGGACTACTATTCCTAGAAATGTTAGACCTAGGACTATAATTCCGCCAAATAATAGTCCAGAGGGACTAACGTTCCTACGGACTTCCATTCCTTTTACACCGTCGCCATACTTGAACGATGTTGCATCGAACTTGACTTCATCATCCCATTGGTAGATAAACATGACCTCGCCATCCTGTTGGTAGATAGTTAAAAATAAAATGAAGGATTTCCGCATTTTTCTGTCACAAATATAGCAACCAATGGGAATTCGATTCACTATCTAGAGTCGTGTCCGACCTGAGAGAAAGTGATTTGTCTCCAAGACAAATTCGATCCGTTTAAGCGTAAAAAGTTTTAACTGGTCAAGTGGTATACCAACGTAAAGCTTAATATCTTTACCGTCCGATGACATTAATATTGTGGCCACAAATTCACGCGTCTGTTTCTTGTGTGAGTTTGAATAAGGCCGTTTGATATCTTCCAAGCCAGCGAGATGTGCACCCTCTTTTAATATTAATTCTTAATCATGGAAGAATACATAATTGTTTTTATAAAAGCTTCAAATACACCATTTTTAATGATTTTTGGCACATGTCGAAGACCTGTGGTCGTTATATGGCGCCATGGGGCATCACGGAAGTGATATTGGAGTTTTTGGTCCGTGCACAAATATGAAAATATGCATTTATAGTCCCCAAAAAATCGCGAAATGTCGGGGAATTTTGGAATAATGGCCATGTGAACATACAAAGGTGTTAATATTTTATAAATGTTTTTTTTCGATTGTAACTAAATCACCCACAGAGTGGACCTTCCACAATAACTAGATTAAACATATTTTATTTGCCCTAATTAACAAAAAGGATTGGATGACAAGTGCCAAGCACTTAGTTTATATCCTTTCCTTGATGTACATTTGAAGTTATAAATTATGTTTACATATTTTCAATGATAGTTACATAAATGTGTATTAATGGCAAAACAAACGTAGAAATATCTACTTTGGTTGATAATTCGACACTCCACGGGAGATTTAGTTACCATCCACCCTACACATATTGTATGTTCAAGTGGACGACACGCGTGAAACAAACCTACGCGAATACGTGTTTGTGCAATCCAATTTGTTGACTGAGGCTGCCATCTTGTTTTTATGCTGGCACGTCACCATGTAACTGAAACTTCTGTGCACTTGCTCAAACGACTGACTCCAAATACGACCCGTCGGCTTATCTCGATATTTAAGGATACCGCCAACATGGCACCTATACTGGTCCTAGCTTGTCTATGGCTCCTATCTCGTATACAGCTCCTAGCTCCCATATAGTGTCGCAACATGGTCGCTAACTTCGGCTACCATGACAGCCCAACATGGTGTCGCTAGGCCATGTGTCATAGCATCACTTCCGGTGCAATCCAAAAAGGAAGTGAAAGATGCTGGACATACTACTGACATTTACAAAAGTTATTTTATACGGTTGAAGATGGCCTTCTTGTTTTGAGAAGCACTTCAAAACAACGGATGAACTGAGATATATTTATTTTAATTGGAATTAAGTTAACCCTTTGCCCAACGCAAAGAATATCAAAATTTATTATTTTAATTACTATTTTTTAAACTTTTTCAAAAACTTTCAACAAAACCATATCATGTGACCCCTCAATGGAACGAGCTCATCGAGCTCGTTCCATTGAGGGGTCAGATGATATGGTTTTGTTGAAATATTATAAAAAAAAATAATATTTTTTTCAACTGCTCAATTTGCAAATTACGCGGGCGGATGCGGGCGATTCGTTGGGTAAAGGGTTAAATAATAACCACAAAAACATTTTTCTTCAATTTCTCTTCAACTAATATCATTAGTAATGATGTGATTTCTGGAGTGCTCCCTTGAAAGAGTTCCAGATAACAGTATCAGAGGCTTATACGGTCTGTGCAGAAAAATAAAAAAATGCCGTTGTAGTTTTCCCACAACCCTTTTCCACTTATACGACACTTTGGTGATCATAAGGTCGCATGCTGCATAAATTTGCTCAACACTTAAGCTGTCTGATTTAATGTACAATGATTTTCTTCGAGGTTCTATGAAGTTCTGTTCTTTACGTTAGAACTATCGATAGGCTCAGCCTATATCAAATTAAACTGGAGTGGAATGTCAACGTGCCTGTGTTTATCAGACAATGCTAACGGTTTATTTTCTATCGCTTGGTAAATATACAGATTTTATTGACATTGGACTGGAATCTTAAATCGTAAAACACGGTAGTCGTACTGCGCATTCTTAGCTTAGTAGTGGTTTTCACGCGCACATCAAAAGTCCGTCCTAATTCGTACGAAAAACAACTAAAGGCCAGAACAAAAATACAAGATGACGACACCATCAAATAAATGGACGACGGAAGCACGTACTAGCATGTCAACACGCGCAGCATCTGGACGCTATCACTTTGTATTGCTATGGGGGTGTTGGCATCACACCATGCTTAATAGCGGGCATTACCATGATAGCCTATGCCTCATTCGTCATGCACTCAGTGCAATGTCACTTTCGATCTTCTCATCGAGATCCCCAGGAATAGAAACACCTGCGCCCTGTCATACTATTTTGAATTAAATTGCAAAGTCATTGACGTTTGGAGAATCACAGAGAAGAGTTATGAAACAAACGGAAAGAACAATTACAAGTTAAGCGCCAGCTAGTGTCGGTTTGTTTTAAGAATCGGTATCATCACTGAACCACACCCTTCAGCACATAGCATCATCAACCTCTCTTTAGAGCAAGTAGGGTGACGAACGGCAAAGCTCACAACGTAGTATAGATTCACAGGCCTGGCATTTTCAGGAGAGCGATATTTTCGCTCGCCTACTGCTCGCCTTAAAAAAATTAAGGAGGGTGAAAACTAGCCCTCCTGACCTTAGAAAATAATGATTACCATAGCAGCTTGTTCCTAAAACGGTAAAATCCACATCTTTTCAGATCTATGCTTTGTTAGTGGTCTCTGTAAGGCGGCCACTTTGCCCCTCCCACACCACCGGGCCTTGCCGAGGCCCGGAGGTGTGAGAGGAGCAATGTAGCCATCTCACAGAGACTACCTTGTTAGCAACACCAAATAAAATGTATAAAGTCCACTGGGAATAATTCATTAATAGCAAAACTTCATTTTGCCACTTTTGTCTTTTGTAAGCTCGAGGAGTGCTAATCGCTTGCCTTGGCCATGCGAGGGTAGCGATTTTTAGCCCTCCTGCATTTTTAAGAATGCCAGGCCTGGATTCAAATCAGGCTGTCTGTGTTAGATATTCCGAAAAATACCGATGAGCCACTACGTCCATAGAAGAGGATGCAGACCTTAACGTGTATTTATTTATATTTATTTTTTTATTAAGGTTTAATGGCACTTTAACAGCCAAGGTCATATCGTGTGTCGGTGACAGTTTTACGGGTGGCGGAAGTGGAGTTCCCGGAGTTCCCGGAAAGATCCACCCAGCAACGACGAGCAGCTGTCAACTTCCCAACATCGTAACTCCGCACTGCAGCACAGGCAGGGTTAGATTCGTTGAAGACACGCGCACCATCGACGTGCAGTACGCCTTAGCGCACGACGTCATCGTGCCCCCATGTGGACAAGCGGGGTTAAGTGCCTTGCCCAAAGACACAACGCGGGAGTCCAAATCGATCGCTCAGACGATCATCCACCCAAGAACTAACCGGGCTCGACGTTGCTTAACTTCGTTGATCTGACAAGAGCCGGTTACCGCAACGCCACTGCACCCCCAACGTGTGTGTATTGGGATTGGCGGAATCAATTTTCAAGAATCATGAAGTTTCCACACGGTGTCAGAAAAATTGAAAACTGGATCTACAAAAATGCAATCTCATCTCCTTGATTCTCCGGGCAGTGCAAGGGCAGTACAGATCATTAAAACGTGTAGGGGGAAGATGAGACGCCACCTTGTGTTTGATATGGCTGGCGACCTCCCTAAGCATTATGGCAATGACGATACAGATAATAATCACACATTACTGAACACCAAATACCCAGAAGTGTCTATTTCTGGTGTGTACAGTTAAAACTAGAAGTCGTGCCATGAAATGCGCACAAATAGCACGTCGATCTGCGCGTTAATCTACGCGTTATGACCATAGTAAGGCTATCAAATTCTGTACATATGGCCTGCGCACAAGCAATGTTTCAGTAACCCGGAAGTCCATTGGCAGAAACATTGCCTGTGTTTACTTTGAGTAACCAGGAGAACCTGCCGTGTTTTGGATGCCATTCGATATGGCAATTGCGCGCAATTCCTACGCGCAATTAAGCCTAGATAAGCGCACAGTTCGTGACAGGACTTCTAGTTTTAACGGTATGGCATGGTGTTGAGATGGTTGAAGGAGAAGAGATGGGCCGAAACGGCTGAAGGTGGGAGGCATTGGCCAAGCGGTTCTAAATGTTGTCTGCTCGTGAAGGAGTTGCAGAACAGTAATGCGTGTATATTGATAGATTTGCATATTCTCAGTTTTTTAGACTAAATGTTTGATTATGTGCCATGTTTGTGAAAAATGGAGAGCGTGTGGTACTTTTTCTTTTGGATAACTTGAGCCTTACTATCCCGCAAATACAAGAAATTGAACCAAACACAATAACCAGTGGCATCGCAAAAATGACTGATTGGGGGGTGAGAAGGTGGGATGTCCCTATTGTGAGAGCTCTGGTCCCAATTGACCAATTTTCCAATTACATCATCCAGGCATGCCTTGGTCATGTAGTTGGAATATTAGTCATTCGGGGTTATATATACACCTGGAATTTAATTAAGCTCCCCCGGAAATGTTTGAAGTGAAGTTGCTGTTACTGATTATTATGTTTTAAGGATTGTTATGTCTTGCAGTGCATTTCATCATGTGAAACATGATGTTCCTGGTTGAAAGCGTACCCCAAACACATCCCTTCGTCCACGTGAAGCATGCTTCCCACAAATGTTACAAAACACACTGTCATCCACATGCAATATCTGGGTATAAAACAAGAAAATTTGTCACTTCTTTTATCACGAAATGTTGACATGTCAAGGAGGAGACTGTCAGAGGCACTAAGGTGGCAGATCGTTGGCATGCATGCAACAGGCATGTCATTCAAAGATATTGGAAGGCAACTTGGCTATAGTTATTCTGTCATCAGCAGACTTGTCCGAAAACATCAACAACACAACTATGTTAAGGACCTACCAAGGCCTGGACAACCCTAAAAGACCTGGAAGATCGGAGTCTGGCACGCCTCATTAGGCGTGAACCCTTTGCTTTAAGTGGCATTTTGAAGCGCCTTTGTCTCCCCAACAGGCGTTTGTGCAACATAACTGTCCGAAACCGTCTCAAAGCACTGGGTATGAGGTCAAGAAGGGTCATCAGTCGTCCAGCTCTATCCGATCAGCATCAAAGACGACGTTTGGAGTAGTGTATGGCAAGACAACACTGGAATCTCAAGTCGTGGAGGAGAGTCCATTGGTCAGACGAGAGTATGCTCCTGCTTCACGCCACAGATGGTCGCATGAGAGTATGAAGGCATAGAAATACTGCTTACGTGCCCAAGATCATCAGACCTAGTGTCCCTTATGATGGGGGATCAGTAATGATCTGAGAATGCCTCTCTCATGGTTGTAAACTTGATATGGTTACTGCACGTAGGAATCTCAATGACCATCAGTACATCTAGCACATTTTCAATCCGGCTGTCGTCCATCATTTTGGCAACCACCGCTATTCGCCCTGTATTTATGGACGACAATGCAAGGCCACATCGTTCCCATGCTGTTAGAGCATTCCTTCAGGCGAACACTATGTTGGCTTGCAATGAACCCCGATTTGAATCCCTTAAAACACATCTGGGACTTCGTGTGCAAGGAAGGGATCCGCCCGTACAGACTTTGGCCGATTTGGAAACTGCATTGCATGAGGAGTTGCAGCGTTGCCTCTGGGCCGTATCAAAATGCTCACTGGTAGCATTAGGAGGAGGGTTCAGGCTGTCAGCCGGGCACATGTTGGATACACTCGCTACTGACGTCAGACACGGCTATTGTGTTCAGGAGGTCACAAGTTACATTTTTTGTCACTAATTGTTGGCATTGTTTCATCATGGACTGTTCCAACACCATACTTGCCGAGAGAACATTTTTCCATCAGAAACATTAGTGACCGATATGTGTAATTAACGCCATTACAATACTGCATATTTTGGTCATTGTTGTGTCTCTCATTTGTCAATAGACCATTCTTTCCGCAAACAATACCTTTTGGCCATCTAAAAGATAGCATGAAAGTAATGACAGTTTCTATTAACACAACTGCGAAAAAACAGGGGGTGCTTATTCAAGTTTCAGGAGTATATAAAAAACTTCTTGGGAATTTATTAGTGAACAAATAAGATGTTCATGTGGTGGCCGTGACGTAACTTCTTATATAATTAATACGCACCGTACCAGACTCCAAATTGGTCTTGCTGGATTGTCGGACCCCCATTGTGATGAATCAGGAGTAGGAGATGTGGAAATCACGCCATACTGGATGGACTCCGCAATGGGCCCCGGAAGTTACGCCATTTCACGCGACCCCGTTACGTCTGATTTGATTGTTTCGGTAGCATGCATGGGCGGCCATATTGTTACGTCATGCACGTGCTATTAGAGCGACACGTGTTTCCGTCGTCCATTTTGTATACTGTATGCCGCCATTTTGGTTTCTATGAGGGCATACGGTTGCTATGTGATCCAACGGTCTAGAGTAGGGCGGGGTACGATAGGACGGGGTACGTTCTGAAGATGCGTTCGACAAAATAAGAGTATATTTAAATACCCAAATGGACACGACAGCCCCTCCAGATCACCAAAAACACCTAAAATCACCGATACCGACTTTGCGAAACAACCATCGAGGGCTTATAATAGTAGCACTTTGTGCTATAAGGTGCGTTCGATTGTACAGGAGTCAATTTAATTACCCAGAATTCGTAGAATTAGCCAGATAGACGCCCCCCCCCCCCCCGCCCCAAAATCACAAAAACTACCACAAATTACAGAAATGGACTTGGCGTAGCTACCATCTAGGGCTGATAATAGCAGCGTGTTGTGCTATAAGACGCCTTCCTTTGTATAAGGGTGATTGTATTGGTTCGAATTTGCCCAAAAGCCTCGTTTTTATTTGCCTATCTCGATCATTTCTGGGGCTTATTCTTCTATTGCCTGACTTGTTTTGTCTATTACTGGCCCCTATTCTGCTATCCTAGCAGTCTACCTAGTCTTAGCTTCTCTTCCACCAATTTGTGGCTCCATCCTCTGCCCTCGTCCAAGTCGTACAATCACCATTCAAACTGCTTCATTTCCCGTAATGTGTATATATCCATACAGGGTTATCTCCCATGTCTATAACGAAGTCCTATATGATTCCAACTGCCAAGAGTCAATTGAGCGGGGACAAAATTCCCGAATGGCTGAAATCTTATCGAGCAAATAAGCCACTGAGTATTTGCTCGAAAGAGTGAGTCCTCTTGCGGCCCTTATTCTTATCTGGGTATTGGAGGGTACCTGTGACATGATAATGTACTATTGGAATACCTCTTATGGGATACTTATGGGAGGATATGTAGCTGCAGATGGCTATGGCTCCTAGCGTCAGTTCAGCTCCTTGCATCTAGGCCACCCAATAGCCTTCATAGCTCCATGACCGCTGCAGCCTTTTTGGCCATTGTCACCATCGTCTGTCCTATGATTGGCTTCCACTATTTTCTGCCACTTCTACTGGTCTGTACAGCTACTATTGGCTGCCACTGAGTGTCCTGTGTTAGAATCTCTCACAGGTAGTACTCTATTTCTATGTTTTTCAGGACAGTCAAAACTAGAAGTCCTGTCACGAACGGTGCGCTTATCTAGGCTTAACTGCGCGTAGGAATTGCGCGCAATTGACATATCGAATGGCATCCAAAGCACGACAGGTTCTCCTGGTTACTCATAGCAAACACAGGCAATGTTTCTGCCAATGGACCTCCGGGTTACCCGGAGGTCCATTGGCTGAAACATTGCTTGTGCACAGGCCATATGTACAGAATTTGATAGCCTTTCAATGGTCATAACGCGTAGATTAACGCGCAGATCGACGTTCTATTTTGGCCCATTTCATGACAGGACTTCTAGTTTTAACTGTAGTTCAACTGCAGCCATTCAATACCACAGTCTTCTACCACCCTCACTGACTTGTGGTGATGTAATCGTATAAGAGAGTAGGAATCAAGATGAAATTACTCAAGTTAAAAGCAAGGAAGTAACTATCCTCGTTCATTATCATTAACTACACGGGTTTCTTGCTTTCAACTTGTGTTTAGCGAATGTGTATTTACAGAAATTTGCAGGGTTTTATTCTTCACATGAAAGCAATTAGCAACAACCCCCCCCCCCCCCAACTCCCCACCTCCCGACTTTTATGTTAATAGAAGAGTCGGTGTTTCGATGAGCACAGAAACAGATGAAGAGAAAAAATATAGAACACCAAATCATGGTGAAAACGTTATTTTCCATTTTTTTAAATGGATATGAACAGAGAATAATAGTTAAACGACCAAAGCAAAATAAAGTCGGTTCACAAAAACAATTAGTTAAAATGAGATAATAATAAAAAAAATTATTTCTAACCACAATATTAACCCAGTCCTGTGGCCGTCTCTTCTGCGGATATCGTTATAACTAGATTGGTCAACTTTATTTTGGTAAATCTTCGGACATTTTGACATGCTTCGAACTTCTTTTTGAAAAGTTTCTCCCAGCTGTTTTGCAAATCTGCCCAAATTTGTGCTTATATTTTTACTAACAGCAGGGCTGGGTGGAGTTCACATTTTCCTTAACACGTTAACGTGTTAAATAATTCTGCGTTAACGAGTTAAATGGCGTTAAATGTTAAAACGAACAAAATTTTAATAACTTCGGCCATTTTTATTGATTTGAATTTGAATATGATTGAACTTAAGTACAGTTCGACTCTTGAGTTCCAATGTGTTCTATATGCCTACTGGCAGCCTACTGACACATAGAACACATTGGAACTCAGGGGACGAGTAGTTAATATAGTCCTCTCAGGTTATCGTAAATTCTAACATTTTGCGATGTTTTCATTTAAGAATACAATCGCTGCGGTCGTATCCTTAGAAAGAGACATCCGCCGTTGTTCGAATACCAGTCCTTACATGGAAAACAGGCGTTCGGATGAAGCTGATATTGCTGTATCGCCAAATATCGGCGGGCCAACTTCGCCAACTTTGGAAGGAGGGCTGCGCGCAAACGAAGACGCTTTGCCGTGGATGTAACGGGGACTTCATTGTGTTTTTGTTTTTTAACCCTTTACCTAACATAAAAAGCAGACCACACTTGCAAAAAAAACATTCTTGAATAACTATTATTTTCATTGTTTGTCTCAAAAACATAGGTTATGACCCCTCATTGAAACGAGTTCGTTCCAATGAGAGGTCATAACCTATGTTTTAGAGACAAAAAAATTAAAAAACAATGAAAATTAATTAGCGATTTTTGAGAATAGCGCTGGCTGGTTTTGGCCGTTATGTTAGGTAAAGGGTTAAATAATATACTAATTATCGTTAATAATGAAAAGTAATAAACAGAGTAATCGCTTGATTGGACTGGTTACGTGAAATAATTCATTCGAGGCGAGGGACTATATTGTAAAACACTCGTGCGCATTCGCGCACTCGTGTTTGTACAACGTCCTTCACCTCTCAGGAATTATTTCACGGAACCAGTCCAGTCAAGCAATTACGCTCTATGTTACCCTACTTTATGTTTTGGGACTCAATAGACAAAGCAACGGATCACATGGAACCCCTAAGAATGATCAAAGGACAGTTAGGCTGAACCAATGGAGATACTTAGAGAAACGGTTTTTGTGGTGAGTCGTGTCGTATAAACTATTGAAGAGTTTTGCCTCGTTATGGAGCTTGAAGCGTTATTTACACTCTGTTCTTAACACACTGAAAAACCGGACCAAAACCGAGATTCTTTCCTGCAACCGAACCGAATCTGAGAAATCTAAACCTCCCAGCTCCATTTTCAAATAATTTAGATATTGTGGCCCAAAATATTGTGGTTTTTTTGCAACCTGGTGGCCACCAGGTGGATATGTATTTACGTATATATCTATTAGTGCTTCACGCCACATCAGAAGCTAAGACTATATCGTGGCAAGGAAATGGTAGA
The DNA here is from genome assembly GCA_031216915.1 of Pictodentalium vernedei. Classification (NCBI taxonomy): domain Eukaryota; kingdom Metazoa; phylum Mollusca; class Scaphopoda; order Dentaliida; family Dentaliidae; genus Pictodentalium; species Pictodentalium vernedei. The sequence goes on along the minus strand of CM062297.1, from coordinate 86,727,192 downwards.
AAGTAAAACATGCCATTGTCAATTACGACGGAAAATGATTGTTTAAAAATAGGAAACCATTACAAGAGAATGACAAAGACAGGACCGCCATGTACATCTACAAAACTTATTGCAACATCAGTTCTTGCAGCCCTTCTCCGCAAACGGTAAAAGAAAACACTTGAGCGGCTCGTGCACAGCTTTATTGTACATACACAGAACGACACACGCGTGTGAGTGGGTTAATCGATATGGCACGAGTACCAGCAGGCCTCGAGTTTTATCCTTCCGAGAAGGCACAAGTGCCGTATCGATTAACCATTCACACGCGTGTGTCGTTATTGTGTACTACACGCCTTCTTGTCTATACAAGCAATTATTAGAGGAACACACAGCACATGGAACACATTGGAACCCAGGGGACCAACTATCAACAAATAGAATACATTTTATCGCTAACCAAATTTTCGAGGGGAACCCGTGTTACTATTTTTAGCTATTGATAGCGATTCAAATTGTAATTGCGGTACACGATTTATAAAAAAAGACTAGTGAAATTTAGCTGCTGTTCGGCGCATGCGTGCGAAACGAAGTTTCATTTTTCGCATGGCTGGTGTTGCTGTAGATGGGAGTTTCATAGAACAGGCGTGTAATGAATAGGAGATCCGAAATCTTTAGACATTATTAATGAACTTCGCAGAAGAGAAATACAAGTTTCAGCTGACAGCACCTGATTCGTAACGGGTGCGCTACCGCCACCCTCATCCTCTGCTGATGGTACTCTCTCTTCTCTTGCTTTCTCTCCCTGTGTGTGTGTGTGTGTGTGTGTGTGTGTGTGTGTGTGTGTGTGGTGTGTGTGTGTGTGTGTGTGTGTGTGTGTGTGTGTGTGTGTGTGTGTGTGTGTGTCTCTCTCTCTCTATCTCTCTCTCTCTCTCTCTCTCTCTCTCTCAACGATTTCAGGAAAATATTGGGGGAATGTGTCCCAGAGTGGCGGTTCCTACAACCCTACTGTCTTTATTAAAATGCATCACCGCACACCATGGTATGGTCCAAAAAGATCGTGGAATACAATGTTAAATGTAAGGAAATAACAAAAAATGTGGCAAATTCGCAGAGGAAAATTTGGTTGAATATCCTCAAGTTTTACTCATTTTAATGGCAAGCGATTTCCTGTCCTTGGCAAAAATATCCTTGAGCAGCATGCAAGGAGTTAAAGTCGAAAAAATACACAATTGTGGCTCCGTATTTAACCCTTTACCCAACATGAAAAGCTGACGACACTTGCAAACAAAATTCTTGATTAACTAATTTTTTTCATTTTTTTTGTCTCAAAAACATAGGTTATGGCCCCTCTTTGGAACGAGCTCGACAAGCTCGTTCCAAAGAGGGGTCATAACCTATGTTTTTGAGACAAAAAAATTAAAAAATAATGAAAATTAATTGGCGATATTTATAAATAAGGCTGGCCGGTTTTGGTCGTTACGTTGGGTAAAGGGTTAACAAATTAGTTGATAATGCAGCCAAAATGTGCATTTTTTCTCAAAGCGGGGGTACGTGAGTCCCGGAACATAGTGTCGTTTATAACTGTACTCCTATCATACCTCACAAAAAAACATGGACCACTACTTATATTTATTTAACTTCTCCGTTTTCTCGACTTATTACCGTTTCATATTTTCAGTAAATATTAATGAGTTCTTCAAAACACTATCAGTTGATTTAACTGGTCAGTTTCAAAGAACACTTTCTGACTGGTTATCATCGAAAAGATCTGTGTCAATATTATGCGTGTTTTAGTAGATGTTTCAAAACATCAACAAAGCCACGATGCCTGATTTTATTTGTTACAAACATTCACTAAAATCCCAATGATAAGTGTACAAATACTTGAAAATTAGCATTTATAACGCCGAATTGTGGAACTATATGTTTTCGTGGTTATGACGTATGACTGCGTGCAGATGTTGCGCGTCACAGTCAAATGCATGACGTTCAATGTGAAATTTCATTCTTTAACCCTTCCGTTCTATCTAAAAGATGTGGGGATTTTTTTGGTAACTGTGGTGTCATATGATAAACAGAATATGAAATTCGTGTTTTGTTCATACTCTATTTATGAAACGAGTCTAAGAATTTTCCGTTTTGCCGAGCCAGAGAGGCTCGGCAAAACGGAAAATTCTTAAACTCGTTTCATAAATAGAGTATGAACAAAACACGAATTTCATATCCTCTTTTTATAAGCAGTGTGTGGATACCTTTGTATGACCTTGCCCCCACCCGTCCTAAGTTTAAAATGCTACCAAATCAATCTTAGTTTCACGCTGTCAGATATTGATCAACTAAATACTGTTGGTCATTGACATTTATTTATTTGCAAAGAAAACTTGAAATGCTTTTCGTCCCTACTTATAAATAATACAAGTTTATGTTGTCTAAAGATCGAAGTAGATTCATTCAGAACTTTACTCCGTCTTACAAACGATAATTGAATGTCTCGATATTTTATAAGGCTAAATAACCGAGAGAGACACTTCAAGGATTTCTGTACCGATATTTTTTTCTATCAGAAGATTTATTTGATTGAAATATTTCTATAACGTTCTCTGTTGGTTTCCAGAAAATATGACAGATTATGACGTTCTAATTTCTTTTATTTCTCGAAAATACAGAAAGGAGAATAAATGTTGTACGGCTTTTTTATTTCGTTCACTTCCCGAGAATGTGACAGATCGTTAATTGCCTTTTGCATTATTATTAATCAGACACATTCGTTTGTACGATAGTCGGGGGCGCGGTGGCTCAGTTGGTAGAGGTGCAGGCTGCAAACCGAGAGGTCCTCGGTTCGAATCCCACCTGCGGCAACCGCGTTGTGTCCTTGGGCAAGACACTTCACCCCGATTGCCCACATGGGGGCACGATGACGCTGTGTACTGAGGCGTACTGCACGTCGATGGTGCGCATGTCTTCAACCAATCTAACCCTGCCTGTGCTGCGGTGCAGAGTTCAGAGTTACGATGTTGGAGAGCTGACAGCTGCTCGTCGTTGCTCGGTGGTTCTCTCCGGGTACTCCGGCTTCCTCCACCCGTAAAACTGTCACGGTCACGATTAGCCATTGTGCATAAGTATGTGACCTTAAACACCAATAAATAAATAAATAAATTGTACGATAGTCTAGAAAACTTAAAATACGTTATTTTCATTCATTTGATAAAGACTTTAAAGACACTGTGCCCTCAATATATATTTTGCACAAAGATATATTTCTTGTGCTTTTTGGAATATTTATTGATGTTTAGGGTTTCACATTTCTTACAATGACTAATCGTGGCCGCAATACGGATATTAAGTCAAGTTTAGTCAATCGTTTATTCCCAAGTTGCTCATTACAGAGGACTTGCACCACACGCATTGGAGACTGGGTCCTATTTTACCAGTGAACCAGAGCTTTTTATCACAGCAAACAAACACAGCTTTACTTCACGGGGTTCCCGTCATTGGAAGAGATTTACATGAAAGTTAGCTCCCCTTAATTTCCAAAAGCTGCCAATAAATGTAACACGAAAGGGTATGAGAATTTAATACAGAATTTAAAATTTTGAAATGTTAGCGAATTTGTATGATCGTTGTTGCCCTCATTTCACAAACTCCGGACATTTTCCAGTAGCGAAGTATAGAGAGTAACCATTTGACTGGATTTGTTACGATTTATAGATTGATTTATTGGTGTTTAAGGTCACATATTTCTGCACAATGGCTAATCATGACCGTAGGATTAGTTACGTGAAATAATTCATGAGAGGTGAGGGACAAACACGAGTGCGCGAATACGCAGGAGTGTTTTACAATCTAGTCCCTCGCCTCGAATAAATGAATTCACGTAACCAGTCCAGTCAAGCGATTACTCTGTTTATTACTTTTCATTATTAACAATAATTATATTATTTAACCCTTTACCTTGAGTAGCGGCCAAAATCGGCCAGCGCTATTCTTAAAAATCGCCAGTGTTTTTGTTTCTAAAACATAGGTTATGACCCCTCATTGGAACGAGCTCATTGAGCTCGTTCCAATGAGGGGTCATAACCTATATTTTTGAGACAAAAAATGAAAAAAATTAGTTATTCAAGAATTTTTTTGCAAGTGTCGTCTGCTTTTCATGTTAGGTAAAGGATTGCCTAATTTTTTATAAGCTTTCTGGTGGTTAATAAATTACTTGCTTCTAGCTTATTTGGATTGAATCAACAGCGAGCTGATAACAATCCTGAAGTTATTTTGTAAACATTAATAATGGCCTTTTACTTCATTTTAGCTATTCATTTATTCATTTATTTATTTTTAAATTATTATTTAATTTTTTATTGCCGTTATTTATCACTTGGGATGTTTTTTGCAACTAAAACAGTTAAAAGAGTCAGGAAATACTAAATTAATATATCGTACTTTGAGCGCAACAAGGCGCCATCAGCCGTGCTTTAGCACTGTAGATGACGCCTCGTTGCACGCAAAGAACGATACACGGTTAATTTGTTGTTATTTACAATCTATATGCCATTTGGCACCAAACTCTTTCATTTGGCACAAAAATCATTCGGCACAGAACAAAAATTCCACTTGGACACCAAAACATCTCGGGCCATGGTGTGTGAACACTGCTCCTTATTGATTTGGGAAAACTATCGCATTGTGTCTTAGAAAAGGGGTTAACGGCACTGTTCCATTTATGTAATCAGCTTTGGGAATATTCCAAAGAGCAGCTCTTCAAAAATCGATGTTTAAAATAGACACACTCAGTTAAAAAATCGAGTTGCGTGATGAACTGACTGTGAATTCTTTTGAATCGTTTGATCACAGTGTGTGTCACACACTAAATGATATGGATTGCACGGATTAGTAAGCATTCTTCGTGAAAAGATGCGATCGATTTTAATTTTTGTTGCTTCCGAACGATACCTTGCGTCGTAATAAATCAGATTCAGTTTTGTTCAGGTGCATTGAAACAGCAAAATATCGTTGATTCCAGTACTTATTTCGCCGGTACGGGAATCCTATTAATGTACTCAGATCAACCGAACCCGTGGGCGTCAGATCCTGACTTCAATACATTCTTACACACATACCGGAAGGCACTTGCAAACTTACGCCCCCCCCCTCTCTCTCTCTATCTCTCTCTTCTCTTTCTTTCTCTCTTTCTCCTTCTAGTCCAGCTAAAGAGCGAGAGAGAGAAAGAGCAATGACCGAACATTGCCTGTGAATTCTTTGTTTTTATTCTCATACTTCTGCTTTCCACTGCCGAAGCACTGGCGCCCTTTTCAAACTTCAAAATAGAACCTGTACAAATTTTGAAACTAGCTTTCAAAGTAGTGGTGAGAGAGGTATCGGAACACTTGAGATATCAGTCGATAGTACTTAGCGGCCATGGGTATTGTTTCAAGACAAAGCCTATTGTTCTAGGTTGATGAGTAAGGCCCAGGTGTTCGAGCGATGACTCGTAGGTCTATTGTGAGTGGACAAAGCTTATTGTTCTGGTGTGATGACTAAGGCCAGGTGTGGGGCGTGTCACCCGCACGTATCCGATTGTTTCGAGTCAATACCTATTGCTTTAAGTGATGGCGCATAGCGTGCCCAGGTGTTCGAGTGGGTGTGTCACCCGCAGGTGTTTCGAGAAAATATCTATTGTTTTAAGTGATGACGCGTGGCGTCCCCATGCCATCTAGGGACCGCCCCCACCACAGATGTTTTGAGGGCCTGACTCAACGCGCTATTATGTCAAGACAATGTCTACAGTAGTCCTCAAAATAGACACAGGCCTGACACGTGTTGAATGGTGAGTCACACGTCTGCCTATGCGTGCCAGGTAGCTGCAAGGCTGGGGAATTTCTACTACACGAGGACACGTTCTGCTCCAAACGCGTCATCAACGGTAACTGAACAAAATAATTCATGTTTTTCTAGGGGCCTGAATAATCGATTTTTCAGCACGCGTTCCCGTATAATTACCATAATACACTAATCCTCGTTCCATATCACGAAACCATTTTGTTGAGTTAACACTGAACGTTACGTGTACAGAAAAAGAAAAAGATTTCTTTCCAGCTTCAACACAAGTCAAGCAGTGGCGTAGCGGAAAATCTTGTACCCCCCCCCCCCCCCCCCGCGAGATAGAGACGACGCCCTTTCATAATGGTGGTTGACTTCAAAACGGGAGCAAATTTAGTGTTGTTACCGTACACAGCATACATACATAGTACATACGCCATAAATTAAATGAAGGTATAGCCTATAGGATCGATTCTAAAAGTACGACTCTGTAGTTTTTTTCATTACATGTTTTATGTTTCACCCCCACCATCCAACGATACACACATGCACGCCCAACATGTGTGACTTGAGAGGCACCATGTATGTATATTGTTCATTTCTCACCCCTATCAGTTACAATGATGTAGTGTTCACTTAACCCTTTACCTAACCTGAAAAGCAGACGACACTTGCAAAAATAATTCTTGAATAACTAATTTTTTTCATTTTTTGTCTCAAAATCATTGGTTATGACCCCTCGTTGGAACGAGCTCGACCAGCTTGTTGCAACGAGGGGTCATAACCTATGTTTTTGATACAAAAAATGAAAAAATAATGAAAATTAATTGGCGATTTTTGAGAATAGCGCTGGCCGGTTTTGACCGTTACGTTAGGTAAAGGGTTAAAAGAATAATACATAGACTACAAAGAGTACGTCGTGTGGAAGTGAGAGTTTGAAATTATGTGTATTTATTTGGTACACAGTCTCTCTCTCTCTCTCTCTCTCCCTCTTTCTTCTAGCGTTGGGACGTTCTTCAAGACGGGGGGGGGGGGGGCCTTCTAGCCGCCCACCCCCTCCCCCCCTCGCAATGCGGGCCCTGCGGGCCCATCCCCTACGCCACTAAAGTCAAGGTAAGATACTTTTAGTACACCTATGTTTGTAAATATACAAATACCCTTTTACCAAACACCGTTTTTTTTTCTCCGTGGAAAACATAATTATAAACAGTACAATTGTATACGAATAAAAAATCACTAACATATACATATCAAAGGAACGAGCTCGTGGAGCTCGTTTAATGACCTCCCGCATATATGTCATGTATTTTTTCACGGTACGTGCCGCTCAAAATTTTTTCTGCCACAGTTCATTCAAACATGTTTGTTTGTTTTTGTCTGTTGAATGGACATGGGCGTCCTCTCTCTACATAGGTGGCAAAAAAATAATCCTTTTCTAAACTTTAAAAAAAATAATAACTGTTGCGCTATAACCCAAGTTGTTGAAAAGTGTCGTTAAACCCCCAAGAGAAATGTTTATCACCGACTAATTTATGCAATAATAAACTGCACGCACACATATTTCCCATAGCCTCTGAATAAAAAATGTATGTATTTATTGGTGTGTTAAGACTGTTTTCTCTTTTTGAACTTACAGATTAACCATGAATCCTAGGGAGTTGGCGTTGAAACTCGCAGCTGAAGGTGTATCTACTGAACAGATACTGGGGTGCTTGACAATATGGACATAGGACCACACAGGGGCTCGTTGATAGCAGCTGGAGACGCATTAAGGGAACTAGAACCAAACCGAGGCATTGAGCATTTATGGTATGCATAACTATTAATTAGCCAAGGCGTTACGAGCTCGGGGGTGAACGAGTGGTTAAACGGGTTAGCGGATGGACTTTTAGAAAGTTATCTCTCTCGCGTTAGAAAATGTTCAGCAGTCGGATGCCGTTTGGAACAAACTAACCCAAATTTTGGAACTGGGCCCATCAGATCTCGTCCCCCAAAATGATCCTAGGATTAATGATGTTATTGCAAGAAATTTAAATTTCGAGAAACCCTACAGTATCAGTAAGACGGGTGAGCGCCATTTTGCTCGAACTGCCGCAAATTAAACTACTTTTTCCATTTCCTTCAACCGGGATTGGGTCGCAAAAGAACTTAGAGAGCTTTACACAGAGCTCCACAACATGTTTACATACGTTTTAAATCAAGCCCATGGGAGTGGCGCATCAAACGATTTGGGACGTGTCAGCATGTCGCACCCAGCATTGATAGACCCAATAGTCATTTCTCTGAGAGTCTGGGAGAATTTGAATGCCCAGGTGGTCATGGGGGTCATCACGAGCGTCCTCCAGAGTCATCAACACTTGACCTTAACCGAACAATTTCGGACACAAGTAGGCAATATCGAATTACCAAAAGAAAGTGGTAGTCAATCTCTTGGGGTCACCCAACTCGCTGCCGCCAATAATAGTCTCCATAGAAAAAAATCGATGGTAGAAATTTTGAATCTTGACAATATGTGCATGTCACATGCCATCGCAGTTGCATTTGCAAGTGCCCACCAAATCAGCTCAAAAGAATGGCGTGAAATTACAAAAAAACTGTACACACCTCACAAAAGTCCAGAATATTTTAAAGTATCGCAAAATCTCCACTACGGATTACAGGAGCATTAGGAACAAGGACAGACAAGTGCAAGCCCTTTTAGCTTGCAAGCTCTGCAAGCTTTCTGGTGTATCTCCGAACAATCCCGCGACAATCGACGACGTGAAAAAATTTGAAGAAATCCTCAACTGTAGAATTTTAGTTGTAAGTTCTGACTTGGGGAATAAATTTATTCGGTCCGGGGACAATGAAGACTTGCTTGAAGATCCTACAAAAACGCCCCTATACCTATATTTGGTCAATTCCTCTCATTATCACGCTATCATGAACATATGCGGCTTCTTTAAAAGGAGTTATTTCTGTGACAAATGTCTGAAACTTTATCAGGAAGGAGAAAAGCACAAGTGCAGTTCATTTTGTCGGGTGTGTAACTATCCCAATTGTCCCCAATCAGATGCCCCACTGTCCTGTGCCAAGTCCAAAATGACCTGTTGATCATGCAATTGTTTTATCAGACATTTGGATAAACCCGAAAAAACCCGTTGACATCCCCATCCCGTAAGTGAGTGTGACAAATGGTTCGGGTGTCTGATTTGTAAAAAGATTATCGACCTGACTAAACAGGATATCGAGTCACTCCCTTTCCAAATCAATGAATTTACTTGTAATCAATGTAAGAGTATTTTTGTTGGCAAACATCTATGTTATATCAGGGCTGAAACCTTGAAGCCCTCAAAACATAAGTTCATCTTTTAAGACTTTGAATGTACTTAAGAGACCATACATGAATGTGAATACGGCTATGAACCCGATGGTGGGAAATGTGTGAATTGTCATGATTTGTCTTGTGGGAAATTTTCACACAGACCAAATTACCTAGTTTCGCAATCAGTCTGCCATGCATGTATTGATGACCCTTTGGAAGCCAGATCGAAATGTAATACAGGTGGGATGTGCTGTGTACTGTGTGGTCAGAAAGATGAAAAAACTCATTGGTACTGAGACCTGTGGATTCTCAGGCAGTTTGTGGCTAGTGGTCGTAATACTTTGTCCTCCTTTGGAAAAGGGCTCTTTTCTGAATACCACCAAGATTTTACTGCACTAGCCCACAGTGCCAAATGGTATGATAACATCTTTTTATTGGAATATTTGGTACAGAATTCAGTCCGTCCTAATTGTATCGTCTAGTCTGGGTCGAAGATAGTTTTTATGAAAGCACCACATGGGATTTGTCTCATTGACAGTTCGAATTTTTTGAACATGCCATTGAAAAATCTTCCAAAAGCCTCAAATTTGCATGTGTTCATAAAGGGTTACTTCCCTCATTATTTTAACTCGATGGAGAATAAAAACTATATGTGGCCATACCCCATCCCTCATTTTTATGGAGTTGATCACATGTCTTCAAAAGGTAGGGCCGATTTTCTAGAATGGTATGCTTCCAATAAGAATGAGTCTAATCTTCACACTTCTACTTGATAACAAATCCCGACCCATCAATGTTACAGAAATCTTCTACTTACTGAACAACATATGTGCTACAAAATGGTCTTAAATTGTCTTAAATATTTTTCAAATGGTCTTAAATGGTCACTAAATGGTCATTAATTGGTCAAAAATTGGTCACTATTGCTCAATAATTGGTCACTAATGGTCACTACTTTGTCACTAATTGGTCAGTAATGGTCACTAATGGTCCCTAATTGGTCACTATTTAGAGAATTATTGACCAACAGTGACCAATTAGTGACCAAAAGTGAACAATCAGTGACCAAGTTGTGACCAATTAGTGACCATTAGTGACCAATTAGTGACCAGTTAGTGACAATAAGTGGCCATTAGTGACCAGTGGTGACCAATTAGTGACCATTAGTGACCAACTAGTGACCAATGGTGACCAATTAGTGACCAATAGTGACTGGTCATGATACTTAGTCACTAATTGGTCAGTAATGGTCACTAATGGTCCCTAATTGGTCACTATTTAGAGAATTATTGACCAACAGTGACCAATTAGTGACCATAAGTGACCAATTAGTGACCAATTAGTGACCATTAGTGACCAATTAATGACCAGTTAGTGACAATTAGTGACCATTGGTGACCAATGGTGACCAATTAGTGACCATTAGTGACCAACTAGTGACAATATTGACCAATTAGTGACCAACAGTGACCAATTAATAACCATTTAGTGACCATTAAGACCATTTGAAAAATATTTAAGACCATTTGAGACCATTTTGTAGCACATCTGTTGTTCAATAAGTAGAAGATTTCTGTAACATTGATGGGTCGGGATTTGTTGTCAAGTAGTAGTGTGAAGTTCAGACTCATTCTTCTTGGAAGCATACCATTCTAGAAAATCGGCCCTACCTTTAGAAGACATGCGATCAACTCCGTAAAAATGAGGGGCAGGGTATGGCCCGATATAGTTTTGATTTTCAATCGATTTAAAATAATGATGGAAGTAACCTTTTGCAAACACATGCAAATCGAAGGCTTTTGGAAGATTTTTCAATGACATGTTCAAAAAATTTAAACTGTGGATGAGACGAATCCAATGTGGCGCTTTCATAAAAACTATCTTTGACCCAGAGTAGTTGATACAATTAGGACGTACTGAATTCTGTACCAAATATTCCAATAAAAAGATGTTATCATACCCTTTGGCACTGTGGCTAGTGCAGTAAAATCTTGGTGGTATTCAGAAAAGAGCCATTTTACAAAGGTGGACAAAGTATTACGACCGCTAGCCACAAACTGCCTGAATCCACAGAAGACAAATCGTGACAATTCACACATTTCCCACCATCGGGGGAAGAGGGTTCATAGCCGTGTTCACATTCATGTATGGTCTCTTGGGTACATTCAAAGTCGTAAAAGATGAACATAGGTTTTGAGGGCTTCAAGGTTTCAGCCCTGATATAACATAGATGTTCGCCAACAAAAATACCCTTACATTGATTACAAGTAAATTCACCGCATTGGTGGGGGAGTGACTTGATATCCTGTTTAGTCAGGTCGATAATCTTTTTACAAATCGGACACCGGAAACATTGTCACGGGATTGTTCAGAGATACATCAGAAAGCTTGCAGAGCTTGTGAGCTAAAAGGGCTTGCAGTGGCCTGTCCTTGTTCCTAATGCTCCTGTAATCCATAGTGGAAACTTTGTGATACTTTAAAATATTCTGGACTTTTGTGAGGTGTGTAGAGTTTTTTGTAATTTCATGCCATTCATTTGAGCTGATTTGGAGGGCACTTGCAAATGCAACTGCGATGGCGCGCAACATGCACATATTATCACAATTCAAAATTTCTACCATTGATTTTTTTCTATGGAGACTATTATTGGCGCCGGCGAGTTGGGGGACCCCAAGAGAATGACTACCACTTTCTTTTGGTAATTCGATATTGCCTACTTGTGTTCGAAATCAATCGGTCAAGGTCAAGTGTTGATGACTCTGCAGGACGCTTGTGATGAGCCCCATGAGCACTGGGCTTTCAAATTCTCCCAGGCTCTTAGAGAAATGACTATGGGGTCTATCATTACTGGGTGTTACACGATGACATGTCTCAAAACGTTTGACGTGCCACTCCCACGGGCTTGATTTAAAACGTATGTAAACATGTTGTGGAGCTCTGTGTAAAGCTCTCTAAGTTCTTTCGCAACCCAATCCCGGTTGAAGGAAATGGAAAAAGTAGTTTAATTTGCGGCAGTTCGAGCAAAATGGCGCTCACCCGTCTTACTGATATTGTAGAGTTTCTCGAAATTTAAATTTCTTGCAATAACATCATTTAATTCTAGGATCATTTGGGGGGGGGGGGGGTGAGATCTGATGGGCCCAGTTCCAAAATTTGGGTTAGTTCATTCGAAACGGCATCCGACTGCCAAACATTTTTAATACGTCGCATTTCTAACTCGACATGTCTACGATAACTTTCTAAAGGTCCATCCGCTAACCCGTTTAACCACTCGTTCACCTCTGAGCTCATAATGCCTTGGCTAATTAATAGTTCTGCATACCATAAATCCTTAATGCCTCGGTTTTGTTCTACTTCCCGTAATGCATCTCCAGCTGCTATCAACAAGCCCCTGCGTGGTCCTACATCCATATTGTCAATCACCCCAGTATCTGTTCAGTAGATACACCTTCAGCTGCGAGTTTCAACGCTAACTCCCTAGGATTCATGGTTAAACTGTAAGTTCAAAAAGAGAAAACAGTCTTAACACACCAATAAATACATACATTTTTTATTCAGAGGCTATGGAAAATATGTGTGCGTGCGGTTTATTATTGCATAAATTAGTCGATGATAAACATTTCTCCTGGGGGTTTCAACAACTTGGGTTATAACACAGTGGCTTAAAGTTAAGAAAAAGGTTATTTTTTTGCCACCTACGTAGAGAGAGGACGCCCATGTCCATTCAACAAACAAAAACAAATAAAAACTGTGGTAGAAAAAACTTGAAAAATTCTAAGACTGGTATATATATAGTGCCACCTACGTAGAGAGAGGACGCCCATGTCCATTCAACAAACAAAAACTGTGGTAGAAAAAACTTGAAAAATTCAAAGACTGGATATATATATAGTGCTTTCTTTTAAAGATAATGATGCTCATCTCTCTCTATGAAGGTTACCAGACCCTTTAGATAAGGGTTTAATTAGAGTCTGAATGCCTCTAACTGTGTGAAGAACGGAAGGTCAAGTTACAGGTGGGGATTAATTAGCAAGGACTACCCTTCTTATGAGTATGGTCTTATTATTGACTTTCAAAAAGATTCATAGAAACTTTAATGTCTCTTTTGGTTAGGTGTGACAGCCGATTCTCAGGCAGATGTCCGAAGCTCATAGAGTGAGCATACTTTCACGCCGACGGTTTTTTTCTTTTTTTTTTCTTTTGTTTTAAAATTCAAATTTTGAAAATGAATAAAGAATGACGAATAGACAAGATATTGACAGTGGCATTACACACGGACGGATTTTCATTCTCCCTTAATTGTCAAAAAAATACAGCGATTCAATATGCTGAAGAATACCTTTTGTTGGGTAGATATCGCTTGGTATATTTTCTCATTGAATAAAACCAATACTCGTACGATGCACCAAATTTTTCATTCACATTAACAAGGGTCGGCGAAAGATTAAATCGAAATTTTCAAATATAAAGGTTGATGACCCTTGATGTTAAATAATTCATTCTGATTGAGGAATTTTGAGTGGCAGGTACCGTGAAAAAATACATGACATATATGCGGGAGGTCATTAAACAAGCTCCACGAGCTCGTTCCTTTGATATGTATATGTTCGTGATTTTTTATTCGTATACAATTGTACTGTTTATTATTATGTTTTCCACGGAGAAAAAAAACGGTGTTTGGTAAAAGGGTATTTGTATATTTACAAAAATGGCTGTACTAAAAATATCTTACCTTGAATTGTGTTGAAGCTGGAAAGAAATGTTTTTCTTTTTCTGTAAACGTAACGTTCAGTGTTAACTCAACAAAATTATTATTGATATGGAACGAGGATTAGTGTATTATAGTAATTATACAGGAACGCGTGCTGACAAATCGATGATTCAGGCCCCTAGAAAAACATGAATTATTTTGTTCGGTTACTGTTGATGACGCGTTTGGACCAGAACGTGTCCTCGCATAGTGGAAATTCCCCAGCCTTGCAGCTACCTGGCTCGCATAGGCACACTTGTGACTCACCATTCAACACGTGTCAGGCCTGGGTCTATTTTGAGGACTACTATAGACATTGACTTGACATAATAGCGCATTGAGTCAGGCCCTCAAAACATCTGTGGTGGGGGCGGTCCCTAGATGGCATGGGGACGCCACGCGTCATCACTTAAAACAATAGCTATTGTCTCGAAACACCTGCGGGTGACACACCCACTTGAACACCTGGACACGCTATGTGTCATCACTTAAAACAATAGGTATTGACTCAAAACAATCAGACACGTGCGGGTGGCACGCCCCACACATGGCCTTAGTCATCATACCAGAACAATAAGCTTTGTCCACTCACAATAGACCTATGAGCCATCACTCGAACACCTGGGCCTTACTCATCAACCTAGAACAATAGGCTTTGTCTTGAAACAATACCCATGGCCGCTAAGGACTATCGATCGATATCTCAAGTGTACCGATACATCTCACTAGGAGGCCAACATCAACCCAGTTCCCCGCCAGGTTATCCCTCTTAACCTCCCAGCATATAGTCTCGTAATTCACCCGGCGGGTTTTGTTCTAAAGAGAGGCATGAAAACCTTCCACATCTATAACATTTACTGACTATAGACCGCTTTTGATTGACTGTACCTTACATAGTAAAGAAATCTGTCAGATGAACAAGAAATTAACCCCGTCATTAGTGAAGGCTTAACAAAACAGGCCAGCGCTATTCTCAAAAATCTCAAAAATTAATTTTCATTATTTTTTCATTTTTTTCTCTCAAAAACATAGGTTATGACCCCTCGTTGGAACGAGCTCGTTCCAACGAGGGGTCATAACCTATGTTTTTGAGACAAAAATGAAAAAAAATTAGTTATTTAAAAATTCTTTTTGCAAGTGTCGTCAGCTTTTCATGTTAGGTAAAGGGTTAAAATCAGTTGGGTTAAAAATCAACACAAATCAACTGTGCTGAGTGAATATTATCCTAATTGGGTTCATATTCACACAACCCAGTTGATGTGTGTTTTTTTTATCCCAACTGATTTTAGAGTGCATTACAATTTAATCTCTCGAAACATGTTAAATTGAGTCGAAATACGTCAGAAGCCCTAACTCCCGTCCCTGAACATTCTTTTAAAAAGTTTAGTTAAACGATCTATGAGGCTTAGATAAAATAATAATGGATTTGCAAACGTTGGGATGGAAAATGGCAGTGAACATACTTAACTTCCGGTTCTATTCTTGAACGTGGCCCACACAGTGGTAAAAGCAGTCAAAATGACGTGTTAGCACGAAATAAGTTTCTCTTGCCATTGCCATTTAAAAAATATTTTGTCCCACCACCTCATTTCAAAGGCAGTAGAAAAATAGTTTTTCCCTCCACTTCATTTCATGTCTTGTTGGGTCATCCCATATAAGTGAAGGTGTAATGCCTTCCCTGGGGACAAAAATTAACTTCCCATGCCATTTGTATACTTTATTGAAGGCCCCAAGAAGTACTAGGGTAAGAGTACATGAACTAGTTTGTGGATTTCAAGTTTTTGTTACTGATTGAAAAGAGTGACTTTAGTTTAGTAGCCTCGGTAGTGGGCGTCAGTACTAAAGCAACATTTTCTGGCAACTCCAGTGAAGGTGTGAACTGAATCTCAATAAGTCAGAAACAGACTATAGCCGTTTGTCTCATTAAAATTCGTCTCCTTGTCGGTTAAACGAGAAAAACACACGTATTTTTTAGGAAACAGTATTATATGGTCTTGCACGTCGTATTAAGTTCTCAACATATACAATGATATGATGATATTTAATCAAGGTCATTAAGCGAACAATACCGGGGGTGGGTTCATCAACTTTTCGTCAATTCGCTTTTCATCAATTCCCATTTCGTCACATACCAAAAAATTAACTTTTTTAAATTCTGATTTTAAGCAGAACAAATATGTGAACATATTTGCAATGTCAACAAGAAAAAAACCGCTAAAGTGTTTTCCTGCCCATGCTATTTTTCTTAGGGTTTTCTTCCATAAGTTTTTTTTCTGTTTGTTTTTTTCAGTAGGGGTTTTTCCTGTACTTCAGAATACCATCTGTTCAAAAATAATGCGAGCACATTTGTGTCTCAAATGCATCATTGAGTACATAAAAGTGTCACCCAGGGGGTAATTATGGGAGGGAGTCGGGACATTTTCTTCAGGACTGTAATTCCGACTGACTTATATTCAATCTGCATCATCCAGGCCTGAAAATAAGCAGTCTGACATTTGCAGAATGAGGTCCCCAGGGGGGTGAATATGATGATGCTATCCCATACAGTGGGCCAGTTTATCCTCTGGGTACCTCTTTCTGTTTAGTTTTGAGACCCTGATTCAGACTGAGGTCTACAGAGGGTAAATTTAGTGATGCTATGCAGGTAGCATCACTAAAGTAACCCTCTGGGGACCTCTGGGGACCCCATTTTGCAGATGACAGTCTGCTTATTTTCGGTCTTGATGCTTTGATGTTGTAGTGGGAATATTAGTCGAGTCGATATGTGAAGCATCACAGTTCCCGGAACAAATCAGGTTTACACCCCCACCCAATCGGCTATCTTCGCAACGCCCCTGGCGCCATCTGCAATGCTAAATATTGCAGACGATTCCATGATGTACCCAAGGAAAGGACTACTATATCTGTTTCTTGATTCGGTCATGATTTCGCAACATTTTGTTTATGAAAAATCAACCTATTGGTGTGTGTCGCACTCAGGTAACGATCGGGTTGACCACTGTTTTCCAATAGGTGGCGTTGCGGTAACCGGTTCTCGTCAGATAACCGAAGTTAAGCAACGTCGAGCCCGGTTAGTCCTTGGATGGGTGACCGTCTGAGCGATCGATTCGGACTCTCGGCTTGTGTCCTTGGGCAAGACACTTAACCCCGATTGTCCACATGGGGGCATGTACTAGGGCGTAGTGCACGTCGATGGTGCGCATGTCTTCAACCAATCTAACCCTGTCTGTGCTGCATTACGGAGTTACGATGTTGGGGAGCTGGCAGCTGCTCGTCGTTGCTCGATGGTTCTCCGGCTTTGCTCAACCCGTAAAACTGTCACGGTCACGATTAGGCATTGTGTATAAGTATGTGCTCTTAAACACCAATAAATAAATAAATAAATAAATAAATAAATAAATAAATAAATAAATAAATAAATAAATAAATAAATAAATAAATAAATTGGCCACTGTTTTGCGATTACTGTATTGTGGAGAGAATATACTGATCATTGATGCACTTGCGGTGTGAAACTTTCAACGAAACGTCAACTCGTGTCACGAACATATGCATCAAAACACAAGCAAACTTTCAAAGGACAAAAACGGGATCGTGTGTCAATAGTTATAAATTTTCGGGACGATGGTTTGGGCGAAAACTCCCCTTTTATCGATAATACACCATCCATAGGCTGTATGACGTTAAAACATTGCGCAATAGTACGAGTGTGGAGCATCACCAACACCACAGCGGAGTGAGTTAAGTCAGAACAATATTTTTACTTGATGAGATAAAACATTCATTAATTCTAACACAACATGATGAACGGTCGAAAAATGTTGTACATAGTGAAATATTATTGGTAAACACAGTAAATAACCAGACTCGACAGCAAGCTTAGAGCTTTTATAAGTTGTCTGTATATACACAGAACGACATACATGTGTGAATGGTTAATCTATATGGCACAAGTTCCAGCGGGGAAGGATAGAACGAGGGGCCGCAGGCCTCGAGTTTTATCTTTCCGCGATGGCACAAGTGCTATATCGATTACCCCATTCACACACGCGTGTCGTTCTGTGTTTATTACACGCCTTCACGTCTATAAAAATAATTATTATAAAGACACTCAGCAATTCATTTGACAGTTATCAACAACAAAAACACATTTTATCACCAACCAAATTTGGGAGGGGTACCCGTGTTAATATTTCGTTCCCTGAGTTCCAAAGTGTTCTATTTGCCTGCAGACCCATAGAACACATTGGATCTCATGGGGACGATTTTTAACTATCACTAGCGATTCAAATTGTAATTGCGGTGCACGATTTGTAGAAAATTCCAATAAAATTTCGCTTCTTTATAAAAATAGTCGGTTAACGATTTCCGTTCCACACATGTGTGCGGGACGGATTTTAATTTTCCGCATGGTTTAGCGTTGCTGTAAATGGAGATTTCTTAGAACAGGCGTTTGATCAAAAAATGTAATTTTCCAAACAAAGGCTTTTCAAGACTCAGACTTCTCGTTAAAAGCAATTGAAAGAAAAACTGAAATAGCAGTGATGGAAAAGAAAGATAATAAGAATTATTTAAAGTTACTTGAGGTGATTTTGAATATGGGTGGATGACTGCGAAGTGGAAACAAAATGTGTGTGTGTGTGTAGGGTGGGGGCGGGGGAGGCGTCGGGTAACTAAGCCAATGGATACCAGGGCAGATTTGTCGCATATTAATAGCATCTGCCGTGTTCCCTTCTAAGGTATTGTGAATGGGAGCAACATAACCACAATGACCTATTCAGCAGTGCCCTCGTCCTATCACCAAGACGTCAGAACCCCCCCCCCCCCCCCCACAATCCTTTTCTCTTACAACCACAGCCAAACGACTCCCAAATTTGAAGCCGGTATGGAAGTGTGACAGTCCACGAACAAGCTCAAGCGAAGTTTCCTTTGGATACTTTTAATGAACGAAAACAACAGACAGCTGTCTGTTGTTTTCGTTTATTAACCCTTTACCTAACATGAAAAGTAGACGACACTTGCAAAAACAATTAGTGAATAACTATTATTTTCATTTTTTGTCTCAAAAACATAGGTTATGACCCCTCATTGCAACGAGCTCGACGAGCTCGTTCCAATGAGGGGTCACAACCTATGTTTTAGAGACAAATAAAAATGAAAAAATAATGAAAATTAATTGGCGATTTTTTAGAATTGCTCTGGCCGGTTTGGCCGTTACGTTAGGTAAAGGGTTAAAAGTTACAAAAGGAAACTCGGCTTTAATGGGAGGCTAATTAAAGGCAACCAGGTAACTGTCCACCTTGCCTCCTTGTCCGGTGAATGTGGGTTTTTTTCACAGTTATTTGTAAGTTTTTATTCTTCGCGGGAATAAATTAGCAAATCTCACCTCCTAGACTAATAATGGAAAGGATATTGTCTGTATTAAATGTCACGATGCGCACACGATTGATATAATGAATATAAGAAAAGTTACGGAACACAAAAAGATGGTGAAAGGCCTTTTTCTTATTTTTAAATGGGTTCAAACAGAGAATAATAGGCAGACGTTCGGAAAAATATTACTAAAAGCGAACTCACATTCTTTATTCACGGTACACATACACGTACGTTGAGAGTGGATTGTAACTAAATCGCCCGCGGAGTGGAGTTATCACCCAAGCTATAACTTTCAAATTTTATATATATCTACAAGAAACACAAGCAATGTTTCAGCCAATGGATCTCCGGGTTTAACTCGGAGTTCCATTGGCTGAAACTTTGCTGGTGCTGGTTATGCTTTGCAACAAATTTGCAATTATTCCTCGGGTGGAATCTCCACTCTGCGGGTGATTCAGTGATAATACACGTACTGTACATGTAAAATTGTTACAAATAAACATATTGCACAAACGTAATAAGTAGTATACCACGGGAAGTGGCATAGTCAGATTGACTGTCTTCCTGCCACCCCCTGGAAGATGGGGTGATTGCAAACAGACTGTGACCAAACGAATGAACTTAGAACCAGTGATGTGATACATGATGGAGAATGGCGATCGAATCATTTCCTTTCTGGGGCCGGAGATTTGGTGCATCATACACGCCAGCGGAAAGTTGGTGCTTTAAGGTTGGCAAGAAGCGACCCGCTTATAGGACTCTCTCCACTACTCATCATGACGCCTGGGAGTGGCAACAAGTCCAATCGTGACGTTCGTGTCGTTTAGACTGCGACAAAGAGGTAGGTCATTATGTTTGGGTGTGGAGTCTACGTTAGCTGGCTGTATCATCGAAGGGTGACGCATGTGATGAATTATTTTAGATTATTGTTTGCAAGTTGTTAATTACGTACATATTGTATTTTACATAACATAACTGTAGGGAGGAAGCGCAACAGGTTGCACAAGACGAGGATTCCATATGAAGACGCAGAGAATGACTATTACGTGTATTGACAATTTCCAAGTTTATGAAGTGCAGTCAGGGCAGTAGGGATTATTGCAGTGGACATATGACGAAATGAATGTGGAAGTTAAGTTGCACTTAACCATGGTTCTACCGCTAATATTACGAGTTATGTCGGAAAGGTGTATAAAGGACGTTTATTCAGAGTTTGGGTCCGTGTTTTCTCCATGTACAGGAGGCCAAACTGTCTGGTTGTCCTACAAGATGGATTGTCAATAATTTTAAATATGCAGTACGTGGAGAGTGTATTATCACTAAATCACCTGCAGGATGGAGATTCCACCCAGGTAATAATTGCAAATTTGTTGCAAAGCATAACGAGTGCAAGCAAAGTTCCAGCCAATGGACCTCCGGGTTAAACCCGGAGATCCTTTGACTGAAACATTGCTTGTGTTTTTTGTCCATTTATACAGAATTTGAAAGTAATACTTTGGGTGACAGCTCCACTCCCGGGTGATTTTGTTACAATTCACTCGCCACGTACTGTATCATTGAAAGAAACCGGTAATCTGCCGTTCAGCCAGTCACACACACGAACAGTAGTGCATGTAGTTTAAACAAAGCTTCAACCTTGCGTATTTGATTTTCCTTAAACAAGGGATTTGTATGAGAATTGTACCGTTTCTCATTAATTATTCGTAATGATCGCTTTTGCATGACAGCTGTTTTTTTGATAGCTCTTGAGTTGCCCTATGCCTGGATTCCGTATACCATATGGCTATGTATGAGGGCGTAATATAATGTTTTCAGAGCTCAGTGAGGGAGGATATTCTTTACTTTGTTGAGACTATAGTTTGTGCGTTCTATTTTTGAGCATAATCGGGATATGTGAGCTTTGTAGGGTAAGTGTTCATAAATCCTAATTCCTAAAAAATTCACAGATTTTTCTGTTTCGGTGTCCCCAACCTTGTTTATGTTTTGGTTATTTATTTTTACCTCTTGGCAGAGATTATTGTTCCAACCTTTATTTGGATTAAGTATAATATACGAGGTTTTTCTTAGCATTCAGCATTAGCTGGTTCGGGGCGCGGTGGCGTCGCGGTAACCGGTTCTCGTCAGGTCACCGAAGTTAAGCAACGTCGAGCGCGGTTAATAGTTGGATGGGTGACCATTTCAGCGACTGATTCGTGCTCCCGCGTTGTGTCCTTGGGCAAAGCACTTAACCCCGATTGCCTACATGGGGGGGGGGGGGGGGGGGGGGGGGGGGGACGATGACGCTGTGTACTAAGGCGTACTGCACGTCGATGGTGCTCATGTCTTCACCAAATCTAACCCTGCCTGTGCCCCGGTTCAGAGTTACGATGTTGGAGAGCTGACAGCTGCTCGTCGTTGCTCGGTGGTTCTCTCCGGATACTCCGGCTTCCTCCTCCCGTAAAACTGTCACGGTCACGATTAACCATTGTGCGTAAGTATGTGACCTTAAACACCAATAGATAAATAAATAATTAGCTGGTTCTCTATTTCTGTACTACTTAACAAGAAAATTTCTGAAGTTTGTGAAATGATGTGCACATCGATGATACAACCTTCGCTAACATTTGGAAATTTGTTTTTGAAATTCCCAAACTCTTAGTGTTAAATTTACTGACAACTTTAGAAAATTAAGGGGAGCTAACTTTCCGGTAAATCTATTCCAATGACGAAAACTATCTACCATGATTGTAAATGGCTTATAGGATAGGCTCTCGTCTCTGTACTTGTACCACTCCACTGAACTAACATTGAAGACGCGACCTGGGGAAGAAAATTTCAGGGACGTATATTTTTGCATTTTTTACCTTTCAAGAAAAATGAAAGATGAATCGTTTGCATTTTTAATGACGTGGCAGTTTATCTACCGGTAAATTGCCCCGTCTTTTAAAACGATGACGATTCACTTCAGCCATTTATAATAGTGGCGAGAAAAACATCTGGGCACTACAATTGTACGAGTTTTGTATTGTTTGCTTGTTTAGTGAGGTTCACTGACACTTTCAACAGCCAGAGTTACACCGTGTCGAACAGTTTTACGAGTGGCGAAAGCCAAAGTACCAGTAGAGGACTATCGAGCAGCGGCGAGCAACTGCCAGACTCTCAAACGTATCAACTCCGCATAGATGTAGTTACGTGTTCCATCGCCGGGCGGTACGCAGTGGCGTAGCCATAGGGGGGGGAGCTAAGGGGGCACCCCCCCCCCCCAATTTCAGTCATGCCCCCAGGTGATGTGTCCTAATTATTGATGCCTTTCACAACTTATACATTATGAACACAAACGGCATCAGAGTAAAGGAAATTGCGTTTTTTGTCCGGAATTTCACAATTTTTCACAGGGTAGAACCCCCCACCCCCACCCTCTGCAGCGATAAGGGGGGTCCCCTTCTTGTGCACGCACCCATCTCGCCGTACGTGGGTCAGACCAGACGATGCTGCGCACCCTATCCTATACCCCCCCCCCCCCCCCACTAGTAGTTCGGTGACATGGACGTGGCGGCTACACCCCTTCGTAGCGTTCTAGCCGCTACGTTCTGATTGCTGAAATAGCCCTCTACATATTACTCTTGCCCGACTAACTTTGATATTCTGTGTACGCGCCTAGCAGTACGCCTTAGTACACGACCCCAGGAGCACTCAAGATTGAGTGGCTTGCCAACAAACACAACGCATTTACCGCTGGTCAGGATCGAATAGTCGACCTTTCGGATTAAAGTCCGATGGTCTAATCACTGATCGAACACTCCCCCGTAAGAGTTTTCAGGGATTGGCCCCCGGTCCGAAATGGAAAGCCTGGAATAATATCATGATTGTTTTACAGGTTTATCCGGTATGACTTGTTATTTGATCTTTGTACTGTCCAAAATAAGTTAAGCCCCCCCCCCCCCTCCCCCTATAATACCTGTGGGTGGGTATACGAATAGCTCATATTGTGACGTTCTGCATTCCTCTATCAGATCGGGCATACATTTTAAAAACTGGTGAATATTTGCTGGCTATTAACCACTTCACTACCGTGTGCTTATAGACAAATGAGACAACATCACAGTGAGGGAAATTCGGAAGGTCATGGATAGCATGCCACGCCGATTAACCCTTTCTCAACGTAACGGCCAAAACCGGCCAGCGCTTTTCTCACAAATCGCCAATTAATTTTTATTATTTTTTCATTTTTTGTCTCATAAACATTGGTTATGACCCCTCGTTGGAACGAGCTCGTTCCAACGAGGGGTCATAACCTATGTTTTTTAGACAAAAAATGAAAAAAATTAGTTATTCAAAAATTTTGTTTGCAAGTGTCGTCTGCTTTTCATGTTAGGTAAAATGTTAAGATGTGTTAGATATTCTCGAGGCTGTTCCACTAGGTATTGAACAACGTGACGATTTTTTAACGTTGTGATGACCTCCGCGGTGCCTATTATTATTCATTCAATAAAAAAGAAAGCTCTAGAAATCCTTGCTTCACTAAAAAGGCCTATTCCCCCAAATGCAAATAGCAGGTTTTCTCAGGAGAATTTACCCATTTACTGTGTATCCACTGGTATTATAGGGAGGTGGCGGGGAGGGGGGAGGGCTTGTCTTTTTTCGGACAGTATATTAAAAAGATAAAAAAGACTTACCTGAGACCAGACAGAAAATCCATAGAATGAACGAATACATTCTACCCATTGTGGAGCTGTGGTGTGTGTGTGTCCAAAAGCAATCCCATCAAGTGAGTTATCGATAGCATCCGACAAGTGATTAAATACTCTAAATGGCTGCGTCTCATATGATTGGCATCTCGGTGTCAGCCACTGCGATTCCTGCAATAAATGTACATCGTATTAGAATGGGAATAGCCGTTTGTTATCGAAATTTTATCAATTTCCAGTTCTTCATAAATAATAAATCGATTTTTCTGCATGACGCAAATTAAAGAGATTAAATTCAAAGTCTACACAGTAAGAGAGGAAAAGTTTACTTTGAATGTAGTAAATTGCGAAAATTGTTGTATTAATACAATATTGATTCTTATAGAAAATATCTTGGAAGGTTAGAAAGGGAATAATGAATTGCGTGCTCTGTAGAAAAGGTAGGACGGCACATGTATAATTGCCACCCGCCCATTTTATCCATATTCGGTATTTTAACTGCGGAACTTAACTGTCGGTATTATACCTGTTGCAACTGGAAATCTCAAAGGTTGTTAGTGCCATGGGTGGCTTACCTTATGGATGAGGGTTGAATAAGGCCAAAGGGCTGCGATCTTCGATGTGGAGGGGGGGGGGAGCTCAAATTTCAGAGCAAAGAAATATTATATTATGATGGGGAGAAGGAGAGAAAAGAAGAGAGAGACAGAGTGAACATAGACCTGAAAAATTACATACGCGGAATACTTTTTTGCCACATATCTCATTCCACGATTGTTTCTTTCTCCGGTGTTCTCATCCCCAGGTGTCAGTAGTGTGGCGGGGCCCACGAAGGTACACAACGACAAGGCTGCCAATCATCGAAATATGACACGATGTTTTTCCTTTCTCGAATACTAAAATATAACGACAATTTCGGCTATGTTTCGAAACTCTCACACACTGAGTGGATCCATGATCGATCGATGGGCCTGGGCCAACTAATTTAAAATTTCAGGAAACTATCTGAGCAGCTAATGTGCCCACCAAGGATTTACAGAAAAGAACATTATCAGCGCGTGTTATTGTATCCCGCATTTGTCGATTTGCTGGATATATCTAATAAAAAAGCGTGCGTATTGTGTGAAAATGTTGTTTGAAAATTCGTTTTTTCGGCATCATGCGGTGAGCCTAGATTTCTCTACAACCAGATCACCAGCGAAGCGGGGTTCCACACAGGCCATATCTGCTTGTCTGTGGGGAAGCAGATAAAGCAGAAGAGGTACTCCAGTTAACGCGATCCCAGTTGAAGTAGAATATCCACACTAAAAACTAAAGTGTTAAACCTGACACTTTCAAGGTGTTAAACCCATTCTAACTCTTAAGGTTTGATTTTAACACTCAAAGTGCAATGCTTGAAGCACTTAGACATTACACTCGTCAGACATCTGAAACTTGAATGGATGGCAATTCCCATGTGTCTAGTATTGGTGGTTCTTCCAGAATCGTCCATAATTTGATTTGCGTTTGGTGGGTACATAATTAAAAGTACACAACGCAGATGATGCGGATCAGGCTCGAGAGTTCGAGCCTGATCCGCGTCATCTGCGTTGTTTCCTTGTAAGTGTCGCGACATTACACTTGTCAAGTGGTATTATTGTCAACACCTGTAAAGTTCTGGGGTATCTACACTTGAACAAAAGTGCTAGTTCAGCACTTAGTAAGTGTTAAATACAGCACTTCAAGTGTAGTTTTTAACACTTTAGTTTTTAGCGTGTATTAATCAAGTTGGATTACAGTTAAAAAACTGGAGGCTTCTTTGATATTTATTAGTGAATAGACAAATACACATGTGGTAGCCGTGACGCAACTTCTTATTTGATTAACACGCAGTGGCAGACTTGTCATATGGTCCACCGGGAAAAGTTCCCGGTGGGCCCCCTATTGTGGTCACCCTGGGGCCCCCAAAATTGATGCAGCTCTTTACATGTTGGTGCATGAAATTTTGTGCATGTGACCAACAGGCGAAATGGATCTGATTGTATAGACTGTCGGTATACCGAAATGCTCTCCATGTGGACTGCAGTTCATATAGAGACATTTAGATATACCAGCAGTCAGGTCTCCATATGATTGCCCAGATGCCCCCCCCCCCCCCCGGAGCAACCATTTTTTTGAATGAGCTACGAAGATAACCTAAGTATGTCATATACAGCACGTGGAGAGTGGACTGTAACTAAATCACTCGCGGAGTGGAGTTATCACCCAAATTATAACTTTCAAATTTTGTATATATCGACTAAAAACAGAAGCAATGTTTCAACCAATGGACCTCCGGGTTTAACCCGGAGGTCCATTGTCCGAAACTTTGCATGTGCTTGTTATGCTTTGCAACAAATTTGCAATATTGCTTGGGTGGAATCTCCTCTCTGCGGGTGATTTAGTGATAATACACGCTCCACGTACTGTAAATGTCCACTATGTGGACATTAATTGTTCTCTTTCTGTATTGCAGGTGACTTTTCTTGACCCAGTCCACATCTGGTAACACATACCGTACCGGTACTCTGAATTGGTCATACGGGGCCCCCAACAACCCGAATAGGGTTCAACAGACATCCATTTGTATGATCGGCTGTGTGGGTGACAATATCATTAATCCTTTATTAGAAAATTACATGGTTACATGTCAGAGAGAATTGATATCCTGGACTCAATCCTGGCTAAAATTTCACGATTGAAGTCCGGCATAACGGGCTGGGGGAGGGGGTGGATAAAATTGCGCGAATATAGGTGGATGTGGGTGGGAGGACAAGTGCCAAAAAAAATGTGTGTAAAGAGTTAATGCATTTTTCCCCCTTTTTCGCTATAATGGCACCTTTTCTGCCCCAAACAATAAAAACCTGTATACGGTTACGGTACAAGCAGTAATAAATTAGTTATGGCCACTGCAAGCACAGCGCTCACATATGCCATGAGGCACTGTGTCTGCATATGCCCTGATGCACCTTACCTACATATGCCTGTATATGCAATAATGCACCGTACCTACAGTTAAGACTAGAATGAAATGCGCACAAATAACACGTCGATCTGCGCGTTAATCTACGCGTTATGGCCATAGTAAGGCTAGCAAATTCTGTACATATGGCCTGTGCACAAGCAATGTTTTAGCCAATGGACCTCCGGGTAACCCGGAGGTCCATTGGCAGAAACATTGCCTGTGTTTGCTATGAGTAACCAGGAGAACCTGCCGTGCTTTGGATGCCATTCGATATGGCAATTGCGCGGAATTCCTACGCGTAATTAAGCCTAGATAAGCGCACAGTTCGTGGCAGGACTTCTAGTTTCAACTGTAGCTGTAAATTAGGGACCTGTTGAGGTGCTTACCTTGTGTGCCCGTCTGTGGAGCACCGACAGTATGCTCTGTTGAGTTGAGCTGAGAATGTCATAGAATGAACAAAGGGTGTGAACACCTGTGATACGGGGTAATAATGTAAGTCAGAGAGCACTGAGGTGGATTCTAGACGTTAACATTGCATTATTATTAGTGTTATGATTTACAAAAACTATACTGTTCGAAGTGCATATCACTGCATATCAAAATTAGGAAAAGCTTATATAATTTTGATTTAAAATCAAAGATTTCTGCGAAAAAGAATAATTGAGTTTCATTTGCAAGGTAAATACCGAGAAACTAGATTTGTAAGAATATTAAGCTAGTTTGTCTGATATGGTTTGATTGGAGTTTTACTTCGGTTTCAACAACTATCTTTAAATGATGCCTATATCACGACGACGTTTTAGTTCCCAGGGAGAAGGTAGAATTAATCAAGCAGATCCACTGGATGGCCTAAGGAATCCACCAACCACTGGATAGAAACGAACAAGCTCATCCACACAGAGACCTCAATATAAGGATAAAACAAATTTCTTAGAATTTGCTACATCAATAAAGTAAAATGTCTCTGTGAACAGTCAGGCCATCGCTGCTGTGCGTTAACAACAGGGCTACCAAATGTGGACGAAATGTGGACCTATTATACCCGGGCCCACACAGGGCGCGAAACTATTCAAAGCTATACGGTGTGTCTTTGTGAATCTGGTAAGTCTTGAAAAATGCATCATCTCATAGAGTAAATGGAAACATGTCTGAAGATATACAAAATATGTAAGGAATCAATGTGCATTACTGTCTGTTACTTTCGTTTATTAAAAGTTACGAGGGGCGCTTGCCTTTTAAGCCAAGATAGTTGGAAGCAACTAAGTAACTATCCACTTTAGGTTTTTGTTTCGCGAATCTTTGCTTACACTAATTTGCAAGTTTTTATTCCTCCCTGGAAAAAAATTAGCAAATCTTCCCTTCGAGACTTTAATACTAATGGAAAAGATAGTATTATATGCCACGAAGCGCTTACTGTTGGCATAATCGACAGAAAACAGTTACAGAACATCAAAAGTTGGTGAAAGCGCCGTTTTCTTATTTTTATATATTTATCTTACAATCAACATGTATTTTGTCTGTATTAACTCCGCAACTGTCGTGTATCCGACCCCCTGATACAGATGTTTGTATCACGGGGTCGGATACAAGCACGTTCCTTTCGCGTGAGTTCCATTTTTTTTTTTGTTCATCCGTACGAATAAATAGTTCGTTATATATTCGTCTACATTCTTGACTTATCCCCAAATATATTGTAAGATAAAACGATTATTACCATTATGTGGATGTACAAAATATGTATCCGTGTCTCGCTCCGGGTTCTAAGGGTAGATCACGACTCGTCTTCGACTCATCGTGATCTCCCCTTAGAAGCCGGAGCTCGACTTGGATACATATTTTGTACATCCACATAATGGTAATAATCTCTATGTATCAACAGAGAATGATAGTCAAATATTCAAACGGATTGGGAAACAAATAGGAAAAGCCAGCTTCTGTATTTTTTACTAATTTACAGGAAAATGCCTAACGTTTGTGAAATGATGGAGCACATCTGTGATACAAATTCGCTAACATTTCGACATTTCAATGTTTATATGAAATGTGCATACCCTTGGTCTTAAATTTATAGGCAACTTTAGAAAATTAAGGGGAGCTAACTTTCCTGTAAATCTCTTCCAACGACGAAAATTGTCAGCCATTGCACTGCGTGAGCTCAATATTTCCGCGGACGCAATAATATTATATTCCAAACACCAGTTATAGGAGTAATAGTCAAAAACTTTAATTAATGAAGCACCGGGTAGGGTACAGCCCGGTGCATCGTTAATTAAAATTTTCCGGATGGTGATTTTCATTCGTTCTTTCGTTGATTTCCGTTTTCATTCGTTTGTTGGTCAGCACCTCGGCCCTTTACCTAACATGAAAAGCAGACGACTCTTATAAAAACAATTCTTGAATAACTATTTTTTTTTCATTTTTTGTCTCAAAAACATAGGTTATGACCCCTCATTGGAACGAGCTCGACGAGGGGTCTTAACCTATGTTTTTGAGACAAAAAAAACGAAAATATATTAAAAATTAATTGGCGATTTTTGAGATTAGCGCTGGGCGATTTTTTCCGTTACGTTGGGTAGAGGGTTAACCGCGGGGTCATGTTGGCATTGTTTCGTCATTTGAACTACTGTCTCATGTTGTCATGTGCCATGTACACAACCCTGTAGTTGGTTTCAGAGAATATCGCCACGATTCTTTTTTATGCAAGCTGGTGTTGAAGCATCCAACCTCAATGCTTCAACTACAACACTGTTTTGAGACCCTTAAAGGTGATTTTTCCCAAAATGTCGGAATTGTTAAAGGCCCCTAAAAACGTGCAATTTTGGGGTGGGGTGGGGGAAGGGTGCACCCTAACCTCGTTGTATGGGCGTTACGCCGCTGATCAGCGTCGAGTTCCCTGCAGAATTGAACTGGTGTTATGAGAGCTGGGTTTGAATACTCTCTCGTGGATAGACATGCTTAATATTTGAGTTATCCCCCTTCGTTTACTTTTCATGACACACAAGCTCAAAAGCAACTTTATTTATTTATTGATTGGTGTTTAACACCACGTCAGATACACATGAAATCATTTTAAACAAATACGTTTTGGGTTACACGAGAAGCGCCTGATTAGCGCATTATTACTTTCTTATACACCTTTTGCTGCTATTACGAATTAAAGTATATTAAATTTGTAAACAAACATATTCCGAACATACTGTAGCAAAAATGTTTGAAACCTTTATCTTTGGTTTTTTTTTTTTATTAATTGTGGACGAAATCATTATTAAGTTTTTTATATCTTGTTTTGTTGGAGCCACCGTAGTCTACAGACATTGGAGAATTTCGAAATGAAATTTGGTTCCAAGCTCCAATCACGATAAAATTGACATTTTTAAAATATATAGAGGATATGGAATGAGTGTTTTTCTCATATAATATTTATGAAACGAGTCTAAAAAATTTCCGTTTTGGTGAGACCGAAGGGAAAATTCGGACGAGTTTCATAAATATTGTATGAGAAAAACACTCATTTCATATTCTATTTATCATATGACACACACACGCACAAATTAGCCACTTAGTATGACCCTTTTAACCCATCACCTAATTTGAGTTGCAGACGACACTTGGAAAAAACATCCTCGTATCACTAAAAATTTTCATTTTTTGCTTCCAAAACATAGGTTATGACCCTCATTGGAACGAGCTCGTCGAGATAACGTAAATTCTCCCAACTGAAATTATGCAAATATGACCCAGTTGTATTTTGTTTAGCCAATCAAATTGTCCAGTTTTGAAATTGACCAGATGAAAGCTCCCAACTCTGATTATGCAAATTACGAAAATGTGGCCCAGTTGTGTTTTGTTCAGCCAATCAAATTGTCTAGTTTTGAAATTGACCAATGAAATTGACGGAAGGGTTTATTTATCACTGATCAATATAAAACAAAATATCAAATGTTTTAAAGTGAACAAAACGGACGAGTCATATGATAAATATAATTTAGGTATTCGTGTGAATATTAGGCGCAAAATATACTGATATATTCTAGCACTATTTAGTTAAGTGAGCGTGGGAAAAAAAATTCTTGTTTGTGGAGTAAAATGTCTCAAGAATTCATTATATCATATATTGATTGTGTCATTTACTTTTGGAAAATTTCCAATTTGTCTGGCCAGTTTCAAGAAGGCTGTTTGTTAATGCCTTCAGTAGGACGCTGTGGATCGCTGGTTAGCGCATTTGGTGTATGGGTGTGGCTATGGGGATTTTATGGCGTGCCCCACCCCGCAATAATATTTGCAATCGGGACATTTTCTCTTGATAGTAATTACTCACTTTCTTTAACTCCTTTGGCGCGGAATAATCAAGAAACAGAATTCTTAGCGCCTAATATTCAATAGGAATTTTACAAAAAGTGTAGGTTGTTATTATTTTAAAAGATGTTCTAATGATCTCATTGACAGTTTTTCAAATAATTTCCTGTATATATTTAAATGGCACCTTTATACTTTCAAGGAACGATATCGTTCTTCATGGATAGGACAAAATGGTGCTCGAAACATAGGAATACGTATGTTTGTTCAACCCTTTACCCAACGAATCGGCCGCATCTACCCCCCCCCCCTCCCCGCGTAATATGCAACTTCAGCAGTTGAAAGAATATTAGTTTTCAAAAAATTCCAACAAAACCATATCATGTGAACCCTCGTTGGAACGGGCTCGTTCCAACGAGGGGTCACATGGTATGGTTTTGTTGAATTTTTTTTTAAAATTTGAAAAAATGATATTTAAAATAATGAATTTTGATATCGTCTGCGTTGGGTAAAGGGTTAAAAGCACATGGAAATGGACACACACAGCTGGCTAAAATGACTACTGCAGTACCTTTCCGCGGTCTTGCCGTATGTCGACTTTAGTCGCCTGTCGCTCCAAAACAGTTAACTCTTAACCCGCTGTGTATTTTCACGATATTTTTACCAAGTCTGGTCTTGGTAGCTGAAAAGCAGCCATGGCTAGATTTGATGAAAATTCATCTAAATTTAACTTAAGAAATATTTGGTGAAAAACATTCATTCAATTTACAGGGGGGGAAATTTGATGAAATGTGTCTATGATTATGCTTATGTCACTGAAAAGAGAAATTCTGTCCCGGGCATGAATATCCGTCACCAGCATGCAAGGAAGTAAAAGATTAGATTTGATACTGGGACCTGTGAATAGCATGTATCCGAGCTTGCTTCATTTCCCAGACTTTTGCCGGAGCAGCTAGTGTTAAATTCCCATAAGAGCCGAACTTTTGCCGGGACAATTTTTTCCTGTACAAAATGTCGGTTCTATTCAGCCAGATCCGACAAGGAGTATACGTACTGGAAATGTAGTATGATATGGTATGATATGGTATGTATTGTTGTGTATATGTTACAGTCAATTTCTACAATCAGTCAATTTGTAAATTGCCTGAAATTTTTAGTCAATTTATAAATTGCCTGTTTCAATCAATCAATTTGTAAATTGACTAAAAAGTCAGTCAGTTTACAAATTGACTAAAAAATAAAGCCAATTCCTTGACACATTGACTGAATATTATTTCTCATTTTAAAACTGCCTCAATGGTTGTAAAATGATAAAAAAAATAATTAAATACAATGAAGTATATTTTATTTTAACACCAAACTCTTAAAACATTTGCATCTGTTGGTCGTACACATTTTAACACAAAACTCTGAGCGTGTACAGCTAATATAGTTATTTAGTTCTTATTTGGACATGTTATGCTAGAATGACAACGACTGTTGCATTTTAAACCCCTTTTAAAACATTTGCATCTGTTTGTCATACACTCTTTGTCGCTGTTGGCACAATTGCATTTAGCAAAACCTTGTCCACCACAAGTAGATTGTAGCTGGACCGGACCACTTCACGTATCCCCACCTCCTTGTCTTGTGACATGTCACCAGTTGTGTAGAATTGGTGGGGACACAGTTCAAACTGGTTTCTACTGAAAGAACCTTTTTAAATTCCCTGAAGAAACAGATATTTTGTACAAGTCATTTTCATTTCTATCAACAATAACACCTATAATATTACGTGTATCACCTTTCCCGCGATCAACTAATGAGATTGGTTCAGTAACATTATCACCAATGTTCGCAACACAGTTAATCATTTCACTGCGCTTTAACGTGCGTTCTGCTTGCTTTAACTGTCCATATGCTGAGAGGGCTCAAAATAAGTGGTTTCGCATCACTATTTGCTATGCAAAACACGCTAAAAGCTACACAATTTTCAGTTATGTTCAGCATGTTGCGATACAATATATTCAACTGCAGCCTAAAAGGCTGCAGTTGAATATCTTGTATTGCAAAATGTAAAAATGAAAATTTGCAACAAACTTTGCAAGCTAGTTCACTGATGCTTTACTCCTGATATAAGATTAACTCTCCGTCTCGCATTAGCAACTTCATATGTAACATGAATTTTATTGGTTTAAATTCATCCTGCATGATTTCTGCATTTTGCATAAAATACCCAGTCAAAATAACTTTAAGCCCATCAAATTAAGAGATGTTACGCATTTGGAAATATGCAGTTGTTAAAGGCTGTTCAGTTGAAAAAACATAGCTAGTGCTTCATGTGTTGCAACTCCTTTGAAAAAGCACAGAAATGGATGGATATTATTCTATCTGCTCAGAAGAGTTCAATACAAAACAGTATGGCATAACTCCGGTATACAAGAACTGCTATGTAATTTAAACAAAATGCTATTCATTTTTCGGAAATGTGTAGCATTTTGCTAAGCATAGAAAAAAAGGTATTTTGAGCCCTGCATCTGCAGCCCTTTTGCGTTGTTTAATAATATCAGAGTTCAAATATTGTAATAGTTGTTGTTGATCTATGGAATTGTCGTCATCACCTCCAACACATTCAGTGGACTGATGTTCGTTGATCATTTCATTTGCTTCGTCTCTTTTATCTGATGTTTCTTCTGTTATTATGCAATTAGATCATCCTCACTCTGCATTCGTGCAAGAACTTCGGTTGGTAAGGCTGTTGACCGAAGTCCCACTCGTGCATCCATGCCAAATAAAGCTTTAAATGGTGATTGGTTTTTCTCCCCCCACTGCATGTGTAACATACGTCTGTCCAGGGTGAGATAGCAGGGAGAGACAGATGTATCCCACCCCACCCACGTGACGTTATACATTTATAACATTATTATGACGTTATGCATATCGTATCAGTTTTTTGCTACCAACTAATTCATATTGACATCATCAGAATGCCGTGTGTTCAAAGTTTGATGCTCTAAAACTCTTTAAACCCCAAGATGCCACCGTTCCTAACTGATTTCGTGGTATATACCTTTGGTATATACGTAACTTTTGCATGCTTTTTCCGATGGTGTCATTAGTTTTTCAAAACAACGAATACCAAATGAGTTGATTATATCAGCACGTGACCTCCGATTACCTTTGGCCAACATTACCGCTGTATGGTGGGGGGAGAAAAATAATCCCTGATGGGTACGGGTGT
This sequence comes from Pictodentalium vernedei, assembly GCA_031216915.1. Taxonomy (NCBI): domain Eukaryota; kingdom Metazoa; phylum Mollusca; class Scaphopoda; order Dentaliida; family Dentaliidae; genus Pictodentalium; species Pictodentalium vernedei. The sequence continues at coordinate 86,692,806 of CM062297.1, read as the reverse complement.
GGGATGGGAAACTCTCACCCCCGGGAAAAGATATTTGGGCCAGACACTCGGCAAGCCTCGTGTCTGGCCCAAATATCTTGTCCTCGGGTGAGATTTTCCCATCCCACACCCGTACCCTTCAGGGATTATAATAATCCCAGAATGATGGCTACAGTTCTTTTGAAATTGAACAAAACGGAGTCTCATTGGCCATTCATTTGTTTTGTTATCATGCATCCACGCAATGAGCATATACTTAATGTCGGAGTTGAGACGTTCTACAGACCCCTCACTCTGTGGGTGCCTGGGCTTTCCATGAACAATTGATTTAAATAACTCAATCGAATCACGAGTAATATTAGCGTATCCTGTTAAAGCTTTCTGCCTCTTGTCACGGCCACCATGTCCACACGTGATATGTGCTCTTTTGATAATATCAACCATTTCATCATGCACAAAATACACTGGATCACCAATGTTGTCACTACGTTTGCGAATCAGTTTTTCTACATGGCCACATTGGAGAATTTCATATCTTCCTAGAATAAAATATTGGCGGTTGGTCTTAGTCTTCGCTGCATAAGCTTCCTTGAGTTCATCAATAAGGTCGAAGTATTCCTTCTTTTTCTATAATAAAGATTTACTGTCAGAACTCACGTTTTTTCAATAACTGTTCATGAAAATTACTTTCTGTCAAATCCTCTTCCACATCAGTGCTAGCCATAATGAACCGCTCAGTGTACGAATGAATGAATGAAAGGTTTTAGCGCGCCGAAGGCGCGCAGGGACGATGTTGGATTTACAAATCCCTTGCAACCCGGTTAACATTATTTTATTTCACTTGGATCACACAGGCCTAGCTTTCCTATTTCCTCAAATGGGGTCTGAGGGGTATGCACGCGGTTAGAATTCCCGGCAGTTTACGTTGGAGTGATAGATTGTCAATACTCAATCCCTCAACGCCATTAAGACTATTAGAGAGTGGGCTCTATTCGGTTCTAGCTTGGCGATGGTAGAGGTTTGAGTCCCACCGTGGTGGCGAGCCAGAATATAATGTTGCGCGATGGCAAATATAAGGGAAGAAGAGAAAAGAAAACCAAATAGCAACGCCGGTTTGGTAGCGGCCCCGGTATATGACCATAGCGGTTACAAAAAAGGAGTGGAGAAAGCTCCAACAGATTAGTTTTGAAAAACCGGGAGTCATCCATCAAGCCATCTGGGAGATAGGATGCCGTATGTGATTATGAGGTATCTGGTTATCCTTCGGGAATTCCAAATTACCTCCTCCACCCCCCCCCCCAAACAAAACAAAAAAAACACTCCCCACCCCCCCAAAAAACACCCTCTCACAGACACACACCCTCAAGCCCTAAAAAGGATTGTTAAAGCTTTATTCAAATGTTTATTTATATAAAATGTACACTCGTCCTCAGCCAAACAAGCTTGTTTCAATCCTTGCCTGGTGTTTGGTGGTTTCTTGTGTATGTTGCAGAAACGTAGGTTGCACCAATTCCTCCTACGCTTTGTCTACCACTTCCATGCGTCTTCTTGATAAGAGTGTTGCAAGAAAATTTGAGAATGTTCAATTAGAAATGTTATAGGTAGAGAGAAAGATAGGTATCCGCTATTGTATATTGAGTCTGTTGTGTGATTGTTGCTATGGATGGGGTAAGGGGTGTGTTTCTTTGGAACCCACTCCCAACACGCAGAATTGCGAGGCAATCCTCACAGACTCAATCCTAAAGATCTCAATGAGTAGCGAGGCAATCCTCACTGACTCCACGCAGTTTAATTCTATTGAGTAATTTTAATTCACTATGGCTTATTTTGTTTTTCTGTTTAGAGTTCGGTGTTAGTTCAGCTTCACCATTGATTCACTATCCTGGAGTATGTGGAGGGTTTTGTTATATAGATCTTGTTAAACGCATTTCAATCACGCTTCAGCAGAATTTCGAGGCAGTCCTCACAGACTATATCCTAAAGTTCTCAATGAGTAGCGAGGCAATCCTCACTGACTCCACGCAATTTAGTTATATTGTATAATTTTTTTTTTTCCGGAAACTTTTTTTGTTTTTCTGTTTAGGGATCGGTGTTCGTTCAGCTCAACCATTAATTCACAATCTTGGAGTCTGTTGAGGGTTTTGTTTTGTAGGTCTTTTAATCGCGTATCAATAGTTTCTATTTTTGCTAGCTCGTGAAGTTCCTTTATCGGTGTCCATTTCGGTTTGCATAGTGGCACACGCAGGGTATAATTTTGAACCCTCTGTAGCTTCTGAATGTTGGTTTTGCTCAGGTCACTTGTTATTATGGCATCGTATTCTAGTACCGGACGTATAAATGTTTTGTAGAGCTTGAGAAGCACATCTTTGTTTGCTCCCCAATTTCTACCTTTGATCATCTTCAGAAAATTTATACGTTTAGTAGCTCTAACCGTAATGGAGTTTACGTGACTGTTCAGACTGAGATTGCTATCTGGGATAAATCACAAAAATTAGGCCTCTTTGTTTGCTTCTAATTTGTGATCGTATAACTGGAGATCGATACTGGGGACTGGTTTTCTCCTTTGCTTTTTGAAGAACGTAACTTTTGGAGTTTTGGCGGCATTGAGTTTGATGCGCCACAGGGCGCACCAGCTCTCACGATCGCGAATGGAATCCTGCAGACGATTTTTAATTATGTTTCTGGACTTGCTGGCCTTCCAAATGCCTTTGTTGTTGCCTAGTTCAACACAGTTTTTCCCTACTTTTTCTATGTCATTCACATATATTATGAAAAGAAGCGGACTTAGAACCGACCCTTGTGGTGTTCCCGCTTCGAGTATTACTTCCTCTGACACCTCGCGATTAACCCTCACCTTGATTTTTCGGTCAGTTAGAAATGATGATATAATCCTCAGAATTTTAGTGGGTAATCCCATTTTCGCTAGTTCATATCTCACGCCATTGTGCAATACCGAGTCGAACGCTTTTTCTACATCCAAGAAAAGCGCTGTTCCGATTTCGTTTTGACTAAATGCTGTTATCATATAATCGACCAGTCTATATACGTGTTTGATTCCCTCTTTCTGGCTCCTATACGCTCTTTGCCATTTGTTGAAAAGGTTAATTGATTCGAGATAGCTGCGAAGTCTCGTAGTGCTCAAATATTTTTCCAACACAGCTTAGCAAGCTGATTGGGCGGTAGTTAGAAGGGTTGGTAAGGTCTTTGTCGGGTTTAGGTATCATGACTCCTGTGGCCACTTTCCAGCATTTTGGGAAGTACCCACAGGAGAGACAGCAGTTTAGGAGTTTGGTAAGTCTGCAGTAGAAGATGTTGGGGCACTGTTTCATTATTTTGTAAGAGACTTCGTCTTCTCCTGGGGACGAAGATGACTTGTATTTTCTGATTATACCCATGACCTCTTCTACGCTTATTGGTTCCGTTAATTCATGGTCGTCCCCGTCTTCATGCCTTTGGTCGAAGTTCGGTTCATTGAAAATTGAGTTGTTATCTCGGACAAATTTATTTACTTTTACCTTAAAATCGTTGTTATATCTGTTCTCTTCTTGTGGACGATGCGCTTTCTTTAGAAGTTCGGCAAAAGCACCGGCCTTTGCCTTGTCGTCCATGGCCATAGTTCCGTCGCTAATCTTCAGCGCATTATTATTGGCACTTCTGCGCTTTTGGCCAGTAAGAGTTTTAAATGTATCCCAGGACCTCTTAGGTTCTCTCAACCCATTTAGGTTTTCTGTTGCTTTTTCCCGTCTCACGCGATTGTCGTTAGCTATGGCCTTTTTTACTTCTCCATGTAGGCGTACAGTGTACATCATTTTGAAAACTCTTTTATAGACTGATAGAAAAAAGCCATCTTTTTGTTCTTCTATCAAAACAAGGTTATGTTTGGCTTCTATCAAAACAAGTCTATCAAATAAAATGGGAATCAATCAGGTTTTGTTTAAGAGCACTATTGGTTTTTATTTATCAAAACAACCATGTAAAACAAGCCATATTTTTGGTCTTCTATCAAAACAAGATTATGTTTGGCTTCTATCAAACCACGTCTATCAAATAAAATGGGCATCAATCAGGGGCCTTTCTTATAAAACTTTGTACACCTGTAATTGTAAGAAATTTCCTACAATTCACAGACGCCGGTAGAATCGAATACTATAAAAATCGATTTACCAAAGCCGGGTACAGTTATTTCCCCCGCAGTTGTGACTGGAGCAAAACGCAGGTGTGACTTTTCGTTGCCCGCCCTATAAACCACACAAGTGGCAGGTAAATGCCTTTGCATCCGCGATTACAGGCGCAAATTTACATACGAACTTTGATGCGGCACTTGTGTACAGGGACTTGTGGGATTTTTATATCGATTATTTATTGTCTCCGCTCGATCGCCTTCGAGGACATTCCTTCATTTTTATCATAGCGTACTCGTCGGACTCAGACATCGAAGAAGGGGTTTATGATGATTTTGTCCCACGCAGATCTCGAATATTCAATAATTGCAATTTGATGTCAGGTAGATAGGGGTGTAAAGTCCAAAGGCAGTGGGGAGTGCAGCACCAGAAACAGATTTGATGTGCTCGATTCGGAAGAGACAGAGGAGGTGATGGAGGATAGTGCAACAGATAGTAGCTTGGGGTCTAGGCCAGGAAAAAGGAGGAGGGATCCGGGAGAAGAGCAGGGGAGTAGTCCAGGTAGTTCAGGGCCTGGAAAGAGACGGAGGGACAAGGATAGGAGTAATCCTAGGTCAAAGATACCGATACCGATATTGATTCCGAGTGGGGCTGTTGGAGAGGAAGAGGACGCTGTAAACAATAGGAGACTAGAGGAGATAAATAGGGCGAGGGCCAAAAGTAAGTTGGTGGTTGCGGGAAGTAGCATAGTTCGGGGGATCGACAAGGTTGTCTGTGGTCCGGACAGTAAAAATAGAACAGTTCTGTGCTTTCCGGGGGCTAAAGTGGAGGACCTGAGGGATAGAGTGGACGGTATTGTAGCTGGGTCGGGGCCTGATCCGGTAGTGGTATTACATGTGGGGTCCAATAACATCAGGGAGAGGAAATCAGTTCGTTTGGTGGACACATACAAGGGCCTAATTAGTAAGCAACTTAGCAGGAATGCTCGGATCATCGTTTCAGGGGTGCTCCCCGTTATGGGTGGTGGGAATGAGAGGAACTCGCGGATTATGGCACTAAACGAGGAGCTGGAAGAGCACTGCAAAGACTTGGGAATACATTTCATTGACCACTGGGATTCATTCTGGGACAAGGAGAGTTGTATGGGCGAGACGGATTGCATTTAAGTAGGATGGGTACAGACCTGTTGGGCCAAAAAATTTTACAGGTGGCTGGGCCTTTTTTGGAGAAAAGGGGGGTAGGGGACCACAGCCGATAACCCAGAGGGGCTCAAATGCTGGGAACATAGGAAGAACAACAAACATGCACAAAACAGGGACATACCAGGGTTATAATAATGTGCCAGTGATGACAAAAAAATAAAGATTCATTAAGTTTGGGTACTGCAACATCCAGGGTCTGCACAAGAAAGTAAGCGAAATATCAACAATGATAGACGAAGGAGACTTCGATATAATGGGTCTAAGTGAGACGTGGATACGACGGGATGAGCGGGTTGATCAGATGAAGGGTTGCGTGTGGATAGGAGCTGGGCGAACTGAGGGTCAGAAACGGGGTGGGGGTGTTGGCATCTACGCTAAAGAGGAATTACAGCCCTCATTGATTACAGATCTCACAGAAGCAAGGACTCAGATTCCAGTATCCAACGAAATAGTCTGGGCAAAAACCAAGTTAGGAAGCAGGAGTGTTGCCGTTGGTGTTGTATACTTAGCAGTGGAGGGAAGTAAGCCGAGTGGAATGATTCAATATATACAACTCTTAGATCGAATATCACAGAGCTTGAAAGCAGAGGGTTCAGTATTGTCCTAATGGGGGACTTCAATGGGCACATCGGGGATAAGGAGGAGGGCATACAGGGAGGTGATAGGAAAATTAACACGAATGGGAGGAAGATGTTGGACCTATCAAAAGAGCTTGGTTTAAAGATCCTGAACAGGGATGCGAAATGTAAGGGTAAATGGACCTGGGAGAGGAACGATAAGAAAACAATAATTGATTATATACTCACTGACATTAGCGTATGGAGGGAGGTCATAGATGTAGAAATAGATGACAAGGGAAAAAATGACTTGGGTAGTGATCACAACCTGATAACAGTTAAGATTATGGGCAAAAAGACGAATAGAGACAGAAATACCTTCAAGGAAGTTTGGGGACTAAAACAAGGAGCCGACTGGAAGCAGTTTCGGGAAAAACTAAAACCAAATCTTGAATGTATACCTAGGGATGCAAATGTCCAGAGTATTTCAGATGGCATAGTAAATAGCCTAACAGAGGCAGGGAAGGATTGTATAGGAAGGGTGAGGGTCCCAACGAGAGAGCTTGGATACAGGGTTAACGAGGGACTGAAAAAGGCTATAAAAGAAAGGAAGGTAAAATGCGCTGCTTACAGAAGAAGTAGGAAGCTTAAAGGGGTGGATAACAATGACACGAGACTAATGAAAGGAGAATATGAACTGGCACGGAAAAAGGTGAATGAGATAAAGAATAATAATAGGAAGGAGCGCAATTGCAGTCTTGCCAGAACAATAAAGAAAACGGGGGGTTCGAGCTCAAACGTATTTTGGAACTGGGTAAATAAACGGGGGAAAGAGTAGTGTGCAGAGTATCAAAGTGGATGGGGAAAGTACAGAAGATAAAGGCCGTATCGCTTCAGAGTTAGTCAAGCACTGGGAAAAGATAAACGATAGGCGATGGGGCAGTGGGTCCCCACCAAAAGGAAATACACTGGTGGAGGAGAACCTATCCAATCGTGTATGTAGCGAAATAACGGCAGAAGAAGTGCGGAACGTGGTCTCGAAATTAAAAAATGGTAAAGCGGGAGGGACTGATGAAATTCCGAACGAATTCCTCAAAAATGGAGGGGAGGCACTTATTGAAGTCCTGACAAACCTTTTCAACCTGGCTCTGCGAAAGCAAGAGGTCCCCAGAGAGTGGAGGGAAAGTAAGGTGTCGTTCATACACAAAAAGGGGGATAAGGAATTTCTAGATAACTATAGGGGGATATCAGTTAGTAGTAACATCGGAAAAGTATTCTGTAAGGTCATATACGGTAGACTAGAGGAAGTTATTGAAGAGAAAGGTTTTTTAGGAGAAATTTAAAATGGTTTCAGGAAAGGACGAAGAGTCACTGATCACCTATTTACACTCACCCAACTGATAGAATCAACAAAGGCTGAAAAGAAAAAGATGTTTCTGGCATTTCTAGATGTGAAAAAAGCGTATGACCGAGTGTGGAGGGAAGGTATGTGGCGAAAGCTCGAGGGCATCGGACTGGGGGGTGACTTTGTGGGAATCATGAAAGCACTGTATACAGATGTGCAAAGCCAGCTCAGTCTAGGGAGTATCACTACAAAACGAGTCCCTATGGATATAGGCCTCAAGCAGGGGTGTATCTTTTCACCGATTTTGTTTGCATTGTATGTTAAAGATTTAGGGGACGAACTAATTCAGAGTGCGGAGGGGGTAAATGTTGGAGACATAAAGATACCAGGCTTATTCTTTGCGGACGACACGGTGTTAATGTCTAGAACTGAACAGGGGCTAGAGAAATTGCTGGAAATTGTTGGTAGATATGGGAACACTTGGCGGCTCGAACTAAATGTAAATAAAAGCAAGGTAATACCCGTTGGACGCAAGGTAGATATGACGAAGAGATGGAGAGTGGGGGAGTTCTCAATCCCCGAAGGGGAAAGCAAACAAATCACTGTAGGAGAAACGGGAGAGTATGAGTATCTAGGGGTAAGCATAAATATAACGGGAAGAGGGGTGTACAGAAATTACTCAGCCAAACTGATTCTGAAGGGGAAAAGAATTCTGAACCAACTAAAACTTTTAGGGAAAAATAGTTTCAATAAGGTCTTTGTGGGGAAAACACTGTGGGAGAGGGTGGGTTTACCAAGTATAACGTATGGCACGGACGTGATTCCTTTAAACCAAACCGTTATTAAGAACTTGGAAAGTACTCAGAATGATGCCGGCAGATGGATAACAGGGTCGAGTAATGCTGCAGCTTTGGAAGCAGTAAGGGGGGAGCTTGGGTGGATGAAAATCAAGGACAGGGTAGATTTGGGAAAACTGTGTTACTTTAACTGCTTGAGAAACCTGCCTGACAACCGGTGGTGCAAATTGATGCTCGATACCATTTGAAATTCTAATATAGAAACGGGGTGGTCAAAACATGTGAGGGAACTAATGGACAATTACTCTATAGAGGTCACAAACATAGAAGTAGGAATGAAAGAAGGCAAAAGGTTTGTCAAAGAGAGAGTCATGGAAGATTGCAATCGAAACTGGCGAGCAGGGGTTAGCGTGAAAAGATCACTGCAGGGGTTACAATATAAAGAAAAGCCAGCTTTTGAGAAGTACCTAGATGGCACCTTTGGAGGGTCACTGCTGTTCAAACTGAGATCAAGATCACTGGAGCTTCGGGGAAAAATTGGGAGAGATGGGGAAAAGGGATGCCAAATGTGCCACTCTGGAGTAGTGGAGACCCTGGAACATTTTCTCTTGGAATGCCCACAGTATATACCCCATAGAATAAAATTTACTGGAAGAATAATGCAGAAGTGGGGTGAAGAAACAAAGGATAGATGGCTGAAGGGGGACACGAGGGAGAGGGTAGGAAATGCTTATTGAAGAAATTGAAAAAGAGAAAGTGAGGGACACTATTAAGCAGTTTATATCTGAATGCTGGGAGGAGAGGAGAGGAAGAGGGGGTGGGGTGCAGGGGGAATGATGGCCTTCTCTTATGAGGACCGCGACAAATCAGCGGCTGGCCAAAGAGTTATTATTGTCTATTCTATCAGAGAGTACAGAGAACGGTATCGGGTTCCTGAAAGCGTGGTGGATTTTCTCGTGGAGAGAATCGGGGACCATTTGGAACACCCGACACAGAGGAACCGCCCACTAACCCCGAGGCAGCAACTCTTGGTATTTTTCCACTTTATTGGGACAAATGGTTTCTACAACGTAATACAAGATTGTCATGGCATCGGGCGCGACACGGTGCATCGGGTGATTCCCCTCACCGTTGGCCTGGAACCGGAAATCATCAAATGGCCTGAAAATGGAGTTGGCGTTGCAGTGGGATTTTTGGAATTGAGTGGAATGCCAAATGTATGTGGGGCAGTTGACGGTTCCCATATAACCCTTTACCCAACGTAACGGCCAAAACCGCCCAGCGCTATTCTCAAAAATCGCCAATTAATTTTCAGTATTTTTTCATTTTTTGTCTCAAAAACATAGGTTATGACCCCTCGTTGGAACGAGCTCGTCGAGCTCGTTCCAACGAGGGGTCATAACCTATGTTTTTGAGACAAAAAAATGAAAAAAATTAGTTACTCAAGAAATTTTTTTGCAAGTGTCGTCTGCTTTTCATGTCAGGTAAAGGGTTAAACGTGATACCACCAGCTATATACAACAGGCACCACTTTCATAGTCTTAATACAGCGATGGTGTGCGGTCCAAATCTCATGATATATATTCATTCGTGCAAGGTAATTATACAGCGAAATTAGGGCTGTCGCGACTATCATTTTTTGTAATCGACTAATCGTGACCAGTAATCGACGGTTAGTCGATTAATAGTCGCTTCCCATGATTTTTTAGCAAATCATTCTTCTGTTCGTAAAACTCTGAAAATGACAATGGCACCAGTGTGTTCAGACGAAGTGGGGTTGTGGGAACAACAAATCGGTCCCGACTGAAGCTACATGTAGTCCAATCTTGGACCCACAGTCCGTAATATAATTTTGGGGGTTGGTACGTCCTGTAGGACGTACCAACCCCAAAAATAATATTACTGACTGCGGGTCCAAGTTTGAACTAGATTGAAGCCGATGAATTAAAATGAATTTACTAAAGAACGTTCCTGCATATGTTTCCTTTCTGCAATAAGTTTCTCGAAATTTTGAACATTGAGATCTATGCACTCCTCGTCAGTTGTTAAAAGTGGATCTTAGTCTGAAGTTCCGAACTTTGAGAAGTGATCTGACGTTCTGACTTTCGTCATAATTTTGTCACTTCCGAGCTTTGGGTTTTCCATTGGGTGCATTCGTGTGTACTAGGCTGCAGAAATTCAGAAGAATCTATTCTTCTCGAGTAACTGTGAGTGTTCTTTCTTACACAGTCAGTGACAGTCTTCCGGATATGAATGTTAACTATGGTTAGATATTTAAAGTTATTCTCCTTCATTGATCATTCACCTCACAAAACAATGCAATTTAGCCCCGACGTATAGCAGACGTGTACCACCTTGAAAATGAACGACGATCGACTAAAAATAAAAAACGTCGACTACTTCAATAGTCGACGGTTAATCGACTAATCGAATAATCGCGACAGCCCTAAGCGAAATGCGGCTCAATCACGAAACAGCGGTATTAACGTGCAGTGCGAAAATCTATTCAACGCGCCTCAGTGATCACAACAAATGTTACAGGTACCTGTATTTACAGATCCCCGATTGCCATCTCTACCGACACACTACAGTACAACAAATGTTACAGGTACCTGTATTTACAGATCCCCGATTGCCATCTCTACCGACACACTACAGTACAACAAATGTTACAGGTACCTGTATTTACAGATCCCAGATTGCCATCTCTACCGACACACTACAATACAACAAATGTTACAGGTACCTGTATTTACAGACCTCCGATTGCCATCTCTACCGACACACTACAATACAACAAATGTTATAGGTACCTGTATTTACAGACCTCCGATTGCCATCTCTACCGACACACTACAGTACAACAAATGTTACAGGTACCTGTATTTACAGGCCCCCGATTGCCATCTCTACCGACACACTACAGTACAACAAATGTTACAGGTACCTGTATTTACAGACCTCCGATTGCCATCTCTACCGACACACTACAGTACAACAAATGTTACAGTTACCTGTATTTACAGGCCCCCGATTGCCATCTCTACCGACACACGACAGTACAACAAATGTTACAGGTACCTGTATTTACAGACCTCCGATTGCCATCTCTACCGACACACTACAGTACAACAAATGTTACAGGTACCTGTATTTACAGATCCCCGATTGCCATCTCTACCGACACACTACAATACAACAAATGTTACAGGTACCTGTATTTACAGACCTCCGATTGCCATCTCTACCGACACACTACAGTACAACAAATGTTACAGGTACCTGTATTTACAGGCCCCCGATTGCCATCTCTACCGACACACTACAGTACAACAAATGTTACAGGTACCTGTATTTACAGACCTCCGATTGCCATCTCTACCGACACACTACAGTACAACAAATGTTACAGGTACCTGTATTTACAGACCTCCGATTGCCATCTCTACCGACACACTACAGTACAACAAATGTTACAGGTACCTGTATTTACAGACCTCCGATTGCCATCTCTACCGACACACTACAATACAACAAATGTTACAGGTACCTGTATTTACAGGCCCCCGATTGCCATCTCTACCGACACACTACAGTACAACAAATGTTACAGGTACCTGTATTTACAGACCCCCAATTGCCATCTCTCCCGGCACCCGACAGTACTATAAAACGCTTGTAATTGTAAAAGCATATATGATTTTCCCGCCTGCATTTACAAACCCAAAGTCTACTGACGAATCCTATAAAACTTTTATGGCACACTTCCCACTCCTGTAAATAGCCGTGATGGGGACTTGGGACCTGTATACAGGTGAAGCTTCGTTATAGGAAAGGCTGGTTTTGTTTAAGCGCCCTGTTGTGTCTTTTATCAAAACAACCGTGCAAAACAAGCCAAACAAAGAAAGTATGAATTCGTGCACATTGAAATTATATTCAGTCAATGTGTCAAGAAATTGGCTTTATTTTACAGTCAATTTTTAAATTGACTGACTGTTTTAGTCAATTTACAAATTGACCGATTGAAACAGGCAATTTATAAATTGACTAAAAATTTCAGACAATTTACAAATTGACTAATTTTAGACATTGACTGTAACATATATATTACCTAGATTTGGGTGAGTTGTATGGGTGAATGACAGAAGATTGATTGGGAAGTTGAGTTTCATGAAAGTTTTCCCCGCCAAACAGTCGTCGATGTGGTGTCATTGTAGAATCTCTACTGTCTAAAAAGAAATACGAGATCAACACCACATGATGGTTTTTTTCTTCCTTTATTTCCTCCGATATCGAAGAGCAAGTATAATTACAAATACATAACAGAGAGTGAATGGACAAAACAAATAATCAACTGGTTGTCACGACCAGATCGTGTGTTGATTGAGAAAAAAGACAAAAAAAAAAAGACAAAAAACGACTTCGTGACACACAGCACTGTACCTTTATGCGTCTCTTGACGCAGTGTGTGCGTGTACAAACAAAAAAATATTTATTTTCGTTTTCAAGCAGGGGCGTAATTATGTGGGGGTGTACGGGCGTGACCAGTCCCTCCCAATAATTTTCCAGTCTGGATATATTTATCTGGATTGGAGTCGTAGTTATCGATCCACTTTTGCTGGTAATCATGTACTTTCTAACAGAACTAAATTTGCTTCTTGGACTTGCGTCACACACATAGTCGGCTTAATGTAAACGGATGTCTGTGGTTGTTTGGGGCTGACAAAGGCGGTCTGGCAGTATGGCCCACCGCTAAAATTCCCGGTGGGCCCCCTGTTGGGTTCCCCATGGGGCCCCAAAACTCATGCAGCCCAACACCTGTTGGTACGTGAAATTTCCCGAAAATGATCAAAAAGCGAAATGGATCTGATTGCGTAGACTGTCGGTATATCGAAATGTTCACATAGAGTACATTTCGATAAACCAGCAGCCAAGTCTGCTGCTGATTGCTCAGATGAAAGGAAACAGAATGACTTCAATTTCAAAAATGAACATTTTCTCCGTTTGGGTCGAACCATGGTCTTCCCGACGCCCCCTCCCGCCCCCCCCCCCCCCCCCCCAGGATAGAACCATTTTGTCGAATGATCGATGAAGAAGATAGAAAAATGCCATCGAAATGTCCTCTATGCGCACTGCCACTGATTGCTCAGATGCAAGGAAGCCGCGTTCGTTCAGTTCGCAAAATCAAATTTTCTTCAGGGCTCCCCGCCCCCCGGTGCATTCTGCCCCTGGAGGCGGATGAGGTCCGAGTATGACCAATTTGGAGTCCGGTACGTGCTAATTACATAAGAAGTCTGAAAGTCTACTACATGTATTTGTGGATGTAATTCCCATTCACAAATATTCAACTATACCATCAAGAAGACCGCATGCCTTGATGATGTAGTTGGAATAGTTCTTCAGTCAGGGTTTGAGTCGGGACAAATTGGGTTTACGCACTCCAATCGGACATCTTCGAGACGCCACTGTGACTTCGGATCTCGAACCACCTACATAATTTAAACTGACAGCTCGTTTATCTATGACAATGTCCCTATCAGGAATGTCCACCCATTGTTAAGCAAAAAGTGGTGGGTGAGAGTAGAAGAATAATTTTTATAATTTTATTCAGTAGTACAACATGTATATACATGGAATACATTTAATAATAATAGTAATATATATGTTCTCAACTACATATTTGCGCTCCAGGGAAATGGCATAGCCACTAGGATTGCCTGCCTGTCATTCACGATATAAAACATGCATAAAAGGAAGAAAAACATATATGCATTAGTCTTCCACTTTTTTGCCGTGGGCCGCAAGGTTCTGGCTACTGTTAACTCTAACAGTTTATATAGTCCTAGTTTCTCTCGCTTATCTCTGATCTCGACCTCTGACCTATACCAATCAGATCGTTCCATTTAGCTTAATCCCGTCCACTATCACTACATACTGTGTTCAGGTCGAGACGTTCGTCATTTGAGTATTAACCCTTTACCTAACGTGAAAAGCAGACGACACTTGCAAAAAAAATTCTTGAATAACTAATTTTTTTCATTTTTTGTCTCAAAAACATAGGTTATCACCCCTCGTTGGAACGAGCTCGACGAGCTCGTTCCAACGAGGGGTCATAACCTATGTTTTTGAGACAAAAAATGAAAAAAATAGTGAAAATTAATTGGCGATTTTTGAGAATAGCGCTGGCCGGTTTTGGCCGTTACGTTGGGTAAAGGGTTAACGGCGCAATCCCATACCATGGTTGTAGAATTCATTCTGCGTCGTATTGGGCCATGTGAGTCACGAGGAAAGCCCTCACTGAGGTCTTATAAGATGTTCCTCATCTTCATCTGAACACCAGCGTTTCGAATAATCCCACTAAACTGGTTGAGTGCTAGAAGGCACTACCAGGGCTTTCAAAGATGGGGGTTCCAGAGCAAAAGCCAATATTTTCCGTGTTCATGTTTAATATTCAGAGAAACACAAATGATATTTTGTTCATATAATTTGTTTTATTATAAATTATTGGAGAGTGCCCGTGGACACTCTCCTGTAGTGAAACAAATTTTGAATAACTTTCGGACCACCAAAAATAATCTAGCCCTCTACCAGTTAAGAAATCTCTTCCTATGGTTTGCTTATGGTTGTAGAATCCATTTTTGTCGCGTGAAACCATGGGGGCCACGACGAAATCCCTCACTGAGGTATTATCTAGAATCCCACTTATCCTTTTCTCAGTATTCAACGACCACGTTCCGCAGAATCCCTTCCCGTGATCTGTCCATGCCAAAAGAATCTTTCCGCCGTCGTTTGGGGCCATGGGCACCAAGAGGAAATACCTCAGTGAGGTTTAATTTACCATCCCTCTTATCATCATATCTGTTTTGGCGGACATCTATAACGTGGTGATGCACTATCGGGAGAGATAACTATTGGCGGATAGTGGTTGTAGAAACAAGTGGCTTCAACATCCGGGTACCTCACGCTATATCCGGGTAATTCGTTTGGGAAAGTATAAAAAGGGACTGACCGCGTTCAACGTTCAACTCATTTGTGTCCCGACCGTCGACGAATAAAGACGTGAAAATCCATCTCTGCTCGTACTGCGGAAAGTTAACATAAATAGAAATAAAGAAAAAGTCTGCTCCGTAAGGTACAAGAAAATGGGAGTTGGAAGTCAAGAGAACCATTCTGCCAAACGTGCGATTCGCTGTGGGGAAATTTTTGATATTATAGAGAGAAATGTAGAGGCATTGGAGTTTTGGGTGATGCAGCTAAAGAAGGGGCTGCTGCCATTCTACAAACAGCATGTGAAGGAAAAAAATACCTGTTTTTGTAGATGCGTTATCACCATCATCGAAGATATGATACCGCTGAGTATATCCCGAGCACAGTGAGCTGCGGGAGCACGACTGTGTAATGAGGCCACTGACATATGATGGAATTTCCACCGATAAAAAAGCAGTATGTTACGGAAATGTGATTTTCTCGCATCACACCTGTCCTATCTGAAGCTCTTCTGAAGAGTGAAGACGTGACAATTCATTGCTGCAGATATTGTGGAAAAGTGATATGTGGGTCGGACAACAAGCAAAATACGAAGGGGATTACTCTGCGAATAGGCTGAAAGATGAAAAGGAAAAACGAAAGAAGACTGGAACTAAAAGACTAAATAGAAATAGAAAACTAGCGCATTTGTCTATCTCACGCTGGCCGATGTGAAGCCAAGACCTTGATCAAGGCGGTTAATGATGATCCCATTGATTGATTGCACAATTGAGAGTTACATTGTAACAATGACCAAATCACATAGAGCCCGACTGATTCCACCACATCCGGAGAATACTCTTAGCAAGGGATAAAGTATCGCATCGAACAAAGAAGATAGATCATACAGTACGGCCACCTTGGACTGGTCACTTTCCATGAATGGACAATATTTCCACGGACGCGATAATATTAAATTCCAAACACTAATTATAGGAATAATCATCAAAAAATTAATTAATGAAGCACCGGGTACAACCCGGTGCTTCATTAAGTAAAATTTTGCTGCTGGTGATTTTTATTACCCGATAAAGGCATGCGGTGACATCACTGCCCACGCTTGGATTACGACCAGTCCACGGCGGCTCTACTGTGCAGAAAGAATTATTTTTAGTGTTACTATAACCCACTGTTACAGCACGACAGCTGTCATCGGCGTATAAAAGGGACGTGGTCGTAACAAAATTCTCATTTATGTTGTGACCGTCGAAGACGCAATGAAATCTTGTTGTCACTGTTCACCAAGAAAGTATTCAGCAATAGAAGAATCAGAATCCGATGAGTCGGAAATATCTCAAACTCAAGAAGATGTGGGATCTGTGGAAAAAGTATCTGTGGGTGATTGTGCTGATCTTTGGGTGGGATCGTTAGAAGTGCCTTCGACGATTACCGGGAATATTTTAAAAACCTCGTGAACAGCTGTATAGAAGATGAAATGGATAAAGAAGATGCCGTTGACCAATCATCCCCATCATTTGAAAGCAGTGTCAGTGAAGATATCGAAGTGAAATACTTTAATACATACACTAATTTTTGCATGGGCACAGTACACGGGAAACTTCAAGACACTGCAAACGTCTTCGTGACGAAAAGGAGTATGGCTGAAGAATCCCAGAAATATGCCTTGGAGAAACGAAAATGTCTGTTTGACCATCTCGTGACAAAATAGTCATTTGAAGTGGAGGGTGATGAGGAGGATGAGGAAGATTAGGATTCAAGTAGAAAATGGACTCGACATTGGATGCCGCAGGACAAAAATATCCAAAGGGTGTGTCATTTAGCTCATGTGTGCTTTGTCCGTTGAGGAATGACGATGTCCGTGCCACAACAGTGCCCAGATTAAAAGATGACTTACCCATACAAATCTTCAAGAATGATTCCGGATTGAAGCTGACTTCCAAGAAACCGGGCCAAGTAACTCCTACAGTAGACAGAATCGAGAAAAGATGCCTAGACCAACATAGAAGCGTTGTTGTGAGAAAAAAGCAAATACACGTAGAGACGCGTTACGGTACGTGTCGATTGTTAACCCTTTACCTAACATGAAAAGCAGACGACACTTGCAAATAAAATTCTTGAATAACTCATTTTTTTCATTTTTTGTCTCAAAAACATAGGTTATGGCCCTTCATTGGAACGATCTCGACGAGATCGTTCCAAAGAGGGGCCATAACCTATGTTTTTGAGACAAAAAATGAAAAAAAATAATGAAAATTAATTGGCGATTTTTGTGAATATTGCTGGCCAGTTTTGACCGTTACGTTGGGTAAATGGTTAACCAACGAGAAGGTGAAGAATGACGAGTCAAAGAGGAACAACGTGGTTGAATTATCAACCCATAGAGCCCCAGAAAACAAGAGAACAAATCAGACGAAAGAACCCAAGCTGCTCAAAACAATAAAATTATCACTCGGACCACAGACCAGCCTACAGACCAAAACAAGAATGAAGTTTCTTTAAAAGAAGAATGATGTTGGAACTCAAAAGGATAAAGATTCAGGGGTGTCCAGCTTGCAGACCAAAGCAATAACATTGTTCAGAAAAGTAAATTTTCTACCCAATCCGCAGATCAAGCCAAGAACAAAGATTCTTCAAAGATGGACTAATCCATGAATGCAGCACCAAAGATGAAGTGCTGAACACATCTGCACCCGCCTACAACACGCCAGAGATCAAAGCAACCTATAAAACCAAGCTGCCAGATTCCGACGGACGAACATACATAATTAAGAACCCAATCAGAGCGATTCAACAGGAAGAAGTTCCACTGGAGAACAAGAGGAAGTCTGCAATCAAATGGTTATCAACCTCTCCAGGAAGAAAAGAACGAATGAACTACATACCACTCAGAGATGAATTCGATGAAGAAGTTGCCTTGGGCAATTGAATATGAACTGAATTCCTTGTAAATTGTGAACTGCGCAAAGTGAATATATGCTGTGATAGTATCAGAATAAAAATAGAATGGTATATATTCTTATGTTGTCTTTTAAAACCACCTAACCGAAGCATGCTGCACGAGGAACACGGATGTAGAAGCCATAGGTTTCTCCGACAACAATCCTCCAATAGATATCCTCCAACAGGTATCCTCTGATGGTACATCACCATCACGTTATAGGTGTCTTACAATACCGAGATGAGGATAAGAGAAGTGGTAGACTATACCTCACTGAGGTATTTCCTCCTGGACATCATGTCCTCATACGACGAAAAGTGGATTCTATAGGCATATCCAGACAACAGACGGGAATTCCGCGCAACGTTGCCGTTGAATACCGAGATGAGGATAAGCGGGAATTTGGGATAAATCCTCGCTGATGGATTTTCGTATGACCCACATGGCCTCACATGCCAAAAAGGGATTTTAGAACCATGGACAGGCCATAAAAAAGGATTCCATAAGCGGGATTCCACGAGACGTCGGTGTGTAATACCCAGATAAGGATAAGAGTTTATTATGTTATAAGACCCCATTGAGGGCTTTCCTCACGGCCCCGCTAACGACGAAATAGGATTCTACAACCATATGCAGACCTAAGATGAGGATAAGAACTTATTGCAAGACCTCATCGAGGGATGCTGGAAGACGAACATCTCGATCTAGACACATTATGTGAGTGGTAGTGGGCGGGACAAAGCTAAATGGAGCGATCTGATTGATTGAGGCCAGAGGCCAAATTTAGAGATAGAGGAGAATGGCTATGACTAGATAAAAAGTTAGGTTTAGAGTATCCATAATAGGCCCGTAATAGGAAGAACGTATATAGTTGTTGGGTCTATTTGGGTAATTGTATTTGTTACAGTTGAATCGAACACAACATTAGAACACATCATCGTCCTGTTGGTAACAGGAGACCTTTCAGTTATGTATCAACCACGTGCCACCGAAGAAATCAAGGTGGCATCGTCTAGTAAAGAAAATGAACGATGGAAACACGTGTCACCCTAACAACACATGGTATTGACGTCACAACAGGATCGCTTATGTGGGCTACCATGACAACCCACATGACGCCACTGACTCACGTGACTATGACGCCACATCCGAGTCGAAGTCTGGACAGTGTGCCCCTATCTCCACATCTACTGAGACACTTTAGTCACGCGGAATTCATTCAGAAAACATATTCAACTGATTGTACCAGCCTTTTGGCTCAGCCAGGCAAAAAATATATTCGGATTATAGAGGTATGCCAAATCAACTCGGTCTGATAAACAGTGACGGTATTTCAATATCACCCAGTGGCGTAGCCAGGATAATGAAGTGTGTGGGTGGTGGGGCAAAATTACCTTGTTTCAGTGGCAGAAGAACTATATATATCTTCACTTGCTGACCTTTGTAATCTCTGCATGACAAAATCCACATTCTCACAACAATGGACAAGAGCGAATGTTTCGCCAATATTAAAAAAAACAAATTCCCACAACCTTGTTACAAATTGCCGCCCGATCTGGCTAAGGTGTTAGAAGTCTGAGCATCTCCTGGTGTGAATGGACTTTTGATTCTAGTTATGTTTTCTTTAAAAAAATAGTTCCCCAGCTGAGTGAAATTTACCATACCATTAGCGCCGCTTTTGACGAAGGAAAAGCAGGGACCGACCTGGGCATGCGCCAGTGCGTATTTGGTTCTGAAACATCAGGGCCTGGCTCTTAAATCTCAGAAATAGGCTTCTCAGTTGGCGCGTAACTTCTCAGATCATATTTTGATATTCTTTCGATGGATAATCGAGAGAGACACTCTTACATGTATTATATATATGATTATCATTTATCATTGTTGTAGAGTGCTTAAGTTAATACTTCAAGTCTTAATTACCAAGCATTAATCTTCACTGTGGTTTCTGATCAAGTCTTGGCTGCCTAAATAGGCAGCCAAGACTTGATCAGAAACCACAGTGAAGATTAATGTTTGCTATAGCGTACTAAATGAAAATGATGAGAGCTATTACATACTTGCAGTGTGACTCCGTAAATTGAAATCTGGCGCATGAATTGAAAAAATAGGCTCCGAGGCTAGAGCGTATTTTAAATAGTCCTGATCGGTCCCTGAAAAAGAATAAGATAAATCGTCTGTGCTATCAGGAAGATTTTTGACAAATATGACACAGAGGCTTTTCTGTATAAACACGAAAAGATAATTAGGCAGTTACTACCGAATAAAAATTTCGGAAATGAATCATTAGCATTTTAAAAGATATGACAATTTGCGCTGCAAATTGCCGCATCTTTGAAAATGCTAATGGTTCATTTCAGTTAGTTATTTCCATAATTAGAAAATACAATTCTGAAAAATACAACTGTAAAAGTTCAATAGTATTGGCCACTGGTTAGAATCTTTCTTGAGTAAATGACATCAGAGCGTCATAGTTAACCATGAATATTCTTCGTCGAGAAATAATATACGCTCGGTGTTTCTAAAGTCTCAACTTTCTCTTATCTAAATAAATGGTCGGACTGGTGTCTAACATTCGACTCTTGGCGGATAATATACCACTCAAAGTTTGCTAAGAACCAAGTATATCCAACTACCTGTTTCACGTTTTAGTTGAAATATTGAAATGAAAAGTGTATATATTTTTTATTTAATTATATCTTTAATGATTTAAGTACAGATATTAAGATTTTAGATGTGTTTGACATTATTTTTTAGACTTTGAATACGATAACCATGGAAAACGGATATTATCGGTAAAAGAGGAAGTTTTTTAATTTGCCAAAAGTTGATGGAGCGAACTGGTATGGGTTCAATATCGAGCATGAGATCCATTACTGTTAATTACAGCTTGACAGCGCCTTCTCGTGCTCCCAGTCATGTTCCGGGTGGTCCTTTATGGGATGTTGTTCCATTCTTGGACCAGTATGGCACAAAGCTTCTGGACATTTCTTGACTGGACTGGACGGGCTGAAATTGGTCATGCTCAGCAATGTTGGCTGCATGGAATCTCTCCCCTGGTCTTTTCCGTACCCTAGAACGCCGGTCTAGGCAGTACCTTGACTCATCTGCTGCCAGTTTTCTCTGGTCCATCCAACGTGGTCCATGGCCCATTCAAATCGTGCCTGATGGTGGTTCTGGGACAGCGGAATGCGAATACATGGTCTTCTCGATTGGAGACCACATTCGTTCAACCTTGCCCAGGTCTTCAGCTGCAGATGTTGCCCTGTCTCTGCCATCACCATGCCGTCTTACTGGTATGCCATACTGCTGAAATCTTGTCCAGGCTCTGTGATCACCGTATGGTGCACACCAAGGCTTCACCAACCTGACGATGGGTAGCCCCTTGCCCCACCAGCCCTACATGCCGCCACATTTCTGCTTCAGACAAATGTCTTTTCACATTTACATCTGCCATATTCAATCATTGAATCATAAGGGTTTGTGTTGAAATGAAGATTGAATATCCTACACATGTCATGTACATGTAGACAGTACATGAAAACATCATGAAAATCAAGGGTTACATGCTTTCCATGACTGTCACGAAAAGTCTGCCTGTCAAGAGAGCTAATGAAAACAGTGGGGACCATCTCAATACATTCCTCAATCATATCCACCAAAAATGTCGCAAATATGTCACAAGCAAATTTCACAATGACGTATCAAATATTTGGTGCTTAGTAAACTTTGAGAAGTATATATAGAATAAATAGGTACTGGGGCGGTAATCGGATTTAAACTACGAGTAGGATAAGGGTTTTAACCACTCGGATTGCCTTATTCTACGAGTGGTTTAAATCTGATTACCTTCCCTAGTATCTATTTGTTTTATTTATACCATGCTCTTAATAAATAATCGACTTTGTCACCTAAAATGGATAAAAACGACACTTTCTAACGCAAACACATGTACGGTTTGTGTTGCTCACATCTGCGCCGGAGGGTAGTACTACCGGCCGCATACTTAAAAGTGAGAAAAACACACGGGTTTATTTTGTTTACATCAACTCTGGTGGGCGGTACTACCGGCTGTATGTGAAAGCTTTATTGACAGCTAGACACATTGTGAATGTTGATTGATTTACCTTGCTCATTCAGTCATATTATTATTAACAATTCGTAAATTTTATTTTAAATATTTAATTATCGGTATTTTAAACTTAATAAGTCATTGCACGCAGTAGATAGTGCCGTAAAATGTCGTATGTTTGACTGAAACATCACGAAATGTGAATGTGTCGTAGTTGGCAAATTGCGACATGTCAACGGTTAAGTTGGATGAACATTCAACTAATGGTGTAAATTTCTTTTAAGCGTTGTAGAAGCTTTACACTTGTAGTGTGGTTAAAAGCTAAAATTTAACATACATCTTTTTCACAGGTAGTAACATAGAAGAATATGGTATAAACACCTCTATATATTGCAGACCCCGTAACAGTCACCAAACCCATTATAATAATAATTATTTGTCCGTCCGCTGATTTTTCGCCGTCCTCTAACGAGAAGGCAAACATCAGCTCCGTTCTCACTGCACTGGGTTGTTCCTGGCCAACTCCACCACCTAATTTTCCAGCTTTCAGTCAAAACTTGTTTCTGACTACCCAGAAAAGGTCGATTTTTGAGAATGGTTGGTGGACTTCTCTCCAGTAAAAGCAGAGTAACTGATAATCTAATGATAGGCCATCAATCCTTTACCAAACACGAAAAGCAGACGACACTTGAACAAAATATTCTTGAAAAACTTTTTTTTTTCTCAGTTTTTGTGTCAAAAACGAAACTTATGACCCTTCATTGAAACGAGACGAACGAGCTCGTTCCAATGAGGGTCATAACCTATGTTTTTTAGACGAAAAATTAGAAAAATAATGAAAATTTAATGGTATTTTTTGTGAATAGCGCTGGCCGGTTTTTGGTCGTTACGTTGGGTAAAGGGTTAAACCATGTCGCCCGACTTTAAAGATGCCCGGCACAGAGTCAGCGAGATTACCCAGCATTAACGTCTTGGTCTAATCCTAACGACCGAGTAGGAGCTAACACTATTAAGGTCTGGAAAAGAATATTTCTCCTTACAGTCAACTAGAAGTCCTGTCATGAAATGCGCATAAATAGCACGTCGATCTGCGCGATAATCTACGCGTTAAGACTATAGTAAGGCAATCAAATTCTGCACATAGAGCCTGTGTATAAGCAATGTTTCAGCCAATGGACCTCCGGGTAACCCGGAGGCCCATTGGCAGAAACATTGCCTGTGTTTGCTATGAGTAACCAGGAGAACTTGCCGTGCTTTGGGTGCCATTCGATATGGCAACTGCGCGCAATTCCTACGCGCAATTAAGCCTAGATAAGGGCAGAGTTCGTGGCAGGATTTCTAATTTTAACTGTAGAAAGTATAAATTCCCCATTGACCGTAAAACGCTGGAAGTAACTATGAATGCTCCGAACTAGACAAAATACAAGTCGAGGTTTCCTGTATAGTATCTGGTGTTACACGAAGTGCAAGTAGAACTTCACTATATGCTGAAACCATTCGTACTCACAGTTGAAAGCACAAACTTATACAGTATTTCAAACATCTTGTCCCAGGTCTTATGTCATATTTAGCAACCACTCCCTCCCTCCAAAACTTGAGATCAAGACACATATGTTTGGAGAAAATAAATAGTCCTTGTTTTTTTTAACAATATTTTATTCGTTTATGAGAAAAACGTTTGGCGAACAGGCTAAGCCTATCCTAACGCCTTACCTGCACATAACAGTACTTTACAATATTTAGTGCTGGTGAGGCTGTGCAAAAGTGACAATAGAACAAAATAATTTTATGCGTAAAGAAATCACTTTAAATAAAGAAATAAATGAATAATCACAGTACATACTGTGTTATATTATAATAAAATGCAAATCTCGGGCGCTGGCAGTGATGAAGGCACAGGTAAGTTCCTAAATAAATAGAATACGGGACTCCATCATTTTGTTTATCTGCTCTTGGTTTGCTATACTGGTAGACCGCATATGGTGTTAACAGGTTTGTGTCTTGAGGTTTGTATTCGCACTATCCACATATCATTTTCAGTTCCTGCATGTTTTATTCTATTCATTCATTATTAGGTATTTCCTAGCCAGGAAAACATTGGCCAGTCCTTAAAAATTGACCTGATTCACGAGAATCGGTTTTGAGTATTTTGAACTCAAGCTACCAGAATCAACTTTCGGTTCTTAAATAATTTAAAATTTGACAGTACTACAAAATCCGTTGGCTGCAATCAATGTATATTCCCCAGAATTACTGGAGTTTACCTCTTAAGCGTCTGATACTCAATTTTGATGGCCTTCTTTTCTAACATGTACATGTAGGATACATGTTCCAACATACATGCTTTTGGTAGTCTTGCTGATGAAAGTTACAGTATCTGGGCAGTAGTTTATAGTAATGTCTTTGCTGCCTGTACAGGCGGTCAAGACTTCAATATAGTTGAAACTAGAAGTCCTGTCATGAAGTACCCGCAAATAGCACGCCATTCTGCGCATTGGTCTGCGTGCTAGACCATTAGTAAAGCTATCAAAGTTTGTGCATATGCCATCCAATGGACTTCCGGGTTTAACCCGGAAGTCCATTAGCTGAAATATTTTTTTTGCTCGCTACCATTAACAAGAGAATCAGTCGTGGTTTGGAAACCATTCGACGCGGAAATTTAGCGCAGTTCCTATGCGAAATTATGTCAAGATAAGCGCATAGTTCCTGCCAGAGCTCTTGGTTTTAATTGTTGACACTACTACTATAGCAAGGTGCGCGGTGGCGTCGTGGTAACCGTTTCTCGTCAGATCACCGAAGTTAAGCAACGTCGAGCGCGGTTAGTAGTTGGATGGGTGACCATTTCAGCGACTGATTCGCGCTCCCGTGCTGTGTCCTTGGGCAAGGCACTTAACCCCGATTGGCTACATGGGGGCACGATGACGCTGTGTACTATGGCGTACTGCACGTCGATGGTGCGCATGTCTTCGACCAATCTAACCCTGCCTGTGCCGCGGTGCAGAGTTCAGAGTTACGATGTTGGAGGACTGACAGCTGCTAGTCGTTGCTCGGTGGCTCTCTCCGGCTTCCCCCACCCGTAAAACTATCACTGACATGATATGACCATGGCTGTTAATGTGTCGTTAAACCCTAATAAATAAATAAATAATACTACTATAGCAAAGTGTTATCTGATAATATAGGAACAAAACGTAAGTAAAGATCTCCAAGCCTTTGGAGAGCATTGTCAGAATTTATGATAGTTATCAATGAACATTGAACATTTTGATAAGAAGCAATCTTGACTCTCACTGTAGCGAGAATCGTTTGCGAAAATCAATTCTGTTTCTCGCGTGAATTTTAAGCCTTGTTGTCTTTTTCAATCAATTATTATTAAACTGATTTTTCACGGATTATCAGTCTTCGATGTTCAGAAAATACGAATTCTGATTTTACATGTAGCATAAACAATGGACACTAAAAAATAATCATGTACTGTGACGAGTATAGGTGATACATGTACCAAGGATTTCCTAAACCTGTCTTCAAGCAGCTTACTTTGCCAATAAACTGGACATATGAAGAACATATTTGCAGCATAGATGACCACATAAAATTGGAGGCCTCATCATCTTTATCTCTTTGAACCGCTTTTCCGGCCTTAATACGCCGTAATGTCATTAAGTAGGATGGCTACTTAGTGAATGTGTGTTGATCTACCCCAAAATAATAATAATAATAATATACACATTTATATAGCGCTAAATATAGTTCAGAATATATAGAACCATATTCTAAGGCGCTGAACATGTTACTGAGCTCGTGAAAATATACAAACGGAATGTATACAGTATCTTACAGTCCAGAACATCACTTATAGGCTTTTTGAAATAGGTATGTTTTGAGATCTTTCTTGAAAAGGTTGACATTTGACAGTCTTTTTAGGTGTTCTGGTAAATTATTCCATAAGTGAGGGCCAGCAAATGAGAATGACCTATCTCCAAATGTCTTACACCTATGTTTTGGAACATGCAGCATTTTTACCATCGGACCTCAGGTTGTATTGACACACATTCTTGGTATTAAGGAGTTCTTCTAAGTAAGCTGGTGACATGTTGTTTTGTGTCTTAAAAACTAATAATAAAGTTTTGAAAATTATTCAAATAATGAATATGGACTCGTCCAATTGCTGCCATTGATCTGAATTGGAAGATACCATACGGGCTGAAAGGGTGAATACTCGCACCTCCACCAGATTGCTTAGAACAAACAAACTGTGAAGTATTATCGATCTGTAACCGTGCCTCCTCCGTACCTAGTCATATGGAGAATTGGTTTGAACAATTAGTAATCCATTTACTCGGTTTAGATCAATAAAAATCAGTTTGTTCTTGTCGCTTAATTGTTTTAAAGAGATATTGTGTGCTGCGTGTATTTGTTATCTTTTCATGCCAAGAGAGAAGCATGGTGTTCTCACAGGGAATGACTATAACCTGTCATCTGCAAGCAACTATACTGAGTAAAAAAGAAAGTATAATAAACTTTAAGGGGCAGTTGTTTTAGTATTATCGACTTTAATCCCAAGCAAATTATTGTAAATTCATATTTCGAGTCTAGCTGTATCAATTTGCATAATTTCATGTTCTTACTGTTGCCAGCGTCACTTCAGGACGTCGCAATTCGGACATGGGGTGAAATGAAAAGTTCACACATGCAATCAATCGCGTGTATGTCCACCGTTTGCCTCTTAGATGGCAAGACATCGACGGCGCATGGACCTGATAAGTTTCTGGATGTCTTCCTGTGGTATTGCGTTCCACGCCTACCTTAGAACATTATGTAAATCGCCTAACGTCTGAAGATCATGAAGCCGTACCCGACGGTCCAATTGATAACAAAGATGCTCGATTGGCGACAAATCTGGCGAAAGTGGGGGCCAGGGAAGAAGTTCGATGCTCTGCTCCTCAAGAAAGTCATGACAGGGACGCGCCACGTGACATCGGGCATTGTCTTGCTGGAATAACTGCAATCCGACGTTAGCGTTGAACAACGGGACAACAACAGCGTTAAGAATTTCGTCCCTATATCGCTGTCCATTCAGATTACCATCGATGAAGATCAACTGCGTTTGATGCTTCAAGGAAATTCCTGCCCAAACCATTACACTACCCCCGCTGAAACTGTCGCATTCCCGCACGCAAGCATCAAAAAACCGTTCTCCTCGTCGGCGATACCCTCTTGCGCTACCATCAGGGCACCTAGACAAAATCGTGATTCATCACTAAAAAGAACTGTGCTCCAACGCTGCTGAGTCCATCAAACACGCTGACGTACCCTTTCCATTCTGACGGTAAGATGACGTTGGGTATGGGCGCCTACTTCGGATGCAGTGTTCAGCGAGTCTGTTTCGGACAGTTCGTGCACTGATTCTATTTTTAGTTCTACCAGGAGCAATTGCTGCTGTCCTCGTCGCCGGAACGAAGCGATCCCGCAAGTGAGACGTCCTGATATGTCGGTCTTGTGCAAGGGTCGTCACTCTTGGTCGACCTGAGCGCGATCGGTCGACAGTAGATCCAGTGGTTCTATACCTTCCAATGAGGCGGTAAATAGTGGCCACAGTAACTCCGAACTCAGCGGCGAGATCATCTGGAGGTATCCCAGCCTCATGCAAACCAATGGCACGCAACCTCTGATTTTCGGTTAGCCTAGGCATTTTTTAAAATGTTGGAACACAAAAACTAGCGTGTTTTCTCAATAACCCATGCTCTCTAGTACAACATAACACACAAAAATCGTCAGTCACCCATTAAATTTGACATTCTCTGGTTGCACGTGCTATTTTGAAATCCGTAGCAAAATTGTATACGGTTGGTTGGACAACAACAACATGTCATTAAACTCTTTGCACGACTTCTCGTCCACAAACATGCAACATTAGAACTATTATACAGTACGTGGAGAGTGTATTATCACTAAATCACCCGCAGAGTGGAGATTCCACCCAAGCAATAATTGCAAATTCGTTGCAAAGCATAACAAGCACAAGCAAAGTTTCAGCCAATGGATCTCCGGGTTAAACCCGGAGGTCCATTGGCTGAAACACTGCTTGTGTTTTTAATCGATATATATGCAAAATTTGAAAGTTATAGTTTGGGTGATAACTCCACTCCGCGGGTGATTTAGTTACAATCCACTCTCCACGTACTGTATTTCATTCTTTATGCTATTTTTTCACATTTGTTTCTATTATACTTTCATTTTTGATTCAGTATATATTGTCTAATGAATTGGTTGAGATTGTACCACTTCAGTTTAAAAAGGGTTATTTTTATAGGCTCTGTCGATACACACCCGCTTGTGTGTTAAATACTAATTTAATTAGTTGGTATTATGAATGCTGTTTCAGAGCGTGCGTTGATTTACTATTTTCTGATGATATTGAATCCAGTTGTCAAACTGCAATTACACTAATTAAAAAACCCAATTGCGGCGAAACTGAGTGTCAAAGTTACACCGTCAAGTTATCAACAGTCATTGTCAATCGGTTTTGATCCCTGTGAAGCCTTGCAACGTTAAGTATGTAAGTAAATATTTGACATATGCTGCGTGTGATATGAATAGATCGACAATTACATTTTCAAAAGCATCCGGCCAGTTTGGTCACTATGTCACATCTATCTTTCTAAAAGTATGCAGTCATCTATCTCTCTCTCTGTCTCTCTCTCTCTATCTGGTCTCCACATTGGTGTTCATCACTTCACTATAACTAAATATGACTTTTTCTACTCTTTCACTTTACCCTTTACCTAACATGAAAAGCAGACGACACATGCAAAAAAAATTCTTGAATAACTAATTTTTTTCATTTTTTGTCTCAAAAACATAGGTTATGACCCCTCATTGGAACGAGCTCGACGAGCTCGTTCCAATGAGGGGTTATAACCTATGTTTTTGAGACAAAAAATAAAAAAAATAATGAAAATTAATTGGCGATTTTTGAGAATAGCGCTGGCCGGTTTTGGCCGTTACGTTAGGTAAAGGGTTAACCCTTTACCCAACGTAACGGCCAAAACCGGCCAGCGCTATTCTAAAAAATCGCAATTAATTTTCATTATATTTTCATTTTTTGTCACAAAAACATAGGTTATGACCCCTCTTTAGAATGAGCTTGTCGAGCGCGTTCCAATGAGTGGTCAAAACCTATGTTTTTGAGACAAAAAATGAAAAAAATTAGTTATTCAAGAATTTTGTTTGCAAGAGTCGTCTGCTTTTCATATTAGGTAAAGGGTTAAGCGCCTTCCCAGCGTGGCCGATCATTCATAGTCTCCACCTACAGTCATTCATTAGTCCGACCTTAATGATCAGTTCTAATGAAGGTTACAAGTCCTGCTCAGGGGCTGGGTGGGGCTGTAACTAAGTATATGATAGAAAATTTGCGAATGCTGCGACCGGATTCGATTAAGCAAAGAATCAAGAGGAAAAATTCCCTACAGCTGGGGGGTTCAGTGACTGATATTGTTTACAACATCACAGCATTCTGCGACGCTACGAGAATCAATTTTCACTTCTTAAATAATTTAGAATTTGAGAGTGTTGTTAAACTCACTGGCCGCAAACAGTGCATATTTCATAAAAAAAAATAACCTCATATCTAAAGACCTACTAGAGTTTAGGCCTTACAGTACAGTCACCGTGGACTGGTCGTAATCTATGCGTGGGCAGTGATGTCTTCGCATGCGTTTACCAGGTAATAAAAATCATCACCAGTAAAATTTTAATTAATGAAGCACCGGGTTGTACCAATGTTTGTTGATTATTCCTACAATTCGTGTTTGTACAGTTGAAACTAGAAGTCCTATCACCAAAAGTG
This sequence comes from Pictodentalium vernedei, assembly GCA_031216915.1. Taxonomy (NCBI): domain Eukaryota; kingdom Metazoa; phylum Mollusca; class Scaphopoda; order Dentaliida; family Dentaliidae; genus Pictodentalium; species Pictodentalium vernedei. The sequence continues at coordinate 86,662,962 of CM062297.1, read as the reverse complement.
CGCTTATCTAGGCTTAATTGCGCGTTGGAATTGCGCGCAATTGCCATATTGAACGGCATCCAAAGCACGGCAGGTTCGCCTGGTTATTCATAGCAAACACATGCAATGTTTCTGCCAATGGACCTCCGGGTTACCCGGAGGTCCATTGGCTGAAACATTGCTTGTGCACAGGCCATATATACAGAATTTGATAGCTTTACTTGGGCCATAACGCGTACATTAACGCGCATATCAACGTGCTATTTGTGCGCATTTCATGACAGGACTTCTAGTTTTAACTGTAATCTAATATTATTGTGTCAGTGGAAATATTGCCCACGGCGGCCGTGCTGTAAGCGTCTAATAGCCAATTTTGATTACCTTCCTGCCTAACATGTACATGTAGATGCTTTTGATAGTCTAGTTGTTTTCAATAGGCAATACCGTTAAGTCAAAGTGTTACCTTATAATGGAGGAGACAGCCGATATTGATTGTCTTGTTGATGGCCAATTTGTTTATGGGAGGATACCCCCTCCTTTCCATAGCAGTGGACACTGTCCGTATAGGGACTTGGATTAAGCACAGGATTCACTGTACCCGACAATGACCTGTATAGGGCCTGGGATTACAAGATGAATTCTTACGACATGTTGAGATAAGAATAATTAGGATAAATCAGATTAACTTGTATCCTGAATGTACGTGAGGGTAAAATATTCAAGAACCTATTCTTGGAGTTTAGGATTCCTCGTAGAATTCACTCAAATCCTGGTAAAGATTATTGATTTCACCTTCCATTTTTGATATTTTCTTTCAGGTTGCCAATTAAGATCAGGATACAGATCAACCTTTTTACTTGGTACTTCTCTAGTTCATATCCACGAGCTGCTAAGACGTCGTCTCAATTTGTCAAAAATTTGCTGGCTTCACTGGCGAGGATACTTCAGAGGACCGGTACGACGCATATGTCCAAAACAATCTTCTGATAACTGTCTTTGTGGCATCTTTTCCTTCTCTATTCTTCCGTGTTCTTTCTTCAGTCGCTTATTCCATTCGTTATCAAATATTTCCTCAGTCCTCCCCTTTCTGTAAACTTGTTGATAAAGAGAGAACATTCCATTCATTTTTCATGGAAGAAGAAATGAGCACATGAAATGGTCACTGCTTTTTATACCCAACAGAAACTGTCATTCGGATCAAAATCTCTCCAAAGAACGCTCACGTGCTATTGGATTAAAAGGCGGGAAAAAATATTTTTTTTACTACTTTTATTATCACGTCGTTGGAGTAAGAATAAACTGTCAACTCGAACTGAATTATTTCGTCGATAAGGATTTTTAAAAAATTAGAGAGATAACAGATGAAGATGCAGAAAAAAAGCAGAAAGGCTTTTGAATGAAAGAAGACAAGGGACAAATAATTTTTTTTAGCCCTCTACCAGTGGTGTAGTTCGACCCTGCCAAAAAATGAATTTAGAGAGATAATGGAAACGTTTCCCGAGATGTGGGGGGGGGGGGGGGAGGGGGGGGAGACGGCCGTTTGGAGAGATCCAGTTCCATAACAGACCAAAGCATCCCTGCGAGTATCCAACGGACGTCTATGAGGCGATCATGTTGGCAGAGGAGAAGAAGAAGATTGGGAAAAAGACTTCTTCACCGAATTGGAGATGAGATCGCCTCAACGCCGTTCCTTGACAGGGTGAACTTCACTACCAACTTGACTTCCCACCGGCCCTTCTCAGGGCCCACAATTTTTTAAAAAAGAGTACCGTCTTCACATGTTACATTGCTCCTTCCCCAAAAAAGTGTGAAAGTTATGTGTGTGATTTTTTTATCAAACAAAAAATGTCTAAGTGAGCTCGCCCCATGTCGCTTGAACATAAAAGCAAAAAATAAAAAAATGTATTTCCCCGTGAAACTCAAGTGTGCGGTTTTCATCAAACAAAAATATCCAACTGACCTCTCCCTCCCACTTGGTTGAACATAAGGAAGAAGTAAAGTATTAAAATGGGACTGTATCTTTATGAGACTTAATTTTCGTGAGCGTGTGTGCCTCTCTTTTGAATCATTTATGTAGCCTGGAAAGGGTCTTTTTTTTATTTCTGTCAATGTATTCACTTATCCATCATTCTCTTCGAATATCTTCCAATTCCATTGCAATGTACATGTTTCATGTTGCATAGTGGAGTGAGTGGTTTTTTGATCTGTTCTGCAAAAACTCCAGTTTGTGTATCAATAGTAATAAGTCGTTTATGTGGTTTTCGTCCAGGTTTTCGTCCTGGTTTTTGCCGTTGTGGAATTTGCAGTGAATTCTCTTCTATCATCTTGAATTCTACCGGTACTGTTAGTTTCTCTGCTGATAGGACTACTTGGTTGTGACAAGATTTCGTTTCTTTTATCTCACAATCGGGGCGTTTTTGCACTGTAACGCAACTAAAGTTTAATGTATCTGGGCCCCTGTTCCGAATCCGTATCAAGGGCCCCTGATACAAGCACGTGATTCTGCTGTTGCCAAAACAACGGCATTAATATCATTTTTCGATCGCTTCGCGTTTTTCCCTTCAGAGAAAACAATATTAGGTGAGGCGAAGCCGAACCTAATATTGTTTTCTCTGAGCCGTATATGACACTGTATCTGCCAACTAAACGCCCTGTAACGTATTTATTATGCACGGCATGCTAACATGTCACTGGAGTGGGGAATTTAACTCAACGAATAGTTAAATTATGCGCACTTTTCGGCATCTTGGGCTGGTTTGTAGCCTGTTATTGGGATTTTCCTGAACGCTCGAGTCGAGGCTTCTCTCTTGAAGTTAAAGGATTAGCTTTCGCTATGAAATGTGGAAAACTCCACCTAAATAAACGATGAACGGCATATCTTAAAATATAATAAACCTTTACACCAAAAGAGATATTTAATTCACCAGTAATTATTGCAAAAGTAACAACCAAATTCACGTTGACGAAACACGCAGTTGCTCCACTTCGCAAGAGAGTATTCAGTAAAGTGAATCACAGTGACGTAATTTTCTCTGAAGTGTAATGTCGTCACTGACCTCAATAAGGAGATCAATGAACGCTATTCTATTTTTCAATTTGAGTCTTTACATCGATAAGGCAAATGAAAAAGTTCTTCTTGAAATAGGTTTATAACACATTTTGTGGTCAATATTGTGAGATAAATTTATCATCACCACAGTGTGTGTCTCCAGAAATTCTGATCAAGTCTCGTTATAGGCACAGAATCGCATTTCGACTCGCCCTAACGGGCTCGTCGAAATACTGTTCTGTGCCTACAACTCGACTTGATCTGAATTCCCGGAGACACACACTATGGTGATAATCTTTATGTATAGCTTTTAAAATATCCTTCAGTAAACCTTCATTACGATCTGATGAAGTAGTGGTTGATCTCGATTCACTCGCTATAGACTTCTCTTTCCTATCTTCTGATACTAGTATTGTAGGATCAATGCTTATTAAATCGTCAAAATATGATAAGAAATTGAGCTCTGCCATATTTTTCTTGACAGAACAAATGCAACCATCATTTATTGTGACGTAATATTTATAGGTAAGAGCAAGCTGTCATTCGGATCAAATTCTCTCCAAAGAATGCTCACGTGCTATTTTGATTATCAGGCAGTAGAAATTCAGTCCTTTACGACGCTTATTATCACGTCGTTGGATTAAGTATAAAACTGTCAACTCGAGCTCAGTGATACTTGATCCTGAACAAACCATGATAATACAGCTTTTCATAGAGATGAAGGTACGGATGGAAAGATATGGATTTGAAAGAGGTGAAATGAAGCAGGAATCAACCATTACTATTCCAATTTGATTGGAAGAACTGGAGTCGAGAGAATTTCACCATTAGTATTTGACAAAATTCAACAAGATTTACAACTATTTCTACGGAATATCACCATGGGTACCATTCAATATGCAAGATTAAGAGGAGGTGAACAAGCCATTGTTACTGGAGGTTATGTTAACAAAGGATGTAAGAATAAATAAATATGCTGGCTAGCCATTAAAATAAGGAGAAACAAACCAAAAGGCCCTATTGTAAGAAGAGAAACGTATTGATACACACACTTGGACGTTTCCCCACTTGAGTCTTGGCGTCAAGACTTTATTCAATTCAAGAGGTATAAACCCCATAGTTCCCACCATTCAACAATTTAAGTTTTTTCATTGCAGTGACATACTTGGTGATTTTACAAATGGTGTAATGCAAAACGTGTTTGTGTTAAACATAAGTATGTTTTTTCAGAATGTGTGCATTGTACAAATTCAGAAAAACAAAAATACTTATGTGTAATACAAACACGTTTTGCACTGTACCTCAAATTATTTTAACATAAAATTATTTTTACTTGTATGCAAATTAAGTTTTCAGAAAAAAATATTTTTCTGTTAGCAAATTATTTTTCTGAAAACAGCAAAATAATTTGCAAGCATAAAAATTATTTTTACTTGTACGCAAATTAAGTTTTCAGAAAATTGCTTTTGTGTGAAGCATAAAAAAAACTTTCTCAAAAATCTTTTTGAGAAAATAATTTTAGGTTTTTAAAACTTTAGAACATAAAAATTATTTTTCTGTTTTCAAATTAGTTTTCTGAAAAAAAAACGTTTTTTGTTAAACAGAAAACATTTTTCAGAAAACGAATTTTCTTCCATGAATATTTTTGTGATACAACACAGATATGTTTCACTGTTTGAATGTCACTTTTTGAATGTCACTTTTCAAAATGTTCATTGCAGTTTCTTGGACAGTTTCGGCACTTTTGATTTACTGTCCTTGGCTTTATGTTTTCTTGAAACTTCCATTGGCGGTGCCTCTTTCTCTGGAAATAATGTTTCTATTTCATCATCTGTTTTATTTCACTTGGTATGTCCATATTATATAACAAAGTGTCTGATTCCTCTTCACAATCTGTTAACACATTATCGTCAGACTGTTTTGATGAGGTGTTAGGTATTGTGATATCTAATGGTGGAATCTTTCGTTCTGTCTGATCTGGATGAATACCAAACCCCATAGTAGGTGTTGGAACAGCTCGTGTCCACAACTTTGGTTGATTAGATATTTTTTCAATACACATTCATTAATCCAATATCCTTTCCGTTTGCAATAATAACATGCTGCTTTATTGGATATGTTTTAGCCGGATGTCCACTCTCCTTACAAATATAACAGTGCTTTGTGAGTTCATAAAGTTGATTGACAAACGTTTCTGTTTCATACCATGTATCAGGTATTATCTCATAAAGTTCACCTACAAGAAATCTCATCTCTTCTTTATAATTAATACTGTTTGGATTACTTGTTTTCTCTATTTTGTTGGACCTTGCTATCTCTCTATCTTTCATTTTATAATAAATGCTGTTCGGGTCAAGTGCTTTTTCTCATCTTGGATCTCTCACTTTATACATCTTTGGAGCAGTATGAAATTCAGTCTTAACCTCTTGATAGTCTAATAGCAAGTGTGAAGAAAGCTGAGAATCGATGGCCTTTTATACTCTCCTATTAAGAAATGTTTCAAGTAATTATTGAAATAAAGTGTGTGTATTTGTCACATCACATTGGAAACAAGCGCACTGAATTGCTAATAATTGCATTCATTACATTTTATTTCCAGTGTGATGTGGCAAATGCGCATGGTTTATTTCAATAACTACTTGAACCATTTCACCCCACATATGAAATCTTACGGGTATAAAAAGACAACTTTTAGTTTTTACAGAAATGTCAATCAGCCAACAAGTCTATACTTATATATATATATACATATATACTTATCAGAGCTTACAAGACTTTCGTGTTTTGGTATGACAACAAATCCTATTGGTCAATCCTAGAAAGAATGATTAGCTAAAGCTGTCTTTTTCTATGTGGGAGATGGTAAAGTAAATGTTTCGTTTTTGGCAAGGTTTAGTGAATTGAGAACCTTAAGATATTCCTTTACAAGAACATCATAAATGGTCACAAGGGTCACAAAATTGTTCTTGCCTCCAGTTAATAAGAAATTGCCAACTTTACAAACCACCATCATATATGCAAAAACCTCTAGATAAAATATTATCAGTGATGGACTGTGGATACAGTTTAAAACAATATTTTCAACTATGAAAAAATATGACAAGACTTTTAATGATATTCCAAGTTCTAATTTTCTGCATTCACTCATGTTATTACATAATGTAAATATGTCATTTAGTGATTTGATTGCAAGAAAAGCTACACTTGCCAATAAATTCAAAACTAAGTTAGACCAAATGTTCATAGATGATGTAGAAAATGATTACCCAGATTTACAAAGCACATTACCGCAAGATGAAGAAAAAATGGGAATAGAATTGTGGATTGTAAGCAATTATTGTAAAGAAATAAGAGTATAAAAAGGGGTGATTCTGAGTTTTTGTCACACTTGCTTGTTTGGACGCCAAGAAGTCAAGACTGATTTTTACAAGAGAATACAGAAGATGAAGAGAAGTTTTGAAGATAACAGTGAGATAGAGAGTGAAACAGAACATCAAGAAAATGCCATTTAAAGTCCCATGTACAGTACGTGGAGAGTGGATTGTAACTAAATCACCCCCAGAGTGGAGTTATCACCCAAACTGTAACTTTCAAATTTTGTATTTATCGACTAAAAACACAAGCAATGTTTCAGCCAATGGACCTCCGGGTTTAACCCGGAGGTCCATTGGCTGAAACTTTGCTGGTGCTGGTTATGCTTTGCAACAAATTTGCAATTATTCCTCGGGTGGAATCTCCACTCTGCAGGTGATTTAGTGATAATACACTCTCCACGTACTGTACATAGAATAACTTTAAAGAATTTGATGAGAAGAATCCAATTGAAAACCTTTCCAAAGTATTTGACAGCATGGTAGCAGATATTAAAGATGAACATATGATAGAAGAAAATGAGCACATGAGAGTATAAGTGAATCACCCTGGACTGGATATAGGTATATTTATTCCTTTTAACATTGCATCTTCTATCACTGGGAATACAGTGTTAGTTGAAATTGAGAAAATTGTACAATCTAATGGTAACATTACTATCCATGATGGGAAATTATCTTTAGAAGTAACACACACTTCCTTACCACAAGGGTCTGGACAAAGTAAAATCTTTTGAATTGGTTGATAAAATGGTTGACAGTAAACAGAGTATTGTTGAAATTAAAAATGTTCATGACTCCATGTGTCTTGCATGGGCCATTGTGGTAGAAAAGTGTCATGTCATGTTGATAAAGATGGGTCAGAACTTTGGCAAACGAAATGGAAACAAATTAGAAATTCAAGAGTGAAGTGTCAAGAAACTGAAGTTTAGACATTGATGGACAAAGCAGGGCTTAATTATAATACTCCTTGTGGATATGAGGAGTATTATAAAATACAAGATCTGCTTTCTCCAGACTATGTCATCAAAATTCATACCCGGCATAAAAATGATCTCTTTTTTGAACCTCTAAAAACTACAAAGGATAGTAAAGTTATACATACATACCACCATAAGCAGCACTTTGACACTATTACCAGCACAACAGGAGATTTAGGGTATGACAATTATTGTGAAGATTGCAATCAATTCTATCGATTTAAGGAACGATACATGTGCAAATTTGGTTGTGTTTGCTATGCCCCATCAAAATGTATTCCTGAGCAAGCCATTACATGTTACAGTTTGTGTAAGCTCATCAAGTTATCAAAACCACATTACAACAACAGGGAAAGAACAGAAAACCATCAACTATTGCAAAAATGTGACATGTTAATTTATCCCGGGAAAGGAAAACACGTTTGTTGGGGTTTTAAAAAATGTATATTTTGTCAAAAAGAAGTAAATTCTGAGCATAAATGTTTTTGTCCAAAATATACATCATCTGATGACGACAAAATGCCAAAAATTTCATTTGTATTTTATATTTTCTGCTTTTAAAACCAATCAAGACTCAGGAAATCACATTCCAAATTTCTGTATTGATCATCATGCTTGTACAGATTGTATCCGTAAACCCATACAGTTAAAACTAGAAGTCCTGTCATGAAATGCGCACAAATAGCACGTTGATCTGCGCGTTAATCTACGCGTCATGACCATAGTAAGGCTATAAAATTCTGTACATATGGCCTGTGCACAAGCAATGTTTCAGCCAATGGACCTCCGGGTTACCCGGAAATCCATTGGCAGAAACATTGCCTGTGTTTGCTATGAGTAACTAGAAGAACCTGCCATGCTTTGGATGCCATTCGATATGGCAATTGCGCGAAATTCCTACGCGCAATTAAGCCTAGATAAGCGCCCAGTTCGTGACAGAATTAGATTGTGATGGAATAGACCCCTTCAGAGACGCAGTTACTTTAGCTGATGCCTGTAATTAAACCTGGAGAAAAACATCAATGCCAGAACACACACCTGCTATCATTTTAGACAAAGGTTACCCAACTGGAGTCAAATACTCTATAAAGGCTATCAGGTTTTTACAGTTACTTGCACAAGAAATAGACAGAACGCGATGTGTGTTTGAATCAGGGGTTGTTTTACACAATGAGTTGGAATGGCGTAGTCATATTTCACTCGAGCCTACGGCTCTCGCGAAATATGATTACGCCATTAGTTTAAACATATTTTATTGTCATTAGATTGAAAACTGACAAAAGGATTGGAACACAAGTTATTAAACTTATATAAGTTCCTCTCCTAAAACATTTAATGGCACCTAACAAAAATATACAAGAACAAACCAAACAAAAAAAAAACAATTTATTTCTACAATACAATAAACATGCTTCAAATAAGGTAACAGGAAACCAGTTCATAGTAGCTAGAGAGAAATTTGAAAGACACGACATGCAGGTGTAGGATAAGATGGTATAAAGCAAAAGAAAACAGAGGAGAGTTGAATGTTGTGTCCTTATCGTATGGATGCGGCCATCGCAAGTCATCACCAAGCCTTATCTTGATGTTAGAGAGAAGGCACACCAAGAAGGGGGAGGGGTGAGAGTTAACTAAAACGATTGCTACCTGAAATAAAGGACTGTACTAACATAAAATTCAGATTGTTTTCATTTTGTGATAAATTAGGTTTTCCGAAAATAACATCGTCCGTGGAGGTAATGTTAAAATAAGAAAGTCGTCTAAAGAAAATTTCACGGTGGACTACGTAGTGAGGACATTCGAAGAAGTAATGAAAATTGTTTTCAAGTATGTGTCCACAACTACACCTGGACGTATCAGATATATAATTTGCATACTTATCACCGTTCAGTTCACAACAACCATTCCTTTTCCGAAGGAGAAATAGAGCAGAGGTTTCACGACAGGATTTAATTTTAATAGCTTAATTTTATTTTCAAACTCATTTACAGTTTCAGCTGATGACACATATTGAGGTAAATTGTTCCAAGCCACTACCATGGATGGCACTACCATGGATGGCAAGAAAGATCTTTTAAAATGTTCGGTTCGGGATTGATACATGGTAAAATGATCTGCGTTGCGTAGGTTGTAGGTCCCTCGGTCTCCAACATGCGGAGGTAATAAATTAAATAAATAATCAGGGACTTTTTGATTTACTATTTTATACATTGTGCAGTGTTTGTGTATTTCACGACGCTATGCTAGACTACACCAGCCTAACTCCAAAAGAATATTCTCTGTAGAGGTTGATCTTGTCAGACCTGTGACAATGCGTCCTGCTCCCACGTGTAATCTATCAAGTCGTTTGAGAAGGTAATTAGGCACACAGTCCCAAACAACATCCTCATAGTCCATAAGAGGTAATATGTATCATAGGTACAACTTTTCCAAGGTTTTACGAGAAAGTTTTAATTTAAGTTTCCTTAATTGTGATAATCTGGGTGCAACTTTTTTACAAATTTCGGTAATTTGAACATCCCATTTTAAATTGCTTTGGATAGATATTCCTAAATGTTTGTGAGAGTTACATGGGCGAATACTAGACTTATTAAAAGTAATACATGGAAGGTCGGCCCATATATTGATTTTCTCCATATCGTGGTTCATAGTATTTACCAGAGTTTCTATTTCATTTCTACATGAGGTCAGGCATGTATCATCAGCATACATCTGCGCTAATGAATCGAGGACATTGGCCAGGTCATTGGTGTAGACTAAGAAGAGAAATGGGCCCAACACTGATCCTTGTGGGACACCAGCTATTACTGTTTTGTACTGAGAGGAAGCATTGTTAATCAACACTCTTTGTTGACGACCTTGTAGGCAGTTCTCAATCCACAAGATCATTTTTTTTCGACCATCCCATATTCTTCAAGGTTAAAGATCAGACCCTGAAGCCAAACTCTTTCAAATGTTTTCGAAATATCGCAAAATATAGAACAGGTCTGAAATCTGTTATCCAGAGAATCGCACAGAGAATGATAAAGTTTTATTTGATGATATGTTGTGCTATGGCCAGGAATGAAACCAGACTGATATTGATAGAGGAGATTATTTTCTTGGAAGTAAGAAAAGATATATTTTAGGGCAATTTTTTCCAGTACTTTACCAGGACATGGCAAGAGTGAAATCGGTCTATAGTTAGATTTATCTGCTGGGTCATCCTTTTTATACACAGGTATAACAGTTGCTTTCTTCCAGCTATCAGGGAACTTGCAGGAACTGAATGAAAGCTGGAATAGTAAATACAGGGGAGCGGAGATTACGCCATTCCAGCGAGTTATGTAAAACACCCACCGATTCAAACGCACATCGCGTTCTGTGTTTATTACACAGCCCATGCATTAAAATTCATTTAAATAAACAAATTTTAATTCCGATAATTAAACCCAAAGGTGAAGAGTTTGTTTTGACTGAAGCTGTACTGATCATATGGATCGATAAAAAATCAAAACAACCTTTTCGGAACCAGTGTTTGTTGAAATTCCTATCGCTGTTTACTAACAGTAATTGCCACCAAATGGTTAGGAGAGAATGGGCTGGTGCCCATTCACGCCTAACCATCTGGTGGCTATTACTGTTAGTAAAAATATAAGTACAAATTTGTGCAGATTTGCAAAACAGCTAGAAGAAACATTTTTAAAGGAAGTTTGAAGCCTCTCAAGATGTAGGAAGATTTACCGAAATAAAGTTGACCAATTTGGATATAATGGGATCCACAAAACGATACGGCCACGGGACTGGGTTAATGTTCTGGTTGGAAATGATTGTTTTTTTTTTTTAAATATTATCTCATTTTTGGCAATTTTTTTGTGAACTGACTTTATTTTGCTTTGGACGTTTTTATTTTCACACAATGCGACAGACGGTCGATGATTGTATAACGAAATTTGGAAAGCGCAACTAAACGATGCGGTAAAAAGGTTCCGGCTTGTATATCACTCGTTGAATACAGAATCATTTATATCATAGCGGCGACTTCGTTGCATACAGGGGTTTAAAGTTTAATGGATGTGTAATAAGAACACACACCACATGCACTAAATGGCGGGGAAGTTAAAATAGGAGCATACCCAGCTTTCGGTCCGGTGTCTACGCGCATGCGTCACTTTCGAGGAAAAAGTGGGTCTAAATCTTAACACAGATGCCTATGGACAAAATATTTTAAACATTAATTACACAAATAACCTGTTGAAAGACAATATTTTACGCGTTATTTCCATTTAGTTCCATTATTCTAGTTTAATGTAATATGTTTATGTTGATTATAGCGCAATTATTTTTTTTGATGATAAGGTGATGATAAAGAATACAATCACAGTTCAGAAAATTACACTGGATTTCTCTCATGCTATCTTTCTTTACACTTGCAATGGATTAATCCAAGTAATTATAATCCTAAGACATGAAGCCTCGAAGAACAATGGATAAAATATATAAACCAGATCTTCTGTTAACAGCTAAAGATTATAGACGTGCTAAGGTGTTACTAATATCGTCATATATGATCTAAGTAATAATGAAGATCCGCTTGTACATCTGATTGTTTTCACGGCAATCACAAACCACGGTTAATTCTCTCGCTCGTTGATGTTTTCTGCATTCGTTCACCCCAGTATTTCGAGTTAACTCCCCTTCCGGACAGAAAGCTGGACATGATTATGGTGTAGATGGATTCCACAAAAACAAAAACACCATTTTTGAATTTGATGAATATATGTGGCATGGATGTGAAAAATGTTATCCAGACAGAAATGCAAACAAGAGGCCCCACGTGGCCTTAATCGCTCACCTGACAAAGTGACTCTAAGAAGTATTTTAGGTCGCCTTCACCATGTCATGCCTCATCAACATTAACTGGTTGAGTGATAGATTTTGTTTGAAGTTCAACATTTGTTACCTAAAATTAGTTTTATTTAAAATCATTGGTGTGTGGCCAATCTCCAATGATTTTTAATAAAGCAAATTTATCTCTGCAGACAAACTGGTTTAGCATGAAGCACAAACAAGGAATGTGAAGAGATAGCCTTGGACATCTCTCCCCAACTGTGGATATCTTCCATGTGCTACATGTATATATTTGCATGCAAGAAAACAAAAATTTTCACAAATTTTATTTTTTTTTATCATCATTGGAACAAGCTCAAACAGCTTATTCCAATAGGGGTATGGGAAGATCAGGTATATTTTTGAGACAGAAATGTGAATATATAAATAATGGTGTTTTTTTGTGAATGATGCTGGAGAATTTTGCGTAAAGATATGGTAAATGGTTTGTTCTAGATACAGAATGATGCAAAAGTATTTAAATTTGATTAGGCAAGTTTTTCCTATAATGCATTTAAAAATTGAAGTAACTGTTTTTTTGCCGACGAACTTTTAGATGTGTGTGTCTGTGTTTGTGTGTGTGTGTGTGTTTGTGTGTGTGTGTGTGTGTGTGGGGGGGGGGGGGGGGGGTAAGAGTGTTCTTGCAAACAAAATTCCTGAATAAATGGAAAATTTTATTTTTTGTGTGAAAGACATAGTGCGTGAATGTTGATTGGAACAAGCTTAGAGAGCTCATTTTAATGTGAAGTCATAAAGCTGTGTTTTACGTACAAAATTCTGGAATAACTAAAAAAATTGCTTTTTTGACTCAAAAAGCATGGTGTGCGACCTCTCATTGGAATGAGCTCAAAAACCTCATTCCAATGGGGTATTTACAAGCGATAAGTACATGTATGTTTAAGAGACAAAAATTAAAATTTGAATAGCGATTTTTGCGAAGAATGCTGACAAGTTTTGGCAGTTATGCTGGTAAAAAGGTAAGATATGCAAAGTGGTTGTTTTTTAGAGGCGACATTTAATTAAGGGGAATTAACCCTTGATTACTGAGGTAACTTCTAAAAGTACTGAAATTTCATGAAGCAATGTGAATAACAGACAACAGTTGCCTAAAAATTTCATGAATAACTGAAATTTTTATTCCTTTGTCTCGAAAACATGGCATATGACCTTTGTTGGAATGAGCTGAATGCGTGTGTTCCAATGAGGGGTCATAAAATTTGAACGAAGATTTGTGTGAATAATGCATTAGTACTGCTAGATTTGGGTAAACGGTTCACCCTGGATACCACCCCTTCTATAGTAGATCTTTTCTGCAAATTTTGTCTAAGATTCTATCAACTTTACAAATAAATACGTTCATGAATCACAATCAGATCCACCCTACAATGTTGCATACCAAATATCAAAAGATTCTGCCTGCTGGATCTGGAGAAGAAGATTTTTTAAGAAATATGCCTGAAATGCACTAAGTTCGAATGCGGGCTTCTATAGTAAGCCCAAATATAAACCCAGGGGGCCGATTTGAACAAACTTGAATCAGATCCACCCCACAATGTTGCTTACCAAATATGAAAAGATTCTGAAGCTGGATCTGGAGAAGAAGATTTTTTAAGAAATTTGCCTGAAATGCACTAAGTTCGAATTCGAGCTTCTATAGTGAGCCCAAATATGAAACTAGGAAGCCGATTTGAACAAACTTGAATCAGATCCACCCCACAATGTTGCATACCAAATATCAAAAGATTCTGCCTGCTGGATCTGGAGAAGAAGATTTTTTAATAAATTTGCCCGAAATGCACTAAGTGCGAATTCGGGCTTCTATATTAAGCCCAAATATGAATCCAGGGGGCCGATTTGAACAAACTTGAATCAGATCCACCCCGCAATGTTGCATACCAAATATCAAAAGATTCTGCCTGCTGGATCTGGAGAAGAAGATTTTTGAAGAAATTTGCCTGAAATGCACTAAGTGCAAATTCGGGCTTCTATATTAAGCCCAAATATGAATCCAGGGGGCCGATTTGAACAAACTTGAATCAGATCCACCCCGCAATGTTGCATACCAAATATCAAAAGATTCTGCCTGCTGGATCTGGAGAAGAAGATTTTTGAAGAAATTTGCCCGAAATGCACTAAGTTTGAATTCGAGCTTCTATAGTGAGCCCAAATATGAATCCAGGGGGTCGATTTGAACAAACTTGAATCAGATCCACCCCGCAATGTTGCATACCAAATATCAAAAGATTCTGCCTGCTGGATCTGGAGAAGATGATTTTTTAAGAAATTTGCCTGAAATGCACTAAGTTCGAATTCGAGCTTCTATAGTAAGCTCAAATATGAATCTAGGGAGCCGATTTAAACAAATTTGCATCAGATCCATCCCACAATGTTGCATACCAAATATCAAAAGATTCTGCCTGCTGGATCTGGAGAAGAAAATTTTTTAAGAAATTTGCCTGAAATGCACTAAGTTCGAATTTGAGCTTCTATAGTGAGCCCAAATATGAATCTAGGAAGCCGATTTGAACAAACTTGAATCAGATCCACCCCACAATGTTGCATACCAAATATCAAAAGATTCTGCCTGCTGGATCTGGAGAAGAAGATTTTTTAATAAATTTGCTTGAAATGCACTAAGTTCAAATTTGGGCTCCTATACTGAGCCCAAATATAAACCCAGGGGGCCGATTTGAACAAACTTGAATCAGATCCACCCCACAATGTTGCTTACCAAATATGAAAAGATTCTGCCTGCTGGATCTGGAGAAGAAGATTTTTTAAGAAATTTGCATGAAATGCACTAAGTTCAAATTCGAGCTTCTATAGTGAGCCCAAATATGAATCTAGGAAGCCGATTTGAACAAACTTGAATTAGATCCACCCCACAATGTTGCATACCAAATATCAAAAGATTCTGCCTTCTGGATCTGGAGAAGAAGATTTTTTAAGAAATTTGCCTAAATGCACTAAGTTCGAAATTGGGCTCCTATACTGAGCCCAAATATGAACCCAGGGGGCCGATTTGAACAAACTTGAATCAGATCCACCCTACAATGTTGCATACCAAATATCAAAAGATTCTGCCTGCTGGATCTGGAGAAGAAGATTTTTTAAGAAATATGCCTGAAATGCACTAAGTTCGAAATCAGGCTCCTATACTGAGCCCAAATATTAACCCAGGGGGCCGATTTGAACAATCTTGAATCAGATCCACCCCACAATGTTGCTTACCAAATATGAAAAGATTCTGAAGCTGGATCTGGAGAAGAAGATTTTTTAAGAAATTTGCCTGAAATGCACTAAGTTCGAATGCGGGCTTCTATAGTAAGCCCAAATATGTATCCAGGGGCCGATTTGAACAAACTTGAATCAGATCTACCCCGCAACATTGCATACCAAATATCGAAAGATTCTGCCTGCTGGATCTGGAGAAGAAGATTTTTGAAGAAATTTGCCTGAAATGCACTAAATTCGAATTCGAGCTCCTATAGTGAGCCCAAATATGAATCTAGGGAGCCGATTTGAACAAACTTGAATCAGATCCACCCCACAATGTTGCATACCAAATATCAAAAGATTCTGCCTGCTGGATCTGGAGAAGAAGATTTTCAAAGAAATTTGCCTGAAATGCAGTAAGTTCAAATTTGGGCTCCTATACTGAGCCCAAATATAAACCCAGGGGACCGATTTGAACAAACTTGAATCAGATCCACCCCACAATGTTGCATACCAAATATCAAAAGATTCTGCCTGCTGGATCTGGAGAAGAAGATTTTTTAAGAAATTTGCCTGAAATGCACTAAGTTCGAAATCGGGCTCCTATACTGAGCCCAAATATGAACCCAGGGGGCCGATTTGAACAAACTTGAATCAGATCCACCCTACAATGTTGCATACCAAATATCAAAAGATTCTGCCTGCTGGATCTGGAGAAGAAGATTTTTTAATGTTTTTCCCATTGCCTACAGTGTTAAAAAGTGCTGACTCAGCACTTTTTCAAAGTCCCGAAACTGTACCCTATGATAAAACCGATGGCAATTTTTTTTTACCAATCCTTTCTGTTGGTCCTAAGGAAGCTGCACACCAAATAAAAATTCTCAGTGCCGTGCAGTTTTGGAGATATGGGCGTTTTAAATTTTTTCTATTTTTAGCTCCTGCGGTTCCCACGGGGCTGCGGGAAAATTTTTTTTGGCATAAATCAAGTACTCATGACCCAATAAGCCCTCACATAAAATTTGGTTCAAATCAGCCTCTCGGTTTGGAAAATAGAAATTTTGGGCGGGGCAAAAAATTTTGCCCCTCTCATAACAACGCCAAGTATAGCCCCACAAACTTCTCTTGAACAAATCTGAGTCTACACCTCAGAAGGAAGCTGCACACCAAATATCAAGTCTCTGCTACTGCTGGTTCATGAGAAGAAGATTTACAAAGATTTTGGTGCCCCTTGGGGGCGTGGCACCACCCAGGAGGAGGGGCAACTTCATTTGAACAAATCTGAATTGGCATTAGGTAATAAACATTTAGCCAACATTTGAATAAAATTGGGCTAGTGGTTTAGGAGGAGAAGTCGATAATGTAAAGTTAACGCCGGACGACGACGACGACGGACGACGACGGACGACGGACGACGACGGACGACGGACGGAAAGTGATTAGTAAAGCTCCCCTTGAGCTTCGCTCAGGTGAGCTAAAAAAACAGTCAATTTAAAATGTTGCAAACGCTATACATGCACACGCAGGATTGCATAGAACATTCGAAGTCACTTGGGTACACTGCGAAAGTGATTTTGGAACACGAATATGACACTTTATGCAAACACAGATTCAGAATTAAAAACAGCACTCAATTCATTTTCTTCAAAGCATGGATCCAATTAATCCACGGGAAGCAATATTTGGAGGGAGAACAAATGCCATGAAATTATACCATAAAATAGATCAAGCTCAAACACTGAAATAAAGTATATAGATAGTTGCTCACTTTATCCGTATGTTAATAAACACAGAGTATATCCAGTAGGTCATCCGAAAATACTCACAAAAGAAAACATAGATACACATATTTTAAGACAGTATATGGGGCTCATCAAACGTAAAATTTTGCCACCACAAAATCTGCACATGCCAGTTTTACCAATTCACTGTAACAAGAAAATGGTTTTCGCACTTTGCTATACATCTGCAGAACAAGAAAATGATCACTGTGTACACACATCAAAACAACGCAGTATTGTAGGTACATGGACAACTGTCAAACTTTTCAAAGCAATGGGTATGGGGTACAAAATACTTAACATTTAACAGATTTGGCACGGGGAAGAATGGTGTGCAGAAAGTTACAAACATTACGTGAATAAATATTTAAAAATGAAACAAAAAGCTAGTGGGTATCTAGACTAGGTGATATCAGATATAGATAAAGCCATTTTTAAAAATGATTATGCAGACATTGAAAACATAAAATTAGAAGATATTGAAAAAGGAAAAAGATCATTTGCAAAAACCATGTTAAACTGTTTATGGGGGGAAAATGCATAAAACAATATTAAAACTAAAACAGAGTATATACATAATCCATCCGAATATTTCGATTTTATACAGGACCCAAATATTATTGTTAAAAATGTAGAAATATTTGGCCATGGTCAATATATTTTAGTGAATTACAGAGATACAAAACACGTGTATGAGCCTCACTGTTCAGCTAATGTTGTTATAGCTTATTTTGTCACAGCATATGCAGGTTTGGAATTGTACAATAGGACGATTTGGTAAACAGGTTTTATATACTGAGTCAAAAAAGAAAGTATAACAGAAACAAATGTGAAAAAAATAGCATAAAGGATGAAATATGATACTTCTAATGTTGAATGTTTGTGGACAAGAAGTCGTGCAAAGAGTTTAGAGCCTGGGTTATTGAGAAAACACGCTAGTGTTTGTCTTCCGACATTTTAAAAAATGCCAAGGCTAACCGAAAATCAGAGGTTGCGTGCCATTGGTATGCATGAGGCTGGGATACCTCCAGATGAGCTCGCTGCTCAGTTCAGAGTCACTATGGCCCCTAGTTACCGTCTCATTGGAAGGTATAGTACCACTTGATCTACAGCCGACCGACCACGTTCAGGTCGACCCAGAGTAACAACCCCTGCACAAGACCGATACATCGGGATGTCTCACTTGTAGAATCGCTTCCTGCCGGTGACGAGGACAGCAGCAATTACTCTTGGTAGAACTAACAATAGAATCCGCGCACAAACTGTCCGCAACAGACTCGCTGAACACGACATCCGAAGTAGGCGTCCATACCACGGACCAATCCTAACCCAACGTCATCGTACTGTCAGAATGGAATGGGTACGTCAGCGTGTTCGCTGTACTCAGCAGCATTGGAGCACAGTTATTTTTAGTGATGAATCACGATTTTGTCTACGTCGCGCTGATTGTAGGGCAAGAGTGTGTTGCCGACGAGGAGAACGGTTTTCGGATGCTTGCGTGCGGGAATGCGACCGTTTCGGCGGGGGTAATATAATGGTTTGGGCAGGAATTTCCTTGCACCATTGAACGCAGTTGATCTTCATCCATGGTAATATGAATGGACAGCGATAAAGGGACGAAATTCTTAACGCTGGTGTTGTCCCATTGTCCAAAGTTAACGTCGGATTGCAGTTATTCCAGCAAGACAATGTCCGATGTCACGTGGCGCGTATCTGTCGTGACTTTCTTGAGGATCAGAGCATCGAATTTCGTCCCTGGCCCCCACTTTCACCAGATTTGTCGCCAATCGAGCGAGCATCTTTGGGATCAGTTTGACCGTCGGGTACGACTTCATGATCTTCAGACGTTAGGCGATTTACGTAATGTTCTAAGGCAGGAGTGGAACACAATACCACAGGGTGACATCCAGAGACTTTTCATGTCCGTGCGCCGTCGATGTCTTGACATCCAAGAGGAAAACGGTGGACATACACGCTATTGACTGCATGTGTGAACTTTTCATTTCACCCCATGTCTGAATTGCGACGTCCTGACGTGACGCTGGTAACAGTAAGAAATGACATTATGCAAATTGATACAGTTAGACTCGAAATATGAATTTACAATAATTTGTTTGGGATTAAAGTCGATAATACTAAAACAATTGCTCCTCAAAGTTTATTATACTTTCTTTTTTGACTCAGTATATTTTGATATAGATAGTTGCATTTATATACATAGCTTATTACTCTGGAATCCAACAATCAAAAACACTAGGTTAGGTCAATGAACAGATGAACATCCAGATGCGAAAAATATTGAATATGTAGGTTTAGGTCCTAAAAAATATGGTTATAAATACATTAAAGATGGACAAATACACACTTCCTGTAAAGTCAAAGGGGTTACATTAGATTTCAACACATCACATAAAGTCCATTTTGAAATATGGTTGAATGTGAGCAAGATAGACAGAATTACAAAATAAACATGGAATTCACACATAGAACTAAACATAACAAGAACAGACAAGTCACAAGTGAACATAAATCAAAAACATTTCGATCTGTATACACAAAACGTTATGTGGTAAATCTATATGATACATGTCCATACGTGTTTAAGATATAAATAGAATTAAACGAAATAAGAATAGATAAGTGTAAATAAATATGAGGCATGCCTATACATGTATGATGTCAAAGGAACATTTGAATTTCAACAATAGATCAGGCAGGATGTCTTTTAGAAAACAGAATCTCATGGATTATTATATGCTTTACAACTTATTACTCCTAGTCACCAAACAATAACAAAAGATGTTATTCAAAACCAATTAGAAAAAAAGAAATGTATATTGAATTTTGTAATGCATTTTATTACATTCCGCAATTGTGTTTCTCACGATCACACTACGTAATGTTCTAAGGTAGGAGTGGAACACAATACCACAGAAAAATTCATTCCATCCAAGATGTCCTCCACGCGAGACCACTTTCCCTGGGTAAACCATAGCCTGAAGAGAACAATCAGAAAGCGTGATAGGGCCTTTAAAAAACACAAAAAGTCAAATAAGCCATGTGAACGAAAGAAATTCTTGGACCTCAAGAACCTCGTTCGGAAAAAAAAACAAAGATGCTTAACAACTATACCTCGAAGATATTCTTAACGTTAAGCAGACAGGTGATTCTCCCAATGCCAAACCCAACACTAAGAGGTTTTACTCTCTCCTTAAACACCCCAAAAAGGCTCGGCATCCCTTCCCCCCTTAAAATTCCAAAACATATTGAACTATGATGAAACATCAAAGGCCACAGTGTTAAATAAACAGTTCCAATCTGTTTTTAGTCCCAAATCCCCATTGAACCTAGCTTCTTATTGCAAAACTAGACTTCAAGATATGCTTGATCGCAAAGAAATATCTCTTCTTTTATATCAAACATCTCCCAGAATGCCAGACATTAACATAAGTGCAAATGGTATTGAAAAACTCTTATCAAACTCAAAACCACACAAGGCATGCGGGCCTGATCAAATCAAACCCATAGTTCTCAAAACATTATCAAAGGAACTTTCACCAATTATTGAAAAAACTCTTTCAAAAATTTATCGATGAGGGATCGTTACCTTCCCAGTGGAAAACTGCAAACGTAGCGCCCATTTGGTATCACAGAACTAAATATTTTCCCATAGGCGACCATTATAACGTTCAGATGGAAAAAAATATGATCGCATCACTTTAATTTTGGCATTCAAATATCTCTGTCAAGTATAGCCCTTCAGACAACTTTTTCTGATCTGAAAACAGGGGGTCATGCAACAAATAAGAGAGAAAAACTGACACAAAGGAAAGTACCGGTCACGTGCACATATTTTTCAGGGAATTCCCTACAAAAAGTAAATTGTATTTTTTAGGTCCAAAAGTAATCAAATCACCCTCTTTTTTATCAGGAATATTCAACAATAATGCAAGATGTCAATAGAATGTTTCAAGCTTTTATTGAAACAATGGATTTTCCCAAGGCTGTTTATTTTTAGAGATTGCGTCATTTCCGAGTGCAACATTTTAAGGTGGTTCACTCTAATTTAATATTTAGTTCCGCGATACCATTTTCAAGAATGGCGACAAGTCAGATCCTGCCAATTATAGGCTCATATCCCTGACATGTGTACTCTGCAAAACACTGAAACATATTGTGTCATCCTCAATCATCAAACATTTTACAAACCTTGGCGTCTTATACCGCATACAGCACGGTTTCCGAGAAAAGAGATCCTGTGTAACCCAACTAGTAATGCTTGTAAATGACCACCTCCTGTCAGTATATAACAAAAAGCAAACTGACCCAAGTTTATTAGCCTTTAGTAAGGCCTCTGATAAAGTCAGCCATGAGAAAGTCCTACTGAAAATGCATAACTATGGAATACGCGGCCAAACCCTCAAATGGATTAAAACCTTCCTAGATAACCCTTCTCAATCCGTAATTCTAAACGGCACACGCTCGGAACCCATACCGGTCTCATCTAGAGTCCCCCAGGTGTCCGTGCTTGGACCCTGCTCTTTCTAGCATATATAAACGACTTTCCCCAAGACATCCAATCCAGAGTGCGCCTTTTTGCACACGATTCTGCTATATACTTGTCACTCACTTGCGTAAATCAGTCAAGGGCCCTTCAAAACTATCTGGCAACCTTAGATAAATGGGTAATGGACTGGGATATGAAATTCAATCCTTCAAAATGCCAAGTTATACATGTCACTAGAAGGAAATATACCCTCCAAATACTTTTTACATAATACCCTGTTACAATCAACTTCATCGACTAAATACCTTGGCGTGGACATCTCAGACGATCTCTCCTGGAATACACACCTGAGCAGAGCAACAAAAAAAGCAAATCAAACGCTTGGTTTTCTTCGCAGAAACTTAAAAGGAAAATCTGAGCCCCTTATATCCAGGGCTTAGCAAACCCTGATTCGACCCCAGTTGGAATACAGCTCTGAAGTCTGGTCTCCATACACCCAAACCCAAATCATCCAACTTGAAGCAGTCCAAAGAAGATCTGCGCGCTGGGCAAAGACTGACTTCAGACGCACATCTGGTGTCACAGAAATGCTCCAGCCACTTAAATGGCGACGTCTGGACCTCCGGCGTATTGACTCTAGACTGTCCCTCATGTACAAAATAACACACAATCTAGTTGCTATCCCCATTGACGGCCATCTGTCCCCAATAACAAGAAGATCTCGCCATGGTGCTACAGACAAATTACAGCAACCACAGACTACTACAAGTACTCTTTCTTCCCTAGGACTGTATATCTTTGGAATGCCCTCCCACCTCATATCCCCTCCCTCCCTACCCTTGAACAGTTCAATATGGCTGTTAGTCATATTGATCATGTCTCACCGTAGCCTTGCTTCTTTCAGCTTTTACTTTTTAACAAATTTTTTCTGATCTTATCTGTGCATAGTTTCAGGCCTGTTACTATACTTCTCTAACATTCTTTGTGGCTGACGCGCCAAATGTCTATGTCCCCGCGAGGGGTTCGACATAAGTGGAAGATAGATAGATAGATCACATGGATTTTAGGGGCGTGCGGTAATTTTAACAAGAAAGCTCTAGTGCGATCCGATAAAAAGTGCCCTTCGCGTGCTCAAGTCCTCTCGTTAGGGTGTTTCTTAGAGTTTGCAGCGTTCAGTGGAAAATAACCAATGAGAGCCATCAGCTATATATATCTATCGGAATAACCCATTCTCGTTGCAAAATTTGTGATGCACAGCTTTCTAAAAACTACCGATAATCATCATAGATACATGATCTCTGCCACGAAAATGAACAGTCAAACACCAACTTTGGGTTAATTATTGAAAACCGAGGAAAACTAATTAATTCTGAACAAAAATGTTCAAATGGGTTCGATACTGGCACCTAGCACTGAAACAGTTCCTAACTATAGAATCGTGTAACATTGTTACCCTCAGCGCTGCGTGCTGCCGACGAGTCGATACGAGGCCTACCGTGTAATCCGATCCGATTCAAACGTCGGCAATGAAGCAGCTCATTTGAAGGGCATGTTTAGGTGAGGTAGCTCTCTCGGCGACACGCCGATGGTGCCTGCAGATGGCTGAAGCTAGTAGACCTACACGCAGTTACTGATTAACTATCAGCAATTCCACCCTTACTAGGAGCCCTCTCCACCCCCACCCCCCACAGCCACACCAATGAAGAAGGAAAATAATTTGGAAGAATTAAAAGCCCCTTTCAAAAAGAAAATCAGCAGTTTACATTTCTGTTATGATATATTTTTTACAAAATTACGTGTTTGTGGGGTACGGGGCAACTTTTGTTTGTTTTTTTTTTGGGGGGGGGGTGGAGGGGGGATGTAGTCATTCCGAAATAAGACATGTTATCAATACCATCTGCCTACTACTGAAAGTCTTAAGGACTCAGCGGGGGTGGCAGTGAGACCACGAAGAGTAGATGGCGGTAAACGCATGTGGTCTGATCAAGACAGAAAATAAGCAGACTGTCATCTGCAAAATGAGGTCCCCAGAGGATGAATTTAGTGATGCTACACTGCTCGGCAGGGTAGCATCACTAAATTTACCCTCTGTGAATCTCAATCTGAATCAGGGTCTCAAAACTAAACAGAAAGAGGTACCCAGAGGATAAATTGGCCCACTGTTTGGGATAGCATTATCAAATTCACCCTCTGGGGTCCTCATTCTGCAAATGTCAGATGGCTTATTTTCAGGCCTGGGTCTGACGTAACATATTGTAAATTTTATGGGACAACTTCCATGAAAAATAATTGTTAGGATATTTAAAACATAGACAGTTACTGTACTGTATTCAGTATGACAATATTTTCCAAACATAGATTGATGTGTATTTTTAAAAGAATATTTGCTAGTATTTCTGTTTTGTACAAGAATATTATTTTGCATTAACTCAAATCGAATACCACCTGGTCCTACATGAATCTGCTGCATGGGTATATGAGGTGGGGCGGGTGCTGCACTGTCATCCCCCTCCACCAACATCCAGCTAACATTGCAGTTTTCAGTTTTATGGCAAGAGTTTGGTATTTTCGGAACAACTTGTTCAGAGGGAGGGGGGGGGGGGGAGCGCAGGCTATTTGTTTCACTTTTGGCAAATATCATGACAGTGGGCAGAGCAGTTTCATGGACTACAGGGGCAAATTCGAGGTACGAACCTGCATTTTGATTTGAAACAAAAATTCAGGGCAGTTTCATTGGTCGGTCTCCCCCTATCACTCAGAAAAGTCTCCCTGAAACCTATCGTTTGGCATATTCTATCAGTCCTCATTAAAACTGTTTTCTAAATGCAAATTCAAAATAATTCCAAATTTGAGATTGACCTGACGTGACTTGTTTTGAACCAGATACAATGACAAAAATATTGATAAAAGTTAAAAATATTATCAACAAAAATAAGTTGTAGCTTACTTGTGAGAACAACCCTACCTCCTTTATTTCTCTTCCAGCCTCTGGCAGACTTTGAATGCTCATTTCTAAAATTGCTGTCTGTTAATTACTAGTATGGATGGAATGGGGAGGTTGTAAGGGTGAATAATTATGGAGACAACAACAGAATGATATGGGGTGGGTCTGGAAAACATTTGCAGAAAAGGGTTAAAAATGTCCGCCCCTCAGATATCCACCATTCCCTGGCTTCAAATTTGTTTTTTTATGGGGATTCACGCCTAAAATCTGTAAAAAAAAACCTTGAAATGCAGACCAAGCCCTGTCTAACCAAGAACTGTTCCATTTCTCAATATTTAAGAAGACTATTCCACTGACTATTCCGGCATTTTAATAAACCTATGAGGATGCAAGGGAGATAGATCTAATGAGTTTGAACGGAGAATTGAAAATAAAATATAATCAAATAAGTCAGAATAAGTCCTGGGTAAGTCAAAGGTAATACATTCCCTGAGACCCAAGTCTGTACAAGATTATTTAGCAATTCTACTAAATAGAAAACACTCTTTATTCCTCAGCTTGGAGCTCATAGAGTTAGCAAAAACCCACCTTCCCCATTTCTGTGGTATTCACATGTGACATGAGGGTCACACTCACCTCTGAATGTCTGCATATCTTGCTGGGGTGATGAAGGTTATTTATTGATACTGCATAGTTATCATTTTTGTTCACTAATCACTTGGTCTCTTCAACTAAGAAAGAATGTTCATTTAGGGGGTGAGGTGGCGGGAGGTAGTTGTTTTTGTTCTACTGTTTTATACCAGTGGCATCAGGTAGTGTTACGATTTTTGTTTAAATAAACTCTCTGAAATTATTTTCGACTATTTTCTCCTTCAATTAACATGCAATAGTAGCCCATGCCTGTATATCCAAAAAGCATTATTTCACACTAAATCAGAATGATTACATTTCAATTTCATGTGGTTTCAAATTGATATATAAAAATACTTTCCATGTATTTCAATTTGTTTGATGCGAATTTGCAAACGATTTCTCTATAACCACGTGGACAGCATTAGTTGCGGTACCAGCATGGACGTTTTATATGGATTTGGGCTTACCTACGCCCTGATATGATATTTTATGTGTTTTAAATGGCCCGGTTGGCTATATAATGGATACTAAATGGCTGAACAAGCAAAGAACTTAGTGATTTTTGGTCATTTACGCATCTTTTCCAGCCCTTGAATCACCCACCCACACACCCACCCTCCCCAGTCTGGGTATTTCGGGTGCTTCTTGTTTCTGTTTCGTATGTAGTAAATGTGGCCAACATAAAACCGGCTTCATTGTAAGTGCAGTCCATTTCAAACAAAGGTTATAATCACGACTTGAAGTAAAACGAAACGGCTAAATTTCAAGTCAGAATCCTTGTAATGAAAAATAAAGTGCTAACTAACTAACTTACCAAGTCAATACCGCAGAGTTCATCCAGAAATTGCAATTTGTTGAATGGAGTTACAAACTTCCCCAGTTACTCTAAACGGTCGAATGCCCCGTTAACTTTTGCACAAAAATGGATTTCCTTGTCCAGTGTGAAATACGGTCCAGAACAGAAATGACCGATGTCCACAAGCAATAGACTAACGCACAGTCAACCTGAGTTCAACTTTAGTTTCAGTTTAAAAAGCACGAAATTTAAACAAAATTCCCACCAAGCGTTACGAGGAAACCATGGAGGAAAGTAGTATATAAGTTAGTGATACAATTTTGTCTTTCCTAATCAATTATGACACCAAGTGAGTATTTATTGTTTCAGCATCCCTGTAATATTTCCATCTCAGGACCTAGTGGTTCATGAAAAACAGATTTTTAAAAAAAAAACTGATTGATATGAAATGAAACATGATTTATTTCAAATTGTCCTTCAAAAAATCATTTTGTGTTATAAAGAATGGCAAAAGACTTTCACTTTACGTAATGAAAGTGAAGATATCAAATTCATCGAAGGTATTCCCGACGATGAATTTGACATTGTTAATGATGTCACTATACCACATCTTGTAGTTTTCGGTGATACGTTATTAGATAAAGATGAAGGAAAAATCAAATTATGATTTACTCATAAAGGACATCATCGAAATGCAAGCATTATTTACATAACCCAGAATATGTATCCACAATCAAAGTCCAGTTGTACCATAAGTTTAAATGTACATTATATGATTTTATTTCAAAATACATGAGATAGAGGACAAATTAAAAGTATTGGCAAATCAAGATGAATTACCACATTTAAATTCAGCTCATCAAGATGCAACGAGTGTCAATCATGGTTATTTTTTAAATGATTTTCACATCCTAGAACTACTGATTCATTGAGATTAAAAACTAATGTTTTTCATCCATGGGTAACACAAGATGAACGTGGACCTATCATTTATATAAAACTATAAAAAGGATAGTGTTATGATATTTGTGTCAGTTGTTGCAAATCTGTTAACGAGTACACATCACCATCATGGTATCTTACGTACATTCTTTGGAAAAACTTCGTCATCAGACCAATCCATTGAAAGAGAAAATTTACTTAAGGAAGGATTTAAGAAACTTTTAAAATGGTTTATATTAGCAAGTAGAATCATACTAATTAAGAAAATTAAATTGCAAAACCAAACTTTAACCTACATGAACAAACACAAACACAATCTTGAACAACTTGCAGATCCAAGAGTAGATCTTGCAGCGAAATGAAACATTATATTAAAACCAGGTGGTGGAGGGTTTTTTGGTGGAATTATTATTCGTAATATAATTCGATGAGATGGTTATAAAACAACTAGAAATATTCAATCAGCGGTTAAGAAGAAGAAAACACATAAGAAAAGAAAGTCACCTAAAAGAACATCAAATAATTCATCAAGTTATAGAGAGATAAAAACGTAACAAAAGGTAGGACCTAAATAAATAGAGGATATTCACGAAAATTTGATGAATACCGAAAATATCTCGTGAGTGGCTACAAAGAAATATGAGGATCTTCACGAGCGACGTGAAATTTTCGTGAATTTTCTTTTTATTTAATGCTCTGCGACTACAAACTCTCCAATTTGTGGCCTTTATTTGCCATTAAGGCGCAAAATTTATGTGCCGAACCGGCGTCCATACAAAAATTACAACAACCAAACTCCAACCATTGGAATGTGTGAATATCCGCACAAAAAGTAGTCCCGTCTTATTTCTCCCCTAACTTTACGATTTACCAAGGCTGGCGAATTGAAATAATCGCAATGTGTTTCGAAGAAATAGAACAATAACAAAAAATACCACTTTCTTATTTTCAATAACAAGACACGTCATTTTATTTTTTTTGAACTCAATGCACTGAAGACGTGTGAAGTAGAACTGAAGAAATTTGAAAGTGATTTCGGCTTTTCGCTGGAAGGTGAATGAGAAAGTCAAACTTTGAAACCGCTGATTTAATGAATTGATTTAGTCACTGTCACTATCAATTATTCGAATTCGTTTGTATTTGGGACTCTGGAATTCATTACTGATGTGCTGACTCGTTTAAAGTACATGTGATTCGTCATCCGAACCTACGATGAAATATCGATTTCTAAATATCATTTTGATATTTCGTTTTGCCGACCGACAGGGGAATATGACTTAATTTTTCAGCGTGAATTGATGCCTGAGCATTAAATAAATCAAATAATTCATCAAGTTATAGAGAGATAAAAACTTAACAAAAGGTAGGACCTAAATAAAAACATGTACATAAATTTTGAAATTGCACCTCATAATTCCCTAGCTATCAAGCATATAAAAACAAAAGCATTACTTGTGAAAAATCTCCAAAAAGAAAGAAAAATATCACCACTTAAGTTAACACATGTAGTGTCAATAACAAAAGATCGTGTAAAAAATGTAAATCATGAACGAATATACTCTGTACAAAATACAGAGTATGTACCATTAAAAGAAAAGATTCCCACAATGAACGTTTTAGAGCTTTAAATTCTCCTAAATCTATTCCTGGAATAAATAAAGTGTACTCGCTTCGCACATATGTAAATAGCAATGCATTTTATTTGTTTCATTTCACCTATAGATACTGATAGAGAAGGATGGTGAGACAAAGTAAGAAACAAAAAATTCCTTTAGTGAAAAAAATATGGTGGTATGTTATTGGCAATGAGCCAAACTCCTCCAGCATTTCAAAAAGAAATAATAGAAAAAGCACCTAAAGAATTAATTAATTGTTTGTCAGAATGCTGTATTTATCTTTTAAAAGGCAATGTACAGCTAACACCTATTCAGAAACAGAAATTGTATCCGCAGCATAAAGAACTAACAACACTTACTAGTAAATCAGTTTATGTTAAAAAAAACAAAAAACAAATATTAAATCAAAAAGGTGATTTTTTACCATCACTTGGAACACTTGCTCCAGTGGTTGGACTTGCAACAAATATTGGAAACATTAGTCAGTAAAATATGAAGAAAATGGCTTTGGTACCGTATCAACTATTAGAAGATATGTAATGGTTTAGAAATGAAAAAGCACAACATCTTAGATTACCACCTAACCCACAAATTACAAATACTTCACAACTTCAGAATAATTTATCATCAGTGTTAGACAATTCAGAGTTATCAGAAAGTGCGAAAGAACTTAAGTATGGGGAGACTTTGCAAAAATTTCAAATGTCACATAAGAAAGCAATACAACCTTCACTGTCATACCCAATTCAGAAGAAACAAATCTTTATCTTTCCGAGATTGAATTATAGAAAATGTACCTGTTACCATGAGATGCAAAGCAATGTCATTATTATCTGTTTTATCAACTCAGTAAATATCAAGAGTTCCCCTGAGGATAGTTGGTCAGAGTCTCCTACATGCATATCTCAAACACGAAAAAGTAAGAAAAAACAGTGGAGCGAAGATACACCAAAATCATTACTAAAACGTAAAATATCTACAGGCTTGGCAATTTCAGGAGAGCGATTTTTTAGCTCTCCTTACTGCCCTCCTGAAAGAATTAAGGAGCGCGAAAAATAGCCCTCCTAAATATTTTGGTCTGGGATGATTGAGATTACATGTATTATTCTCACATTAAATTTTTGTTGTAAAGCAAAAATGTAATTTAACTTCGAAGTCACATAACATCACGTAATTTCATTTTGAAAGTGGTTTAGTGGTAAAAGGTAATGGCTGCAACCTTACACAAACACAGTTGCAATCATTTGAAGCAAAATGGGTCACAGCAATATTTTTTTTTCTGTCAGTTTCAAGTTCAACAACTGACATCACAGTTTGAGGGGTAATTATTCAAGGAATATTGACACTATAATATACTACCATTACTACTATCCTGTCACTTGAAGCACTTGGGGGGTTGAAGGTGGTAGTGGCAGGCGTATGACTTTCTTGGACAACAGGTCTGGGTACACACACAAGTCTTGTCAAGTGTGTGTTCGGTTGTTGTGTGAGACATCTAGGTGTCTAAGAGATTTCGCTTTACCTTAGTAAAGTTAATAAAATCACTGATGTAATAGTCTGTTGGTTTCAGTTTCAATGAGTTCGTTCAACTGGATCCTTAAAATGCTGTGTAAAGCTAATTGCTCTCCTAAGCTGATTGAGGAGAGAGATTTGTTGCCCTCCTGCATTTTTCAGAATGCCAGGCCTGTATCTAGATGTTAAATTTCTGACAAATGGGAAGCCCATTGAATAATTTATTAAATGAATTGTAGTACAATACAAAAAATCCTGCTGGTTATGGTTGTGTACAACGAGTATATAAATCAGCACATCAAAAAGATAATTCTATTATACTTGATCAAGGAAAAGATTGCTTAAAGGGAGAAAGAACATATACTTTACATAAACTTATCTGGAGAAAGTTTTCAAGACGTAAAACTATAGTAGGTGGTATTGATCACCAATGGCAAATTGATTTAGCAGATTTACAAGTTTACAATCCTACAATAATCAATTTCCTTATTTAGTTTTGTGGTACTGATGTGTTTTCAAAATATACATGGGTGTTACCTATATGTAACAAATCTGGAGAGACATTAACAAAATTATTTCAAACTATTTTGAAAACTTCTGGTCGTAAGCCATTATCATTACAATACAAGTTCTGAATTTAAAAATAAGGTGGTTCAGAAATTTCTGAAGAGAGAAAATATTCATTGTTTACACAACAGAAAATCCTCAAACAAAAACAAGTATTGTAGAACGATTTCAATGAACAATAAGAAGATGATAAAAAATATATTATCGAATAAGTTCTTAATACACAGTCACGATTTGTGGGGAAGAAAATTATTAAAGAACTTAAAGTACATTGGGAAGGATATCCAAAGAAATTTGATAGTTGGATTCCCGAAACTGATTTGGAAAAAAAACAAAAATGTCATCAAATGAAACTTCATTACCTAACGAAAGAACAACTGTTGATGTACAAAGTCAGCACAGTCAACAATTCAAAATTTGTGGAAAACGTGTTGCAAAAAATCAAGAGATTTATTTTACACAGATTATTATAATTTATGGTAATATAATTACTGACATTGCACATTTGAGTTTGCAAAACCCCAACAAAGAATTGTGGTTTGTGTTATTAAGTAGTTCTTTGGGCTATATTCTTCCAAGTCCAGGTTTAAAATATTTGAAACAACTGCAAGAAGACAGAAAAGAATTCGGTTTACATAACACTTCTGAGTTATAGTTCTATGAATATGTTTCCAAATATTACACAATGTTGTTTTCAAACACAATTACCTAAACCCATTCATCTTGATAAAGAACGATGGGAAGTACAGTTAAAACTAGAAGTCCTGTCATGAATTGCGCACAAATAGCACGTTGATCTGCGCTTTAATCTACGCGTTATGACCATAGTAATGTTATCAAATTCTGTACATATGACCTGTGCACAAGCAATGTTTCAGCCAATGGACCTCCGGGTAGCCTGGAGGTCCATTGGCAGAAACATTGCCTGTGTTTTCTATGAGTAACCAGGAGAACCTGCCGTGCTTTGGATGCCATTCGATGTGGCAATTGCGCGCAATTCATGGGCGCAATTAAGCGTAGAAAAGCGCACAATTCGTGACAGGACTTCTAGTTTTAACTGTAGGTTTAGTTGAGGTAATTTTACCTTCATAGACAAAAACGTTTACAGATGAAGAATCTGTTTTTCAAATCATTGTGACAGATAGCAAAATATCGACTAGTATCAATAAATCATCTCTGAAACATACGATTTACAAATGTGTTGCTGTTGTTGAATTAAATATTTTACCAGGTGCTTATGCCATAGATGCAATGCAATCAGAAATTCAAGAAAAACTTGGAGATATATTTAAAACATTTGACGTATCATTTCATGTTGAATATTCACATCTCCAAGGCCATGTGAAAATAGTAGGAAATAGTATTGGGAAAGTGTGTAATGAAATGCCAGAAAACTTTATTACAAAAACTGGGATGTAAAAATATTTTTCAGGTCATTTTTCCAAACACAGGGGGAGGTGCATTTAAATATAATGTAGATTTCAATATTGATTTCAATTAACATTTTATTTATTCAGACATTGCAGATTATACATTTTTAGGTGATACTGAAGCACCTATTTATGAGTAATTCCCTTTGAATCACGAAAAGAATGTCAACACATTCACAGAGAATATGATAATGTACATTATGTACCAGTATCAAAATCTTATTTGATTAGATTAGTATAAATATAAATGGGAACACTGGTAAACCTATTCAGTTTGTCAGTGGTAAGACTGTTGTAAAGTTGCAGTTTAGAGAGCAGAACAAATTACATTCGTAAAAGTAATGCCTGTATATCAGAGTATACCACGTCAATATAGGTATGGATTAGGTTCTTTTTTTTGTTCAGCAATGAGAACAGCTGTATCATTTGTAAAACCCATAGCAAAAAATGCATTTCAAACTTTAAAACGTGAAGGTTTGAAACGTGGTATACAGTTGGCAAAAGAACTTTTAGGAAAACGTTAAGCACCTAAAGAAATTTTATTTACTCATGAAAAAGATCTTTTGAAATCAGTTGGTGAATCTGCTTTAGGTATAAAAAGACGAAAACGAAAAACAGTAAGTCATCCTAAAAACTTTTCGCAAAAAGGAGAGACGTATAGAGCTCCTGTAAAACGAAATTCAAGACCACTTGATATATTTGATTAAAATCATGATGTTGCACAGATCATGCGAACAGTTTGGAAGTAGTTTTGATCCAGATAATGTTTCACCAATATCAAGTGGTATAGAAAATATTGGTGAAATTAAACAGTTTCCAATAGCATCTCTAAACAATTCTTCACTGATAGAATTTTTAATTTCAAGACAAAAATAACCAAGTGTTTAGATATTGCAGCATCTACACTTGAAGTTCAATTTAAAATTACAAAACAAGATGGGTGTGCTTTTTAGCTCCAGATACACAAATTGCTCCCATTAATATTTTTTTCATAGTGTGTTAGCAAAATTGATGTCACATTGAATGGCAATTGTATATCACCACTAATACAGATCTTTATCCTTATAGAGGATTTTTGGAGAATTTTCTTAGTTATTCAAGGGTTGTGAAAAAAACCACAATTGGTTGCAAGTGAAATGTGGAATCCAGATTCTCCTGCCACACACACTGAAACAGCAAAAAGTTCATCTAACAAATGTTTGACTGAACATACAAAATTAATTGGTGCTAGTAAGTCTGTACAGTTAAGGGGAAAACTACATTTTGGTCTATTTGTGCAAGAAAAATATTCACCAAATTAAATTGCACCATATTCCATCTAAATATTGTCTGATTGGTGGTGAACATGGGAAAATTATAATTTAAAAAGCTATGTTTAAAAATACCAACATTAGATTTAATTACAAAATTTGCAAATGATCTTATGAACAAATAGATGGTTCAAGTTACAAAATGCCCAAAAAGCATGTTGAAATTAAAACATTTACAATTGGAAATGGTCTTCATTCACAAATAGAATATCATCTGTTTCATAAACAGATAACAAAATGAATTATTCTTGGCTTAGTATCTAATAGAGATATAAATGGAGATATTTGCACAACTCTATTTAATTTCCAACATTTCAATTTGAATAAGTTGGAAGTAACAGTAGATGGACATTCCATTAACTCACGTCCCTTTGAACCAACTTTCGAAGGTGGACTTAGTGGACTTTATCTAAATTCATATTTATCATTGTACGAAGCTATGGGCTTTTTTGGACAAAATCAATCATTTAATTTATCTTTGTTGGATTATGCAAAATGATATACTCTCTGGGGAACTGATTTGACACCTGACCCAGGCCTGGCATTTTCAGGAGAGCGATTTATTCGCTCGCCTACTGCTCGTCTTAAAAAATTAAGGAGGGCGAAAACTAGCCCTCCTAGCCTTAGAAATTGATGATTACCATAACAGATTATTTCTAAAGCACACACCTCATTTTCAGATCGCTGCCATGTTAGTGGTCTCTGTAAGACGACCACACTGCCCCTCTCACACCTCCGGGCCTTACCGAGGCCCGGAGGTGTGGGAGGTGCAGTGTAGCCGTCTTACAGAGACTACCTTGTTAGCAACACTAAATAAAATGTACAAAGCCCACAAGGCAGAATTCATTAGTAGTAAAACTTCATTTTGCCACTTTTAGCTTTTGTAAGCTTAAAGAGAGCTAATCCCCTCCTAGGCCATGCAAGGGGAGCGATGTTTAGCCCTCCTACATTTTTTAGAATACCAGACAAGCTGATCGGTGTAGTAATGAGCCAATGGCTCATCCTATAAACTCTTGTAATCTTCGAATTGAACTTCAGTTTGTTCAAGCTCTCAACGAAATGATCAACGTCGTCGTCTATGACGAATTTGAGAGTGAGATAGAGATCAACAGATTTAGAGAAGTGATATTTAACTATTAAAAAGATGATTCAGTGTAAACATTGCAAGATGTGTGAAGAAGAAAAAATACAAACATTATTTCAAGAATGTGTCATGATAAAACTGACAAAATCTATTGAACAGAAAATGAAAAATATCTGTGAAGAATGTCAAACACA
Source organism: Pictodentalium vernedei (assembly GCA_031216915.1). NCBI lineage: Eukaryota > Metazoa > Mollusca > Scaphopoda > Dentaliida > Dentaliidae > Pictodentalium > Pictodentalium vernedei. Next base: position 86,628,185 of record CM062297.1, on the reverse strand, counting down.
CACAAGAACATTAATAGATATGTACATTGCAGAATGTTTACAGAAACTGCGTCTAGTGACTATACTACAGAATCTACACAAGACAGCAAGAATAATAAACTTATTAGAATATTGTGCTTGTTTTGACTTTGAAATAGACTGCCAAAAAAACATTCAAAAGTGGACAGATTTAGTTAAAAGAGACTGGTCACATTATACAGCATATCTTGGCTAACCACTCTTTGTCAGCCCTTCTCAGGGCTAAGAACATGGAAACCTTACAATTGCAATATATACTCGACAGTTCTCAAAGGATACCACCCTTAAATGGAAAAGTGTGTTCAAAAGACCTTTTACCAAAACGAAAGCCTAAACATAAACAAGGTTATATTGTGAACACAGATTCATTGAAAGAACCAGAACATTGAATAGCAATATATACCACTCAAAGTTAGCTAACCACCAAATATTTGACACATCATTGTAAAATTTTCGTGTGACATATGTGCGATATTTTTGGTGGATATGATTGAGGAATGTATTGAGATGGTCCCCAGTTTTTACATTAGCTCTCTTGACAGGCAGACTTTTCGTGGCAGTCATGGAAAGCATGTACCCCTTGATTTTCCGTGTACTGTCTAGATGTACATGACATGTGTAGGGCATTCAATCTTCATTTCAACAGAAACCCTTGTGATTTAATGATTGAATATGGCAAATGCAAATGTAAGAAGACATTTGTCTGAAGCAGAAATGTGGCGGGCTGTAGGGATGGTGGAGCAAGGGGCTACCCATCGTCAGGTTGGTGAAGCCCTTGGTGTGCACAATACGGTGATCACCAGAGCCTGGGCAAGATTTCAGCAGTGTGGCACACCATTAAGACGGCACGGTGGTGGCAGAGATAGGGCAACATCTGCAGCTGAAGGCCGGGTTTTGATCATTCAGGCCCGTAGGAACCGCTTTGCCACAGCAACCCAGCTTCGCAGTGACCTTCAGAATGCATCCTGGGTAAATGTTTCGAAGCAGACTATCCGGGCAAGGTTGCACGAATGTGGTATCCCGTCGAGTAGACCATGTATTCGCATTCCGCTGTCCCAGAACCACCGCCAGGTACTATAGTGAACTGATTTAACACTGAAATTCCCCAAAGACATTTTTGGTCGCCAGAGTGAACATTTTGTAGTAATTTCAGTGCTAAATCAGTTCACTATAGCACATCAAAACCTGGAAGGAATTAGGCGAACACATGTCTATGGGAGTTTTCAGTGTTAAATCAGTTCGCCCAAGTGCCTTTCCTTACTACTTGTGGTATAGGCACCCTCCTCCTCTCAATCGGGGGGGGGGGGGGGCGGGATCCGAACACTATTTCGTTTATTTTATTTTCATTATGCTTCACAAAGAACAAGAAAACAAGGCCAAATGAAAACAAAATAGTGGTACGCCTTGCAATCGAACTCTCCGTGTCCATGATTGTTTCTGCCGATTGAAAAAATATCTGCGGTAAAATCTGAGTGATATGCAAAATTAGATTTGCTCAGTCTCCGTGACAAAGTCGAAAAAAGGGAAAAACTCCCTTCCGCCACATTCACTTAGTTAAAATGTAGAATAAAGCCATTCGTTATATTGAGTCCAGATTGATTGTAAACTGAAGTCCACACCAATACCATGTGCTGCTCTCGTCAAGTCAAGTGGACGTGCAACATAACTTTGATCAAATTTCAGGATTTTTTTTTCAAGGTCCAATGGCTAGAAAGAAATAGCCCCAGTAAAGTAAATTATATACCAAAATGTTTGGTAAGAAACAAAGAACATGTGGAAACTGAAATTTGCTATGGAACTGTTGTTATGTGGTTGAGAGCACTGCCTGAAAGTCTGCTATGGCATATGTAAGAGGCCAAACTTTTGCCAGTAAACTACCTTATAATAACTGAATGGTTGTATTTCGTAATCCTTCTAGAGCAGGCTCGGAGAAATATTTTTGTCATTCATGACAAGAATGAGAAGTAACACTAATTCCAATCCATGGTATCTACAGTTCTCAAATGCTGCCATTTTGTTTTGTTGTTTTTTATGAAGAAAGTTCAGCAGGGGTCAACTCCATACAGTTCAGAGCAACAGGCATGGAAATACATGTGACTTTATGAATGAAAAATGAAAACTGCGCAATGTGAACATGTTGTGGTAATTGTAACTCATAATTCTGTTGAAAATGGTTTAATATTTGAATTAACTGATTTGGTTTAGCGTGTATCATTGTTCATTCTCTGTTTTACTTTGCATAATTTGTTTTGAAACTATCGCCCTCCAGCAACACCCCCACCCTCCCCCCCCCACCCCCACACACACACCCCATAGTTCGTTTCTGGGAAGGTGGGCTGTTATTAGAATCGACCGATTTTACAACAATAATAGCTTATTTGTTGATTGAATCCAATTTGATTGGTAGTCAATGAAAGATGTGAACAAAACCATGATTAATTCGGTTAACCCTTTACCTAACGAATATTACGCCTGCGTAATTTGCAAATTGAGCAGTTGAAAATAATACTTTTTTATAATATTTCAACAAAACCATATCATGTGAGCCCTCATTGGAACGAGCTCGATGAGCGCGTTCCAATGATGGGTCACATGATATGGTTTTGTTGAAATTTTGGGAAACAGTTTAAAAAATAGTAATTAAAATAATAAATGTTGATGTTCCCTGCGTTGGGTAAAGGGTTAATGATTTCATTTATCGGTAATTTCATGAGCGTTCCGGTCTCATTTCGGCAATTTAACGGTTCAGGGATAATTTGTCTCCAATCAAAACCATAGGTATATACTTCATAATAAATGTCCGTCAGAGGAGTGTGTCAATGTTCATTTTGCTACAAATCTTTAACCTCTATCTTGCCGGCGATTTGAAATGACTCTTTTATATGAATTTTTGGGTGAACGCCATTAGTGCTTTGGTGTTTTGGTCTGCATTTTTGTTTCTATTTTCTTCGACAAACTTTCGTCTGCTAATATTTCCGAAACCTGACGCCATACTGTTTGTTTACGGACGAACATGCGATGATTAAATAGTGCGTGCGCACATTAAATATGCTAATAAGTCGGCCACGTGCGTCACGTGAGATAGATATCTATCTCACATAGCCTTCTCGCGTGAGGCACGCTTATCTTCCATATGAAATTTGGAGTGGGAGAAACATTTGAACAATATGCTAATTGCTCAACATCATCGATTTTAATGTAATCTTTCTTTGTGTTTCTCTCCTCCGCCTCTACTCGGCATGTATTAATAAATTTCTGTTGACGATTTGTAACACGAGTATATTTCCCATGGTAACGTGCTGCGAGCACAATGTGCGACAAGTTAATATCCTGAAAATAACCGTCCTATTCGAATTAACTGGAAGATGCGTCCTGGAACCCTCCTTTTGATCAACAGGTGGCGACATATCATCCGTTTGTTGCAACGGGGACCGTCTGCAATGCAGACGGTGCCTTGTTGCACCCAACGGATGATTTTTACTTCATTTTCAATATGAGAAAACACAAATCGAGGGACAAGGGCATTATTAAAATGCCATCCACCCGGCTCCTTCCATGCGATTGGTGGTCGCTGGTAGCACTCGACCACTTAATCAACAGCAACTCTTTCTTCCAACTATAATATTTGTTATTCACCATTTTCCAAATACTGTTATGCTTCATTCAGCGATACCTTATTTTAAAGATTTCTATCTTGCTGTTTTGATGGAAAATTTGAGCTTTCGTCGGGTAAACTTAAACGCCATTTGTTCCGACATGGAGACAGCTTACATAAGCTTCAGCTTGTTGCTGGATCCATTTTCCAAATCACAATTTGTGGCCAATATGTACAATATCTTTTGTACCTTTATATACATGTTTGGAAATACAATATTGTCAAACAAACAGATGCAGCTTAATTAATAAATCATGCAACACACAAAAGTAACCCATGCCCCCCCCCCCCCTCCGCCCTCCCCCCCTCACAAAATAATGATTTTAAATATCACGCGTGTGTTCAACACCCTGAAAGTAATACATTGGAAACCACCCTCTCCCCACGACCACCACTAGCACAAGCATACTCTCCCTGTTCCTGTAAAACAACGTATCTACCCAAGCCAGAAAATAAGCCGACTGTCATCTGCAAAATGAGGTCCCCAGAGAGTGAATTCAGTGATGCTACCCCGCATAGCAGGGTAGCATCACTAAATTTACCCTCTGTGTACCTCAATCTGAATGAGGGTCTCAAAACTAAACAGAAAGAGGTAACCAGAGGATAAATTTGCCCACTGTATTGGATAGCATCAGCAAATTCACCCTCTGGGGACCTCATTCTGCAAATGTCAGACTACTTATTTTCAGGCCTGCATCTAACTCACATTCACACTAGGACTGTAACGATTAATCGATTAATCGATTATTGATCGGTCACGGCGAAATCGATTAGTATTTTTCGTTGTCGAATAATCGGTGAATTGTACCCCGCTTTAGACGTTTAATAATTAAAAGAAAATTTGATGAAAAAACTATTGTTTCTAAAGGTAAAGAGTTAAGAACATGGATGTTAAACCCCAAGAAGCCATTGGAAGTATTTGTCTTTCAGGTACATTCATCAAAGCTTTCATGTTCTGAACTTTTGAACCGTCTGTGTAATAATCAAGGCCGGTCGGCAGTTGCGAAGTTCGCAACTGCCGACCTGTCTTGATTATTACACTGACGGTTCAAAAGTTCAGAACATCAAAGCTTTGAATGTACCTAAAAGAGGATCGTCTTCGTTGTTTACTGGAGGTAGGTCAACTGACTTGAACTTCATTTTATCGACTTCAAAGAGAGGGAGGGATAGGGGGGGGGGGGTCATCTAGGTACGATTAATCGATTATTATCGATTATTTGCGACGATTAATCGATTCCTAAATTAAAAATCGTGACAGCCCTAATTCACACATGTAGTCAATACCAATTACAATTTTGAAATGTTAGCGAAGTTGTATTATCGATGTGTGAACCATTTCACAAACTCCAGGCACTTTCCTGCAGAGTAAAATAAAAATACAGAAGCTAGATTTTTTCAACGTTTTCCCAATTAGTTTGAATGTTTGACTATTATTCTCTGTTTAAACCCATTTAAAAATAAGAAAATGACGCTTTCACAATCATCTGATGTTCTGTGACCTTTTTTCTGTCAACACTGTACGCATTGTGAATACATACAGTTAAAACTAGAAGTCATGTCACGAATAGTGCGCTTATCTAGGCTTCATTGCGCGTTGGAATTGCGCGCAATTGTCATATCGAATGGCATCCAAAGCACGGCAGGTGTTCTTGGTTACTCATAGCAAACACATGCAATGTTTCTGCCAGTGGACCTCCGGGTTACCCGGAGGTCCATTGGCTGAAACATTGCTTGTGCACAGGCCATATGTACCGAATTTGATAGCTTTACTTGGGTCATAATGCGTAGATTAACGCGCATATCAACGTGCTATTTGTGCACATTTCATGACAGGACTTCTAATTTTAACTGTATAGAACATACCAATAGTAGCTTGGTGTACCAAATGTTCACCACGAGTGGTGAAGTGGTGATAACCGCGAGCCTTTGGGGCGTGGTTAACACCACTTCACCACGTGTGGTGAACATTTGGTACACCAAGCTACTTTGGGTATATTTTATTTATACCATGATCGTCAGATTAATAAGAGTTAAATGTTGAATAAATCAATATTCACGCGTGCGATTCTGTTTTTGTCTACATGAGCACCGGCGGACGGAACTTCCGCTGGCAATTTTATCGCCGAAACGAAATAGAAAAAAACGAAACGCGCAAATTACGGGGCGTTTTTTTCATTTTAATACCATAATAACATACTATTTCGAGTTATGGATGCTCAATTAACATGACACAACGTATGTTTGTTAATTTTTGGTATCTTATGAGGTAAACTTATTTAAAAACGTAATAAATAATTGCCGGTTTCATTTCACTCTTCACGAGGCGATGAGTGGTAAATTTTGACAAGTTTGAATTCAAGGCGAGGTCACCAAAGGTCATCTTGGATGTAGTTCTACTGAAGGTGTAAATTTTAATTACTGAAATCCCATTGCTGGCGTGTTCATCACGGTTGGTGTGTGAAAGCTAAAATTTCTGTCATAGGCTTTTTATATATAGTAGAATAGGTAATCATGGTATAACATATTGGCACCATACTTTCTATTAATATAATAGTCTAGGAGACGAGATTTGCTACTTTTTCTGCTTAAAAGAATACAAACTTGCAAATTACTGTAAAAACAAAGTGGACAGTTACTTAGTTGCTTCTAATTAGCTTGCAATAAGAAGTCAATGCTGGAAAGTACTCCCCTAATGGAACCAGGAATTTAACCAGTTCAAGTCAGATGAGTTCTGTCAAACAAGACTGAATTGGTTAAATTCCTAGCAGCACATAGGGGAAAATGATATAAAGGCTTGTGATTGGTGGAGATGCAAGACTGCACAGTGCAGATAAAAGGGCAACAGAGGCCCACTCATGTTTGACGTTTCGTTTTTGCAGACCGATAACAAATCCACAAAGCAAGTACTATTTCTCTTTCAGTGCAGTTGACCAGACAGGCAGTTTTTTTCATAGGTTTCAACTGTCTGAAAAAGGGGCTGGATCTTCATGCCACATTTGCCATAATTCACCGTTGGCCCTTCTACGTGTTCCAGACAAGGGAACCGTGTAGTTCAAGGGGCCATATAGTTCTTTTTTCCACCAGGGACTTCCAACATTTTTGCAATATCGCTGGTCACTTGGGATGGGATCGGGTTTATTAAACTCCTGCGAAAATTCGAAATTCGATTCTAAATTCAATTCGAAAGTCAATATTCGGTTCGATTCGAAATCGGAAATGCGAATACACTTCGATCATAACCGTGAATGTTTATAGTATTGATTTTTTAGTATTGATTTTTTTTTATTTATTTCTACTTTTCACCTAGGATGAGGTATACAAAGTAACATAATTTATCTTTTACATTAACCCTTTCCCTAACATGAAAAGCAGACGACACTTTAAAAAAAAATTCTCGAATAACTAATTTTATTAATTTTTTGTCTCAAAAACATAGGTTATGACCCCTCTTTGGAACGAGCTGGACGAGCTCGTTCCAAAGAGGGTTCATAACCTATGTTTTTGAGACAAAAAATGAAAGAAAATAATGAAAATTAACTGGCGATTTTTTAGAATAGCGCTGGCCGGTTGTGGTCGTTACGTTGGGTAAAGGGTTAAATAAAATACATGTCTGTGGTAGTTATAACATATACATATTAGACTAGTACATCTTTTTTTTCTCTCCCTCTCTCTCTCTCCCTCTCTCTCTCTCTCTCTCTCTCTCACTCTCTCTCCCTATCTCTCTCCCTCTTCCCTACCTCCCCTCCCTCCCTCCCTCCCTCCCTTCCTCCCTCCCTCCCTCTCTCCCTCTTTCTCTCTCTCCCTATCTCTCTGCCTCTTCCCTACCTCCCCTCCCCTCCCCTCCCCTCCCTCACCCTCCCCTCCCCTCCCTCACCCTCACCCCCTCCCATCCTCCTCCCCCTCTCTCTCTCCCCCCCCTCTCTCTCTCTCTCGTGGATATTAACATTATTATAATCAATGACAGTAACTGGGTTGATATCCAGAGGTGGGTGGTGTGTGGTAGAGTGGGGTGGGTAAGTATAGCCTAAGTAATGAAGCGAATTCCACCAACAATATATTGGGCTTAAATTTATTACAAGTATGTATCTTATCACCGTTAGATCTAATTAAGCTTTTGTGGCTTAATTTTAGTACACGATGAACTCGCAGACACACGAATAAAGTTAATCTTGGGTAATTTCAAAGGGTATCTAGTATTAAAAATACTGGTTACAGACGAGCTAGTTCCAAAGAGGGTGCATAACCTATGTTTTTGAGACAAAAAATGAAAAAAAATAATGAAAATTAACTGGCGATTTTTTAGAATAGCGCTGGCCGGTTGTGGCCGTTACGTTGGTTAAAGGGTTAAATAAGATACGTGTCTGTGGTAGTTATAAAATATACATATTAGACTAGTACATCTTTTTTTTTCTCTCTCTCTCTCTCCCTCTCTCTCTCTCACTCTCACTCTCCCTATCTCTCTGCCTCTTCCCTACCTCCCCTCCCTCACCCCTCCCACCCCCTCTCTCTACACTCTCTCTCCCCTCTCTCTCTCTCTCGTGGATATTAACATTATTATAATCAATGACAGTAACAGGGTTGATAGCCAGGGGTGGGTGGTGTGTGGTAGAGTGGGGTGGGGTGGGGTGGGTAAGTATAGCCTAAGTAATGAAGCGAATTCCAACAACAATATATTGGGCTTAAATTTATTACAAGCATGTACTTACCCGAAGTACTTTCCCCCCTTGTATCACACGAAATTTCGGTAGGAGGCACTAAGACCCTTTTATCTACTAAATTAGTTGAGAAATAACCTATCGATATTTAAATGAGAAGATATAGGGCACTTGTCCAACCGATGAAATGTCGCATCAGACGAAATTTCTGTAGGGGAGACTAATCCCCTTTATCTACTCGCTAAAAAGAAATTATTTGAGAAATAACCAACACAATCGATATTTAAGTGAGAAGATATAGGGCACTAGTCCTGTCGACGAAAATAGGGGCGGGCGTGGGTGGGGAAGTTGAATGGAAAGAGTGACTGTGCGCGCTGTGATACAATGTCAGACACTCAGGAATACTAGATGTCATAGTGAGTTGGGTTCTTTTAAACACGATGAACTATTTTTTTCTAAAACTCATTGCCGCCATTACTTGTAACAACTACCTATTTCACTTCTTTGGCAAGAAGCACAACACGAACTCCTATTGGCATACCCCACACCACACCACATCACACACACACACACACACACACACACACACACACACACACACACACACACACACACACACACACACACACACACACACACACACACACACACACACACACACACACAGTCTTGTTTTCCCTACATACCGAGGTACCCCATTGTCTGTCCTTTGTGTAGAATAATGGTTTCAACCTCGTTTTGCCGGTACAGTTCTGGGAAAACAACCGAGGTAAAGGGTTTCTTTTGTCTTTTGTACCTCGGTAAGGCGAAACACGCAAACTCTTTTGTCTAGTTACCTCGTCAAGTTGGTAAGACAAACGCACACACACACACACACACACACACACACACCTTTTTTGTACAATCCATTTTATAGATTATAATTGATCACATTATTTTATATTGAGTATTGTCCTGAGTAGAAACGTAACTGACTTGTAGCTGTAACAGTGTTTGTAGCGCTGTAGCAGTTGTACAACAGTTGTAGCTACATTGTTACAAACACTCTTTCCCCTACAACTGTTCATTTCAACGTATTGTGCTTTTTGGCAGTTGTGAACTTTGAATAGTTATTCAGCTGTTCAACTTCAATAAATGATTTGTTCCACAACATGATCACATTATTTTATATTGAGTATTGTTCTGTTCGATCACAATTGCTAGACACATCGTCAAAAGCATCGGTTTTCTAAAAGAATACCTATGATTATTATATAAACTGAAGTTGAGCAGGCTTTAATTTACAATCGGATCGGCTCCAATCGGCGCTGAATTATCGTTTCATTTTAGTCATCCCGCATTTTTATTTAAAACAAATGGCTTCATGACCGAATGGATTCGATCCGAATGGAGTTGATCCGATTTGAAATGAGTTTTTTTTCCAGGAAAACATGTGATAAAAGTGAGGTATCAGCCCTATCAGCCAGGTTCGTTTAAAAATGTTTATTGCTGCAGTTTCGAAGCTACAAACAAAGTCAACAGTCCGAAAATAGTTTCAAAGCTAGAATACTGGTTTATATTTCAATTTGTAGTCTGGCAAGTGCCACTAAGTGGTAAGGCAAAAAATGCACTCTACATACTGTGTCTTTTAATAATCGGGGTTATTATTTGGAAAAAAACTTTTCTTTTGATGAAGTATCCATTAACTGTGATTCGATTCGAAGTTCGATTCGAAATTCGATTCGTTTTCACCAATTCGATTCGATATTCGATTCGAACAAAATCGGCAATTTGCAGGTCACTGGAGTTTATGATAGATGCTCCGTTGTGTTACCAAACCAAGAGCCCCGATGCGAAACGTATTTACCCACTTCATATTATAATATTAGAACGTTTCTTTTCATGTTCTATCGGTCGATAGTACCTGAATTTGTGTGATTTCTGAAATAAAACCTTCAGCAGCTTTGCCGTACAAAATATGACTTACATTGTTAAGCGTTAACTGTAGCATGCCATCAGTCTTGTAACAACAATGTAGTCGAATCCAAAAACATGACGTCATTTCGAACGAATGACGTCTCTTCGAAAATGACTTGTCACACAAATGCCGTCGCTTTGGGAGTTTCTATATCAACAAATGCCAATGTTAACAACTGCATCATGCTGTTCATGTTATAATTCATTGTTAATGCTTGTGTGAAAAGTTATTTAAATTAATGGAATATAAATTCATGTTTCTCGGACGACAATAGTTGATAGAATTAAGCGGAGTGAAACACAAGTCATAACTGAGACTCATATTCAATTTCAGGATTCACTGAAGTGGTGAACAGCACGTCGTGAGTGAGTTTTTTAATATTTCTGATTCTTTTGAATTCATTGTTTGCAGTTAAAATTGAAAACACACCCACTGAAGATGATATATTTGTTGGTAAGTTTGTGTCTACCGCTGTTGAAAAAAGTTAAACGGACACGAAGCTAGCGTTTGGTGTTGAGAAATTCCAATCGACGCTGTTCAATGGAAGTGGCGCTTACATTTTCTTCGTTCTCTTGTCTCCAGGGAAAAACGTTCCGATAGTACCCGTGTTTTGCCCCAAAACTCCAGTACTATGACTTTTATAAGATGTCAAATTAACCAATCACGGCTGATATTACAAACTTGAGGCATAATAACTTCTGTTGGTAAGTTATCAAGGATATCTCTCTCCGCCAAAGCCCTTTTTAGTGGAGTGACAGAAATGGCATGTGATATGTTTTAAATGTATAACTCATTGTGCACTACGAAGTTTGAGCAAACATATCACAAAAAATTCTTTTTTGCCTTAGGTTTGATAAAGCCGTAGGAAGTTGTATAAACAGGGGCGCTGCTAATCACACGTTTTCGAATTGAATCGAATCAGGTCTATTATGCGAAATTGAAATTCGAAATCGGAATCAAATATCGGATCGAATCAGGGACATCTTGAAGTTGACCGATTGGGGTGGGCTTGGCTCAAGTCCTGACTGAAAAATATTCCAATCACATCATCAAGGCATTCCTTCATCGAAGGCATGCCTTGGTGATGTAGTTGGAATATTATCCAGAAAGGATTTTATTACACGACTTTTCTGTGAAATCTCCATCTACTGCAACACTAAACTATGCGGAAAATGAAAATCTGTTCCGCACACATGTGCCGAACCGAAATCGTTGACGGACTATTTTTAAATAGAAGCGAAACTTCACTGAGAATTTTCAACAAATCGTGCACCGCAATTATAATTTGAATCCCTGGTAATAGCCCCAAAATCGTACCCTGAGTTCCAATGTGTTCTATGTGCCATTTAGCACACAGAACACATTGGAGCTCAGGAGACGAAATAGTAACACGTATTCCCCTAGCAAATTTGGTTGGCGATAAAATGTGTTCTTTGTGTTCCTTGTGTCGACAGTTGCCAAATGAATTGCTGAGTGTCCTCCTAATGATTGTTTTTGATAGAAGTGAAGGGGTGTAATAAACATAGAACCACACACATGTGTGAATGGGTTAATCGATATGGCACTTATGCCATCGCGGAAGGATAAAACTCGAGGCCTGCGGACTTTCGTTCTATCCTTCCGCGCTGGCACTCGTGCCATATCGATTAACTCATTCACACACGCGTGTCGTTCTGTGGATATAGTTCAAAATCAGAAACGGATGCGAGAATTATTGGTACTATGTACTGCACAGGGCCAGACGCCAGCAAAAGCTCGTCGTGGACATTGTTTGACATTGTTTGGAAGCTTTAAGTCTGCTTTCAACAGTGGCAGTAACCAATAAGACTGGGGTGGTAGCTTGGGTTACTATTTTCGTTAATATAGCAGAAATTAGGCTTGGTCATTATTTTAGGCATTATGTGTGTGCAGGTTACATCTGAACTGCACGTTTTGTGAGATGGCATAGACCGATACCAAGTTATATCATTGTAAAATGATTCGGAAGAAAACGACTCGAGCAACCGATTTCTAATCGAACCGAATACCAACTTTAGATGCGAAATCGAATCGAATGTCGAAGCTTCGTAGGGTCCCAGAATGAACCCAATATTTTTGTGAATTATTACTGCAACAAGCAGGGAGTGTTTTAGGATAAGGGAAGACATGCTTGTTGAAAAACACTTAAGCAGCATATTGGGAAAAGGGAAAGCCGTCAAGGAACAAATTGATAAATATTTTATTCATGATGAAAGAGTATTATTAACCCATTGAATAATGGTGGTATCTTCCATGTCTGTTCAATGGCATCAATCGGAAGAGTCCATATTCATTATTGGAGGGTAGAGCAATTAATACTTTCAACATGCAGCCAGGAGGCCGCACTTTAATAAATATTGATGGTCTATCCCACACATTCACTCAGCAGCAATCCCACGTAATGAAATGATGATGTACTGTGTTCGTGGGCCGGACGGAAACGCTTCTCGGGTTCCAAAGGCTAATTAGAATGACGCTGAACTGCGGAAAGTAGATACCATTTTCAACGCTTGGTAGCAGGCCTGGCATTCTGAAAAATGCAGGAGGGCAACAAATCTCTCTCCTCAATCAGCTTAGGAGAGCAATTAGCTTTACACAGCATTTTAAGGATCCAGTTGAACGAACTCATTGAAACTGAAACCAACAGACTATTACATCAGTGATTTTATTAACTTTACTAAGGTAAAGCGAAATCTCTTAGACATCTAGATGTCTCACACAACAACCGAACACACACTTGACAAGACCTGTGTGTGTACCCAGACCTGTTGTCCAAGAAAGTCATACGCCTGCCACTACCACCTTCAACCCCCCAAGTGCTTCAAGTGACAGGATAGTAGTAATGGTAGTATATTATAGTGTCAATATTCCTTGAATAATTACCCCTCAAACTGTGATGTCAGTTGTTGAACTTGAAACTGACAGAAAAAAAAATATTGCTGTGACCCATTTTGCTTCAAATGATTGCAACTGTGTTTGTGTAAGGTTGCAGCCATTACCTTTTACCACTAAACCACTTTCAAAATGAAATTACGTGATGTTATGTGACTTCGAAGTTAAATTACATTTTTGCTTTACAACAAAAATTTAATGTGAGAATAATACATGTAATCTCAATCATCCCAGACCAAAATATTTAGGAGGGCTATTTTTCGCGCTCCTTAATTCTTTCAGGAGGGCAGTAAGGAGAGCTAAAAAATCGCTCTCCTGAAATTGCCAAGCCTGTGGTAGTCAGAATTTGCTAATTTCCTGTCAAAATGATGGAACTCGCCATGGAGATTTGTGTACTTATTGTAAAAAAGGCAGATTATATTAGTAGTGGGGAAAGGCATTAGACGCACTTTTGTATTTTTACATTTAACACTGAAATCACATTGACACCCAGAAAAGACCATTGGGCGCACTTTTGATTTAACACTGATATTCCCACAGACAACGACCTCATTGAGCCAGTTCCAGTGACATCCATATTTGTCCGGTTTTATTAAGAAATTTACAAAGTAGAAATTTTCTGTCAGTTTTTCCCACAATTTAGTTTAACCCCCTGCACTCTGATGTCGAGAATACTCGACACCTCCCCCATTCTAAGCCCCACCACACCTCCCTGTTATCCATGGTTATCCCCCCTGTGTTGTCAGAAATTCAGCAATTTAGATTTTGGTTGACAGAGCTCAATTGGAGCTCTGTCAACCAAAATCTAAATTGCTGAATTTCTGACAACACAAGGGGGATAACCATGGATGACAAATCAGGCGTTTCGTCATCAGAGTGCAGGGGGTTAAAGTATTAAGTACACCAAAACTCTTGGAAATAAATCCGTTATCCTTGTGTTTTCCAGGGTGTATGGGAATTAAATATTATTTATACTGGGTATGAATTTTGATGTTATTGTCTGATGGAAACAGATCTTGTATTTCATAATATCCACAAGGAGCATTATTATCGAGTCCTGCTGCTGTATCCATCAATGTTTTAGCTTCAATTTTCTAAACATTTTCGTGAATCACGATTTGTTTTCCATTTCTTTTGCCAAAGCTTACAATCATCTTTATCAACATTAGGGCTGTCGCGATTATTCGATTAGTCGACTAACCGTCGACTATTGAAGTAGTCGACGTTTTTTTATTTTTAGTCGATCGTCGTTCATTTTCAAGGTGGTACACATCTGCTACACGTCGGGGCTAAATTGCATTGTTTTGTGAGGTGAATGATCAATGAAGGTGAATAACTTTAAATATCTAACCATAGTTAACATTCATATCCGGAAGACTGTACGACTGTCACTGACTGTGTAAGAAAGAACACTCACAGTTACTCGAGAAGAATAGATTCTTCTGAATTTCTGCAGCCTTGTACACACGAATGCACCCATTGGAAAACCCAAAGCTCGGAAGTGACAAAATTATGACTAAAGTCAGAACGTCAGATCACTTCTCAAAGTTCGGAACTTCAGACTAAGATCCAATTTTAACAACTGACGAGGAGTGCATAGATCTCAATGTTCAAAATTTCGAGACACTTATTGCAGAAAGGAAACATATGCAGGAACGTTCTTTAGTAAATTCATTTTAATTCATCGGCTTCAATCTAGTTCAAACTTGGACCCGCAGTCAGTAATATTATTTTGGGGGTTGGTACGTCCTACAGGACGTACCAACCCCAAAAATTATATTACGGACTGTGGGTCCAAGATTGGACTACATGTAGCTTCAGTCGGGACCGATTTGTTGTTCCCACAACCCCACTTCGTCTGAACACACTGGTGCCATTGTCATTTTCAGAGTTTTACGAACAGAAGAATGATTTGCTAAAAAATCATGGGAAGCGACTATTAATCGACTAACCGTCGATTACTGGTCACGATTAGTCGATTACAAAAAATGATAGTCGCGACAGCCCTAATCAACATGACACTTTTCTACCACAATGGCCATGCGAGACATATGGAATCATTGACATTTTTAATTTCAAACATACTGAGTTTTCTATCAACCATTTTGCAAGCAAATGAGCTGTTGCTAAATAGTACTGGTAATCTTGGCATCCGTTTCTGGTTTCTGGTTTTAAACTATAATCCTTTCTGGGAAATATTCCAACTACATCACCAAAGCATGCCTTCGACGAAGGCATGCCTTGATGATGTGGTTGGAATATTTTTCAGTCAGGACTTGCGCTGGACAGATACAAAGGAAAGGGATGCACGTTGTCCAGACTTTTGAGGTAAGGAAGTGGGTGTTATGTTTTTAAGATAATCTCCCATCATGGAGAGTAAAGTTACCATTTGATTGTACAACTTTTTTAACTTTCATCTAACACTGTGGTACCAGTTACAGATGATGTTTTGTTAAATGGAATAAATATACCTCTATCCAACTCTTGCTGATTCACGGACACTCAAATCTGATCATTCTCTTCTGTCACACGTTCATCTTTAATATCTGCTATCATGTTGTCGAATAATGTTGATATGGATTCAAATGGACTCTTCTCATCAACTTCTTTGAATGTTATTTTGCATACATGGGAGCCTGAATATAGTTTTTTATGTTCTTTGCAGCTGAGGATGGATCGTATTCAAATCGCTTTCATTCTCTAATCGTCGCCTCGTGCTCTCGCTATTGTCATCCCATGTTTCACTCTCTGTCTCACTGTAAACTTCAAAGTTTCTCTCCATCTTTCTTTTTCTTTGTTCTCTTATCAACTGGAAGGCGCTGTGAAAAATCAGTCTTATATTCATTGCGTCCAGAAAGCAAGTGTGAGGTGGGTGAGAATTTGTCCCCTTTTATACATCACCCTCACTCAATCCTGTCTTTCACATCCTTTGTTTAAAAAATGCTTGCAATTCTCCAATTTAAATGAGAATTTTTTTTTCTAATTCCGTTTCTCTTCATCTTGAGGTGATGTATTTTTTTTTAAATCTGGACAGTCAGGATACTTATTTTCTGGACCATCTGTGAACATTTTTTCCAAATTATTTTTTAATTTATTTGCAAGTACAGCTTTTTGTGCAACCAAAGCTTTAAATGGTGTACTTGCTCATCTAATAGCAGTCGTAAAAGTACAAAATTAGAGTGTGGATATCATTTAGAGTTTTGTCATATTTTTTCATAGTTCAAAAAGTAGTTGATGAAAACTGTATCCATTATCCATAACTGATAATGTTTTATCAAGAGGCGTTTGTACACATGATGGCTGTCTGTAAAATTGACAATTTATAATCAGTTGGATGTAAGAACAATTTGGAGAGAACTTAACCTGTTCTTCTAAAGGAATATATTTTATTACACCTGTGCTACCAAATCGCCATCTACAGCAACGCTAAACCATATGGAAAATGAAAATCTGTTCCGCACACACGTGCCGAACGGTAATCGTTGACGGATTGTTTTTAAATAGAAGCGAAATTTCACTGGAATTTTCTACAAATCGTGCACCAGAATTACAATTTGAATCCCCAACGATAGCTAAAAATCGTTCCTGAGTTCCAATGTGTTCTATGTGCCAGCAGGCACATAGAACACATTGGAACCCAGGGAATGAAATAGTAACACGTGTTCCCCTCGCAAATTTGGTTGGCGATAAAATGTATACTTTTTGTTGATAGTTGTCAAATGAAATGCTGCGTGTCCTTCTAATAATTATATTTTTATTGACGTGAAGGCGTGCAATAAACACAGAACGACACGCGCATGTGAACAGGTTAATCGACGTGGCACGTGTGCCATCGCGGCTTCTCCAGGCGGCTTCTCGTTTTATCCTTCCGCGCTGGTACTTGTGCCATATCGATAAGCTATTCACACACGCGTGTCGTTCTGTGTATTAAGTTCCCAATTCATTAAACCTTGACCACATACAACACATTTTACTTTACCAGCCCCCACCCCAACCCCAACATTGAAAAATCCAGCTTTAGCCAATTAAGCCATCCAACGAACTTGGACATGCTTATTGCGATCGCTATCCGTTTTTCTTTTTTTTTCGGCAGACCAAAATTTTGTGTGCTTCCCTTTAACCAACACTCACAAAATTTGACAGACTGATCAGAAATCGGAAAATCTCGCCCGGACAACCATTTGTTTCAAGACATTCTAGCGGCGATGAAAGCGATATCGGTTTGAAATGTTTGAAATATTTTTTAATTCAAGGCCTGTATCAAATCTCCCGCTTTCAAACTTTGTATATCTTATCTTCAATAAAAGTCATACCTAAAAATGTCGTCCGCCACGGGAAATTCTTAATCCCTCAGGTGACGTCATATGGGTCATAAGCCGGAAAAAATCAATTTTGTCCGACTTTTACGAAATTTTGGCATGTTGAGTACAAAAAATAGGAGACAAAAGTTTTTTGTTTTTGAAACTCCGCCATTTTTGAGGTTTTTACGTCGCTTCAAATTTTAGCATTTTCTCATTAAAAACCCTGAGATTCTGACACGCATAGCTCCATAGTTCTGAAAGATACACCTTTTAAACTTCGGAGATCTATTTTCGGTTATCTGAAGTTGGTCCATCACGTTTTGTTTTCAGAAGTCAACTATTCATTGGAAAGAGCCGTATGCCTTTTTTAAAGATTTCATTTTACAGCTAATTTTAGCTCTATCTTTCCGAAATTTATATCTAAAAATATGTTGCCGTTCGAGGAAATTCTCAACCGTCATCCCACACACCTACGCCATTGGACCGAGGAGAGGCGTTAATATAAGTTGCATAACTTGTTCGCCAATCCTTGTAAAACAAATAAGATTAAATAAAAACCGTTATACCCGAACGCTGAGTTGGTGTCATAGAGGGGCATATGTTCAAAAATTTAATTACGTCCTATTTCTTCTTTTTTTTTAAATTTTATTATTTTCTAGAACTCAAAAAAATAAGAGATAGCTATGTTTTTCTTTTTCCATTTGCTGCCATCTTGACACTTTGACGTCACTTCAACCTTTTATTTAGCCTATTTGTGATACATTTTATTAAAAGGAGCGACGGAGTACCCTTTATTGGGCGGCTTAGTGCGTAAAAGGCCGACAGACACCTCCCTCTCATTGTTGGGAGATTCGGCGTTGGTTGTGCATCGTTGAATGAATTCTGGAAATTCGCTTTGCGATTTCAAAACCATCTTCAGTTAAAACAAGAAGCCCTGTCGCGAACTGTGCGCTTATCTAGGCTTAATTGCGCGTAGGAGTTGCGTGCAATTGCCATATCGAAAGGCATTCAAAGCACGCCAGGATCTCCTGTTTATTCATAGCAAACACAGGCAATGTTTCTGCCAATGGACCTCCGGGTTACCCGGAGGTCCATTGGCTGAAACATTGCTTGTGCACAGGCCATATGTACAGAATTTGATAGCCAAAACCTTACTGTGGCCATAACGCGTAGATTAACGCACATATCGACGTGTTATTTGTGTGCATTTCATGACAGGACTTCTCGTTATAACTGTAGTAATTCCTTCTCGGTTTGTAAAATAGGAGTTGTATATTTACTCTAAAACTCGAAAGTCTTGCAAGTTCTGATCAGTATACGGAATGTGCAGGGTCAAGTAGTATCAAGTGGTACAGACATCTTGCCTATTCAATGTTCTACATTGACAATTCTGCAAAAACTAAAAAATGTTTTTTTTTGTAAGTATAGGATTCATGTGTGTAATTTTTTAAAAAAGGCTTGTGTCCTAACCACATCACGCTGGACAATAAATCTATTGATCACAACAATTTAACCCTTTGAGACTTTAATTATCATAACGTTCAAACGTCACTGGGAATTCAGTTTCTTCAACGTTTTTCAAAATGCGACGTCAAACGCCGGAAAGTACAAATAACAAGATATTTTTCGCATTAGTGATTATCTGGTTGAGGGCTAGATTATTTTTGGTCGTCTGAATTTGTTATTCAAAACATGTTTTATTACAAATTATTGGAGAGTCCCCAGAGGCACTCTCCAATAATTTGTAATAAAACAAATTATATAAACAAAATATTATTTATGTTTGAATGAATATGAAATATAAGCAAGGAAAGTGTTGGCTTTTGCTCTGATATCCTCATTTTTTGAAAGCCCTGATAGTGGCTTCTAGCACTCAACCAGTTAAGACGTCTTGACAGCGGGATTATATTAGTATTTTAAGCTGCGATAACACTTGGCTCAACGGTTGTCACTGGGGACTATTCGGGAGAAAATAGAAATTGAGGTTAACACTTTAAAAAATCGAAAAATAATAACAACATAAATGGCCATCAAGTATCAACGCGCTGTTTGATTTCGTACGTCATAAGACGTACAAAAGTTATAAAGGGTTAATTGTTGCAATCTATACATTTATTTCCTCAATGCAATGTGTTAAAAGACATTCCGTAAATGTGTATTCTAGAACATTTCTTAATAGGGAAATAGGGGCGTAATAAAGGCAATTAATTCTCATATTTCCCCACACTTTTAGACTACAATAAGTATAAGTCTGAATTTTAAGTGTTCCAAAACAAGGAGGTATAAAGTTAGAGATCCAAGATCATAAAAAAACAACTGATCGAAACATAATCTATTATAAATTTAAATGGGATGAGGTAAAAAGAGTCATCACTGATCTTTACGAATTGAAAAACTCTAAAGTGATAAATAGAGGATATGGAGTGAGTGTTTATCTCATCTAATATTTATGAAACGAGTCTAAGAATTTTTCGTTTTGGCGAGCCTCTGGCGAGCCCAAACGGAAAATTCAGACGAGTTCCATAAATATTATATGAGAAAAACTCTCATTTCATATTCTATTTATCATATGACACACACACGCACAAATTAGCCACTTAGTATGACTTTTTAACCCATCACCAAACTTGAGTTGCAGACGGCACTTGGAAAAAATATCCTCGGATAACTAAAAATGTTCATTTTTTGCTTCCAAAACATAGGTTATGATCCCTCATTGGAACGAGCTCACCGAGCTCGTTCCAATAAAGGGTCATAACCTATGTTTTGGAAGCAAAAAGTGAAAATATAAAAAAAAAATGAATGGCGTTTTTCTTGTCGGTAAAAGATTAATACAATATAGGACAGATAACGTAAATTCTCCCTACTGAAATTATGCAAATATGACCCAGTTGTATTTTGTTTAGCCAATCAAATTGTCCAGTTTTGAAATTGACCGATGAAAGCTCCCAACTCTAATTATGCAAATTATGAAAATGTGGCCCAGTTGTATTTTGTTCAGCCAATCAAATTGTCTAGTTTAGAAATTGACCAATGAAATTGACGGAAGGCTTTATTTATCACTGATTAATATGAAAACAAAATATCAAATGTTTTAAAGTGAACAAAAAGGACGAGTGATATGATAAAATGTTTTATTTGTAAAAACAATGGACATCGGGTTTAGACATGTCCAAATACATGACCATGTTCTTACTGCCATGAGAAAGGACATTGATTTAAGGAATGTAAATTGAAAAAAAAATATCTTATCAACTAACTTGAGGAAGACCAGCTCTTGCAATCCCTACAACAGGGTTTGCACCTACAACAGGGTTTGCATTTATCCAAACTGGAGAGAACGGCACGTTATTTCACCAGTGATTAACACAACGCCTAATACCTCACTCAATTAGGTTGTTGATAATGAGTTACCAGCGTTCGATATGGAAACTGATATTTTAATAACCTAAAAATAAAAACAGATAATGAATAAGAAATATTATCTCCAGAGAAAGAGACACCACCAATGAAAATTGCAAGAAAACGAAAAGCTAAGGACAGTAAACCAGAAGTGACAAAACTGACCAAGAAACGTTAATGGACATTTGAAAAGTGACATTCAAAAGGACAATTTCAGTTTTTTGTAACAATTCGTGGAATAAAAAGTACAAAGTGAAGAGGGTTAGGACGTTATGTTTTTTGTTTATATATTTCTTGGTTATGTCCCACAAAATAGATCTTCTGTTTCATTTTTTGTAAAATTGCATGTGGGCGGACGGTTTTTTATTTTATTTTTTATTTTTGTAATTATTTCTTTGCCATCAAAATTTCATCTTCTGATTTATTTTTTAAGCCTTATAATCTACAGAATAGGATGGGTGATGGTGTATTTCGTCCCTTGAGTGCAAGAAGGTTTTGCAATGCTAAAGTATTGCAAAGCCTTGTTGTACTGAAGGGACAAATATATCAGTTTTATAAACTCGGGTAAAATATCAGACAAAAACCATTTAACTTTTATTTTTTCAAGTTTGCATTGGTTGTAAAAAGAGAGCACGCGGCAGCCGAAAGGACCATGCGGGAGGGCCTGAGAAACAGAGTTTTTACTCTTAGGCCTAATATGATTTTTTTTTTTTTATACTTGCCTGAAAATTAGTTTTCAAAAATGCATGTGTAAGTGCTCTCTTGACGCACCCATCGAAAGTTACCTGGTTTAACTCTTTTGGCGCGACAGGCGACTAAAGTCGACAGATGGCAGACCGCGGGAAGTTACTGCAGTAGTCATTTTAGCCAGCTGTGTGTGTCCATTTCCAAGTGCTTTTAACCCTTTACCCAACGCAGACGATATCAAAATTTATTATTTTAAATATCATTTTTTCAAATTTTCAAAAAAATTCAACAAAACCATCATATCATGTGACCCTTCGTTGGAACGAGCTCGTTCCAACGAGGGGTCACATGATATGATTTTGTTGTATTGTTCTGTAAGATAATATTTTTTCAATCTACGCAGGGGGGGGGGGTGCGGCCGATTCCTTGGATAAAGGGTTGAACAAACATACGTATTCCTATGTTTCATGCACCATTTATGTCCTATCCATGAACAACGATATCGTCCCTTGAAAGTATAAAGGTGCCATTTAAATATATACAGGAAATCATTTGAAAAACTGTCAATGAGATCATTAGAACATCTTTTAAAATAATAACGCTTTAGTCTAACAACCTATACTTTTTGTAAAATTCCTGATGAATATTAGGTGCTAAGAATTCTGTTTCTCAGATTTTTTTCCGCGCCAATAGAGTTAAATGAAAACGACCATTATCACAAGTGATATTTGACCCTATTATTGCGGAATACTAGTTACATGCATTGTCATGGGTGAACGGGTATACAATTCATACACGGAACGATACACGCGTGTGAATTGTTAATCAATATAGCGCAAGTGCCAGCGCGGAAGAGTAAAACGAGAGGCCGTCTGTAAAAAGCAAATATTAGGACACTCAGCAACTCATTTGACAACAGTGCTATCAATAAAAAGAGCATATTTTATCACCAACCCAATTTACGTGTTACTATTTTTAACTATCGCTAGCAATTCAGATTGTAATTGCGATGAACGATTTGTAGAAAATTCGGGTGAAATTTCGCTTCTATTTAAAAATAGACCGTCAACGATTTCTGTTCCGCACATATGTGCCGAACAGATTTTCATTTTCCGATTGGTTTAGTGTTTTTGTAGATAATTTCAAAGAACAGGCGTGTAATAAAAATAAATCAGGGTTGGCAGATTTAAATGAATGAATACAGAGAAGGAAATCATTGATTTAAATCACACGGCGATATTCCGGTAAAATAAAAAGATTACAAATAAATTATTGCAAAAGTAAATAACAAGGCCTACCAATAAATAAATGAACTCCGTATAATGAAATCCATACCACTTTAATTAATACCCCATATATAAAGTGGTACAACCCCATCAAATAATTTAAAATCATTTTTTTCGTAGCCTATTTCAGAATTCTGTTCAAACACAGCTGACGTCTCCGCTTAATAGAATGTTTTTTTTTACTGCTGTAGCCAATTAGAAAATTACCGACTTTACAAAGAAGAATCCACGAAATTCCTAACTGCTTCCATGATGCAATGATTTTAACGGAAAGGGGCAACCGACAAAAATTATTTATTTTTGTGTGCTCAACCCTTTACCCATCGTAGAGAAAATCAAAATTTATTATTTTAATTACTTTTTTTACAACTTTTTCCAAAAATTTCAACAAAACCATAAAAGGTGACCCCTCATTGGAACGAGCTCGATGAGCTCGTTCCAATGAGGGGTCACATGATATGGTTTTGTTGAAATATTTTTAAAAATTTAATTTTTTCAAATGCTCAATTTGCAAATTACGCGGGCGGATACAGCGATTCGTTGGGTAAAGAGTTAATACCACACGCGCAGTTCGGGTTATATCGTGGCGAGAAAAAAGGTAGAAAGTAAAACAGGACATTGTCAGTTATGAAATAAAAAAATTGATTAAAACTCGGAAATTAATACAAATACAATGTCGAGTAGCATGGGCAGTAATGGGTGATGATGATACCAGTAGTGTAGTGAATGCTTTATAAATGAACCCGATGATTTGAGACCTGAAGAATCAAGGTTAAGACAATAAATAAAACAATAGAAACAATTATTGAAAAGGTTGGGTTCTTTAAGAAATAACAGAATCCTGTGCCGGCACGAATAATAAAACAGATCTCTTACAGATCCCACAGTGAAACAACAAATATTTGCTATAAGCGTTGGACAAGCAAATTAGTAGTAGTGAAGTAGACGAACTAGGTCAGTAACCCCTGTGTTGGTTGGTGTCTCACAGTCCGCAATTTACTCGACTGTCAGTTCCACTTGTTCTTCATTTGTTTTCCACTTGTTTTTCAAATCGTAAGTATTTTTTCGGAAATCAAAGTCAAATTTAATTGGTCCTGGGCTTATTCACTGACTTTGTGACAGATACGAGAAATGCCCACTGATCTTCAATAACTGGATTGCTGAAACATCAGAGAAAAACAATGCAAATCAATCGCCTCCCCCGCGTACAATACACTGGACGTGAACTCGTCGTAATCAACGCATGCGTTTACGAATTGGTAAAAATCATCATCATCAAAATTTTACCCGGTGCTTCATTAATTAAATTTTTGATGATTATTCCTATAAATAGTGTTTGGAATCTAATATTATCGCGTCTGCGGCCAGTCCATGGCGGCAGTACTGTAACAGCCTTCACTTCGTCAAACGTCATGGTATTTACCAAGCACGAAAACTGGTAAAACTGCATCAACTTTCCAATTTCAGTACCTGTTTATATCAATAATAATTGGGCCGTGAGCTGAGAAAAAGGACCTTAGGAGTTAAAAGATCAAACTTAATTTAATTTCATATCTCTAATCTCCGGAACACAACCTTTTCAAGAAAGTTTATTTCAGGATCGCCTGACAGTTGGAAATAGATGAAAATGGGGTGTAAAGTGAGGTGTCAAAGAGCTCAACAAGTTAAATTGACCGTTTGACGTTTCAGCGTAATACCCATGAAATGCGTATGTGTGACATTATCGACCTTGATAATGAAAACAAGAACTAATACCCAATATGACAAACATTGGATGTTTACAGATAGTACCAAGTTGTTTTTGTTTTTTATTTTTAAAGTAAAGTGTCAGGGAACACTGATCGCACAGATCACCATATGAGATTTCACTGCGGATTTATTTTAATGGTGTGACTGTGAGAAGAGTAATCTCGAATAGAATTGGATAAGAATTTGTTTTTAATTTTCATCAGTATAGAATTATTTTACTACTCCCCTTACAGTTAAAACTAGAAGTCCTGTCATGAACTGTGCGCTTATCTAGGCTTAATTGCGCGTAGGAACTGCGCCGCAATTGCCATATCGAATGGCATCCAAAGCACGGCAGGTTCTCCTAGTTACTCAAGCGCATTACTATGATCGATCCGCAAGTACACAGAAGAAGTCTCCTTGGTTACGAATCGAAATTAAGTATTTTTATTGTTTACTAATCATATATATTTCATTTTCAGGTTATTTTATTCAAATTTGTGGGGAGTTAGTTTAGTATAGTAACTGGGACAAAGTTAGGAGGTCTTAAATAAAACTGTGAGCGCTAAGTTGTCGAACGGTTCGTCGCGTTGCCTTTTGTCGCGTGTTTACAGTTTTCCCTGTCCGATCGCGTAATTTTGTCTTGATGATGGCGAGCAAGTCTGTTCAGACGGAGGTAAGTATGGAGAGGTAAATACGTGTAATATCGCGGTCCAGGTCAACGGTGCCAACGGGGTAAGTATTGGTGTGCAGACAGAGGTCACTGGGGGTGTCGGTCAGAGCCGGGTTGGTGGGGCCACCGATGGCGATATTGGGCTTGAAGTTTGTAAACAGTGTTCTATGATGTATGGGGACTGTCGCTCGATGGGATATGGAGAGGTATGTGCAAACTGCCAGGAAATCCTCCGCCTACTTGAGACAATTGTTAAGTTTGAGGGGGAGATTGCTGAGCTGAAGGGAAAACTTGGTAGGGCGGGGCTGTCTGGAGTTACGCCTGTGAAAGTAGCTTTCCGAGAAGGATGGAAGGTTGTCGGTGGTTCCAAGAGGAAACATGGGGGTAGAACCTTTGATGTGAATGAGGTAGGTGATGAGGTGGGGGCTGCTAGAAAAGTACGTATAACAGATGAGGGGGGGCCCAGGCCGGAGCAATGTTGTAAAGCGTTTGGCGTGGACTATCAAAAGTGGTAGGAAAGGGGGGCCAGAGAAGCAGGTAGATAGGGGTGTAAAGTCCAAAGGCAGTGGGGAGTGCAGCACCAGAAACAGATTTGATGTGCTCGATTCGGAAGAGACAGGGGGGAGATGGAGGTAGTTGCAACAGATAGTAGCTTGGGGTCTAGGCCAGGAAAAAGGAGGAGGGATACGGGAGAAGACCAGGGGAGTAGTCCAGGTAGTTCAGGGCCTGGAAAGAGACGGAGGGACAAGGATAGGAGTAATCCTAGGTCAAAGATACCGATACCGATACTGATTCCGAGTGGGGCTGTTGGAGAGGAAGAGGACGCTGTAAACAATAGGAGACTAGAGGAGATAAATAGGGCGAGGGCCAAAAGTAAGTTGGTGGTTGCGGGAAGTAGCATAGTTCGGGGGATCGACAAGGTTGTCTGTGGTCCGGACAGTAAAAATAGAACAGTTCTGTGCTTTCCGGGGGCTAAAGTGGAGGACCTGAGGGATAGAGTGGACGGTATTGTAGCTGGGTTGGGGCCTGATCCGGTAGTGGTATTACATGTGGGGTCCAATAACATCAGGGAGAGGAAATCAGTTCGTTTGGTGGATACATACAAGGACCTAATTAGTAAGCTACTTAGCAGGAATGCTCGGACCATCGTTTCAGGGGTGCTCCCCGTTATGGGTGGTGGGAATGAGAGGAACTCGCGGATTATGGCACTAAACGAGGAGCTGGAAGAGCACTGCAAAGACTTGGGAATACATTTCATTGACCACTGGGATTCATTCTGGGGACAAGGAGAGTTGTATGGGCGAGACGGATTGCATTTAAGTAGGATGGGTACAGACCTGTTGGGCCAAAAAATTTTACAGGTGACTGGGCCTTTTTTGGAGAAAAGGGGGGTAGGGGACCACAGCCGATAACCCAGAGGGGCACAAATGCTGGGAACATAGGAAGAACAACAAACATGCACAATACAGGGACATACCAGGGTTATAATAATGTGCCAGGTTATAATAATGTGCCAGTGATGACAAAAAAACAAAGATTCATTAAGTTTGGGTACTGCAACATCCAGGGTCTGCACAAGAAAGTAAGCGAAATATCAACAATGATGGACGAAGGAGACTTCGATATAATGGGTCTAAGTGAGACGTGGATACGATGGGATGAGCGGGTTGATCAGATGAAGGGTTGCGTGTGGATAGGAGCTGGGCGAACTGAGGGTCAGAAACGGGGTGGGGGTGTTGGCATCTACGCTAAAGAGGAATTACAGCCCTCATTGATTACAGATCTCACAGAAGCAAGGACTCAGATTCCAGTATCCAACGAAATAGTATGGGCAAAAATCAAGTTAGGAAGCAGGAGTTTTGCCGTTGGTGTTGTATACTTAGCAGTGGAGGGAAGTAAGCCTGAGTGGAATGATTCAATATATACAACTCTTAGATCGAATATCACAGAGCTTGGAAGCAGAGGGTTCAGTATTGTCCTAATGGGGGACTTCAATGGGCACATCGGGGATAAGGAGGAGGGCATACAGGGAGGTGATAGGAAAATTAACACGAATCGGAGGAAGATGTTGGACCTATCAAAAGAGCTTGGTTTAAAGATCCTGAACAGAGATGCGAAATGTAAGGGTAAATGGACCTGGGAGAGGAACGATAAGAAAACAATAATTGATTATATACTCACTGACATTAGCGTATGGAGGGAGGTTATAGATGTAGAAATAGATGACGAGGGAAAAAATGACTTGGGTAGTGATCACAACCTGATAACAGTTAAGATTATGGGCAAAAAGACGAATAGAGACAGAAATACCTTCAAGGAAGTTTGGGGACTAAAACAAGGAACCGACTGGAAGCAGTTTCGGGAAAAACTAAAACCAAATCTTGAATGTATACCTAGGGATGCAAATGTCCAGAGTATTTCAGATGGCATAGTAAATAGCCTAACAGAGGCAGGGAGGGATTGTATAGGAAGGGTGAGGGTCCCAACGAGAGAACTTGGATACAGGGTTAACGAGGGACTGAAAAAGGCTATAAAAGAAAGGAAGGTAAAATGCGCTGCTTACAGAAGAAGTAGGAAGCTTAAAGGGGTGGATAACAATGACACGAGACTAATGAAAGGAGAATATGAACTGGCACGGAGAAAGGTGAATGAGATAAAGAATAATAATAGGAAGGAGCACAATTGCAGTCTTGCCAGAACAATAAAGAAAACGGGGGGTTCGAGCTCAAACGTATTTTGGAACTGGATAAATAAACGGGGGAAAAGTAGTGTGCAGAGTATCAAAGTGGATGGGGAAATTACAGAAGATAAAGGACGTATCGCTTCAGAGTTAGTCAAGCACTGGGAAAAGATAAACGATAGGCGATGGGGCAGTGGGTCCCCACCAAAAAGAAATACACTGGTGGAGGAGAACCTATCCAATCGTGTATGTAGCGAAATAACGGCAGAAGAAGTGCGGAACGTGGTCTCGAAATTAAAAAATGGTAAAGCGGGAGGGACTGATGAAATTCCGAACGAATTCCTCAAAAATGGAGGGGAGGCACTTATTGAAGTCCTGACAAACCTTTTCAACCTGGCTCTGCGAAAGCAAGAGGTCCCCAGAGAGTGGAGGGAAAGTAAGGTGTCGTTCATACACAAAAAGGGGGATAAGGAAGTTCTAGATAACTATAGGGGGATATCAGTTAGTAGTAACATCGGAAAAGTATTCTGTAAGGTCATATACGGTAGACTACGGTAGACTAGAGGAAGTTATTGAAGAGAAAGGTTTTTTAGGAGAAATTCAAAATGGTTTCAGGAAAGGACGAAGAGTCACTGATCACCTATTTACACTCACCCAACTGATAGAATCAACAAAGGCTGAAAAGAAAAAGGTGTTTCTGGCATTTCTAGATGTGAAAAAAGCGTACGACCGAGTGTGGAGGGAAGGTATGTGGCGAAAGCTCGAGGGCATCGGACTGGGGGGTGACTTTGTGGGAATCATGAAAGCACTGTATACAGATGTGCAAAGCCAACTCAGTCTAGGGAGCATCACTACAAAACGAGTCCCTATGGATATAGGCCTCAAGCAGGGGTGTATCTTTTCACCGATTTTGTTTGCATTGTATGTTAAAGAGTTAGGGGACGAACTAATTCAGAGTGCGGAGGGGGTAAATGTTGGAGACATAAAGATACCAGGCTTATTCTTTGCGGACGACATGGTGTTAATGTCTAGAACTGAACAGGGGCTAGAGAAACTGCTGGAAATTGTTGGTAGATATGGGAACACTTGGCGGCTCGAACTAAATGAAAATAAAAGCAAGGTAATACCCGTTGGACGCAAGGTAGATATGACGAAGAGATGGAGAGTGGGGGAGTTCTCAATCCCCGAAGGGGAAAGCAAACAAATCACTGTAGGAGAAACGGGAGAGTATGAGTATCTAGGGGTAAGCATAAATATAACGGGAAGAGGGGTGTACAGAAATTACTCAGCCAAACTGATTCTGAAGGGGAAAAGAATTCTGAACCAACTAAAACTTTTAGGGAAAAATAGTTTCAATAAGGTCTTTGTGGGGAAAACACTGTGGGAGAGGGTGGGTTTACCAAGTATAACGTATGGCACGGACGTGATTCCATTAAACCAAACCGTTATTAAGAAGTTGGAAAGTACTCAGAATGATGCCGGCAGATGGATAACAGGGTCGAGTAATGCTGCAGCTTTGGAAGCAGTAAGGGGGGAGCTTGGGTGGATGAAAATCAAGGACAGGGTAGATTTTACTTTAACTACTTGAGAAACCTGCCTGACAACCGGTGGTGCAAATTGATGCTCGATACCATTTGGAATTCTAATATAGAAACGGGGTGGTCAAAACATGTGAGGGAACTAATGGACAATTACGCTATAGATGTCACAAACATAGAAGTAGGAATGAAAGAAGGCAAAAGGTTTGTCAAAGAGAGAGTCATGGAAGACTACAATCGAAACTGGCGAGCAGGGGTTAGCGTGAAAAGATCACTGCAGGGGTTACAATATAAAGAAAAGCCAGCTTTTGAGAAGTACCTAGATGGCACCTTTGGAGGGTCACTGCTGTTCAAACTGAGATCAAGATCACTGGAGCTTCGGGGAAAAATTGGGAGAGATGGGGAAAAGGGATGCCAAATGTGCCACTCTGGAGTAGTGGAGACCCTGGAACATTTTCTCTTGGAATGCCCACAGTATATACCTCATAGAATAAAATTTACTGGAAGAATAATGCAGAAGTGGGGTGAAGAAACAAAGGATAGATGGCTGAAGGGGGACACGAGGGAGAGGGTAGGAATGCTTATTGAAGAAATTGAAAAAGAGGAAGTGAGGGACACTATTAAGCAGTTTATATCTGAATGCTGGGAGGAGAGGAGGGGAAGAGGGGGTGGGGTGCAGGGGGAATGATGGCCTTCTCTTATGAGGACCGCGACAAATCAGCGGCTGGCCAAAGAGTTATTATATTATTATAGCAAATACAGGCAATGTTTCTGCCAATGGACCTCCGGGTTACCCGGAGGTCCATTAGCTGAAACATTGCTTGAGCACAGGCCATATGTACAGAATTTGATAGCCTTATTATGGTCATAACGCGTAGATTAACGCGTAGATCGACGTGCTATTTGCGCGCATTTCATGACAGGACTTCTAGTTTTAATAGTACCCCCCACGCCATAATAATAATAATAACTCTTTGGCCAGCCGCTGATTTGTCGCGGTCATAAACTGTACTGAAAAGGAAATAATACAATTAATAAATTAGAAAAAAAACGAACAGATCAGTGTTTTAACAGATTTCAGAATAAAACAATTAAGTTTTTCGTTTCATATATTGATGTTTCAGAACATTGTGTATTAATGAACTCAAATGACAACAGTTTGTCGGAAAAATTACAAAAAACCTAAACAACAACAACAACAACAACAAAAAACAAGTACACCTCGCCCACAACTACAACCCCACAATCTTTTGAGCTATAGGAACAGGGCGGGGAAGGAGGTTGTTCGGCGGGGAGTTTCCTATCCCAAACTTTCGTTGACATTTGGTGTCCAAAGAAAGTTCTGATAAAATTGGAGTGTTCCCGTGAGCTAGTATCCCCAACCCACATACTAAGCAAAGAAAATTTGATCGGCAATTTCATGATTGAAGCTGCAAGACACGGATGACCGGCACAAATTAATTTTTCAATCAGAGATTTGTACACTTTACATTAAGAAAACATCAACAGACACACGCCCGTATCACCGGTGTTTTTTTATGCTTATATCTGATCTACACAAATGATAAAAGATGCTTTGTGAAGATGTATTTTCAAAAATAATTTCCTGCACACTAATCCAAACATCTAACCACTCCATCACCCCTCCCCCCCCCCCCCCGCCCACCAATCAGCGAGAAATTCTGAATCCTGTAAGTCTGTGCCTGGACATGGGGGGGGGGGGGGGGGTGTGGGCGGTGGCTCAGTTGGTAGAGCTTCAGGCTGAAAGCCGAGAGGTCCTCGGTTCGAATCCCACCTGCGGCAACCGCATTGTGTCCTTGGACAAGACGCTTCACCCCCATTGCCCACGTGGGGGCACGGTGACGCTGTGTACTAAGGCGTACTGCACGTCGATGGTGCACCTGTCTTCAACCAATGCTAACCCTGCTTGTGTGGAGTTGGTATGTTGGGGAGCTGACAGTTGCCATTGTTCGGTGGTTCTCTCCGGGTACTCCGACTTCCTCCACCCGTAAAACTGCGACGGTCAAGGTTAGCCATTGTGCAGAAATATGTGACCTTAAAGGCCAATAAATAAAAAAATCTGTGCCTGGACAGTTTTGCTGTCACATAACCAGTTACTTTCATTATCAAATTCAAGATACAACTGACATACTTATATGAGTTTATGGCGACCCTAGGAAGGTGGGCGTCGGGAGGATATGTTGGGCGCAGTTATCAATAAAATAAAGACAGAGAAGAGGAAGAGTTAAAAATAAACATTTGCCCCATAGTCCAGGAAAGAGGAGGAGTGGCATGGTACGGGTAACAAAGGGTTATTTATTCACTGGTCAGTGTGTTGAGTTCTAAGATGCGGAAGATACGCGCTGGCCAGACAAAGAGTCTTGTGAGTGGAGAATCCAGGATTGGGGGGTGGGGGGGCACCACATTTCGTTTATGGATCATGATGTAAAGCATCATCCAACCCGTGCTTGCGAATTGAGGACGCGGTTGACTTGGTCGGAGATGGCGTCCTGTGGAAAACAGAAGGTGAATTTTACCCTCCAGTGGCTTTTTGTGCACATGACCACAAAGCTTTCCAGCCAAAATATCCCGTGAGTGGAATTAAATCAATTATGAATAGGGAACGCAAATTTATTACACACCTGTTCTATGTAATCCCCATCTACAACAGTACTAAACCATGCCGAAAATGAAAATCTGTTCTGCACATAAGTGCGGAACAGAAATCAGTTACGAACTACTTTAAAATAGAAGCGAAATTTCACTGGAATTTTCTACAAGTTGTGCTACGCAATTACAATTTGAATGGCTAGCGATCGCTGAAAATCGTCCCCTGAGTTCCAATGTGTTCTATGTGTCATTAGGCACATAGAACACATTGGAACTCAGGGGACGAAACAGTAACATGTGTTCCCCTTGCAAATTCGCAAATGTGGTTGGCGATAAAATGTGTTCTTTTTTTTGATAGTTGTCAAATGAATTACCGAGTGCCCTTCTAATATTCGGGGTTTTTTTATAGACGGGGAGGCGTGTAATAAACACAGAACGACACGCACCTGTGAATGGATTAATCGATGTGGCACTTGTGTCCTCGCGAAAGGATAAAACTCGAGGCCTACGGCCTCTCGTTTTATCCTTCCGCGCTGGCACTCGTGCCATATCAACCCATTCAAACGCGTGTGTCGCTCTGTGTATTTCTGACGGCTCACAGACGACTGCTCAAAGATAGATATACTTGCATATGCATATTGTACAATATTATCATCCGCGATGACACATTTGGATCCACTACCTGTTGTAGTAGATTACCATGTATTATGAGAGATAAAACCGTGTCTCTATAGGTCTCGATGTTTGAGAAAATAATTTTAGTTGTAAAACATGTGGGGAGGGGTGGAGGAGGGGGGGCACCAATATGTGTTAGACTAGATCTCAAAGTTCTCTTGCCCCTCTTCAATTTTCTCAGTGAGTGAAACCCGTGGGTAACATGCTTGTACAAATTGTACAAACTGGGCGAACGATCATCTCTTTCGCCTATTGTTCTCTTCAAAGGAAATTTAAGGTCACCGATTTTCCATTACTAGAGCTTCGCGATTTCTGCTCAGTTACCATTTGCTAATTCTTCCGGAACAAGGATCGGGTTGGTCTCGCTATGCCGGTCGGCAGAAATTAATTAACACCACTGACGCAATAAAATCAAAGTATAGTTATTATCAAATATGTGTGTGTTTTTTTTAGCTTAATTAGAAGTTTTCATCGGCGTTGTGATTGTGTTGTGATTTTCGCATCAACAATTTTGAGATGTGTTTTTTGTATTTTTTGTCTTTTTTTAACATAATTTATTAAAAAAACACACACATCTTTGATGAAAACCGTGTATTTTTAGTTTGATTAGAAGTTTTCAACGGTGTTGTGATTGTGTTGTGATTTTTGCATCGACAATTTGGAGATGTGTTTCTTTTATTTTTTTTTGTCTTTTTTTTGTACTCGCCACTTCACGTGTATAAAGTGTATAAATATGCAGCATTATTTACTTACTCACATCATTTAGCATGGCTAACGCTCAAGTGAATGTTAACTTTATTCCCAACAGACTTGGGGGCAGAAATCTAATAATCGAAGGGTTCAAATACAGAATAAAATCTACCCATAAAAGAATAAAAATGGTTTGCTTTGACTTTGACAAATCGCAGCTGCATATCGTGCAATACGTTTATATTTTG
This sequence comes from Pictodentalium vernedei, assembly GCA_031216915.1. Taxonomy (NCBI): domain Eukaryota; kingdom Metazoa; phylum Mollusca; class Scaphopoda; order Dentaliida; family Dentaliidae; genus Pictodentalium; species Pictodentalium vernedei. The sequence continues at coordinate 86,594,472 of CM062297.1, read as the reverse complement.
CAAAGAGCTACCTGAGAGGTTTCCAACAGTGCATTGTACATCAAACGAATTTAATGAAATAATATGGAGTCTTAAAGGTTATTCATCTCCGTATTTTGCACAAACACAACTAAACATATCAGTGTACATGTACCTTTGCCTTTCTATTCAGTAAACTTCCAAGATGGAATTGCTGGAAACGAGTTACAGGAAAAAGGTTTTGGTTACTTCTTTAGGTAGCCTTAATTCATACTTGTTTATGCCTGTGAACACATACCAATACTTAATTTGACTAATTTGACTAATCAGTTGTAAACTTTTTAACCCTTTACCCAACGTAACGGTCAAAACCGGCCAGCGCTATTATCAAAAATCGCTAATTAATTTTCATTATTTTTTTTTCATTTTTTTTTAAAAACATAGGTTATGACCCGTCATTGGAACGAGCTCGTCGAGCTCGTTCCAATGAGGGTCATAACCGATGTTTTTGAGACAAAAAATGAAAAAAGTTAGTTATTCAAGAATTCTTTTTGCAAGTGTCGCCTGCTTTTGATGTTAGGTAAATGGTTAAATGACATTTGTAGTCTTGTTTGGCACTATTAGACCCTTTGATAGTGTTTTGGAGAAAAAAAGCTAGTGGAATTAGCGTGGGGGAGGGGTGGTAACAGCAAAAAAAAAAAAATAACTACGCCCCTTCCCCTGAAAATTTGAATTCTACCATTAGCATGGACGCTAACTATAAGGAAAGTTTAGATGACATACCAAGCTTGGTAAAAATTTATGTTCTTCGAGCCTAAAAATGTCTTCTGATAACGCCATTCGAGGCTTATTTTTAAAAAATCTCTCCTGGAGGGTCCCAGACCACCCCAAATAAATTTCTTAAAACCCACACCCCCTCCCTCCACGTTCACACAAGAAGAACTCCACCTCCATATCGTTCCCCAACTCAAACTATATAATACATCTTCGGAATATATGCGGCCTAAAAATACCTCCTCTTCCCAGAAAAAAGATCCCAGTGGATTTATGGGTGTGTATAATATAATAATAATAACTCTTTGGCCAGCCGCTGATTTGTCGCGGTCCTCATAAGAGAAGGCCATCATTCCCCCTGCACCCCACCCCCTCTTCCCCTCCTCTCCTCCCAGCATTCAGATATAAACTGCTTAATAGTGTCCCTCACTTCCTCTTTTTCAATTTCTTCAATAAGCATTCCTACCCTCTCCCTCGTGTCCCCCTTCAGCCATCTATCCTTTGTTTCTTCACCCCACTTCTGCATTATTCTTCCAGTAAATTTTATTCTATGAGGTATATACTGTGGGCATTCCAAGAGAAAATGTTCCAGGGTCTCCACTACTCCAGAGTGGCACATTTGGCATCCCTTTTCCCCATCTCTCCCAATTTTTCCCCGAAGCTCCAGTGATCTTGATCTCAGTTTGAACAGCAGTGACCCTCCAAAGGTGCCATCTAGGTACTTCTCAAAAGCTGGCTTTTCTTTATATTGTAACCCCTGCAGTGATCTTTTCACGCTAACCCCTGCTCGCCAGTTTCGATTGCAATCTTCCATGACTCTCTCTTTGACAAACCTTTTGCCTTCTTTCATTCCTACTTCTATGTTTGTGACCTCTATAGAGTAATTGTCCATTAGTTCCCTCACATGTTTTGACCACCCCGTTTCTATATTAGAATTCCAAATGGTATCGAGCATCAATTTGCACCACCGGTTGTCAGGCAGGTTTCTCAAGTAGTTAAAGTAACACAGTTTTCCCAAATCTACCCTGTCCTTGATTTTCATCCACCCAAGCTCCCCCCTTACTGCTTCCAAAGCTGCAGCATTACTCGACCCTGTTATCCATCTGCCGGCATCATTCTGAGTACTTTCCAACTTCTTAATAACGGTTTGGTTTAATGGAATCAGATAACTGACTATGCTCATTTCAACAATTTTTTTAGTATTTTTTTTTATTCCCATTCAAGCTAGTGCAATAGTAGGTTATGCCCTATCAGTCTGAAGGAAAAAAGTAGAAATGAAAGGTTGAAGCTAAATGTACAGTTTATTTGGGGGGTCTGCTTTCTTGAGTGTTGGCTAAAGTTGAGCAATTGATTTTTTTAATAACATAGAATAGGTGCACAATAATTGTAACATGACTGCAGTACTGATGAAATATGATGCAGGATAGAGTTAAAACTATAAGTCCTGTTACGAACTGTGCGCTTATCCAGGCTTAATTTCGCGTAGGAATTTCGCGCAATTGGCATATCGAATGGCATCCGAAGCACGGCAGGTAATCCTGGTTACTCATAGCAAACACAGGCAATGTTTCTGCCAATGGACCTCCGGGTTACCCGGAGGTCCATTGGCTGAAACGTTGCTTGTACACAGGCCATGTGTACAACATTCGATAGCCTTATCATGGTCATAACGCAGTACTGATGCAATATGATGTACGATAACCACTCAAACTTCTCATTATCTTTTTCTTTGATATTACAGTTAAAACTAGAAGTCCTGTCATGAAATGCGCACAAATAGCACGTTGATATGCGCGTCAATGTACGCGTTATGGTCTAAGTAAAGCTATCAAATTCTGTACATATGGCCTGTGCACAAGCAATGTTTCAGCCAATGGACCTCTGGGTAACCCGGAGGTCCATTGCTAGAAACATATCATGTGTTTGCTCTGAGTAACCAAGAGAACCTGCCGTGCTTTGGGTGCCATTCGATATGGCAATTGCGCGCAATTCCAATGCGCAATTAAGCCTAGATAAGCCTAGATAAGCGCACTATTCGTGACAGGACTTTTAGTTTTAACTGTAGGTCTAATGCTAACTTTAGGACTACAACCGTGACCTCAGCCCTCAGTTAGCTCTAAGTAAATCACCAGCGCAACCAAATACTGTTTCTTGCATTTGTAAAGTTTTCAAAGTTATTTTCAGTTTGTAATTTTAGACCCCCCCCCCCCCCCCGACTTGTCTTGCGTCTACAAGCCGCTTCACAAGTTAAAGAAGTCAAAGCGTTCTCAGAGTGACTCGGCAGTCAGGCGCGTAGCCAGGATATTAAACTTAAGGGGGCAAGATTAATATCTAGGGGCCATACAGATTATGATACGCTGCATCCGATGCAAGATGTTGGCGAGCACAAGAGGGAGTGCCCCCCTCCCCCTTTCTCGTTAGAGGGGGTCCGGAGTCCCTCCCCCAGGAAAAAGTTTGGAATTCGAGACAAAACAAGAAAATTATAGCAATACTATGGAAAAAGGGCGATGGTAAAAAAATGGCAGTGATTCTCCACTCCGCCATAGAAGTTCAAATCTTGTATGATGTATATTTTAGTAGTATAAAGATGAGGTTATTTTGTTCCATTAACCTCGTTATTATCTAATTACTACCAAGTTGTTCTGGGACACAGAAGTGCGGGTATGAAAACATAAGCACGAAGAAATTCCTTTTGGTAAGTTTATACACCAGAATCACTAGAAGAGATGTATCGGTTATATTCCTATTTATGTTCCCTTAATGAGAAAAACCGAAATGCTTCAAAGGTTTAAGGCATTACCAGAATTGTGTTTACGTTGATACATATCACAGAAAAAGCTGTGAATGATAAAATTGTGCATATTAAATTAAATAGAGCCAGGCTAGTTTGCTTCGTGGTTTATTTGGTTTCTATGTAACTCGTTGTACTAGATATAAAATTTAGTAGAACTCGAGTAAATATTTAGTCCATTGCAATGGAAATGGAGTGGAGAGAAAATGACGTTGTTGCACTGTTAGTCTTTTTCTGGCCCACTCACAGTCCTAACTTTGAAATAGCACAAACATCCACGATAAGTTAGTCTACATGTAAGGGAGCAGGCGATTGCAACGAGGATACGTGATTTGATCATCGAGTGGTTTGTTCAATTTCTGAATAACTTGTGTGCATAAATATAAAATTTCATTTCAATTAAACCCGTGGGTAGACCGTTTCTAAGTTCAAAATTATGTTGTAAAGGAACTCTCTTGACATTATTGTTGCACTGGTAAATTAATTTTGGTCCAGTGTGTCCACAACTATGAAATAACATCAAACTCTACCAATTAGTTAACCGTTGCTAGGGAAGTACAGTGGTGGCTATGGAGACAACGCGACTTCCTCGCCAAGTGTAGTAGTGCCCGTTGCTAGGGAGTCGCGTTAGTTTTAATTGAAGTCACGTGACATTGTCGGTGATCTAATAGGTCGAATTCCAAATGTATTGTGGGTCCTTATATCAAATTTGTCTAAATTCTACCTAGTACCTTTCCTGTTGATAGGGACTCGTGCTGGTTGCTACGGATGTCACGAGACATGGACGGTGGCCAAGTAGGTCGATTTCCCGAGTGTATAATGGGTTCACATACCAAATGTGGTTAAAATCGGTTCAGTAGTTTGTCCTTTGCTAGGGGGTCGCGTCAGTTGCTATGAGAATTGCGTGACATTGTCAGTGCCCTTATATGTCGAATTCCAAATATCATGTGCCCATATACCGAGTTGGATCAAGATCGGCCCAGTACTTTTTCCGTTGCTAGGGAGTCGGTTTGGTTACTATGGATGTCACGTGATAAATGGCCAAATGGGTCGCGCGCAGATACAAAATTGAAATAGGCCCAGTAGTTTGCCCGTTGCTAGGGAGTCGAGCTGGTTGCTATGGGTGTTACGTGACATGACCAATAGCCCAACAGATCGAATTCCAGAGGAATTATCGTTTCATACACCAAGTTTGGTTGAAATCAGCTCAGTAGTTTGCTCGTTGCTTTAGATCCAGTAATTTGTGTTTGGCATCAAATATTATTGCGTGTGTGTACATATTGCCCTCTCCGTGGAAAGTAACCAGTTCACGGCGGCCTTACTGTATAATCCTTGAAACACACAGTGACACACTACGTGACAGTGACGATTTCAGTGTAATTTCAAATACAGCCCCTTCAAATTTCCTGGAATTACTGTTACATGCAAATTCCCTTTTGAAACTCTGAACGTTCACCTCTTCAAATTGACTTTTTCAGATAGTTTTCTCCCTTCTTGGTATCACCAACTGGCACATTCATTTCAACGTACGTCGCCCTCTACCATTACTGAAGTCTCTGTCTAAAACGTCTCTGATAATCAAATTGCGTCCGTGGGAATATTGCCCACCCATAGAAAGTAACCATCCCACGGCGGCTGTAGTTTATAATTTTTAACCCTTTGATACTTTTGCACGTCTTATGACGTACGAAATCAAACAGCGCGTTCATATTTTGTGGTCGTTTGTTTTATTATTTTTCGAATTTTTAAAAGTTTAACCTCAATTCTTATATGATCCCGAAATATACTCAGTGAGCCAAATGTTATCGCAGCTTAAAATACCAATATAATCCTGCTGTCAAGACTTCGTAACTGGTTGAGTACTGGAAGCCACTATCAGGGCTTTTAAAAAATGAGGATACCAGAGAAAAAGCAAACACTTTCCTAGCTTATATTTCATATTCAGTCAAACACAAATAATATTTTGTTTATATAAATTTGTTTTATTACAAATTATTGGAGAGTGCCTGTAGGCACTCTCCAATAATTTGTAATAAAACAAGTTTTGAATAACAAATTCAGACCACCAAAAATAATCTAGCCCTCAACCGGTTAATATGGGTTGGAAAGGCGTTGATATAAGTTGCATAACTTGTTTGCCAATACTTGTAAAAAAAAATAAGATTAAATAAATAAATCACTAATGTGAAAAATATCTTGGTATTTGTACTTTCCGACGTTTGACGTCGCATTTTGAAAAATGTTGAAGAAACTGAATTCTCAGTAACGTGTGAACGTCATATATAATTAAAGACTCAAAAGGGTTAAAATGTAATCGGCGATTGCGAGGTGTCGGAAAATTGAGAAAACATTTTTTGTTTGTTGTGCATTGTTTATTTGCAGCAACATCCGACGCCAATCCCCTAAGATGGCGTCGATGAGTAACCTTTTTTCTTTACCAGATACTGTTCCGATTCCCAATGAAATGGAGGGCGTTGCTTCCATTTTAAGGAAACAACGCCGTGTCTGAGAAATATTTTCATGATGCGTGTCAATCTTGTCCAATACTAACAAAATTACGTGCCCAAATGCCTCCTCATTGGCCCCGTAAACTCAAATTGGCTCCTGAGCTTAATTCATTTCTTGGGGTTCGCAGGGGATTATGGTGATGTTATCACAAGAGCTCAATATTGTGTAATAGTACGAGTTGCTTTACAACAGAAGGTTATAGAACTGGTTGACGAGAGCCTTCAAGGTATAATTAGAACAACACAAAGATTACCGACTCTATACTGGTGGTCTAAATGGACACCCAAATTGAGTCCGTAATCAAGGACTGCTCTATTTATAGCTTGCATGATAAATATGCTGTTACCGGTACAGGTCCTTTGCAGCCAGTAAAATTACCTACAGTAGCATGTGAGATATTGTAGGGGCCATTTGAACGTGCCACAGCGGACTGCAGATATATCATTACCTTAGCTGCTTATTTCAGTAATTGGCCAGAAGTAGCATTTGTATTAGATGTTACAACTTCAGCTGTTACAAATGTTTTGGAAGCTGCGTTTAGTTGCGACGGTTATCCGAAAGATATTGTTACCGATAATGGTACACAGTTTCCGCCGGCAAATTTTTCGGACTTTTAAAAGCAAGACATATTAATCATTTCCGTTATTTATTATTATTTATTACGGCTTAACGACACATTAACAGCCATGTCACGTCGTGTCGGTGACAGTTTTACGGGTGGAGACAACCACCGACCATCGACAAGCAGCTGCCAGCTCCCCAACATCGTAACTCAGCACTGCAGCACGGACAGGGTTAGATTGGCTGAAGGCATGCGCACCATCGACGTGCAGTACGCCTTAGTACACGGCGTCATCGTTCCCCCATGTGGACCATCAGGGTTAAGTGCCTTGCCCAAACTTACAACGCGGGAGTCCGAATTGATCGCTCAGATGGTCACCCATCCATGGACTAACCGGGCTCGACGTTGCTTAACTTCGGTGATCTGAAGAGAACAGGTTACCGCAAAGCCACCGCGCCCCCTAATCAATTTCGTTCGTTAGTGTATTAACCTCGTGCAAACGTACAAGTCGATTAATTTAACAGAATATTGAAAGAGTCCCTCCGAAGTTATTTGTCAGGACGTTTTTTTTCAAATTACCAGTCGGCTGCTCATACTGGTACTGAGGAATCACCGTCGTTGCTTCTCCATGGGAAAGAAATTAATATCAAATTGAATGTATTTCGAACACGTGCTAACAACCTTGCATTTGCTCGTAAAGCTATTATGTGTAAGCAAATATCAACTGAAATCAAAATTATACATTGACTCTAAACGTTCTGCCAGGCCAAGGTATTTTCGGAAAGGTGAATTTGTAATAAAAAGGAACTCTGGAATAATGAGGAAAGGTGAGTTTACATGTAAGTATTCCAAGCCTTAAGTCATATTAAGTCGCAATGGCATATACACCTACAGACTTAATGACGGTCGAATTTGGAATGTTTCATATTTAGACCTTCTCTCATGTCCCCTAAACTCTTCTACAACAGTTTCTCCCGAATCTAGTATGGGTGTTGAAGGACATGACAGGGGTAATATTCTTCTGCCAAGTCCACGAGTTTCACGTCCTCTGTCTGGCATAAGGACTACGCTACTGTAGCATGTGTTTATTCGAAGAGGGGAAATATTGTATATGGGGAGAAATGTTGTATACTGAAGGGATAACAGGTAAAAGGTGGATTGTAATCTGATTGGTTGATCCTATGTCCGGGTAACCTGCGAATTACTGGGTAGAAGCTGAAGAAAGGAGTTTTAGGAAGTAAACTCTGTGTTGACGTTACGCCATCTTGCCCCTTCTTCCACTTGAAAAGCTTTCATAACATTTTCTTTTAATTGTTGACTTTCTTTGAGGTTACTTCTGATACACCGAATGCCTGAATTCAATGGTATGATTTGTATCGGCGAGCAGCAAAGACAAATTATTTATGTGAGTGTACTGGTGGAAAGCTGCGTGACATGCGTACTAAAGAACTAAAGTGCGCGAGAATGTTATTTTATACCACGATTACCTATTCTACTGTATAGGGAAGGCCTATGACATAAATTTTAGCTTTATACACCAACCATGGTGAACACGCCAGCAATGGGATTTCAGTAGTTAAAATTTACACCTACAATGGAACTACATCCAAGTTGACCTTTAGTAACGTCGACCTGAATGTAAACTTGTCTAAATTTATCGCAAGTTGCCTCACGAAGAGTGAAATGGAAGTGGCAATTATTTATTACGTTTTTAAATGAATTTACCCCATAAAACACCAAAAAATTAACAAAAATGCATTGTCTCGTGTTAATGAAGCATCCATAACTCGAAATAGTCTGTTATTATGTTATTAAAATAAGAAAGGCCCCTTCTTTTTCTCTTTCGTTTCGGTGATAAAATTGACAGCGGAAGTACCGTCCACCGATGCTCATGTGAACAAAAACACATTCGCACGTTTGTACGGCTGCTGCTCAGTAAAATCGAGAAAAAATAATAGCGACTCTTAATAATCTGACGCTCATTGTATAAATAAAATATACCCAAAGTAGCTTGGTGTACCAAATGTTCACCACTTCACCACTCGTGGTAAACATTTGATACACCAAGCTACTATGGGTCTATTCTATATTTCTCCAACTACTGAAGAGTAAGATATATATAAAGTCGCGTGACATACCTTGGAGAGATATGCCTGTCTCACCCCACCCATGTGACAGCTATCTCATCTCACCCCACCCAAGTGACCAATCTATATTGGCTTATTAGCATATTTAGGAGCGCAGGACGATTCAGTCGTCGCACGTTCTTCTGTAAACAAACAATATGGTGTCACGTTTCGGAAATATTAGCAGACGAACGTTTGTTTGTAGAAGAAAATAGAAGTAAAAACACAGACCGCAAAACCAAAGGACACGTGACTCGTTTAAATGAATGTTTTGGATGAAAGCCATTATGAGTGGAGTGATTTGCACGAAATTCCTGTCGAAACGTTATGCGAACACATTGCAGAATTCATAGTATGACGCAATCGGAATGTTTCAATGTTCATTTCGCTACAAATCTTTAACCCCTGTCTTGCCGGCGTTTTGATTTAATTTTGCGGTATATAACTGTGATATATACAGAACTTTTGTGTCCTCTTACCGATTAGTCCAGGCGCAATATGGTTTGACACGAAAAAAATTGGGGACAAGCTGATTTGGGTGTCATTCGACGCAGAATTTATCTGGGAACAACACATCCAAAATCCGCAAAAATTCGCTTTGGAGAAAATTGTTCATGCAAGATGGCCGCAAGGCGGGGTTTCATAGAAAAAAATCTTTAGTGGCATCAATTTCTGAATAGTCTTGATATTTTGTGTGAGATCTGAAGAAGTTTTGTACATCATTCGTACTTTAAGAACGAATGCCAATCCTATAAAGCGGCAAAATGAATGAGAAGATTCACAATTGTTAGGGACATGGCCCCAAAATACCATTTTCTTCAATTTTCACACCCATACGATGTTGAGTCTGAAAAGAAAACAAAAAACGCGCTATAATTCTGCTGTCGATGTTTTTCATAACTCCCGAGATGGCGAAGAATGATATCGATCAACTTTCTTCGCAATGATTGAATCCCGAGATGAGATCTGACCGAAATCACGCCGGTGTTCCTCAAGGCACTCTGCTGTCGGCAGTTTCGTCACCAATCTCAAGCGGCTCGGAGTTCAGGCAATTCTCCCCTCGACAGTCTCCACAAGCAGAGACACATTTGATTGCGTTCTTTCTACAAGAGCATATATTCGTTCCGCAGGGGTGTTCGGGGGTCATTTTGCATTTGCAACGTATAAATTTCAGGAGAGCTTCAGGCGCTCCAGGTCAGTCATCACGGGTATCAACTCATTTTCGAGAATTTCCCATCCCCATTTCTGAGGATCTAGGATATCAATATCCAACTGCTTCCATTCCACCGTTTGTAGGTGGACGCGCAGGCTGTGAAACTATGCCGCGCGTTCAATTGGAGGTAGTTTTTGAGATTCGATTCCTGTCTTGCTGGAAGTGACCATTGTCATGAACTTTGAGAATCTCAAGCCATTCAATGTGTCTGACTGGTTGCCAGAGTACAGCATTACAAAACGTTCAGTGCCGATTCTTCCAATTTCTGCTAGAGATACGGCGCTGTCGTGCATTGTTGCTGATATCTTCTGAATCTCCCTTGACATTTCTAATCTCTTGAAAAGCTGTGTTTTCCCATAGCCAAACGTTGCCGAAGAAACATCACTCCCACTCCATGCATGTATGAACAGGAGGTGTCGCCTAGTTGTTTCTCTGATCTTCGCGATTATATCTGCGATCTTTCATGCCTCCCCACCCTTATGTGACTTCCGTGCTCCTGATTGGAAATAAACATCAGCCGAAGTATGATTCCAATGGTGAACGGATACCACTAGTACATCAGTATCATCTGCGGCAATGACAACTGAATTCCCTTGAGATGAAAGTTTGATGGCACTTTCAACAATCAGGTATCAGCATCGCCCGAACTGCAGTTAACAGTATGTCCACCCGCTCTCAGTAATGTGAATCTTATGAACTGCATCTTGTTATTCCCGTTCGACAAGAATTGTCCCTGGTTCTTGTGTGCAGTCATGGTGTCTGTCAAACGGATATCGGCACACACGTTGACAGCTCTACTTCTATGCTCATGACTCTTCTCGGGGAGCTCAAGCATCATTTGCAGATACAACCTGTAACTCTTAGCGTAGTGTACCTGTTCCGTGGCAGCGAAGAGGTTCAACATATTACTGACAGCAATAAGGTGGAGATTCCAATCGTCAAGGCGTTCACCTCTGATGAACATTTTCAGTGTCTGGACATATTGTCTGGGAAATCGATCGAAATTCGCTCTTACACCACCATAAGTACAAATGCTATAAAAAATTCCCCAAAGCACATTTTTGCGGATTTTGGATATGTTCTTCGGGAGACATTTCTCTTCAAAATGACACACAAATCATCTTGTACCAAATTTTTTCCGGGCACGACCACTTTACTTGGTTCAACGTCTGTACTAGATAAGAAAATTAGTTTTTTTTTCAGAAATGGACACAAAAATTGTTCAATATAGCTGCACGCGCCCCTGAATTACTTTTGATGACGTCAGGCTGTTTTGGTGGGAGGGAAAAATTATCCCTGATGGGGGCGGGTGTGAGATGGGAAAATCTCACCTTCGGGACAAGATATTTGGCCAAGCCACTCGGCAAGCCTCATGTCTGGCCCAAATATCTTACCCTCGGGAGAGATTTCCACATCTCACACCCTCACCCACCAGGAATAATAATAATCCCTTATGGGTGAGGGTGTGAGATGTGGGAAATCTCATCCGAGGTGGTCAAGATATTTGAGCCAGACATGAAGCTTGCCGAGTGTCTGGACCAAATATCTTGTTCCGGAGGTGATATTTCCCCATCTCACACCCACCCCCATCAGGGATAATTTTTCGCCCTCACTCCAACAAATCATCCTGAGGTCATCAAAGGTAATTCAGGGGCACGTACAGCTGTATCGACCGATTTTGTTGTCCATTTCTGAAACAAACTGATTTGCTTATCGGAAAGATCGCTTGAATGTTCTGTATATACCGCAGGTTTTATACCACGAAATTTATTCTCTACGCCGCCGGTAAGACAGGGTTTAGAGAATTGTAGCGAAATGAGCATTGGCACATTCCGATCAAGTCACATTATGAATTCTGCAATGTATTCGAAAAACGTTTCGACGGGAATTTCGAGCAACCCACTCCACTCATAATGGCGGTCACCCAAAAATTCATATAAAAGAGTCAAGTGTCCTTGGGTTTTGCGGTCTGTGTTTTTATTTCTATTTTCTTCGACAAACGTTCGTCTACTACTATTTCCGAAACGTGACACTATGTTGTTCGTTTACAGAAGAACATGTGATGCTCGTTAAATATGCCAATAAGATAGATATACAGAACCTCACATTAGTCTGAATGGGTTAAGAATTATCGCCTGAGATTGCTTTGGCCCAGGATATCACGAGAGCCGAAGGCTCTCGTGATATCCTGGGCCAATGCAATCGAGTGTGATAATTCTTATTCCATTCAAACGTATGTGCGGTTCTGTATTCATCACACACCTCCCATGTAACAATCAGTTTACACGAAAATTGCACTAAAAACACTTTTCAACTGGATAATTGTTGCGTTTCCTGATTGTTTAAATATCCCGGGTAAACAAATCTAAATGAGGAACTTGGAATTTCCAAGCGATCTTGACTCCGGCGGATTCAACCAATGATGACGTGGTTTATTTAGACGGGTTTCTTCTTTGTTTACGTTGGAAACGAAATCGAACTTGTTTTGTATCACCACATGTGCGATACAACTTTTTTATCGTACAGGCAGAACAGTGGGAATCTTGGGGTTTACATTAATAGGTGTGTGATAAATATCTCTCTCACATGGCCTTCTCACGTGGGACACGCATATCTTGCATAGGAAGTGGGGGAAAAATGTTAGCGTGCATGTTACAAACAAATGTAATAATTTTAAAGGACTGAAAAGATGTGGGGTGAATAGAAACAAAACAGTAAGCCCGTAGGCAACGAGCCGCGGCTAAAGACTATATTAGGTTGGGATCGTCATGGTTTTGGGGAATCTCATTGGGGGATCTCAGAAGTGACGTCATACCACGCTGCATTATAGACATCACGTGAGTTGCCAGGTTTGGGCGAGTGAGCGGCCCTGTTATGACGTCATTCCCTGTGCGCTGCGCGTGTTGGTACGTTGACACTTGTTTCCATCGTCGATTCTGGTATATGCGAGGCCATTATTTGTTGCCTTATATTGATACACTCGTATATAGTTGGGGTGTTCGGAAGGTATGTTCGATTGGATGGGTTTATAACTAATTACTGTAAACAACCCATAATGCACAGCGTGACTTCCGAGATGCACCAAAACATGGACGACCCAAGCATGATATATTAATGTTGCTCTTCCGGATAGAAACCATTCTCGTGGATGATATGACGTACATAGCACGCTAAATACCACAACGATGCTCCATTGTATACATACTTCAAACCTTCACCCGGCAAGACCATAAAGCGGAACATACTATCTCTTCTTATAAAAACTGAAAAATTCCATTTTCAATTTCAAAACATAGCTTATGGCACCTGAGTGGATTAGATTGAAAACAAAAGTTGAGAAAATAATATTTGTGTGGTGATGTTTTTCGTACAGCACTGCACAATCTGGTAGAGGTCTTGTGTAAAGCTGTTATGGGAACGGGAGAGCATTGCAGAACTCACGATTACACAACTCGTTTTCTCTGTTTGCGATTCACCAGGCGTGAATCCCAAGCGAAATTCTACTTCATAATGGTCAACTCAACGCCCACATTGACACAACTGTTAATTATCGGGGGAGACCCAATGTAACAAGAAAATGAGATAAATGCGGGGCGACGCTCGTACCCACGACCGCCATCAGACGAAGTGTCTGATTTACCACGACGCCGGGCAAACTACAGTACATGGACGGTGGGTGGATCACCACTAAAACACCCATGGAGTGGAATTTCGACCCACACAATAACTACTTGTCTGTGAAAAAGCAAAAGAACATGAAGCAAAGCTTCAGCCAATTGATCTCCGGAGCAACCCGGAGGTTCATTGGCTGAAACATTGGCTTCCTTGGGAATTATCATAGGAACTGATAATTATTATACACATGCAATTTCATTCCATCGGTGTTTTAGCGATCATCATGTGTACTACAGGCTGGTTGGCAGATTGCTTTACTTCTATCGCTAAAGCGTACTGAATTATTTTCGGGGAGAAACCCAAACTAACTTTATGGGAATGAGACGCCACCCTACAATACCCCCACTCCATTCCAGTCCTTTGTGTTTCAGGTAATGCCTTTTCCATCACAAACGCGAACGCTTCACGTAAAAAGATTCTTCTAGTTACGCCAAATTCACTGGCATTGTTAACGTTGTAGGAAGTATAGAAACTCCAATGTGTTGACGAAAATTGTAAACGTTGAGATGGGTAAATTATCATAAATTTGTTCACTTAACCCTTTGAGACTTTAATTATCCTGACGTTCAAAGGTCACTGGGATTTCAGTTTCTTCAACGTTTTTCAAAATACGACTTCAAACGTCGGAAAGTACAAATAACAAGATATTTTTCACATTAGTAATTATCTGGCTGAGGACTAGATTATTTTTTGTGGTCTGAATTTCTTATTCAAAACATGTTTTATTACAAATTATTGGAGAGTACCCACGGGCACTCTCCAATAATTTGTAATAAAACAAATTTATATAAACAAAATGTTGTATTTAACTGAATATGAAATATAAGCAAGGAAAGTGTTGGCTTTTGGTCTGGTATCCTCATTTTTTGAAAGCCCTGATAGTGGTTTCTAGCACTCAACCAGTTAAGAAGTCTTGACAGCAGGATTATATTAGTATTTTAAGCTGCGATAACATCTGACTCAACGGTTTTCACTGAGTACTTTTCGGGAGAAAATAGGTATTGAGGTTAAAACTTTGAAAAATCGAAAAATAATAACAAAACAAATGACCACAAAATATCAAGGTGCTGTTTGATTTCGTACGTCATAAGATGTACAAAAGTATCAAGGCACTGTTTGATTCCGTACGTCATAAGATGTACAAAAGTATCAAGGCGCTGTTTGATTACATGCGTCATAAGATGTACAAAAGTATCAAGGCGCTGTTTGATTCCATGCATCATAAGATGTACAAAAGTATCAAGGCGCTGTTTGATTCCATGCGTCATAAGACGTACAAAAGTATCAAGGCGCTGTTTGATTCCATGCGTCATAAGACGTACAAAAGTATCAAGGCGCTGTTTGATTCCATGCGTCATAAGACGTACAAAAGTAACAAGGCGCTGTTTGATTCCATGCGTCATAAGACGTACAAAAGTATCAAGGCGCTGTTTGATTTCGTACGTCATAAGATGTACAAAAGTATCAAGGCACTGTTTGATTCCATGCGTCATAAGACGTACAAAAGTATCAAGGCGCTGTTTGATTCCATGCATCATAAGACGTACAAAAGTATCAAGGTGCTGTTTGATTCCGTACGTCATAAGATGTACAAAAGTATCAAGGCGCTGTTTGATTCCATGCGTCATAAGACGTACAAAAGTATCAAGGCACTGTTTGATTCCATGCGTCATAAGATTTACAAAAGTATCAAGGCGCTGTTTGATTCCATGTGTCATAAGACGTACAAAAGTATCAAGGCGCTGTTTGATTCCATGCGTCATAAGATGTACAAAAGTATCAAGGCACTGTTTGATTCCGTACGTCATAAGATGTACAAAAGTATCAAGGTGCTGTTTGATTCCATGCGTCATAAGATGTATCAAAGTATCAAGGTGCTGTTTGATTCCATGTGTCATAAGATGTACAAAAGTATCAAGGTGCTGTTTGATTCCGTACGTCATAAGATGTACAAAAGTATCAAGGCGCTGTTTGATTCCATGCGTCTAAGACGTACAAAAGTATCAAGGCACTGTTTGATTCCATGCATCATAAGACGTACAAAAGTATCAAGGCGCTGTTTGATTCCATGCGTCATCAGATGTACAAAAGTATGAAGGCGCTGTTTGATTCCATGCGTCATAAGACGTACAAAAGTATCAAGGCGCTGTTTGATTCCATGCGTCATAAGATGTACAAAAGTATCAAGGCACTGTTTGATTCCATGCATCATAAGACGTACAAAAGTATCAAGGCACTGTTTGATTCCATGCGTCATAAGACGTACAAAAGTATCAAGGCGCTGTTTGATTCCATGCGTCATAAGAGGTACAAAACTATCAAGGCGCTGTTTGATTCCATGCGTCATAAGACGTACAAAAGTATCAAGGCGCTGTTTGATTCCATGCGTCATAAGACGTACAAAAGTATCAAGGTGCTGTTTGATTCCATGCGTCATAAGACGTACAAAAGTATCAAGGCGCTGTTTGATTCCATGCGTCATAAGACGTACAAAAGTATCAAGGCACTGTTTGATTCCATGCGTCATAAGACGTACAAAAGTATCAAGGCGCTGTTTGATTCTGTACGTCATAAGATGTACAAAAGTATCAAGGCGCTGTTTGATTCCATGCGTCATAAGACGTACAAAAGTATCAAGGCGCTGTTTGATTCCATGCGTCATAAGACATACAAAAGTATCAAGGCGCTGTTTGATTCCATGCGTCATAAGACGTACAAAAGTATCAAGGCGCTGTTTGATTCCATGCGTCATAAGATGTACAAAAGTATCAAGGCGCTGTTTGATTCCATGCGTCATAAGACGTACAAAAGTATCAAGGCGCTGTTTGATTCCATGCGTCATAAGACGTACAAAAGTATCAAGGCGCTGTTTGATTCCATGCGTCATAAGACGTACAAAAGTATCAAGGCGCTGTTTGATTCCATGCGTCATAAGACGTACAAAAGTATCAAGGTGCTGTTTGATTCCATGCGTCATAAGATGTACAAAAGTATCAAGGCGCTGTTTGATTCCATGCGTCATAAGACGTACAAAAGTATCAAGGCGCTGTTTGATTCCATGCGTCATAAGACGTACAAAAGTATCAAGGCACTGTTTGATTCCATGCGTCATAAGAGGTACAAAACTATCAAGGCGCTGTTTGATTCCATGCGTCATAAGACGTACAAAAGTATCAAGGCGCTGTTTGATTCCATGCGTCATAAGACGTACAAAAGTATCAAGGTGCTGTTTGATTCCATGCGTCATAAGACGTACAAAAGTATCAAGGCGCTGTTTGATTCCATGCGTCATAAGACGTACAAAAGTATCAAGGCGCTGTTTGATTCCATGCGTCATAAGACGTACAAAAGTATCAAGGCGCTGTTTGATTCTGTACGTCATAAGATGTACAAAAGTATCAAGGCGCTGTTTGATTCCATGCGTCATAAGACGTACAAAAGTATCAAGGCGCTGTTTGATTCCATGCGTCATAAGACATACAAAAGTATCAAGGCGCTGTTTGATTCCATGCGTCATAAGACGTACAAAAGTATCAAGGCGCTGTTTGATTCCATGCGTCATAAGATGTACAAAAGTATCAAGGCGCTGTTTGATTCCATGCGTCATAAGACGTACAAAAGTATCAAGGCGCTGTTTGATTCCATGCGTCATAAGACGTACAAAAGTATCAAGGCGCTGTTTGATTCCATGCATCATAAGACGTACAAAAGTATCAAGGCGCTGTTTGATTCCATGCGTCATAAGACGTACAAAAGTATCAAGGCGCTGTTTGATTCCGTACGTCATAAGATGTACAAAAGTATCAAGGCGCTGTTTGATTCCATGCGTCATAAGACGTACAAAAGTATCAAGGCGCTGTTTGATTCCATGCATCATAAGACGTACAAAAGTATCAAGGCGCTGTTTGATTCCATGCGTCATAAGACGTACAAAAGTATCAAGGCGTTGTTTGATTCCATGCATCATAAGATGTACAAAAGTATCAAGGCGCTGTTTGATTCCATGCGTCATAAGACGTACAAAAGTATCAAGGTGCTGTTTGCTTCCATGCGTCATAAGACGTACAAAAGTATCAAGGCGCTGTTTGATTCCATGCGTCATAAGATGTACAAAAGTATCAAAGCGCTGTTTGATTCCATGCATCATAAGATGTACAAAAGTATCAAGGCGCTGTTTGATTCCATGCGTCATAAGACGTACAAAAGTATCAAGGCGCTGTTTGATTCCATGCGTCATAAGACATACAAAAGTATCAAGGCGCTGTTTGATTCCATGCGTCATAAGACGTACAAAAGTATCAAGGCGCTGTTTGATTCCATGCGTCATAAGACGTACAAAAGTATCAAGGCGCTGTTTGATTCCGTATGTCATAAGATGTACAAAAGTATCAAGGCGCTGTTTGATTCCATGCGTCATAAGACGTACAAAAGTATCAAGGCGCTGTTTGATTCCATGCGTCATAAGACGTACAAAAGTATCAAGGCGCTGTTTGATTCCATGCGTCATAAGATGTACAAAAGTATCAAGGCGCTGTTTGATTCCATGCGTCATAAGATGTACAAAAGTATCAAGGCGCTGTTTGATTCCATGCGTCATAAGACGTCCAAAAGTATCAAGGCACTGTTTGATTCCATGCGTCATAAGATGTACAAAAGTATCAAGGCGCTGTTTGATTCCATGCGTCATAAGATGTACAAAAGTATCAAGGCGCTCTTTGATTCCATGCGTCATAAGAGGTACAAAAGTATCAAGGCGCTGTTTGATTCCATGCGTCATAAGACGTACAAAAGTATCAAGGCGCTGTTTGATTCCATGCGTCATAAGACGTACAAAAGTATCAAGGCGCTGTTTGATTCCATGCGTCATAAGACGTACAAAAGTATCAAGGCGCTGTTTGATTCCATGCGTCATAAGATGTACAAAAGTATCAAGGCGCTGTTTGATTCCATGCGTCATAAGACGTACAAAAGTATCAAGGCGCTGTTTGATTCCATGCGTCATAAGACGTACAAAAGTATCAAGGCGCTGTTTGATTCCATGCGTCATAAGACGTACAAAAGTATCAAGGCGCTGTTTGATTCCATGCGTCATAAGACGTACAAAAGTATCAAGGCGCTGTTTGATTCCATGCGTCATAAGACGTACAAAAGTATCAAAGGGTTAAACACCAATAAATACATAGACAGAACCGCACAAGCGTTTGAATGGGTTAATGTCTATCGCACGAGTTTGGTTGGGCGCAATAATACCACGAGAGGCGAAGCCTCGAGTGGTATTCTGCGCTAAACCAAACGAGTGCGATAAACATTAACCCATTCAAAAGCTTGTGCAGTTCTGTATTTATTACACACCTTCACAAATTTCTAAAACAGGGCTTTTACAGTAATACTAAGTGAGAATTAACCTATCCTTCTGAGACGTAAAGGAAATAAAATAAGACAAAAATCCAAATTATTCTTCACAAGCAGGAGACCAGTCTTATTGTTATTTCGAACGCTGATTGAACTTTCATTCATAGTTTCAACTTGCAAATTCGATCGATGAAACACTGTTCATCTGAAATACAGTTCACCGTCTTTTTGTGCCTCAATTTTACAGCGCGAATTCTGAACGGTTGATGTGATCCCCACCAAAAAAGTTACCACACATTCACAAAAAACCAATAGGTGTAAATTCGGAAAATCCATCAATGAGAAATTATCAAAAAAACTCACCTGTTTATCTGACTTCCAAATTCCCTGCGACTATTGTTACTCGACTTGTTGACACTCAGACCGGTTAAGATTTTAGTCAAGATTACAGAAGCCATTGTCAATTCATCCCACGTAAATTAAATTTCTATCCTTATTGTCCAAGAGAAATTATCGTATTGTTCACTATTCCTGCTTAAATGTATTAAAGTTCGTATTATAGCCTTTAACAGGGGTACAGAATCCATACGAATTCAAGTGAATATCGACAGGCAATTTGTTTTGGATTTCGATTTGGTGACCTAGAAACTTGCTCGCGCAACGTCATTCATTCGAAATTACGTCACTCATAGAGGCTTTCATATTCTGTTTACATTGTTCTTTAGTTTGAACTGTATGTGAGTCATTTCCATGTCATACTTTAATCCATCGGGTTATTCAGTCAGTCAGTATTGTTCACGTTAAGAAAATAAATTAGAAAGTTTCTTTTGATGGTCGGACAGTCATTACTACATGAGTTTCTTCAGAAACAATATAAACGCAGATACTATAGACTGCGAACATCCACTTTACAACATCAAAATAAATGACCCATCGCATCGAAACGGGCCCATGTACTGTATCCTCAGAAATATGACTGGTTCCATTCTGACATTAAAAAAGTGCCAAAATCTGTATCCCACACGTGTGCAATAAAAGTTTATTTTTATCACACATCCTAGAATGACGTGGACAAACCTTAATTTTAAATGGGTGTGTAATAAATAAATATATCTAAGTAATGTAACTTGTCTAATCCATAAATATACATATATATATATATATATATATATATATATATATATATATATATATATATATATATATATATATATATATAGATATGGCTAATATTAACCATTTTGTTTAAACAATATTTATTTGGAGTTTAGCATTTGTATACATTAAACAATACATAGTCAAAAGGCACAATAACACAAGTATACAGTATAACAAATAAGGAAGTAAACAACGGTACAACGAGGGGATTCGACAGGAAGCCTATAGCTTATGATGGTCGTCTCCATAGAAATATAAAGGGATAATATTAACCATTTATAAGACACACAGTTTTATTGTCCTTATTTCAAAATGCCACTAACATTTAATTATTTATTTATTTATTTATTTAAAAAATCGAAGAATAATAACAAAACAGATGACAATGTATCAACGCGCTGTTTGATTTCGTACGTCATAAGACGTACAGAAGTATCAAAGGGTTAAGATATATGACGTCGACCGTTTATATAAGAGTGTTGAGTTTGGCTTTAGTTCAAAGTAAATAATTCTATCCGACTAGTTCCTTTCGATCAACCATTAATGGGTGTTCAAAAATCGATCACGTGCAAACACCATTACTTAATTGGTCTTAAATGACATGCCCCAGACTTAACACACAGACTGCAAATAATAAAACATGTCCATTGAGTATTCCTTGTGGACCGTACATGTATTATTGAGGATCAAGTCACGAAGAGATTTTGTAACAGAGAAATAGCCAAATGATACACCGAGCCAGTGGCAGCGTAACCAAAATGTTGATGCGGGAGGGAGGCACTTTTTTTTTAGATTTTGGCCTCAAAAACATACGGTATAGCTGCCGTGGACTGGTCACTTTCCACGGACTCAATAATATTAGATTCCAAGCACTAATTATAGGAATAATCATTAAAAATTAATTAATAAAGCACCGGATACAGCCCAGTGCTTCATTAATTAAAAGTTTGCTGATGATGATTTTTATTACCTCTGCCCACGCGTGAATCACGATCAGCTATTTTATGAGGCGAAAATGAAAATGTTTTGTTATTTCAGATTGTTTTAAGTGTTGTCTGTTAGGCAAAGATTTAGATAATAATTAACAAATATTGCGCAAAGTTGCGAGCCATATGACAACTCATGGACGGGTCATTCAACCCGTAATGTGTCTATTGACCGAAGCGAAGCTAAGGTAAATATGCACAGTAAAGGTCGACTGACCAGTCCATAAACTGCCAAATGGCCACACTCTAAAAACTAAAGTGTTAAAAACTACACTTGAAGTGCTGTATTTAACACTTACTAAGTGCTGAACTAGCACTTTGTTCAAGTGTAGATATTCCAGAACTTGACAGGTGTTGACAATAATACCACTTGACAAGTGTAATGTCGCGACACTTAAAACGAAACAACGCAGATGACGCGGATCAGGCTCGAACTCTCGAGCCTGATCCGCATCATCTGCGTTGTGTCCTTTTAATTATGTACCCACCAAGCGCAAATCAAATTATGGACGATTCTAGAAGAACCACCAATGCTAGACACATGGGAAGTGCCATCCATTCAAGTTTCAGATGTCTGACGATTGTAATGTCTAAGTGCTTAAAGCATTGCACCTTGAGTGTTAAAATCAAACCCTAAGAGTTAGAATGGGTTTAACGCCTGGAAAGTGTCAGTTTTAACACTTTAGTGTTTAGTGTGCAGCAGCCCCGTGCAATATTTCTTGTATTATACGGAAAGTCCTTCCTTCGGGCTTTTAAAAAGTCTGTTATACCGAAGCATTTTCGCGGAAAAGTGAAAACTTGGTTCTCTCCACATAATTGATATGCGCTGAATTCGATTGTGGTACCAGTCGTCTCTGTAAGCTACTTTTTAATCCATAAATTCGCGGGGTTTTCTCCAACTTAAATAACTGACATCGCGTGTCTCCCTGATAGGTCGATAATGTGTGGTATAACATAGCGTTACTTAAAATATACCCCACTGTGTGCGTCAGAGGCCCCTCGCAGACAGGGCTGTACGGATCGGCGTTACTTAAAATATTTCTCAAAACACACGTAAAAGGCTACTCGGTGAAAGCTAGATTCCGCAACCCGTTAGGGATCGGCATACCGTACCTGTTGGGGCCTTACATCTACTAATACGCGCGCCTCCCTGATGCAGGCCTTAAGAATAACAAAGCAAAGACCTGAAATATATTTAGTCATGAACTGGCAGTTATACAAATGATATCAAATTTCCATTTACCTATAATGTAGAGGCCAAGCCCTTCAACCTACACAATCGGTAAAAAATATTTCAGATTTGTTTTTAAACATGCCCTATAATGATCCAGGAAATCTATCACCAAATACACTAATCGATAACCCACCCCGTCACAACATTTTATACCATGATTACCTATTCTACTGTATATGAAGAGCCTATGACATAAATTTTAGCTTTACACACCAACCGCGATGAACACGCCAGCAATGGGATTTCAATAGTAAAACTTTACACCAACAATAGAACTACATCCCCGTTGACCTTTGGTGACGTTGACCTGAATGCAAACTTGTCTAAATTTATCGCACGTCGCCTCGCGAGGAATGAAATGGAAGTGACAATTATTTTTTTACGTTTTTAAATGGGTTTACCTCATAAGATGCCAAACATTAACAACATGCCTCATTGTCTCATGTTAATAAAGCATGCATAACTCGAAATAGTATGTTATTATTAAACGAAAAAGGCTCAGTTTCTTTTTTTCATTTCGTTTCGGCGATAAAATAGACAGCAGATAGACAGCAGAAGTACCGCCCACCAATGCTCGTGTAAACAAAAAACCAGATTCGCACGTATGTACATCTGGTGCTCAGTAAAATAGAGAAAAAATAATAGCGACTCTTAATAATCTGACGATCATGGTATACATAAAATATACCCAAAGTAGCTTGGTGTACCAAATGTTCACCACTCGTGGTGAAGTGGTGTTAACCGCGCACCGAAGGCTCGCGGTTAACACCACTTCACCAATCGTGGTGAACATTTGGTATACCAAGCTACTTTGGGTATATTCTATATATAATAATCTTCTATATTAATATTTCTAAGATATAGGGGATATGGAATGAGTGTTTTGGTCACTCGATATTTATGAAACGTGTCTAAGAGTTTTCCGTTTTGCCGAATCTCTGGTGAGGCAAAACAAGAAATTCGTAAACAAGTTTCATAAATATCGAGTGACCAAATCACGAATTTCATATTCTGTTCATCATATGACACCACAGTTACCAAAAACACATCTTTTAGATAGAAAAGGGTTAAAGAATGGAATTTCACCTTGAACGTCATGCGTCATAAATCAATGTAACATAAGTACAAGATCAGTGCGGTGTTTTAAAATAGCATTAATTTAACCAATTAGAAAGCGTTCTTTTGAAAACTGAACAATCAAATCAACTGTAGGTGTTATGAAGCACTAATTAAAAGTTATTGAAAATATGAAATGGTAATAAGCCGAGAAAATGGAGAAGTGATATGATTAATTAAAAATACCACTAATCACAATGGAGTGGAAAATTTCCACATACACAGATTATAATAATATCACAATCCCGTCACACGATAAGTGCGCATCCTCTTAACAGATGGGCAGCCCATAGCTAAGCCCTGGAAAACACGCATATGGACAAGTTTATCTTACAAAAAGTACGTACTGAGCCGTAATTACCCGAATACAGCGTGTATCAGAGTCCGCTGATATACAATCTGTATCTTGCAAATGCTTAATACAACCGACTTGGCTACGTTACTATTTATAGAATATTGCAAGTTTTCGAAACGCGTTTGCGAAGGATCTTGTACGTTTCAATATACGAGAAGAGAGAACGAGAAAAAAACACTTCTCAGAAGTACAACTATTAAATATGGAACCACATTGCTGTTACAGTACAGTCACCGTGGACTGGTCGTAATCCACGCGTGGACTCTGATATCAACGCATGCGTTTACCAGATAATAAAAATCATCGTCATCAATTTTTTAATTAATGAAGCACCGGGTTCTACCCGGTGCTTCATTGATTAAATTATTGATGATTATTCCTATAATTAGTGTTTGGAATCAAGTATTATTGCGTCCGTGGAAATATTGCCCACCCGTGGAAAGTGACCAGTCCACGGCGGCTGTACTGCATGTTTTGTATCTGAATCAGTGGTAGCATTAAAGTGCAATTTTTTTTTCGGAATGTTGAACTCAATACGCTCAATACGTTTATTCGAGTGTCGCAAAAGTTCAAGACAACCGCATGCAGTTTCAAACGAAACGGCAAGCATTTTTATGAATCTGGAAATGAAATTTGATGCTGAAATGCTAGTTGACTCTTTAGTCAACGCACGCGATATCACAGTTCAGTATTTTAATTATTTTTTGTAAAACATATTTTCCAAACTATTCAGGTAAACCATATCATGCGACACCTCATTGGAACGAGCTCATCGAGCTCGCTTCCAATGAGGAATCACATCATATGTTTTTTTAAATTTTTTTTGTTGAAAAATAGTGGGGGGGGGGGGGGGGGGTTTAACAGCTCACTTTGTAAATTGCTTGGGAGGATACTCCCGATTCGTTAGGTAAACTGTTAACCCTTTATCCAACGAATCGGCAGCATCCGCCCCCGTAATATGCAAATTCAGCAGTTGAAAAAAATATTATTTTTCCAAAAATTTCAACAAAACCATGTCATGTGACCCCCTCGTTGGAAAGAGCTCGTTCCAACGAGGGGTCACATGATATGGTTTTGTTGAAATGTTTTGAAAAAATGATATTTAAAATAATAAATTTTGATATCGTCTGCTCAAGGTAAACTGTTAATCAAGTTATTTGAGAGTTGTAAGATAAATCTATCATCACCATGATGTTTACGTACAAAATGTTTCAAAAGATTGTCGCTAGTGTTTCTAAATTCTAAGACTATATCTTATCTCACCAGAAACAACAGCTCGATTCTGACACAGATGTTGTTCATAAATATAATGGTGGTAACATTTACGATTCAGAAGAGTTGTATTGGTGGGTGTATGGCCATAACAATGCACAGAGGTGGCGGAGCCAGGGGGCACAGGAAGCACGTGCCCCTCCACTTTCATTTTCAGCCAAGAGTACTGCGTCGTCTGGATACAAAAGTACAACAGCATTATCATTTCCGACAGAGACCCCAAAATTTGCGGATTAAATTGATCTTGCCAGATCGTCGATAAAAAGTGCAAACAAAGCCATCGACAAACTTTCCCATTTTTATACACCTGATCTACAAAGAAACTTTTCAGTCATATTATTATTTGCTTTTACACAACATTCGGTCAGCTGATACATATTTCGGATTGAACGGTATAAATTCCCATCAACCCCTGACTTTAATAAATTTGTATAGCAACATATTTCTAACTACTCGATCAAACGCCTTCTGAAAGTCAATAAACGACTCGAAAAGGTCATGCTTGCCCCGAATCAGCGCCGTGAGCGAATAAATGTTCTCTATGCACAAGCGCTGTTATCTGAATGCACACTGTTCCTCTACAATTAATCCATTGTTGTCAGCTTACACCGTCCGCCTGTTATTCGACACTGTATCATATAATTAACATGTTGACAAAAGAGAAATGCCGCGATAGTTCAGCTGAACTCTTGGATCAGACGATTTATTTTTGGGGATTAGACAAACAATAGTTTTTTCCCGAAAGATGGTATAATGCCAATGTCAGTGCTAATGAACGAGCATGTCAGCACGTAACTTTCATGCTTTGCTCTGCCTCATATAAATGATGTGAGTCAGTGTGACAATGTTTGTCTGTTTTGTAGCACGTTTGTTCCTTTATTAACCTGTAATAGAGGCGTGGTCGTGGTCTCCTCTATTTTCCCCAGGTTCGATAAGATTCCCGCAGAATGAATGGGTTAACACCTGTGGAGATTTTACAGAACGGAACAAATTTTATCTTGCCGACAATATACTTTTTTTCATAACAACTGTAAAATGAAATAACAAAGATCTGTATTTTAGTTGACGGATGAACGGACGGACGAATGGTCAAGTGGCACATGACAAAAACTGTCAAATACATGAGGTAGGAATCGAAGTCGACACGTGGATTTGTAGCTGCGAGATACGCGGTCACTGCTTCGGGCAGTTTTTTTGTTTGGAAAAACACCTCCGAAATCAGCCACAGTGCAAAACAAAATAAATCAAATCACTTAAATATCGATTTTGACTCGCACAAAGTGGAGCAAGGAATGGAAAGTAGACCCGCCGGTCTATGAACTCAGATGAATCCCGCTCCACGAGCGCAAAAGATACCTGGCTAATACAGAATTTTACCTGAGTATCAAGGGACATATTTTGTAGTATCCATCTGTCTGCTCTCTTCAGTTCACATTTAGGCCTCTCCTCGGCTGCAGCTAAAGGTTTTACACACCTTATTTTCAAATCTTAGGTATCGTTTTCCATTTCATTTTTTTTTTTTTGCTTCTTTGGTTCTTTAATGTAATAGTCAGAATTCTCGTCCCTGTCTAATGTCCCTAGGGCTTGGACCACACAGGAATCAGTCCAATATTGAGGGTCGGATATGTAACACACCCACTTGCTCGCTTTGAAGTGATAAACATGGAGGTTATTTTTGATCATAAAATCCAAAAGATTGCAAAAGGAAGGTGGGGCTTACGTGAGTGGCATGCGAATGAAGATACATTAGGCCGTCACATCTGTAGCACATCCATTGAACGTTTCAGCGTTGAAGACTTTAGTAGCCTGTTGCATATAATTCGATGCAAGTTCTACGGTGTCCACACTGCATTGGTCACAGCATACTCCTCCATTTGACCAGGTGAACGGTAGTTCACACATATCGCACGGGAATGTATTAGTTTGTTTAGGCCCTGGATTAAGTTCAATGTTTACCGATTGTCTTAAAATGAGTAAAAGGATCGCCGAGTATCATTGGCTGACCGTTGGTAAGCTCAGTGGTCTGCGCTCCAACAGTGATGTTAGTAGTTATTGTGATGAACTGACGGTAACATGACCTTAGGTTGCGGCTCGGAGCTCATGTTCATCTGAGACGCTACACGTCTCAGTTGAACATAATCTCCGAGCCGCAAACCTCAGACCATGTCAATTCATCACAATAACGAAAACGTTCAAATAAGACGCTACCCATACCCCAAACAAGCAAGCCGCAAGCAACAGTGAGCTCATCGTCGATACTGCTTGGGAACTTTATATTTGCTTTCAGCAGTGGTAGTGACAAATGAAACTGGAATTAGCATGGATGGTGGTATGATTACAAACGCTTTTTTATGTTAGCATAGCGGAAATTACACACAGTCTTTATTTTCAAGATTGATTATGTACAATTTCTATCTTAGCTATATGTTTTGCGATACGACTAAGATTACAGATACCAGGCGAAATTCCAGTGAAAAGATCCTAAGGAAAACGAATCGGACCGCCGATATCGAATCGAACCGAATCCCAACTTATGATTCGAATCGAATCGAATCTCGAAGCCTCGCGGGACCCTAAGTTAATGCTATATCGTGGAGAGAAAACGGTAGAAAGTAAAACATGTCATTGTCGATTACGAAGGAAAATGATTGATAAAGACGGAAGTAGTTTCAACAGTAATGAGTCATGATATCAGTGTAGTGAATACGTTATAAATCAACATGAGGATTTGAGTCTTGAAAGGTCTAGTGGAAAAGAACATAAACAATTTAAAAATTTATTAAAAAGGTTGATGACTTTAGGAAATGGTGGAATTTTGTGCTAGCTCGTGTGATAAAATACATCTCTAAAAGATCCTGCTTTGAATTGCTGCTCTTTAATATGATTAAAATCGGTGCAATGCAACAAAAGTGTGATCCATTGTCAATATCTGTTAGCAAGGAGCACACTCTGGTCACCTATTATAAAATTGACAGCGGAAGTACCGCCCACCGGTGCTAATGTAAGCAAAAACAGATTCGCAAGTGTGTACGTTCGCTGCTCAGTAAAATCGAGAAAAAATAATAGCGACACTTAATAATCTGACGATCATGGTATAAATAACATATACCCAAAGTAGCTTGGTGTGCCAAATGTTCACCAGTCGCGGTGAAGTGGTGTTAACCGCGGAGCGAAAGCTCGCGGTTATCACCACTTCACCACTCGTGGTGAATATTTGGTACACCAAGCTACTATGGGTGTATTCTATATTTATCTACTTATGTGAGCTTAACGCCACATCGGCAGTTAAGGCTACATCGTGGCGCGAAAATGATAGAAAGTAAAACATGTCATTGGTAATTACGAAGGAAACTGATTGATTCAAAATAGGACATAGTTACAATAGAATGTCAAAAATGGTAATAGCTGATTATTTAAGGAATAGTGCATGGCTTGGAGTTGACTTCGCGGCGGGAACTACACCACCTCACTGGGCACTATATGGGCGTAGTCAACGACAAGACGTGCACTAATCCTTACATTATATCGAACACCCATCAAGAAAAACATCTGTCCGATTTGTTAATCTATTACCAAGGTAGCAGCCCTACCAACCAGCGTTATATAGAAAAAAATACCATGTAGTTTTTAAAAAACATTTTCTTCTTCCAAAACACGGCTATCGTGGATTATTGATATGAGCAGAAGACAGATTTTGAATCGGTCGGCAAGGGTAAACAAAACATTTCCCCCAAACGGAACTGTGTATTCTAGAATCGCGCAACTCGCGAATGAAAACTAAACTTTTCGAAATTTGACAACGCAGTTTGGTAATTTCCACACATTTGTCACACATATACATTACCAAATGGGTCAACACGGGATACAAACTCCGAAGATTCAACTGAATTCCATTATTTATAATATAATACTATAGTGAATACCTTATAAACCAGCCTGATGATTTGAGAGTTGCAAAGTCTAGTTTAAAAGAATAAAAACAAGTTTAAAATTTTAAAAAAAGGTTGATTACTTTTTCAGAAATGATAGAATTTTGTGCGGGGTCTTATGATAAAATTAGAGATCATAAGGCGACATACTGCCCTCTGGCATTAAAATCAGTGCAATATGAAAGAATGTGCTCCACTGTCCACACTTGTTGGAAAGGAACACACTGTGGTCGTATATTGACCTCTAACAGAAATGAATGTGTAAGTCTTGTATGACCAAAATGACATCGTCTCAGAATTACATGATCTTTCCTGAAAAGTTTACTAGAAGGATATTTATCATTGATAGTAACTCGAAGGCGATGGAGCTTGTTATTTGTCTCCCTTGATTTGTTCTCCGATCCTTTTTGCTGTATATAGTGGCAAATAAAATATGTTTAAACTAAATTCCGCCTGCCACATACATGTAGATTTGAGGTACAGTTAAAACAAGAAGTCCTGTCACGAATAGTGCGCTTATCTAGGCTTAATTGCGCGTTGGAATTGCGCGCAATTGCCATATCAAATGGCATCCAAAGCACGGCAGGTTCTCCTGGTTACTCATAGCAAACACATGCAATGTTTCTGCCAATGGACCTCCGGGTTACCCGGAGGTCCATTGGCTGAAACATTGCTTGTGCACAGGCCATACGTACATAATTTGATAGTTTTACTTGGGCCTTAACGCGTACATTAACGCGCATATCAACGTGCTATTTGTGCGCATTTCATAACAGGACTTCTAGTTTTAACTGTAGGTACTGATATGTGCTTTACAATCACTGAAAGGAATTTTTAAATCAGTGAAAGGCTTGTTTAAAAACCCTTTCTGCTTCACTGTCTGCCCAGGTGTTCTAGGAGATACCAACATATCCAGGTAACCAACAAAACACAATATCATCATGGTTAGACGTGAAGGTATATAACTTCTCTCGAAGTACCAAAAGTGTACTTAAAGCTTTACCCAACGTAATGACCAAAACCGGCCTGAGCTATTCTCAAAAATCGCCAATTAATTTTTGTCTCAAAAACATAGGTTATTACCCCCTCGTTGGAACGAGCTCGTCGAGTTCGTTCCAGTGAGGCTTCATAACCTATGTTTTTGAGACAAAAAATAAAAAAAATACTTATTCAAGAATTTTGTTTGCAAATGTCGTCTGCTTTTCATGTTAGGTAAAGGGTTAAACCTGGCAAAAGGAGAGTCGGAAAATGTAATCGGCGTCATTTCTTGTACATTCTCGTGTTCAATTGCTAGTTTTTAACTTCAGCTATGAAAATAGAACTGTAATTTGGTATTCTGATAGAGTGAAAGAAGTGAAGTCATCACCACCAGCAACAGCCCATGATACTTTGTCACCATCCTAAGATCCATCTGCACTGATCCTTGTGTATGTACTATATTTAGACTTTACTTTGGAATATTTTTGTTTGAACTGCAGAGAGTTTGTCTCGTGAGGAAGGAAGGGCTAAAATAGCACTGAGTTTCCTTAAATGTTGAAGAAGAATTTGTGGTTCACGGTTCTCTTTTATCGAATCTCATATTAGTGGGTCGGAGTCAATATGGGGTTTATTTTTAATTCCCAAGGGAGGAAAATGTTCCTGGTTTCTGTTAAAAGCATTTGGAGGCTCTGAGACAAAATTTTAAGCGGGGGTTTGAGGGATAAGCTAATAGTTTGGAAACATGTTAGAGTGACAGTTTAATCCTGCTCTTCTCAAGAGAAGACTCCTCCAAGCATTGGATCTATTGGTGATGTTCTAAATGCACCCAGGCTAACTCTAATACCAATATTATGAATTGCATCAAGAGATTTGAGGGACGACTTTCTCATAGAAACGTAAACCACACAACCATAATCTAAATTTGATCTCACAAGTCATCTGTCTAGATGGAATAACTTTTTGGTCAGCACCCCAATCAGAGCTACCAACTACCTTCAGAAGGTTACGTGCCCTTTTACATTTCACTTCATCAACCACTTTCATGGTACTGCAATCTGTTTTCGGTTTCGAATCAAGGTCGAGCTTTCGGGGCTTGCAGAAGAGAACACTTGCGGCTAGGAGCTTATGTCCAACCGAGACGCGAAGCGTCGAGGCTGAACATAAGCTCCGAGCCGCAAACCTCAGACCATGTTACCGTCAATTCGTCACAATAACGTATATGTTCCAATACGACACTAACCATAGCCCAAAACCTACATCGCGAAACACGAGAGGCTTATTTACTAAACTTGTGATCGTTAAAAGTTGCCTTATTCAAGGCAACTTTTAACGATCACAGGTTTAGTAAATAAACCCCTCGAGTATCCACGGCGGCACTGGATAAATAATCAATAAACCTGATAAACTCATTCCATCTTAGTTCAAATCGTTAATCGGTTTGTAAGTTAAACAATACTTCATCCGGAACACCGTCTGCTGCACACGTGAAACATCCAGAAAAATGAAGCGGCTTGCTAGTCACTCCGTTGATGAAGTAGTTACTAAACTGACGACGTCATTACAAATGTTTCGCGTTGTGACGTCAGACGGTAACATTTGCCACTTGAGCCGTAAACATAGACTATACTAAGCGAGCTCTCATCCAATCAGAGGAGGAGGATATTAGTCTTATTGGAATATAATTCGTTTTGGTCTTCGAATACATAGAACCGTTTTCTGAAGCCCATTTCTGAATTCTTTTCAAACACAGTTAACGTTTACACTCGATGGAATTCACATTTTCACTGCTAAAGCAAATTACAAGCCATTGCCTACAATGAAGAATCTACAATATTCTCAGTTGCGTCAATAATACCATTTATCTACTTTATACGTAAAAACAGTAACGTTTTATCTTTTATCGTTATCGAAAACTCGCCGTCAATAAAAAATCTTTTATCGTTACTGCAGTAAGAATAAAAGTCACGTGATATCGCAAGAGTACAACGTTCACGCCCATCTCATTTGCATGACGTACTATTTCATTCAACACTTTGAATAACTAATTATCGCTGCCGCGGATCGAAACAAATAAAACGGGGCGTATTTATCGAAATGTATTGAATAAAAAAGAAGGCCATTAATTAAACTTACTGAATTGTAAAAATAAAATTTGAAGGAAAAGAGTGAAAATTAGTAACTTACACTTTTTCAAATGAGATTATTTCACCCTTCGAGACTTTAATTATCCTGACGTTCAAACGTCACTGGGAATTCAGTTTCTTCAACATTTTTCAAAATGTGACGTCAAACGTCGGAAAGTACAAATAACCAGATATTTTTCACATTAGTGATTATCTGGTTGAAGACTAGATTATTTTTAGTGGTCTGCATTTGTTAATCAAAACTTGTTTTATTACGGGAGTGGGGGAGGTGGGGGTGTAGATAAAAGGGTTATGGTGTTTGTAAAAAATATTTTTATTATTTTATGTGTATATAACCCATATTGATTTTAAAAGAAAATGGGGTAATAGATAGAATACTACACCAGGGAACTGTCAATTCTTGCACGTGCGGATCAGAAAATGTAGACCCAGCACGAACTTGAAATTTACGATCCCATAAATATTTTCTATAAATACATAGAACGACGCGCGTGAGTGAATGGGTTAATCGATATGGCACGAGTGCCAGCGCGGAAGGATAGAACGAGAGGTCGCAGGCCTCGAGTTTTATCCTTCCGCGATGGCACAAGTGCCATATCGATTAACCCTTTCGTGGGGGCGCGGTGGCCTAGGTGGTAGAGGTGCAGGCTGCAAGCCGAGAGGTCCTCGGTTCGAATCCCACCTGCGGCAACCGCGTTGTGTCCTTGGGCAAGACACTTCACTCCCATTGCCCACGAGGGGGCATGGTGACGCTGTGAACTAAGGCGTACTGCATGTCGATGGTGCACCTGTCTTCAACCAATGCTAACCCTGCTTGTGTGGAGTTGGTATGTTGGGGAGCTGACAGTTGCTCGGTGGTTCTCTCCGGGTACTCCGGCTTCCTCCACCCGTGAAACTGTCATGGTCATGGTTAGCCATTGTGCAGAAATATGTGACCTTAAACACCAATAAATAAATAAATTAACCCATTCATACACGCGTGTCGTTCTGTGTTTATTAACCGCCTTCACGTCTATACAAACAGGTGTTAAAAGAACATTCAGCAATGTATTTGACAACATTTACTATCAACAAAAAGAACAGATTTTATCGCCAACCAAATTTGCGAGGGGAACCCGTGTTACTATTTCGCTCCCTGAGTTCCAATGTGTTCTATGTGCCTACTGGCACTTAGAACACATTGGAACTCAGAGGGCGATTTTCAGCTATCGTTGAAACCATATCATGTGACCCCTCGTTGGAACGAGCTCGACGAGCTCGTTCCAACGAGGGGTCACATGATATGGTTTTGTTGAAATTGTTTGAAAAATAATATTTTTTCAACTGCTGAATTTGCATATTACGCGGGCGTATGTGGGCGATTCGTTGGGTAAAGGGTTAACCCATGTTCAAAAGATCTTTTAAAATCCCATACATCCACGTTGTATCATATGCTTTCTCCAGATCGAAGAAGATGGTCTCCATATGTTCTCTGCTAAAGGCATTTTTGACGAACGCATCAAGCCTAGTCAACTGACCCACAGTACTTCTCTGGCTTCTGAAACCACACTGAACATTCGCAAGTAGATTGTTCAAGTCTAGAAACCAGACAGGTCGATCATTGTCCATGGTTTTCCACAGACAACTTGTTAAGGCTGAAGGTCTGTAATTACTTTGATTGCAGTAATTAATTGTGGTCTTTATCATATGACTATGACATTTTTACCCTAAATATCACTACTGTGTGACGATGTTTTCCAAACTGTTGTATCACACCGGGTGAGATTTTTCCTGATCAAAAGGCCATATCACACTCTTACGGAAATCAAAAATCCATATCACAATCCCACGGAAATATCCGAGAGTTTCCGTGAATAGTTTTCGTTACTAGGGAAGTCGTTGCTGTTTCGTCTGCTATTTTGTAACCGGCTTTTCACCGCATATTAATTAAAATGGCAAATTTGGGCGAATTTGACATCGAAACAATGTCATATGATAAACATATCATCATAACAGTGTGTTGATCCGTGTCGTCGCATCACGTCTCGTTGAGGTGGACAGATTTTCGGATCACACTCGCTGCCGCAATCTGCCCACCTCAACGAGACGTGATGCGACGACACGGATCAACACACTGTTATGATAATATCTATTTATCGGATTGTCACTTTTCGCCTGGAAGGTGGAAACCTGCCTGTCACCTATATGTCATTTCAAATTGATAGTAAAAGGTCGAATGAGGTTTGAGACAGATGTTTTAAAAGTTGACAGTGGATGTCATCGGGTCCAGTGGAAGTATCTTTTCTTTTATACTAAGAGATGTTTAATTCTTCCACTGAGAAAGGTTCATTGTAATCTTCTAAACTGACAGAGGTAAGTTTGATCGTTTTGTTTTTCCTGTTGTTTTTTTTTAAGTTTAACGAAGTTTGGATCACAATTTTCAGACGACGAATGTTTAGAAAACGTTGAGGCCAATTTGTTTAACATTTCATTCTTCGATGTAATTAAGCGTATTGTTGAGGGTTTGTACATTTGATTTTGTTTCTTTGTCTTTTTAATCATTTTCCAAACTTTATTCATGGGTGCTGATTAAGTTTTAAAACATAAGTTTCCCACGAACCTTTCTTTTAGAGGTGATTCGTGATTGTCTACATAGTATCTGTAAGGGTCAGTAGTTGTGACTTCTCGAATATCGGTATGCGGTGGGTTGTAAGTGTGAAATAACGTACAGGCTATGTTAAATGCAACCTTTTGGGGGTTGCGGTGAGATCAGTTCAGTTGGTGTGGTAGCAGAGCATTTATGGCTGGGTGATTTTGTGCCGTAAACTTGGGCTCGACTCCCGTCGGGGCCAACTTCAGAAAAACGTTACACCTTTCAGTTCTGTGGCTCGGATTCAGCACAATTACCGGTGGAATTTCGGTTTTAAATTGACGATAAAGATAGGACTATAGACCACCATAACAGTAATGTGTTCCAGTTGTTTCGAATGTCAAGGCAAACACCCAACGGGTAAAACACACAACAAATATAGGCGTTACGTAGGCAATTACGAATCACCACTAAAACAATAAAAAAATGTTCATTAATTGTCAGTATCCGATCATCGGTATGAAGGCGGTACTAAATGGTAATTATAACCTTTTCGTGAGTTACTGTTAGCTTCATTAGTTTGGTAGCACAGCATCTATGGATGAGCAATTGGATGCCGTAGACCCGGGATCGACTCCCTTCGTTACAGTTTTCTGTTCCGTGGCTCGGACCCAGCACAATACTTGATGGAATTCCGACTTGATTAAAGGCGGTATAAAATTAAATTCAGGCAGTTGCATCTTCACAGATCTTCCATAAATTGAAATGTTTATTTAACCCTTTACCTAACATGAAAAGCAGACGATACTTGCAAAAAAAAAATTCTTGAATAACTATTTTTTTTTCATTTTTTGTCTCAAAAACATAGGTTATGACCCCTCGTTGGAACGAGCTCGACGAGCTCGTTCCAACGCGGGGTCATAACCTATGTTTTTGAGACAAAAAATGAAAAAAATAAAGAAAATTATTTGGCGATTTTTGAGAATAGCGCTGGCCGGTTTTGGCCGTTACGTTAGGTAAAGGGTTAAACCCTGGGGCCACGGCACAACAGAAACGGCTTTAATGTAGTATATCAGAAGTCTCGTGAACACACACACACGTCATTATTTGGGTTTTTATATCTTAGATAAGACAGGGTCCGAAACGTGTTGATGACCTTGGCAAAGGTACCTTTTTCTTGTACTGTTTGTAGATTTGCCTATCTGCTCTAATACCGTCTGTACAAGTACAGTTAAAACTGGAAATCCTGTTATGAAATTTGCACAAATAGCACGTCGATCTGCACGTTAATCTACGCGTTATGACCATAGTAAGGCTATCAAATTCTGTACATATCGCCTGTGCACAAGCTTGTTTCAGCCAATGGACCTCCGGGTAACCCGGAGGTCCAATGGCAGAAACATTGCCTCTGGTCGCGATGAGTAACCAGGAGAACCTGCCGTGCTTTGGATGCCGTTCGATATGGCAAGTGCGCGCAATTCCTACGCGCAGTTAAGCCTAGATAAGCTCACAGTTCGTAACAGGACTTCTAGTTTTAACTGTACAAACACTAGGCGCTACATGTACCAAGTTTCATTACAGAACAAGAATCCTGCTCTATACCGCTCTAATATCCGTTTGTACAAGTACAAACAATAGGCGCTACATGTTCCAAGTTTCATTACTATAACAAGAATCTGACACGATGAGACCCTGGCTGTTCAAATGTCGTTAAATACCAATAAAACAAAAAAATAAACTGCAACGGGATCTAGTGTTACATTACTTGAACACCAGCGAGGTCACACTTGTGTTATCGAGGTTGTCGCAATAACACACGTGAAAACCCACGTTGTGACCTGAGTATTATGGTGATAACTATTGGCTAGGTCTTGGTTTCCGATCTAACATATTCTGCGCGTTCCCTCAAACTTCAATGGTTGACGGTATCTGAAGATAAAAAAGAATATTGGGAAACGGTGGACATAATTTTGGCCAGCACGGGAAATTAATACAGGGTCTGGCTGACTATTAGCGAAAATGGTCGGCACGGCCTTCTTTCCATCTTCAGCTCAAAGAGGCTAAGTGACCAAGAAGATATCTGTGTTCGGAATCTTATTCAGAGAGTCTGAAAATTGGACATTTCACTAGTTTTAAAACAACCATCGCCGCAGAAAGCAATCTCCCACAGTTCAGTTGCCGTGGACTGGTCATAATCCACGCACACACAAATGACTACTTATGTGGCTACGAGTTAGTAAACCAGGATACTTATGTGGTTAAAGTCTGTTACGTGGCTAGCCACATAACAAAATCTCTTATTGGGGGTGGGGGGGGGGGGTGGGGAGGGGGGTTGGATAAATGTAGAGTAGGGTTAGGGCATTCCAGGGTAGAGTTTAAGAGTGGGGTGGGGTGGGGGTCAGTGAAGGGTGTTACAGTTATGTGGCTAGGGTTAGGGTTAGAGTTAGCTTAAGGTTAGGGTTAGGGGTGGGTAGGGTGAGGGTCAGGTTAGGGTAGGGTTAGGTTTAGCTGACCCCCCAACAATTTTCTCCCAAAAACCTTGTTTCATTATGTTGGACATGTGTTTTGGGTTAGCCACCTAATATGTCCATAAAATAGCCACATAAGTAGTCATTTGTTAGAACGTGCGCGTGGGCAGTGATGTTCACACATGCATTTATCAGGTAATAAAAATCACCATCAGCAAAATTTTAATTAATAAAGCACCGGGTTGTACCCGGTGCTTCATTAATTAAATTTTTGATGATTTGTCTTATAATTAGTGTTTGCAATCTAATATTATAGCGTCCGTGGGAATATTTCCCTCCCCCTTACCCCGTGGAAATTGACCTGTCCACGGAGGCCGTGCTGTATAATCTTTGTAACACACGATGACGCACTACGTGAGCCGTGACAATTAGTGTAATTTCAAATACAGCCCCTTCAAATGTCCGAGAATTACTGTAACATACAAATTCCCTTTTTAAAACTCTGAAACAGTCACCACTTCAATTTGCATTTTTCTGAGTGTTTTCTCTATCCTTGGTGCCAGTACTCGCACATTCATTAAACGCCCTCTGTCATTACTGAAGTCTCTTCCTAAAACGTCCCTGAAAATCAAGGGCATACACACCTCCGGCATGATGGTGCCCTTCAAAATTCAGTCAATTCACAATGCCGAACACAGTCCTTGCTGCCTCTCGCTTCTCCGTATTCCCCGATAACTGTTTTCCTCAACAGACATCGCAAAATGAGTGACTTGGTGTTTTAAACGTTTGTATTACAAAAGCTGGAGGTTGCAATTATAAAAGTGGTTAGCTGTTTAACCCTTTACCCAACGCAGACGATATCAAAATTTATTATTTTATATATCATTTTTTTTAAATTTTTCAAAAAAATTCAACAAAACCATATCATGTGACCCCTCGTTGGAACGAGCTCGACGTGCTCGTTCCAACGAGGGGTCACATGATATCGTTTTGTTGAAATTCTTTGAAAACTTTCAAAAAATGACATTTAAAATAATAAATTTTGATATCGTCTGTGTTGGGTAAAAGGTTAACAAGGAGCTGGATCTATATGTATTACACGCTTGTTCTATGAAATCCCCACCTGCAACAACACTAAACCATACCGAAAGTGAAAATCCGTTCCACAGACATGTGCCGAACGGAAAGAGTTGAGGGACTATTTTTAAAAAGAAGCGAAATTTCACTGGAATTTTTTACAAATCATACACCGCAATTACAATTTGAATCTCCATAATAATATAATAATAACACTTTGGCCAGCCGCTGATTTGTCGCGGTTCTCGGACGAGAAGGTCATGGTTACCCCTGGACTCCCAACTGCCTCCCTATTCCCACGCTTCTCCTCTCCTCCCAACACTCGGAGACGAACTGCTTGATGACATCCCTTGCCCCGTTCTTCCCAATCTCTCCGATTAGCATATTAACCCTCTCCTTTGAGTCTCCCCCTAACCACATGTCCTTCATTCTCCCATCCCACTTCCCCATTATACTCCCAGTGAATCTCATTCTTTTAGATTGATACTTTGGGCATTCTAGAAGAAAGTGTTCCAGGGTCTCCACCATGCCCAAGTTACATATCTGGCACTCCCTTTCACCGCCTTTTCCAATTTTTCCCCTCAGCTCCAGGGATCGCAACCTCAGCTTGAACAACAGTGACCCCACAAAGGTACCATCAAGGTACTCTTCAAAACCTGTCCTCTCTTTATCACGCAGGCCACCCAAAGACCTCTTTGATTTGACCCCCTCCCGCCAATTACGGTTACAATCCTCCATGACCCTTTCTCTGACGATTTTTATACCTCGGTTTGCCTCAACGTCCAGGTCCGAGATCTCCAATGGGTAGTTCTCTACTAGCTCCCTCACTTGGACCATCCACCTCGTTTTGATATTTGAGTTGAAAATTCACAGGAACATTACTTTACACCATCGGCTGTCGGGGAAATTTACCTCATTTATTATCCCTCATAGCCTCATTGAATTTTGAGGTTATGAGGACCATTAAAAATCCCTCATTGAGGGCTTTTACATAGCCCTCATGGCCTCATACGACAAAAAACGGATTCTCCAGAAGGCACCCCAATTTCGGCACCTCTTTTTTAGGAATCCCATTTGTGGAATCCCTTTTTTGTCAAATGAGGATAAGAGTCGTATTAAAAATCCCTCAATGAGGTCTAATTTACTACGACTCTTATCCTTATTTCAGAAAAAAGGGATTCCACAAATGGGATTCTTAAAAAAGGGGTGCCGAAATTGGGGTGCCTGTGAATATGGCCATTGATATAGGTTTTTATTATACAGAAGGGGGGGGGGGGGATAACGCTGTACGATTAAGTACAGGTTATGGGAAATCAAGCAATCTAATTGGTTAATTATAATTTATATAAATGATCTAGATAAATGAAACAACAAGAGTACTCGGAATAAGGTAGGATCTACTGGTATTACGTACCACCTTACCAGTAACAGGATGATACAAAGCATTTGGTAGGTTAATACTATCAACGGTTAGGATGGGATCTATAGGGGAATATACCAACCATACTCTGCTGCCGCTCTGTATTACCAGGCATTGACCCCACCCCAGAATACCGCTCAATAATATGAAGCACCTGGTGGATCAGTAGTACCAAGGGCTAGCAAGAGCCCTACAGGGATATGTACACCCTATGCTATACTACCGTTCTAAACTTCCAAGCATTACCCCCACCCCCACAAAATCACTAGGTCTACCATAACGAACTACATATACCAGCCATATAATAAAACAAAGCAATCGGTTGGTTAATAGTACCAAGTACTAACAGGGGCCTATAGGTGTATATACCGCCATACTATAGTACCGTTCTAAACTACCAGGCAGTACCCCTACCCACAATACCCCTATGCCTAGCATTGCATACTACCTATACCAGTCATAGGATAACATAAAGCATCAGGTGGATTAATAGTACTAAGGGCCAGCAAGAGACCTATAGAGATATGTACAGCCTAAATAGTATCCTCAGATAAGTATCCTATAAAAGGTATCCTCGATAGGTATCCTCGATAGGTATCCTCAAATACCGAGATGAGGCTAAGAGTCGTAGTAAATTATGCCTCATTGAGGGATTTTTAATGGTCCTCATAACCTCAAAATTCAATGAGGCGGAGAGGGATAATAAATGAGGACTCATTGAGGGCTTTTACATAGCCCTCATGGCCTCATACGACAAAAAAGGGATTCCACAGTCACCGGTGTTTTCCAAAATGGGATTCCATAGGATATACCTGTTAAATACTGAAATGAGGCTAAGAGTCGTAGTAAATTATACCTCATTGAGGGATTTTTCAAGGTCCTCATAACCTCAAAATTCAATGAGGGTATGAGGGATAATAAATGAGGACTCATTGAGGGCTTTTACATAGCCCTCATGGCCTCATACAACAAAAAGGGATTCCATAGCCACAGGTGTTTTGCAAAAAATGGGATTCCATGGG
Organism: Pictodentalium vernedei; assembly: GCA_031216915.1. Classification (NCBI taxonomy): domain Eukaryota; kingdom Metazoa; phylum Mollusca; class Scaphopoda; order Dentaliida; family Dentaliidae; genus Pictodentalium; species Pictodentalium vernedei. The sequence continues at coordinate 86,553,785 of CM062297.1, read as the reverse complement.
ATATGGTCATTGGATATATAGTCTTTTATTATACAGAAGGGAGATAACTCTGTACACAGATTATGGGAAATCAAGCAATTTGATTGGTTAGTTATAATCTATATAAATGATCTATATAAATGAAACAACAAGAGTACTTGGAATAGGGTTAGAACTAACAAGAATAGACCAGAAACTGCTAAATATAGTAATAATAAGGTAAACTGTTCCAACTAATAGGCTCTTCTACGCTACTGGAGTGTACTCCAGAACAAAGGAACATGGCCAGATAGACGAAAACTGTTGCATATGTAGATAGAAGCAGAGAATTCTGGAAAAATTAGAAAGAGTAAAAGTTGGGGTAGATTTTGGTGATTTGGAGAGATTGTCGGGTTGTTTGTGGTAATTAGATTTACTCTTCTACAATCGAACACACCCTCCGAACATACCCCGTCTTATTGCAGAAAAATTGGGTAACATAGCAATCACGTGCTACCATAGAAACCAAGATGGCGGCCTCCAGTATTCAAAATGGACGACGGAAACACGTGTCACCCTAACAACACGCGCTGCGCATGCGCAGTCACACCACGTATCACTATGAAGATGACGTCACAACATGGCCGCTCACGCGGGTTACCATGACAACACAACATGGCGCCACTACGTCACGTGACATGACGTCACTTCCGAGGTCCCCCACCGAGGTCCCCCAACCTGGAGGTGAAACGTGCGAGCTATACTACTGATGCTTTTTTCCGTTTCAGGACTAGAGAAAATTTTCAGGAGGGTTCATAATCATGTGTGTATATATATATATAATCACTTTAACCCTTCACCCAACGCAGACGATTTCAGAATTCATTATTTTAAATAGCATTTTTTAAATTTAAAAAAAAAATTAAACAAAACCATATCATGTGACCCCTCTTTGGAACGAGGTCGTGAACATGATATGGTTTTGTTGAAATTTTTCGAAATTTTTTTTTTTCAGCAGCCGTATTTGCATATTACGAGGGCGGATGCGGGCGATTCGTTGGTTAAAGAGTTAAAAGATATCACCCAGCGCTGCAGTGCAACCACCTGTCGAAACTACTCACAGATGGAATTTACACCGGCGACACTCCCCCCCCCCCCCCCCTCAGCTGAAACCCTCTAGCCACATCCCTGGTGCCTACTGGCACAAAGAACACATTGGAACTCAGGACGAGTTGTCAAATGAATTGCTAAGTGTCCGTCTAATAATTGCTTTCACAGGCGTGAAAACGTGTAATAAACAGAGGACTACACACGCGTGTGAATGGGTGAATCGATATGACACTTGTGCCATCGCGGAAGGATAAAACTCGAGCCGTGTGAACCCTCGTTTTACCCTTCGCGCTGACGCTCGTTCCATATCGATAAAACCGTTCACACGCATGTGTCGTCCTGTGTATATACTGCGCTGTACTAGCACACAGTCATACTTTTTTCAGAATAGTACCTGCTACACTTCACTTCACATTTATTAATACAGTACCCAACATAAAAGTCATATCATACCCAGGCTATTTCTAAAAAATGACGATTCAAATATTTATGAGTTTTTAAAAGACCTTTTGCCTCTAAAACATATCGTACAACCACAAGTCGAGGGCGTTCCAATAAGGGTCATGAGCGTTTTTGAGGAAAAAATATTTTTTAGTTATCTAATAAATTCTTTGCAAGTGCCGTTTGAGCAAAGTGTTAAACATGTTTAGAGTGGTATACACAGCGACGTAATTTAGGTACATTACCACCCACGCTGTTGCATTCCCTCTACCCCTTCTGTTCTCCCAGCACCCGGAGACGGCTTGTTTGATGATATCCCGTACTTTGTTCTTCTCAGTTTCATTGAAAGCATACTACCCACTCCCTTGTATCACCTAATAGCTTCAAACCGGAATGTCGGTGGTTCAGTCGTTGTGTCCTTTGGTAAGACATTTAATGCCTGTTACCCTTGTGTGGGCACAGCTGTACTGTTTACTAAGGCGTACCACGCAGCGATGGTGCACTTGCCTTCAACCGCTTCTAACTCTGTTGGTTCTCTCCAGGTACTCCGGCTTTCTCCATCCGCAAACCTGTTCAACAAGGTGGCCCTTGCAGTTAATATGACAATACGCAAGGCGTAAGAAGGAACCCCAAAGTATCCAACATATTGAACTATTTCATTCCGCAACCATTCCTCAAAAAACATTTTGGTTTTTTCAATCGAATTCCTGCAATTGTTTAATTTCAGCCAAACATGAATACGTTTCACAGTACTAAATATTTTCCTATAGGCGACCATTATAACGTTCAGGCGAAAAAAAAATATGGTCGCATCATTTTAAATTTAGCATTCAAATACTTTTTGTCAAGTATAGCCCTTCAGACAACCTTTTTCTGATTTTTAAACAGGGGGCCATGCAACAAATAAAAGAAAAACTAACAGAAAGGGAAGTGCTGGTCACATGTTCATATTTCTCAGGGAATTCCCAAACAAAACACACCAATCGTCAAACAGATTTTTAGGTTCTAAAAGTCCTCAAATCATCCTCTTTATTCATCTGGAACATTCAACAGTAATGCAAAATGTCAGTAGACTTCTTCAAATGTTTATTGAAACAATATATTTTACCAAGACTGCTTAGTTTTGGGAATTACATAATTTCCGAGCGCAACTTTTCGAGGCAGATAAATCTAATTAAAATATTTACAACAGTTATACCTATGAGCAAACCCAACCCTACCAAAGATACATTTACCTCTTTCATGTCATGAAAGAGTCATTTCTGCAATCGAATTCAACTTTTGGCTTCTGTCAAGTCCAAAACTTGGGAAATTTGTTCTTTTGAAGAGAACTGTCCAATCTGTGTCAAATGGGCTTAAAAACTGGTATTGCCTCCGACAGAATTTCTACTCTGTTACCTAATAAGTTGGGGGGGGGGGGGGGGGGAATAAGAATTCACAGCTTTCTTTGAAACTACCCAAGTCCCAAAATAAAACTAAAATATGCATCAGCACACAAAACCTTTTCACAAAATCTGTTTTAATTAATCATACAGCAAAATAAATAGTGCCCCACCACCATGAAACAATATGTCAATTTTGTTTTAAAATTGGGGTTGTGCAGGGCTTATAGTTCCTCTAAATTTGGGAGAATCCATTTGGAATTTGCGGAAATGGTTCCGAGATTTCAGACCTGCTATGGGCCAGGATCCTATTAGGTCAGTATGACTGAACCCCTGTTGCATACTGATAATACATGTTAGCCCTTTACCTAATACAGCTTTTTAAGTTTTAGAACACCAACTACTGATTTTTAACGCCCCCCCCCCCCCCCCCCCCAGGGGCTTTAATCACTCACCTGGCGAGGTGGTTCAGAGAAGTATTTTGGGTCAGATTCAGTTAGTCAAGGTTCATGGACACTACATAGGAATAATGTTATGAAATTATTCATAATTCTAGTGTCCATGTCAGATGGTTATTAGCATAGATCTTCCTGGTTGCTTCCAATTCTGACAGCTGTAGACACAAAATACTGCCAAACTTCCAAGGGTTGTTGTGTCACTGCAGCTTAAAAGGCAAATTTTATGGAAAAGCTCTAAGGAATGGATTTGAACATTTATGAACAACCTCGAACCTAACCCACCCCTGCCCAAATATTACCCGGTCAAGTGCTGGAAGCCACTATCAGGGCGTTGGAAAAATTGAGGGTACTTTGCAAAAGTTCACATTATGCTTGCCCATGTTTAATATTTACTTGAAGGCAAGTACTATTTGGTTTATAAAAGATTTGATCTATTACAAATTACTGGAGAGTGCCTGATGGCACTGTCCAGTAATTTGTAATAAAACAAATTTTCTGAACAAATTCTGATCACCAAAAATAATCTAGCCCTCAACCAGTTAAGCCACGGACCCGAAATGAACAAACTCAAATCTGCCCCCCCCCCCCCTTCCTGCGATACCAAATATGAAAGGGTTCTGACTGGAAGGAACCAAACTGGAACAAATTTACATCTGACCTCCCCAGAGATGTTGTACACCAAATATTAAAGCATTCTAACTAGTGAGTCTGAAGAAAAAGATTTTTAAAGAAATTTTCCCATGTTGCTTTGAGTTAATTTGCACTCCCATAATGAGCCCAAATATTAACCCATAGATTTGGCTTGAACAAACATGAATCTGACCCCCTTAGAGATGCTGTAAGCCAAATATGAAAGGATTCTGAGTTTTAAAGAAATTTCCTCATACTGCACTAAGTTAAACTTTGGGCTTCAATAGATAGACCAAATATTAACTCAGAGACCCGATTCAAACAAACTTCAATTCCCCCACCCCCCCCCCACCCCCTAGAGATGTTGCATTCCAAATATGAAAGCATTCTGACAGGTGCATCTGAAGGAGGGTATCAAAGAAATTTCCTCTTGTTGCACTGTTGATATTTGGGTGCCCATAGAGAGCCCAAAATTTAACTCAGGGACTTGATTTGAACAGACCTGAATCTATCTCCCTCCCCCACCCCTAGAGATGCTGTATACCAAGTATCAAAAGATTGTTATACATGGTTCTGGAGAAGATTTTTTTTCAATTTTGGAAAACAATTTATGCATGCTATCAGAGAAATGCTTGGGGCCCCCTGCGGGTGTGGTAACTTTATTTGAACAAACTGGAATTCATATATGATAAGGAATATGAATTTCAAATTTGGTTCAATTTGGCTCAGTTGTTTATGAGGAGAGGTTGATAATTTAAAGTTCACACGGACGGATGGTCGACAGACAGAAAGTCATCATTTAAGCGCCCCCTGACTTACAGTCAGGTGAGCTAAAAATAAACAATATTCATTAAGCATGATAATTATTGGTGTTACTGGAACCGGCTGATGAGAGCCGGTTCCAATGACAGCCATATTTGTACAAATTTTATTGCCAGTGTCACAATATTTCAGGTTATGTTAGTGTTATATTGGTTAATTTGCTGCCTTTGTGTTAGGTAAAGGGTTAAACTGACTCAGTTCTTTTCATGTGAATCCTAGCAGCAATGTTACGAGAAGCTACATGGTTTCTCACTGGTTTTGTTGTTTCTCTACGGGAATCGATTCTCAGATTCTTATAAGCCCTGGCTGAGGCTATCAATAGAAAGTGCCATTTTATCGCAACAAATGATGTCAAATATTCTTTTACCTAGTGATGGGGTAAAGTATAGCCCTGGATGTGCCCCCCCCCCCCAACATCCCAGTATGCATTTTTTCTTAAAACAAGAGGCCCAGGGGGCCTGAGGACGCCCACCTGACATGGTAGCCTAAATATCAACCCAGAGAATTGATTTCAACAAGTTTCATCTACTCCTCCTAAGAAAAGCTTATACCAAATATCCAAAGATTCTGACAAGTGGATATAAAAGAACAGAAAGCCCAAATATGAACCCAGGGGACTTGGCTTGAACAAATTTGAATCTCACATCCATAAGGATGCTATATACCAATATCAGAAGATTCTGACTACTGGATTTTAAAGAATATTCCTCACATTGAATTAAGTTATAATTCGGGCTCCCACAGTGAGCCCATATATGAACCAGGGACTTGGCTTTAACAAACTTGAATCTCACCCCCCTAAGGATGCCGCACACCAAATATCAAAACATTCCGATTGCTGGATCTGAAGAAGAAGATTTTTAAAGAAAATTCCTCATTTTGAACTAAGTTACAACTCGAGCTCCCACAGTGAGCCCAAATATGGACCTAGGGCCATGGCTTGAACAAACTTGAATCTCACCCACCTAAGGATGCTGCATACCAAATATCGAAACATTCCGACTGCTGGATCTGAAAAAGATTTTTAAAGAAAATTCCTCATTTTGAACTAAGTTATAATTCGGGTTACCACAGTGAGCCCAAATATGAACCCGGGGACTTGGCTTGAACAAACCTGAATCTCCCTAAGCATGCTGCATACCCAATATCAAAAATTTCTGCTGCTGGATCTTGAGAAGAAGATTTTCAAAGAAATTTGCCTGAAATGCACCAAGTTCAAATTTGGGCTCCTATACTGAGCCCAAATATGAACCCAGGGGGCCGATTTGAACAAACTTGAATCAGAATCACCCCACAATGTTGCACCCCACAATGTTACATATCAAATATCAAAAGATTCTGCCTGCTCGATCTGAAGAAGAAGATTTTTTAAGAAATTTGCCTGAAATGCACTAAGTTCGAATTCGGGCTTCTATAGTGAGCCAAAATATGAATCCAGGGGGCCGATTTGAACAAACCTGAATCAGATCCACCCCACAATGTTGCATACCAAATATCAAAAGATTCTGCTAGCTGGATCTGGAGAAGAATATTTTTAAAGAAATTTGCCTGAAATGCTTCTATAGTGAGCCCAAATATGAATCCAGGGGGCCGATTTGAACAAACTTGAATCAGATCCACCCCGCAATGTTGCATACCAAATATCAAAAGAGTCTGCCAGCTGAATCTGGTGAAGAAGATTTTTTAAGAAATTTGCCTGAAATGCACTAAGTTTGAATTCAGGCTCCTATACTGAGCCCAAATATAAACCCAGGGGGCCGATTTGAACAAACTCGAATCAGATCCACTCTACAATGTTACATACCAAATATCAAAAGATTCTGCCTGCTGGATTAGAGAAGATTTTTTAATGTTTTTACCATTGCCAACAGTGTTAAAAAGTGTTTTCAAAGTCCCCAAACTGTACCCTATGATAAAACCGATGGCAATTTTTTTTGACCAATCCTTTCTGGTGGTCCTAAGGAAGCTTCACACCAAATAAAAATTCTCAGTGCCATGCAGTTTTGGAGATATGGCATTTTACTTTTTTTCTATTTTTAGCTCCTGTGGTTTCCACGGAGCTGCAGAAAAAGAAAATTCGGCATAAATTAGGTACTTATGACCCAATAAGCCCTCACATAAAATTTGCTTCATATCAGCCTCTCGGTTCTGAAAATAGAAATTTTGGGCGGGGCCAAAAATTTTGCCCCTCCCATAACGACGCCAAATATAGCCCATCAAACTTCTCTTAAAGAAATCCAAGTCTACACCGTAAAAGGAAGCTGCATACCAGATATCAAGTCTCTGCTACTGCTTGTTCATGAAAAGAAGATTTTGGTGCCCCTTGGGGGCTGGCGCTACCCAGGAGAAGGGGGCAACTTCATTTGAACAAATATGAATTGGCATTAGGTAATAAACATTTACCCAACATTTGAATAATGTAAAGTTAACGCCGGACGAACGGCAGACAGAATGTGATCAGTAAAGCTCCCACTGAGCTTCGCTCAGGTGAGCTAAAAAACTATATTAATTTATAAATAAATTGATGGTGACATGAATTTCCCATTGTTTTTTAATCACATTCTTGCTTCTGAACACATTTCACGTTGTGTTTGATATTTTGCAATCTTTGTAAGAAAAAGCCTAAGTTTTCTCAGTTAAGGCACCTCGAGTCATAAAACAGTGATTTTTTTCCAACAGAATGACCAGTACCTGCTACTGTGGTGTCTCATGACGCTGTTAAAATTCCTAAAATCATCAAATATTGATTCATTAGTGCTGTGCTTGTGCTGCAAATATCCACAAGTGCACTTTCACTACTTTGGTTTTAATCCCCACAGGCATGCATTCTGTCAAAAGGAGTGAAATTGTAGAAAATATGTTCACAAAGAGGACAAGTTACAGTACAGTCGCTGTGGACGGGTTGTAATACACGCGCGGGCAGTGATGTCCACTCATGCATTTACCAGTCAATAAAAATCATCATCTACAAAATTTTAATTGATGAAGCACCGGGTTTTGATGATTATACCTAAAGTTAGTGTTTGGCATCAAATATTATTGTATCCGTGGAAATATTGTCCATCCGTGGAAAGAGCAGTACACAGTAGCTGTACTGTATTTGTTTCAAGTATATAATATACTCTTTGATGTTTAATATATTTGTGATAGGCTGGGTCCAAAGTACTCAGTACTTGTAGTACTCGAGTACCACTTTTTTGATAAACTACTCAATACTTGCCAGCCCAGATTTGTGTGTGTGTGTGTGTGTATGTGTGTGTGTGGGGGGGGGGGGAGGGGGGGGGGTGGAGGGCGAAAGATAGTTGCAAATTATTTAAAATGTTGAGCCACGCAAATGAAAAGCAAAGAAACATTTCATCTGAAGGACAGACAGACGGACTGCGACATGCAGTAATAAATTTTGAAAGCCTACATAAAAGTAGTGACAAACTTAAAATGAAAAATATAGATAGAAGAGCCAGGGCAATGTTGTCAAACAGAAAACAAACCAGAGCCCCTAGAGGGCCTGATGGCATTCACCTGACATGGTAACCTAAAAATCAACCCAGGCAATTTATTTGAACATTTAGTTGCATCTGCCCCTCATAAGAAAAGCTTATACAAAATATCCCAAGATTCTGACCGGTGGATCTCACAAAAAAAAAGGATTTTTAAAGAATGTTCCTCATATTGAACTAAGTTATAATTCAGGCTCCCACAGAGAGCCCAAATATGAACCCAGGGACTTGGCTTGAACAAACTTGAATCTCACCCCTCTAAGGATGCAGCATCCCAAATATCAAAATATTCTGAAGAGTGGATCAGAAGAAGATTTTTAAAAAATATTCCTCATATTGCACTAATCTAATCACAGAGAGCCCAAATATGGGCCCAGGGATTTGATTTCAACAAACGTGTGAATAAATCTTCCAAAGATGTTATATGCGAAATATGAAAGGCTTTGGAGCAGTGGTATGGGAGAAGAAGATTCTTTAATGTTTTTCCCATTACTAAAATGATGTCTCCTCACAAGTCCTTGAAAACTTCCCTACAGTTAAAACTAGAAGTCCTGTCACGAATAGTGCGCTTATCTAGGCTTCCAACGCGCAATTGCCATATCGAATGGCATCCAAATCACGGCAGGTTCTCCTGGTTACTCCTGGCAAACACATGCAATGTTTCTGCCAATGGACTTCCGGGTTACCCGGAGGTCCATTGGCTGAAACATTACTTGTCCACAGGCTATATGTACAGAATTTGATAGCTTTACTATGGCCTTTACGCATACATTAACGTGCAGATCAACGTGCTATTTGTGCGCATTTCACGACAGGACTTCTAGTTTTAACTGTATGATAAAACTGATTGCAATTTTTTTTGGACCATTCTTTTCGGCTGTTCGAAAGGAAGCGTCACACAAAATAAAAATCCTCATTGCCATGTAGTTTTGAAGATATGGGCGTTTTAAATTTTTTCTATATTTAGATCCTGCAGTTCCCACAGGGCAACAGGAAAATGTTTTGGCATAAATTAGGCACTTTCGACCCAATGAGCCCATCATATCAAATTTGCTTCAAATCAGCCTCTCAATTTGGAAAATAGAAATTTTGGTACAATTCGGGCTCCTACAGGAAGCCCAAATATGAACCCAGGGACTTGGCTTTAACAAACTTATATCTCACCTCCCTAAGGATACTGTATATATCAAAACATTCTGACTGCTGAATGTGAAGAATACTTTTGAAGAATATTCCTCATTTTGAACTAAGTTATAATTCAGGCTCCCACAGTGAGCCCAAATATGAACACAGGGACTTGGCGTAAACAAACTTGAATCTCCCCACCCCCCACCCCTCCCCCTGTATGGATGCTGCACACCAAACATCAAAACATTCTGACTGTTGGATCTGAAAAAGTCTTTTAAAGAAAATTTCTCATTTTGAACTAAGTTATAATTCAGGCTCCACAGTGAGCCAGGGTTTCACAAATATATTTTTTGTGGGATCCATTTCCAACATGTGTCTTAATCACATGACTTATGCTTATTTATCTTCAAATACATAGATTGTTAGATTGTTGAACCACCACATCTGATCAAAGGCTATTGCAGTAATCATGTTTATAGAAATTAATTAGATCTGATACGGTTAACTGATTACTCGACTAACCAATGATCAATATATATATATGATTGATAAAAAAAAGTAATTGATCGGTTAACCGTTACTTTTGAAGTACGGTATTATATGACAGGGTATTTGATGGCTGGATTCACATCGCAAAATACTATACAAAAATGTCCAATTGCTAACCATTTTTCTTTCATATTGGGTAAGCTTATATTCACTATTTATCATCACTTTTTGAAACCAAGATGGAAACTGCTAATCAAATTTTTAAAAACAAAAAATACCCTGTATGGGTTAACTATGGAACAAACTTGCTCCAAAACAGGCAAATATTGTCACACTGGCTCACATCAATTGCATGAGACAGAGAAATACATGCCAGTTACATGCCAAAATACTTGTTCACTTGCATGATCATTATACTGTATCAGTAGCTGAAAACGGTCATTCTCAACCCTTCACCAAATGCAGGTAGAAGACGATACTTGCACAAGAAATTCTTGAATTACTGAAGATTTTCAATGTTTGTCTCAAAAACATAGCTTATGACCCCCCCCCCCCCCCCCCCATTGGAACAAGCGCAATGAGCTTGTTCCAATGAGGTGTCATAAGCTATGTTTTGAGACAAAAATTTAAAATATAATAAAATTTGAATGGACATGTTTGTATATGGCGCTACCGGTTTTGTCCATTATGTTGAGTAAAGTTTTAATTATATAAATGGTCAACGGTACAGCAATTATTCAGCTACCTATTGGGGCAAGTGATTAATCAGTTAACCAAGGTTAATCCATGCGATTAATCAATCACGAAGACCTTTTAATCGTTTCAGCTCTAAAATTAATTTAATTTTATTAAATTTTATCTGATGAAAAAATGCTTATATTTTTGCGGGAATGGTAAATATGGATCTTCTAAAGCATTTGCAAGAGCATAACAGGAATGAAATCACCGTTCTCGCAATTTGCGAAACCCTGGTGAGCCAAAATATAGGCTTGGCTTGAACAAACTTAAATCTCACCCGCCTAATGATGGTGCGTAGCAAATATCAAAAGATTCTGATTCGTGGGTCTGAAGAAAAAGATTTTTAAAGAATATTCCTCATACCGCACTAATTTCAACATTTGGACTCCCATAGAGAGCCCAAATATGGACCCAGGGATTTGATTTCAATGAACGTGTAAAAAAAAATCTTCCAAAGATGACATATGTGAAATTTGAAAGGTTTTGGGGGAGTGAATTGGGTGAAGAAGAGTCGTAAATGCTTTCTCCGTTACCCACAGTGTTACAGAATGCTGACTAAGCAATTTTTCAAAGTCCCGAAAAAGTACCCCATGATAGAACTGACAGAAATTTGTTTAGACCATTCCATTCTGTTGGTCCCAAGGAAGCTTCACACCCAATAAGAATTTTCAGTGCCATGTAGTTTTGGAGATATGTGCGTTTTGAATTTTGTTCTATTTTTAGCTCCTGCGGTTCCCATGTGGGGACGGGAAGATATTTTGGGGCATAAATTAATTACTTATGACCAAATAAGCCCACAAATTAAATTTGGTTCAAACCAGCCTCTTGGTTCGAAAAACAGACATTTTGGACGGGGCAAAAATACTTGCCCTCCAATAATGAAGCCAAATAAAAACCCACAAACTTCTCTTGAACAAAACTGAGTCTACACCTCAAAAGGAAGCAGCACACCACATATCAAATCTCTGCTACTCCTTTTTTAAGATTTAGGCAAAATTTTTGGGCACGGCCCTACTGAGGGGCAGGGCAACTTGATTTAAACAAAATCAAAATGCAATGTCATAACAAACAAACTTTCACTTAAATCGGTTCAGCAGTTTTGGAGGAGAAGACGCAATCACCATGTTCACGGACGACGGACGGCGAGTGATCACTACACCTCACCCTGACTGAAAGTCAGGTGAGCTAAAAACTCAGTGGACCATGAGTGCTGCAGTTGGGCGAGAAGCTTGGTTCAAGGAGAGAAGAAACTTATAGCTGCTGGCTTTCGAAAGTGTTGTTAAAACCCAATAAATAAATAAACAAGAGGCCCCACAGGGCCTGAAGCGCTCACCTTGAACAGAACACGATATAAACAGAGAAGAGAACATGATATAAGAGTCCAAGAATGAATCTACTTTAAGCAATCCATCTCCATAGGATACACTGCAAATCTTTGAGCCCCTCAGGAGTGACAAAAACAGTCCAAGCATCATGCCTTTTCTTTAGTTGATCATGATGTAAAATGTGGAGCTCCCCTCTCAAGCCCCTTGATACAACCCGTGTAGATTACTCTTCACCTCTAGAGGGTACTGAATAAAAAATGTCAAATTCTTCAGCTACTTGGCCAATTTCGGCTCCCATAGGAAGCCCAAATATCAACCCAGGCACTCGATTTGAACAAAGTTGAATCTGATCTCTTTAGAGATGCTGTATACCAAATATGAAAGCATTCTGACTGGTGGATCTGAAGAACAAAATTTTAAAGAACTTTCCTCATATTGCACCAAGTTAAAATTTGGGCTACCATAGCGAGCCCAAACTTTAACCTACAGACCCGATTTGAACAAACTTGAATCTCACCCCCACCCCCACCCCACCCCACCCCCCTCCCCCCTTAGAGATGTTGTATACCAAATACGAAAGGAAGCCCAAATATTAACATAGGGACTTGGTTTGAACAATCTTGAATCTGACCATCATAACAATGAGGGTACCAAACATTAAAAAATTCTGACTTGTGGTTCTGAAGAAGATTTTTAAAGAAAATTCCCCATAAAATTTGGGCTCCTGCATTGAGTCCAAATATGAACCAATGGGCTTCATTTTAACAAACTTGTATCTGACACCCTCTATGGATGCTGTATACCAAGTATCAAAAGATTCTGAACATTGGTTCTGGAGAAAAGATTTTCTAAAATGTTTGCAAAAATGCTGCGCCAACATTATTCTGATGCCCTCTGCAGAACTCCCTAACAACAACAGAGGGCATTTTTTTACCATTCAATTCTACTGGCCCTAAGGATGCTTCATACCACATAAAAGTTCTCTGTTCCAAGTGGTTTGGGAAACATGGAAGTTTGAAAATATTTCTATTTTTTGCTCCTAGGGTTTCCATGAGGATGCAGTGTTTTTTTGCATGAGGCAAGTACTTATGACACAATCTTACCACATACTGAATTTCATTCAAATCGGACCATCGGTTTAGAAAATAGAAATTTTGAGTGGTACCAAAAATCTAACCCCTGCCATTACAAAGCCAAATATTGCTTCACAAAGTACGTTTGAACACATGTGATTCTACACCCCAAAAGGTAGTTCCATACCGAATATCAAGTCACTGTACCCACTGGTTCATAAGATTTTAAAAATATTTTGGGAGCATTTTACCCCACCCCCTCCCTATGGGGCTGGGCATGTTGAGTTAAACAAAAATGTAATACCCCTTTGGTACCATTACTCACACAAACTTTAACTTGAATTGACCAAAACATGGTGTTGATGGATGACAGATGGATGGACAATGGACAGAGAGTGATTAGATAAGCCCTGCTTGACTTTGTCGAAGTGAGCTAAAAAAAAAAAATTAAATGGTTCATGTCCGACATTTTACCCATGTTATTAAAATTTATAAATTTGTCCCTGGAGTGCAACAAGGCTTATGCTATAGCATTGCAAAGCCTTCTTGCACTCAAGAGATGGAATACACCGCCATCCATGCTATTCTGTAGATTATGAGGCCTAAAACAAACGAAGAACATGAACTTATGCATGAATATTATTACAATGAATACACTGTCTTACACAAAGGAATACCACACAATCCAGTGTTATCAGGTGTTAAAAAAATATTAATATTTGTAAACACACCCACCCATTTAGATTAGTCCCTGCTCGTAGCAGTGACACAGACATACAGTACAGTTGCTGGTCATAATCCTTGCATGGGCAGTGCATGATGTCCATGCATGTTTTTTCCAAGTAATAGAAAATCATCTTCAATAAAATTTTAATTAATGAAGCATCGAATGGTATCCTGTGGTTCATTAATTAAATTTTTGATGATTATTGCTGTAAACAGTGTTTGAAAACTAATATCATTGCATCCGCAGAAATCCTGCCCACCCATGGAAAGTGACCAGTCCATGGCGGCCACCTTGTAGGCTTGGGGGCTGGAGGGGGCACATGCCCTCCCCAATTTAATTCATGCCCCCACCCCTCTCTCCTGTTAACCCATATAATGAACATCCCAAAAGACATTTTAATATCTAGATATTTATGCTTGTTCGCAACTTATTATGGACACCAATGGACGCAGAGTCAAGGTAACTGTGTTTTAGTGTCTTGAATTTCAATTTTTTTTTTGGCGGGGGGGGGGGGGGGGCACCCAACCCCTCCACTGATGAGAGAGTCACACACCCTCTTGTCCTCACCCCTATCTCACTGCTATGTGGCTCAGGTGATTCTGTGCATCATATTCTTTATGACTCCCACTAGATACATGTATTACTCTTGCCCCTACATGTAACTTAGATATCCTGGCTTAGCACCAGTAAAATGGTAAACTAACATCAAATTGTGCGCTTATGTACAGTAGCTAACATATTGGAATAGTATAATGAGCTTTGTCAGAAACTTGATCAAGTATTGATGACAAACAACAATTTTCATTACTAGTACCTGGTGCCAGTAATAAAGTAAGATTTGCAAATATCATCCTGCCCTTCTTTTTTTCAGCTATTAACTAACATAAAATTGTGCGCTTCATGAAAATTATTTCGTTACTACCTGTTAAAAATTACTGTTTCTTGTTTTGCTCTTTTAGAAAAAGAAATCACTCCTTTTTGGCGGGCATACGAAACACCGAGGCAAACCGAGGGATACCAAGGTGAATGAAAACAGGAGAGAAATGGGTATGAGGTGGTGTGTTCTTTTTATTATTTAATTATTGGTGTTTAAGGTCACATTTATCTGCACAACAGCTTATTGTGACCATGGCAGTTTTACGGATGGAGGAAACTAGAGTACCCCAAGAGAACCACTGAGCAATGACAAGCAACAACTGTGAGCTCCCCAAAATACTACACAAGCAGGGTTAGCATTGTTTAAAGACAGGTTCACCAAGAACATGCAGTATGCCTTAGTACACAGCATACCTTGCCCCCACATGGGTAGTGAGGGTGAAGTGTCTTGCCCAAGGACACAAAGCTGTTGCCGCAGGTGGGATTCGAACCGAGGATCTCTCGGCTTGCAGCCTGCACCTCTACCTACTGAGCCACTGCACCCCTGGTGGAGTATTTTGATTATGTAAATAGATTTAAGCAGTATGTGCATGGTTTTAATGCCATATTTGAGAATTATGGGTGCTGAAGTAATAAGAATGCGCTGAAAAATCTTCCCTTTGGTATTTACAGTTAAAACTAGAAGTCCTGTCACCAATAGTGTGCTTATCTAGGCTTAATTGCGCGTTGGAATTGCACGCAATTTCCATATCGAATGGCATCCAAAGCACGTCACCTTCTCCTGGTTACCCATAGAAAACACATGCAATGTTTCTGCCAATGGACCATCGGGTTACCCGGAGGTCAATTGGCTGAAACATTGCTTGTGCACTGGCCATATGTACAGAATGTGATAGCTTTACTTGGGCCATAACGCGTACATTAACGCGCATATCGACGTGCTATTTGTGCGCATTTCATGACAGGAGTTTTAGTTTTAACTGTAGTAGGTAGCTAGGTAATGGTAAAGTGACCTCACCTCAGTAAGCAACAGTGTGAATGCTGGCAGCCATCTTTAATATCGGGCCGCACCCAAAAACACTCGTTCTCATCCCAAGGTGATAACAAAGGTACCCAAGAAGTTTCATGAAGATCGGTTCATAAATACAGCCTCTAGCACTAGCCGTATTGGCATGTGCACTTACAGTGTATAAGTAGCACTGAATAAATCAAAGGTCATCTAATTTGCGTAATTTCTGCATGAGAAAAAAACCTGTATTATACAGTATTTTTTGTGATGTATTCCATGTCACTAAACATTCATAGAAATATTTATTCAAATCAGAACTTTCATACACAAGTTCTGTACATAAAACTGATTGCACTAATTTTGGTACAAAATGGCTGCTGGTGGCCATAATGAATTTCGAAGTGCACCCAAAAACACTCGATCTCGTCCCATGGTGGTAACAAAGGTACCCAAGACGTTTCGTAACGATCGGTTCATAAATACGGCCTCTAGTCTGAGCCTTATAGAAGTTGTGTACAAAAAACTGATTGGACTTAATTTTGGTACAAAATGGCCACTGGCAGCCATCTTGAATTTTGGATTGCACCCCAAAACACTCGTTCTCGTCCCTAGGTGATAACAAAGGTACCCAAGAAGCTTGGTGAAGATCGGTTCATAAATACAGACCCTAGCCCGCGCCGTATTGACATGTGCTCTTACTGTGTATAAATAGCCCTGAATAAATCAAAATTCATCTAATTTGCTTAATTTCTGTACGAGAAAAAAACCTGTATTATATGTGATGTATTCCATGTTACTAAACAATCATACAAACATTTATTCAAATCACAACTTTCATACAGAAGTTCTGTACAAAAAAACCGATTGCAGTAATTTCAGTACAAAATAGCTGCCGGCTGCCATCTAGAATTTTGGACTCCCCCCAAAAACACTCATTCTCACCCCATGGTGATAACAAAGGTACCCAAGAAATTTTGTAAAGATCGGTTCACAAATACGGCCTCTAGCCCAAGCTGTATAGAAGTTCTGAACAATAAACTGATTGTACCTAATTTCGGTACAAAATGGCCACTGGTAGCCATCTTGAATTTTGGACCGCACCCAAAAACACTCATTCTCGTCCCAAGGTGATAACAAAGGTTCCCAAGAAGTTTTACGAAGGTCAGTTCATAAATACAGCCTAGCCCGAGCCATATTGACATGTGCACTTACTGGATATATATGTAAGTAGCACCAAATAAATCAAAGTTCATCTAATTTGCATAATTTCAGCACGAGAAAAAAACCTGTATTATATGTGATGTACTCCATGTTTCTAAACGTTCATACAAAAATTTATTCAAATCAGAACTTTCAAACAGAAGTGCTGTACAAAAACGCTGATTGCACTAATTTCTGTATAAAATGGCTGCTGGAGGCCATCTTGAATTTTGGACCGCGCCCAAAAACACTCGTTCTCGTCCCACGGTGATAACAAAGGTTCTCAAGAAGTTTCGTAGAGAGCGGTTCATAAATACTGCCTCTAGCCCGAGCCGTATTGAATTGCTGTTACCGAACAGACGGATAAATGGGCCATGACATAACCTTAAATTTGATTATGTCAACGTTGAGCTAAAAATGAGGAGTATCCAGAGTATCACAAAACAAAAACCTATTTGTAAAGGACTCCCCCTTTCAAGGACAATGGGACAGCGTTGGCATTCACTACCATGCTGCCTTGAGGACGCATTTTGAATTCCTGTGTTTGTTGTTCTTATGAAATATTATTTTATTATTATCGGTTATGGTACAAATACGGTACGGATAACACATTCAGGAACTGCTGATATCTCATGGCGAATGTGTGTCAGTGCGTAAGGTGCACACATAATTGTGGGGTTCTATACACCACATCCTTCATTTTGCTATATAATTTGTGTAAATTTATTTGGAATTTGTAGAATTTCGACTTGGAAATTTCATAGTATTGTTTTTGCCTTAGTTATGGTGCTTTATAAGTAATGGGCAATTTAGTTTGAAAAAAGGGGTTCATGAAGATTCAGTCATAGAAAGATTCAGCCCTCATACTTTTTCTGAGAATATTCGGTCCCCAATTTCATTCATGACCACACCCCTCTCTCCTGTTAACCCATATAATGAACATCCCAAAAGACATTTTAATATCTAGATATTTATGCTTGTTCGCAACTTATTATGGACACAAATGGACACAGAGTCAAGGCAATTGTGTTTTACTGTCTTGAATTTCATTTTTTTGGGGGGGGGAGGTGCACCCGACCCCTCCACTGATGAGAGGGTCACACACCCTCTTGTCCTCGCCCCTATCTCACAGCTATGTGGCTGAGGTGATTCTGTGCATCGTATTCTTTATGACACGACCCCACTCCCACTAGATATTACTCTTGCCCCTACATGTACATGTAACTTAGCTATACTGGCTAAGCACCAGTATAATGGAACACCAACATCAAATTGTGTGCTTATGTCCAGTAGCTAACATATTGGAATAGTATAATGTGCTTTGTCAGAAACTTGATCAAGTATTGATGACAAACAACAATTTTCATTACCAGTACCTGGTGCCAGTAATAAAATAAGATTTGCAAATATCACCCTGCGTTTTTTCAGCTATTAATTAACATAAAATTGTGCGCTTCATGAAAATTATTTCGTTACTACCTGTTAAAAATTACTGTTTCTTGTTTTGCTCTTTTAGAAAAAGAAATCACTCCTTTTCTGGCAGGCATACGAAACACCGAGGCAAACCGAGGGATACCAAGGTGAATGAAAACAGGAGAGAAACGGGTATGAGGTGGTGTGTTGTTTTTATTATTTATTTATTGGTGTTTAAGGTCATATTTATCTGCACAACAGCTTATTGTGACCATGGCAGTTTTATGAATGGAGGAAACTAGAGTACCCCAGGACAGCCACTGAGCAATGGCAAGCAACTGTGAGCGCCCCAACATACTACACAAGCAGGGTTAGCCTTGTTCGAAGACAGATGCACCAAGAACAATCAGTATGCCTTAGTACACAGCGTACCTTGCCCCCACATGGGTAGTGGGGGTGAAGTGTCTTGCCCAAGGACACAAAGCTGTTGCCGCAGGTGGGATTCAAACCGAGGATCTCTCGACTTGCAGTCTGCACCTCTACCTACTGAGCTAATGCACCCCTGATGGTGTATTCTGATTATATAAATAGATTTAAACAGTGCTAGTATGTGATTGGTTTTAATGCCATATTTGAGAATTACGGGTGCTGAAGTAATAAGAGTGCGCTGAAAAATCTTCCCTTTGGTATTTAGTAGGTAGCTTGGTAATGGTAAAGTGACTTCACCTCAGTAAGCAACAGTGTGAAAGTCGGCAGCCATCTTTAATATCGGGCCGCACCCAAAAACACTCGATCTCATCACAAGGTGACAACAAAGGTACCCAAGAAGTTTCATGAAGATCGCTTCATAAATACAGCCTCCAGCCTTAGCAAATTGACATGTGCACTTACAGTGTATAAGTAGCACTGAATAAATCAAAGGTCATCTAATTTGCATATTTTCTGCAAGAGAAAAAAACCTGTATTATACGGTATTTTTTGTGATGTATTCCATGTTACTAAACATTCATACAAAAATTTATTCAAATCAGAACTTTCATACAGAAGTTCTGTACAAAAAAACTGATTGCACTAATTTTGGTACAAAATGGCTGCTAGTAGCCATCTTGAATTTCGAACTGCACCCAAAAACACTCGCTCTCAACCCACGGTTGGATGATAACAAAGGTACCCAAGACGTTTTGTAAAGATCGGTTCATAAATACGGCCTCTAGCCTGAGCCGTATAGAAGTTGTGTACAAAAAACTGATTGGACCTAATTTTGGTACAAAATGGCCACTGGCAGCCATCTTGAATTTTGGATCACACCCCAAAACACTCGTTCTCGTCCCTAGGTGATAACAAAGGTACCCAAGAAGCTTGGTGAAGATCGGTTCATAAATACAACCCCCAGCCCGAGATGTATTGACATGTGTGATTACTGTGTATAAGTAGCACTGAATAAATCAAAGTTCATCTAATTTGCATAATCTCTGTACAAGAAAAAAACCTGTATTTTATGTGATGTATTCCATGTTACTAAACAGTCATACACAAATTTATTCAAATCAGAACTTTCATACAGAAGTTCTGTACAAAAAACTGATTGCAGTAATTTCAGTACAAAATAGCTGCCGGCGGCCATCAAGAATTTTGGACTCCCCCCCACCCCCCCCCCCCCCCCCAAAAAAAAAACACTCATTCTCACCCCATGGTGATAACAAAGGTACCTAAGAAATTTTGTAAAGATCGGTTCATAAATACGGCCTCTAGCCGTTGTTGTATGGAAGTTCTGTACAAAAAAACTGATTGTACCTAATTTCGGTACAAAATGGCCACTGGTAGCCATCTTGAATTTTGGACAGCACCCAAAAACACTCATTCTCATCCCAAGATGATAACAAAGGTACCCAAGAAGTTTCATGAAGATCAGTTCATAAATACAGCCTAGCCCGAGCGTATTGACATGTGCACTTACTGGGTATAAATGTAAGTAGCACTGAATAAATTAAAGTTCATCTAATTTGCATAATTTCAGCACGAGAAAAAAACCTGTATTATATGTGATGTACTCCATGTTACTGAACATTCATACAAAAATTTATTCAAATCAGAACTTTCATACAGAAGTTCTGTACAAAAAAAATGATTGCACTAATTTCTGTACAAAATGGCTTCTGGAGGCCATCTTGAATTTTGGACCGCACCCAAAAACACTCGTTCTCGTCCCACGGTGATAACAAAGGTACCCAAGAAGTTTCGTAAAGATCGGTTCATAAATACAGCCTCTAGCCCGAGCCGTATTGAATTGTTGCTCCCAAACAGACGGACAACGGGCTACGGCATAACCTTAAATATGACTATGTCAAAGTTGAGCTAAAAATGGAGGAGTATCCAGAGTATCACAAAACAAAAACCTATTTGTAAAGGACTCCCCCTTTCAAAGACAATCTGATAGCGTTGGCATTCACCACCATGCTGCCTTGAGGCTGCATTTTGAATTCCTGTGTTTGTTGTTCTGATGAAATATTATTTTATTATTATCAGCTATGGTACAAATATGGTACCGATAGCACACTTTCAGGAACCGCTGATGTCTGATGGTGACTGTGTCAGTGCGTGAGGTGCACATATACTTTTGGTGTTCTATACACCACATCCTTCATTTTACTATATAATTTGTGTAAATTTATTTGGAATTTACAGAATTTCAGACTTGGAAATTTCATAGTATTGTTTTTGCCTTAGTTACAGTTAAAACTAGAAGTCCTGTCCTGAAATGCGCACAAATAGTACGTCTATTTGCGCGTTAATCTACCCATTATGACGATAGTAAGGCAATCAAATTCTGCACATACGGCCTGTGCACAAACAAGGTTTCAGCCAATGGACCTCCGGGTAACCCGGAGGTCCATTGGCAGGAACATTGCTTGTGTTTGCTATGGATAACAAGGAGAACCCGCCATGCTTTGGATGCCATTCGATATGACAATTGCGCGCAATTCCTATGCGCAATTAGGCCTAGATAAGCGCACAGTTCGTGACATGACTTATATGGTGCTTTATAAGTAATGGGCAATTTAGTTGGAAAAAAGGGGTTCATGAAGATTCAGTCACAGGAAGATTCAGCCCTCATACTGTTTCTGAGAATATTCGGTCTCAGTCGTGGTCAAATATCATCACCTCTGAGGTCAAATCCTCACAGAAATTTTTTTTTTATATATTCTATGCATTTTTTCTAAAACTGTTGGGTGGCCCTGGCTGTAACAATTGTTGTTAAACCCCAATAAATAAAGAAATCAAATTTGCTGAATCCAAGACTTTTGAATGATGGTTTTGATTTGGGTGTGGGAGGGGGGTGGTGGTTATACAGTGGTGCCCACTTAATTGGATATATCTTAATTGTACATCCCTGTTAACAGAATATAATTTCCCAACACAAAACCATTTACCATGCCTCCAGTACAAATCTGACCTGGTAATTGAATATAGGTTATAGAGTAATCTCCTGTTAACTGAATAAAAAATCTTGTAACATGTTGAGAAATTACCCTGACTCTTCCCAGTTTCCCTTTGGTTATAGACCAATTTGGCCTCAGTACAATCAATACAGGCATTTAATCTATTATATCTTGTTTGACAGAGTTCATGGAGCTCTGTCAAACAAAATATAATGGAATAAATGCTAAGTTTATCTCTGGAATATAGGAAAGTGACACAATCCCTGTTAATTGAATACTCCTGCTAATTGAATAGTTTTATTGGCAAAGTGACTCTTCAAATAACAGGGTTCCACTGTACAGCAAAAACAAATATCACAAAATAATAATGAAACTATGTACTTGTGAAATTTTCACGTGGTCATTCTACAACATGTTTTAGCTGGTACTATACAGTTTTGAAAGTTAAAGGGCTCAGTAGTTAGAGGTGTAGGCTGCAAGCCAAAGGGTCCTCTATCAAATCCCACCTGCGGCAACCACTTTGTTCCCTTGGGCAATACAATTCATTCCCATTGCCCACGTGGTGCCATTGTGTACCAAGGCATACTGCATGTCAATCGTACACTTGTCTTCAACCAATGCTAACCCAGCTTGTTTGCTGTTTGTAAGTTAGATGTTTGTAATTGCTCGGTGGTTCTCTCGGGCTTTTCCCACCTGTAAAACTGTCCGACATGAAGTGACCCTGGCTATCGAAGTGTGATTAAACCCCAATAAATAAATCAATAATAATCATGTGCCCCTATTCGGGAGAACAGTTTGGGGCAAATTGCCAAAGGATGGTTTGGGTTAGATTAGTATCCAGTTTGGGTCAAATTGTTGGAGGACAGTTTGGATGCAATTCTCATGAATTCTAGTCACTTTGGCCCCAAGTCATTTCAGCCCCAGTCATTATGGCCTCAGGTCAATTCAGCCCCAATATACCAGGTCATTTCGGCCTCTATAAATATTTTCAAATATTGTTTGAATTTTAACATTTTTCTATTTAATTTTTTTTCGACATTTATATCTCAATTAGATATTCAGGTATACATGTGATATATGTCTAGTAGATTTTCTTTCATGATGAATAAATAAAAGGAAAGTTTCAGCACGTCGAAGGTGCACATGGACTATGTGGGATTTGAAATCCCTTGCGACCTGAATAATTTTATTTGCTTATGAATCGACGAGAGCCGGAAGCAAGGGTCAGTAATGTTATTTGGTTTGAGTGTATGCCTTGGAAGTGGGGTACTGGGGTCAGACCCCCGTGGACATCGAACTGGAAGGGGACTAGGAATTGCGCATAGCTACAAGGATTCTGCTCTGTGTTTTAGAAAACATGGACGTATTTATGGTAGTATCGAAATCGCAGTTTGGTGGTTGTTTCAGAAAAAAGAAAAGAAAAAGAAACCCTGTGAACCTCAAACTGGAAGGTGACTAGGAATTGTGCATAACAATATTAATGAATGACTGCATATACTTTGCAAAATTTCAAAGTAAAATAATTTCTCTTACTTATACAGATAGCATCTTAAATGCATGTAATATTGAACACATGGATAATTTTTAATGTCATGTATAACGTTTCTGTACACTCTGTAAATACAAATAACTGAACATTACTTAATAAAGGTAATTACCCATTATTTCTAAACATGAACTATGCACTGATCTTTATAGATCTCTACACTTAAAATGGTGCCGAAATGACCAAGGGACCGAAGTGACTAGGGCAGAGATGACTTTGAGGTCGAAGTGACCAGAGGACGAAATGACTTCGAGCCGAAGTGATTGGATACCTTTCTAACAGATGAAAGATGTTAATTATTACAGAACACATCGAATGTGAATTTACTGCAGAGATAATTGCTCGACGATATATATTATAATAATATTTTTTCAATAAATATCGAACAATCTATTAATATTTTTTTTAAGAATTATTTTCAGGAGTTAAAACGAATATCGTAGCGTATCTAAAATATCCTAACAGATGTGTACTGCTTTTCTTTTGGATGATTCTTCCCTGGGCCTAGTTCTCCCCACGCCGAAGATTCTCCCAGTTCCCGAAAAAAGATGACATGCCATTTTCAATGGCGGTAAATATCCAAAAGGGTTATTATTTTCCATTTTTTAGTGTTGGAAACTACGAAGCGCTGTTCAGAAATACAGATGGCACCAAAAAGTTACACATTATTACTTTGTTTTGGTTTCTAACGGGACTGAAAGCAACCTGTCAGTATCACTTTTTCGAATTACACCCATTTCGTCTGCTAACCAAATCGTCCGCTGCAATTTTACCCAAGTCGTCCTCTACAATTCTACCCAACACGTCAAAAACTCGTTCGCTGGGGGAAAGTATTCAAGTATTGTATTTTGAATCATTTTTTATTTATTTATATAATAATTTTATTGTATACTTTACTGTATATTACCTATTATAATATATCTTAATGTACCTCCTTGCATTAAATTTCATATACAGTTAAAACTAGAAGTCCTGTCATGAATAGTGCGCTTATCTAGGCTTAATTGCGCTTTGGAATTGCACGCAAGTGCCATATCGAATGGCATTCAAAGCACGGCAGGTTCTCCTGGTTACTCATAGCAAACACATGCAATGTTTCTGCCAATGGACCTCCGGGTTACCCGGAGGTCCATTGGGGGAAACATTGCTTGTGCACAGGCCATATGTACATAATTTGATGGCTTTACTATGGCCACAACGCATACATTAACGCGCAGATCAACGTGCTATTTGTGCGCATTGTATGACAGGACTTCTAGTTTCAACTGTACGTGTACGAAACTCTGAAAACAGAAATGTCTGAACAAAATATACTACCCAGCCATCTAATAAATTTTGATTACTGTTTATTCAATGGATTACCTATAATAATTATATTATTACAGTAAAAATTCTTAAAGTATATGTATGGTATATTAAGTTCCACAACATAATCTTATAATTTTGCAATTTTTCATTGAATAGCTCCACCGGCACCTTACAGTGAATAATTGCAAAATTATTAGCAGAAGTATTATAAGAATTAATTATATTAAGAAATGCAACAAAATTTGTTATATTAAGTTCTGCAACATAATCTTATAATTTTGCAATTATTCATCGAGGCGCATCGTCGTTTTACAATGAATAATAGCAAAATTATTAGCAAATGTATTATAAGAATTAATTATATTAAGAAACGCATCAAAATTTATGGTTTATTAAATTCTACAACATAATCTTATAATTTTGCAATTATTCTTGGAAGAGCATCACCGGCGCTTTACAATGAATAATCACAAAATTATTAGCAAATGTATTATAGGAATTAATAATATTAAGAAACACATCAAAACATGTTATAATTATATTGAGAAATGCATCAAAACTTGTTATATTAAGTTCCGTAACATAATCTTATAATTTTGCAATTATTCCAGGGGGGGTGGGGGGGGGGGGGGGGGGCCTGGAGCACCAAAAATTTGCAAGACGTGATGTGGGGGTAGGTGGGTCTCTCGAGTGCACCAAAAATGTGCATTTCCAACTTGTGCAATTTTTTGAATTTTTTAAAAACATATCAATATATCAGTCAATATATGACATCACTTGTGTTTCAAACCTTAAAGATGATGTTGTACATCACACTCGTACATAAATAGAACATCAGGAGGCTTTATATGTAAGAATATTGGGCTTAATCTGGGAAAATGTCACACGTTAGTAAGGGGTGGGCATCTTGTTCGAAATGTAGAAAATGTGCAGACAATATTTTGACAAGCGGACGACTCGGCTTGCGGACGAAACGTCCGTATACCCTTTTTTCAAGCAAACATTTCCTTACTTTTACAACACCTTAACATTGGGATAATTCAAAAACTGAGTTTCTGCTCGTCTTCATATTTCACGAGATACGTGTCAATGCATGTCTATATACAATCGCACCAATATAACAACAATTATCAGTTATTTTATCGGTTATATGTACGTTTTTTTTCGATTGAGGTTATAATATCACTGGCAGACAAGCTGCAACGAAATCAGGACTGAGAGTTCGATCTGAAATGACGAGATCATCAGCTGAGCATATTGACAAACCTCCAGAAGGACCGAACTCGAGTAATAATAATAACACTTTGGCCGACCGCTGATTTGTCGCGGTTCTCGGATGAGAAGGCCTGGTTACCCCTGAAGCATAGATATGTAGGCCAATGTATCACGCAAAGCTTTGAGGCCAATTAGTTTGCAACAAAATACATTTGATTCCCAGAGGGGGACAGGCCAATTGCAATTGCATGGGCAATTCGACACCGGAAGTTACGTAAATTTTTCACTGAAATTTACTGTTCACTTCAAAAATCACATTGACAGCTATAGAGAATTCTGTTCTGGAACACATTTATCTGACTGGGTATGTGGACCCCTTTGCGGGCCTACGACCCGCTTGGGGTTCCTAAATGTGCCGAAAAACCCAAATAAACAACGGACCCACAATTACCGCTAATAGGCCTAATACCCACATATATACTCCATTCTTTTATCGCATTTCCTCAGTATACTCGCATTGAATGTTATTTTGCCGGATTGATATTGTTGGATATTCTAAGAGAAAGTGTCTCAGTGTTTTCATTACTCACACATAACATTCTTGAAACGCTTCATGGCGGCCTTTTTCAATATTCCACCTAATCTCCGTTGTCCTCGATTGACCTTAGCAATGACACTCACAATCCTGATGTCTTTTTTATTCTGCCATCTGCCCAGGGACCCCCACTTTCTCATTCACGACGTCAGTTTACACCACCGGTTGTCATGGAGATTTGTCAAACGGTTGAGGTAGTACCGTTTTACCGAATCTATCTAGTCGTTGACCTTCATACATCCGACCTCATCCATCTCTGCTTCTGCAGCTTCACCGGTATTTCATCTCACACGTAATATCTATCTGCCTGCATCGGTCTACAGGGTTCCCAGACTCTTCAAACTGTTTTTGGTTTTGAAGTATCACATCTATACTATATGGTATACTTGGAACTGTGCCATATGTTATACTTGGAATAACACCTAAGATATTAAATCCACAATAGCTGTGTGGCTTCAGTGTTACCCGGTACAATGGAGACACTGAGAATGGTGCTAACTACACCACACGTGGTATCCGGCCTACGTGTAGTAAGTAAGCATGTCATGTAAGAACGTATCTCATCTCATTTTTCGTTACGCATCAGATATGCGTTATAACGTGAACGAAATGCCTCGACATAAAAACAGCGTCAAGTCAAGCAAGAAAGTAAACAGATCGGCGAAGGTGTTTTTTTTTAATATCATCTTCGTACAGTTAAAGCAACATTTATTTAAGAATTGAATGCCATTTTTATAATCTTTATTGGTGTATGAACGTGTGGGAATGGGGACAAATTATGTATGAATCCCGAAGGGATTCATACAATTTGTACCCATTCCCACACGTTCATACGCCAATAAAGATTATAAAAATTGCATTCAGTTCTTATAATTACATTCCGTAACTGTTTAAACTACTTTTTACCAAACAACAAAGCAGAAAGACGAAATAAAACATGTACGAACGAACGAGGCAAAAAAACACCCTACAAATGACAAAGCGCACAACTCTAGTTGAGCGCCGGTTTTTGGCATTGATCCAAATTTGTCAAATTGCCGTCTTTCGCAACGAAACTTGGAATGTTCAAAACCATTTATTTAACATATAAGTAAACTAAAATCACGTATGAAACGACAAGTTCAAGAATAAAATCACTGAAATAATTTCACACTGTCGATTGACATTTCTTGTAAGTTGGTTGAGATATCACAAATTATTAACTTGAACGTAAATGCAGGTCAAAGTTCGACCAAATGTATTCATTGGAAAATGAATTACATTTGGTCATGACGTTTTCATCTAGCTGACCAATGGGAATTGAGTATTTGGACCCAAAACGTATAACTACATTAACAATGTAATTATCATGTTATAAACGCATGAATCAGCTACCTTTATTGGAGGTTTTTCATGTATTTCACGCGCGCCTTTGGTGCCCGTAAAATACAGGAAAAACTCCAACTTGTGTCGGTGTACTCGGTCTTTTTCCTTCTAGCCCCTTAAAAATTCATGCCCTCTTCAAACGCAAATTTATTTTTGTGGCTCTCGTTGATAAATGTCCATCCGAGATCTTTATATTTACTCCCAAATAGTTGTAGTAGATTGTTTCTCAAGCACTATGAAGTTTCTTGTCACTTTTATGAATAAATTCCCAATTTTCAATTTCGAGTTGACTCTTTTCAAGCTTAATGGTTATAGCTTGGCTTTTGGTTACATAAAGGTTCGGGCCTCTACATTTTCGTATAACGCCCAGAAGCAGCCGGTATATTCTTAACCCCTTTTAACTTTCTGGCACAAGCTCCATGTGATTTAAAAAATATAATCACGGGGGTCTTCAACTGGTATCCATTCTGCGCTCTTCAGAAGTTCATCTCCCGAATACTTGATGTACATCTTATCGATGAAAATATCAGTTCTCAGTCCGTTTTGGTGTCATATTACATAGGCTGAGCTCGCTTTGCATATATTTATCCAGTGCTTTCTTGATTTGAACAAATTCATCTCCCAAGCCCTAGTCGACAAACTTTTCTCACCCCACCCCATCCAACCCATCACCTTCAACTCCTTATACAGCCATTTGTTTTTTTTAACAACTCGAAAGCCCATAAAGATTTATTTGTCATTCCATCAGTTGACTCGTTACTCTTCTTCCTCCCTTTAAACCATTCTGAATTCCCTCTCATAAATCATAGTTTATCACACACCTATTAATGTAAAACGGTAGATTCACACTGTTCGGCCCGTACGATAAAAAAGCCTGTATTGCACATGTGGTGATACAAAACACGTGCGATTTCGTTTCCAACGTAAACAGAGAAGGAAGCGGTCTAAATAAATCACGTCAATCATTGGTCGAATGCGCCGTGTCGGGATTGGCATTGGAAATTCCAAGTGCCTCATATAGATTTGGTTGCCCCGGGATATTTAAATCGTTCGTACTGATACGATTCGAGTCAAAATGATATTAATAAATACAATTTCAGAGCCTGTATATTTATTAGTCCAATAAATAAATACATGTTACATAAGTATGCGTTAAAAAGTGTCAAAGACCTAGCAGAATCGATGTAATTTTCAATAAAAAATGCATAAAATTTGATCGAGTGAAGTCGGCCTCAATCTTTGATGATTGCCGAAACGGACCCGCACGTAGATAATATATGAGCAGACGTACAGTTGTGTACAAATTAGCAAACTTCAATGTACGGAAATTGTTTTGTTCAATACGATATGTTTGGGGACAATAATAGCGAAAATGACGAGTTTGTCGACTACATTTATGACGATACTACCTATAGAGAGTTTGAGGCTGAGGAAGAGTTGTTTTGACAGCAGTATTTGGATGATTTACATGTACAATAAGATTTTGAACTAGACAATGGCAATGCAGATGTTGATAATGACATTGTTTTTGATAATGAGACATGCAATACTGGGGTGGGAGAAGAGGGTGACTTAAATATAATAAGGGAGTATGTGAATGTGGAACGTGAACCCCAGTCAATGAACAATAATAAAATTAGTACAGAAATTGAAATGCCCACCACTGTCATATCTTGTTGTATTAAAGATTTGAAACAGTACATTAATAGCAAAACAAATGCAAACACAAAGAGAAAGACCGAAAGTTGTATACGAAAATTCACAAGTTGGGTTGCGGCACCACCGAGATCTGAAACAAGGGACATATGCTCAATACCGCCAAATGAGTTAAACGCGTACATTGGAGGCTTTTTGCTAAATTTAAAAAAAAAGAAGATGGCACAGAATATGAACCGGATAGTTTGACCAGTTTTCATCGTATCATTGACAGATTTTTAAGCAACAACAATTACGGGGAAAGTATTATGATATCCGATAACTTTATCATGAGCAGAAAGGTCTTGAAAGCTCGAAGAAAAGACCTGCAACAACATGGCTTGGGCAATAAGAAGAATAGGTCTGACTGTATTACAAGTGAAGAGGAAGAGAAGTTGTGGCAATCGGGAGAGTTGGGACTGGACAATGGAACTGCTTTGTTAAATTTTATGTGGTTTAGCATAACCAAACAGATGGGATTCCGTGGGTGTGATGAAAATCACCAGCTCCGTTTGGGGGATATTGAACAGAAAGTTGATAGCGAAGGACATGAGTACTTGGAGTTTACAGAAAGACTTACTAAAACAAGAGATGGTAATGGCAGCACACGTGCATTTAATCCAAAAATATTCGGAAATCAAAATAAGCTGCGATGCCCCATTGAGGCATACAAAATTTTCAAAGATAATAGACCTGAAAAAATGAAACAACCTGATGCACCTTTTTATATTGCCGTGAATTTTAATGCTACAACAAACAATAAAGCCCTCTGGTTCAAATCACAGCCAGTGGGAATTAACAAACTAAGAAATATAATGAAAACTATGGCGAAAAAAGCAGGATTACAAGGTAACATTACAAATCATTCAGTGCGCAAAACTATGTGTAGCAATTTACTACATGCAGGCATTGCTCCCACCACGATAATGCAACTATCCGGCCACAAGAATGTGGCCAGTGTGAACAATTATGCTAGTGCATCTTATGAACAGCAAAAAGAAATGTGTGGTATACTGAAACAGCCATCAAGTAACTTACTTGCAGGTAAAAGACCACATACAAGTACTACAACAATGACAAATAAAATGTCTGAAATAGCAAGAGAGAGTAAACGCAGCCGACATGTTTCGTCAACAGTCTCAACATCCAAACCACAATCAACATCAGGTGGCCACGAAAATTTGGCAAGTGGACTATTTTCGGGTGCAAGTATAATGGGTGGAACATTCAATTTCACATACAACATCTGTTCACAAACAGCGACAGCCAACCATGTTTCGCCAACTAAGACATTATTTAAAAGAATCAGGAAGCCCATTATTGACTCAGATGAGGAAATATTCTGAACCATGAAAAGAATAACAAAACTTTCCATGAATAAAATAGTACCATTTCTCAGCATTTGTTTACTGTGGTTCAAATCCAATGGTGGCCCTTAATTCCAATAAAGCCCAATTTGACAGGCCGAATTTTTTATCACAATAGTTTAATCTACATGTACAAAAATTGTAAATTATTCAGTGGGTGATATTTCCACTCAGTGGGTGTTTTTGTGATATCCACTCTACACGTACTGTCCTGGGAGGGTGCTGTTTGACCAAATCACTTAACAGTGGAAATTTTCAACATGGGTTACAACTTCATATTTACCACATGATGTAATAAATTGCAACATGATGCCACAGGTATCATGATTTAAAAAAGAATTAACCCTGTACCTAACGATAGTAGCAAACGACACTCGTAAACAAAATTCTTGAATAACCAAAAATTTTGATTTTTTGCTTCCAAAACATACCTTATGACCCTCATTGGAACGAGTGCAACGTGCTCGTTCCAATGAGGGGTAATAAGCTATGTTTTGGAAGCAAAAAATGAATTCCCATTTTTGTATATAGTGCCGGCCAGATTTGGCCGTTATTATGTTAGGTAAAGGGTTAAAATGCAATTGCATTTATGTTCCCTTTAGTCTGGTAGCGCTTAATTGCATTCAGTCAACATATGATGATAGGTTTTACATATACATTAACCTTTTACCTGGCACTAGTTGCAGATGACACTCGTAAAAAATTCTAATATAACAAATATTTTCAATTTTTGCTTCCAAAAAATAGGTTAGGATATCTCATTGGAACGAGCACGACACGCCCTTCCAATCAGGAGTCATAGCCTACACGTATCTTTTGGAAGCAAAAAATGAAAATATAAAAAAAAAATGAATGGCGATTTTCGTATATAGCGCTGACCGGTTTCGGCCATTACGTTAGGTAAAGGGTTAAATTAATAAGCGTACAGTACGTGGCGAGTGGATTATAACTAAATCACCCGCGGAGTGGAGTTATCACCCAAGCTATAATTTTCAAATTTTGTACATATCGACAAAAAAACACAAGCAATGTTTCAGCCAATGGACCTCCGGGTTTAACCCGGAGGTCCATTGGCTGAAACTTTGCTTGTGCTGGTTATGCTTTGCAACAAATTTGAAATTATTGCTTGGGTGGAGTCTCCACTCTGCGGATGATTTAGTGATAATACACTCTCCACGTACTGTACATGCAGATGAGTGACAACTATTGCTTATGTCAGGGCAAAGCCAGCCTAAATATAGGGGCAAGGGGCCTCATATGTAAAGATATTGTAAGTTCAAAATATATTCCGCATCAAGGCGAAAAACCCACGTGAATTTCACTTCTCTGTAAAGCTGGACATAGAAAAAACACACGTGGTGTATATCCAGCTTTAGCGCAGGGACCCAGGGGAGAAACGGTATGTTAGATAAGGTCTAATCTCCATTTAACTTATACAGTAGTCGGAGTGTTACGAGACGTAATCGGTTGGTGTCAAGATGTCGTCACGGTCAATTGAGAAACGAGATTCTAAAACGATAGAAATGTCTATCGTATCGTCACCTGATCATTAGGTAACAATCATGGCAAGAACGAATCGGTTTTCTCGACAAGTGAAGTCAGCGTTAAGTCACGCGTGAGATGACTTGTATTGATTCTGCCTCGATATACGTCATCTCCCACCGTTTTGACAGGTGGACAGATGAGCGTCGGTCCACCTGACAGTTTAGGGTAAAAAGTATATATATACCTGGAAGAGCAGAGCATTAGACACACACTTGGGGTCACACACACGTTGGTGAAGTCCAGGACAGGCGGACTCTGTTTCCTGGCATAAGGGTACCTTCGATTACAGGACCCTGAAACGGCTGGAATCGCCCGAGAGAGGGCATTCCATGATTGATTTAGCTTAACGTTGATAGGCGGCTACGGGGCCGAATTCGTGAGAAGGAACACCCCAGGTGGGACGTTAAAGTTTAGATTGTCGAGTAGCAGTATCGGCCTGCAATAGTCAGAAGTGTAGGTTAATTGTATTGTGCGTATTAACCCTTTGAAGCGTCAGACTGATTGCGTTCTGAGTAGTTTGTTTTGCTGTCGAAGCATCGTAATACCGACTGGAGATCGGTGTGAGTGACAATTTCGCCCTAGCACAAAAAGGGCATTTGTGAATCATGAATTCAACCAGGAACGGTGAATATTTCAGTAGGACTTTCACGGAGGATTTTCAAAAGGCACATAAGGTATGAGTAGACAATATCTGACCCAAATCAGAAGTACGGTGGCTTTATAGATGACGAACATTGCTGGTCGGAACCCTCCGACAGCCAGAGGTACAGTTACGCGCAGACGTTGACATTTGAGCCTAAGCGGGTGAAGCTCTTATGGCGAGCTCACAGTAATAACATTTCAGATTTGTGAAGCTCTTATGGCGAGCTCACGGTAGTAACATTTCCAGTGTGTAGACTATAGTGCCAGTACAGGGCTATAGAATGACTATATGATTGTTTAGAATTATTTAACCGTAGCGACCCATTTTTTGTGAAAAGAATCGAATTGTTGATTGTTGAAATATTGAAACGGATTTATTTTTATGTGTAAATAAAAGAATCGTTGTTACTTTAAATCATTCTTTCCATTATACAGCCTAAAGTGATTAGGAATCACACCTAACGGAAATCGAACCTATTTCAACCAATTTGGCAGAGAAGGAATCACGGCGTCGGTCTAACTCAGCTCTCTGCGCTGAGTTCGCGACACTTGGATTCCGACCCTCCACGTTGGTCTAATTTTCCCGCAACTTCATCAGCGGGACTAAATAACCCCACGTCAGCCCAGGCCTTACGGGGCCTCAGGTGTCCCTGACATTGATTGGCGAGCGCTACCAGGATATTTCTAAAAGGTAAAAAATGGCTATATGGAAATTTTGTTTTATTTTAACGGCGGTTCTGTTTATGTTTTGACGCGTTCGGTCAGCTGATGCCGTTCAAGGGTTTAATATCGCAATACAGTAGTCCCCAAAAGGATACTTAATAGCCACTATAACTGCGGTAGGTTTCAGAATATTTGGTGCGTTTAATTACGTTAAATTACAGAGGTAAATTAGGATCAATTGCCATATTTTTTTTCTTTCTTTCTTTTCCTTCTTCATTCTTTCTGACGAGTGTTGAAGATAGAAAGAAAAAATCAAAATGGATGTTGTTACACCCCTCGCCCAACTGGTATCATTAGGCAAGGAAATGGGCCTTGAGGGAGCTGAACTTCAGAAGTTCGTTAAAGATGAGCAGAAACGTGAGGCCAAGGAGACTGCCTTACGCAATGACGCAAGGGAGAGAGAGGCCCAAGAAGTAAGGGAGGCAAAAGAGCGAGAGATTCAATTAGAACGAGAGCGTGAGAAAGACGCAAGAGAGGCGAAAGAGAGAGAGATTCAATTAGCAAATGAGGCGAGAGAGAGGGAAGCCCAATTAGCAAGGGAGGCAAGGGAGGCAGAACGGGAGCTCGAACAACAGAGGCACGAGAGAGAATTAGAGCTCCTCAGAGCAAGGGCCGATGTGGAGAATGAAAGTCGGCGCTCAGGGGATGGGAGTGCAGGGGTAGCAATTCATGCCCCACGCCCCCATCTCGCTCATTTCAATGAAAACACAGATGACTTGGACTCGTACTTGGAGAGGTTCGAGCGTTTTGCCTCCAGTCAAATGTGGCCAGACGACACATGGGCTATGTGCTTGAGCCCTTTGTTGTCAGGTAAAGCCCTCGAGGCTTATACCATGTATGCCTCCTGCACTTCTTAACGACTACAGTGAGCTGAAGAATGCCATCCTTCGGAGATACCAGCTCACTGAAGAAGGATTCCGGACCAAGTTCCGAGAGATTAAGCAGGAGAAGGGAGAAACAGTGCCTCAGTATTTTGCCCGAGCTAGGCGGTACTTTGACCGCTGGACTGATCTCGCAGAAGTGAATGAGTCATATGGAGCCCTGCGAGATCTATTTCTCCGGGAGCAGATTTTAACTACATGCTCCAAGGAGTTGGGCCTGTTCATCAAGGAAAGGGGTCCGCCTACCTATGATGAGATGGCAACTGTGGCAGAACGCTACATCGAGGCCCACGGTGGGAGTGTAAACGCACCCAAATCGGCTAGGGGTGGGGCAAACGGGTTGGCAATGGCACCCGTAAGGCAACACCACCCCGATCCTCCTGCGTCGCAGGCCAGCCGGAAGGGGAGCGCTCCCAAGGACACCACTTGTTTTATCTGCAACAAGCGGGGTCATATTGCCAGGGACTGCTGGCAGAAGCAGGTAAGGACCACTGGGAACATTAGACCACCTCAGCAGGGGGCCGGGAACGCCGCGCCAAGGGGTTGGAAGCAAGGTGACCGCGTAGATCCAGGGCCCAGTAGACAGACGGCAGCGTTCTGTCAAACTATCGGTCCAGAACACAGTCCCCTCCGGGAATGTATACAAGAGGGAGAATTGAGGCTGGAAGGCGGGAAGGTCGTCCCGATAATAAGTGGCATGTGTGAGAGGCTCACAACTTCGCAGGAGAAGGTTGATATGCCAGTGTACCCAGGGTATGTGGGACAAAGGGAGATCCGTCTGCTCCGGGATTCTGGGTGCTCCTCTGCAGCGGTTAGAAGGCAACTGGTTGACGACAAGCAATTATTGGGTCGTGACCATTTGTGTATTGTGATAGATGGGACTGTTAGAAGGTTCCCCATCGCGAGGATAACGGTGGATACCCCATTTTATTGTGGCGAAGTGGAAGCCATGTGCATTGAATCACCTGTGTATGACCTGGTCATAGGTAATATCCCAGGGGTGAGGGCAAGCCCTGATGAGTTATGGTCCAGGGATAGGGGGCCAAGTGAGGGCCCAACGAGTAATGAAGGGAAGGTTCCCAGGGGGAACCAATCCGATGGTCCAGGGGATGGCCCCTACACGACGAAATGTCGGGAAGTTTCAGGAGGGACGACTCCTGTCCTATTAGGAAGAAGGGGCCGCAGGCGGTCCAGGCGAAACGCCAAACAGCGAGGGAACCCAAGGGGATCATTGGGGAAAGACCCACAAGCAAATTTATGTGGGGGAGTTGAGCGCCCCAAGAAGTCGGTGTCACCCGTGTGGAGAGGGGAGGCCAGACCCACGCAAATGGCTGGGCAAACTTCCCCAGAATTGAGAGGGCACGGGTCAACACAAGTTGAGTATGTTAAAGTGGATGGGACCGCTAAGGTTTGCGCCCAGGGGACCGAGAAAAGGGTCCACAAATCAAAGGAGAAGCATCCTAGGTGGCGGAGACCACGTAGAGAGTGCCGGGGGCGCACAGCGCCCAATGTGCGCAAGAAGTCGTCGCAATGGACCGGGGAGTCGACGGCACAAGGGCCAAGGGCGGCCGGTGTCGTTCGAACGAAGGTAATCGCCGGGACGAGTGAGCCTGTGGGATATAGCGCCAAGGGAAGCTCTTGGGAATGCGAAAATGACAGGGTATGGGGACCCTGGTGGAATACCCGTAGAAATAACGGGGCGAGAAGTAGGGGAGTGTCGAGGGTTACCCAAGGGGATTCTGGGAACCGGGCCCCTACCAATGGTCGGTGGTTATAAAGAAGCAATAGTTGGGTGGCTGCGGGCCTGGTGTCTGGGACGGGGGCTCCAGTCGCAAATATTTTTGTTGGTGAGGTGATGGGCTTCGTAAACTCGGTGTTAAGGCCCGGAGGAATTTTCTTATTTTAGTATTATTATTGCTTTGACTGCTGACTAGAGTTGGTTGTGAGTGAGAATGTGAGATACACTGCCCTGTCTGTCGCGTGTGCGTGGACGGGGAGCCTGTGTGTCGAGTTTTGTAAGTATGGGATGCGCAAACCCGGTGTTAAGGCCCGGGGAAACCGCGCTTGTTTTTATTGACGAGTGTTTGTTGGAAGTGTGAGGCACACTAACCTCGTCTGTCGCAAAGGCGCGGTCGGGAAATCTGTGTGTTGAATGTGTGAGTGTGTGAGGCACAATTTTAATCCCCTGGTTGAGCTTTGCGAGGGTGAGGCTCAACATAATGCAGGGGTCGTTTGCCCCTTCACAAGACATAGGGGAACGGGAGGCGAAGTTACACTCCGTTGGAATTAACCCGTCTGACGCAAAGGCGCGGACGGTGTTACTCTTCGGAGTGAGTGCCAAGTGAACTGTTTGCAAAATGGGCGAACGTGTATAAAAATGTGTATGTTTAGGTGTAAATATATAGTATTACAGAGAGAGAGTGCTGCAAATCTAAGAGCAAGGCTACTCTCCATATGTAAACCCGCAAGACGGGAGCATGTGGTAGCGTGTGTGTCGTGGGAATCGGTATGGCCGACGCATGAGCCCGGTCATGAACCCCACGACCACTAGGGTACAGTTTTGTAGTCTAGAACATGATGGTAGATCGTAAAAAGGTGTGAGAGGCGAGCGTGTGTGGCTTTGCCCCTTGCGTTTTAAGAGATACACAGGGTGTTTCTCTCGGGAAGGGAGTTGTCAGGGCAAAGCCAGCCTAAATATAGGGGCAAGGGGCCTCATATGTAAAGATATTGTAAGTTCAAAATATATTCCGCATCAAGGCGAAAAACCCACGTGAATTTCACTTCTCTGTAAAGCTGGACATAGAAAAAACACACGTGGTGTATATCCAGCTTTAGCGCGGGGACCCAGGGGAGAAACGGTATGTTAGATAAGGTCTAATCTCCATTTAACTTATACAGTAGTCGGAGTCTTACGAGACGTAATCGGTTGGTGTCAAGATGTCGTCACGGTCAATTGAGAAACGAGATTCTAAAACGATAGAAATGTCTATCGTATCGTCACCTGATCATTAGGTAACAATCATGGCAAGAACGAATCGGTTTTCTCGACAAGTGAAGTCAGCGTTAAGTCACGCGTGAGATGACTTGTATTGATTCTGCCTCGATATACGTCATCTCCCACCGTTTTGACAGGTGGACAGATGAGCGTCGGTCCGTCCACCTGACAGTTTAGGGTAAAAAGTATATATATACCTGGAAGAGCAGAGTATTAGACACACACTTGGGGTCACACACACGTTGGTGAAGTCCAGGACAGGCGGACTCTGTTTCCTGGCATAAGGGTACCTTCGATCACAGGACCCTGAAACGGCTGGAATCGCCAGAGAGGGCATTCCATGATTGATTTAGCTTAACGTTGATAGGCGGCTACGGGGCCGAATTCGTGAGAAGGAACACCCCAGGTGGAACGTTAAAGTTCAGATTGTCGATTAGCAGGTATCGGCCTGCAATAGTCAGAAGTGTAGGTTAATTGTATTGTGCGTATTAACCCTTTGAAGCGTCAGATTGATTGCGTTCTGAGTAGTTTGTTTTGCTGTCGAAGCATCGTAATACCGACTGGAGATCGGTGTGAGTGACAATTTCGCCCTAGCACAAAAAGGGCATTTGTGAATCGTGAATTCAACCAGGAACGGTGAATATTTCAATAGGATTTTCACGGAGGACTTTCAAAAGGCACATAAGGTATGAGTAGACAATATCTGACCCAAATCAGAAGTACGGTGTCTTTATAGATGACGAACATTGCTGGTCGGAACCCTCCGACAGCCAGAGGTACAGTCACGCGCAGACGTTGACATTTGAGCCTAAGCGGGTGAAGCTCTTATGGCGAGCTCACAGTAATAACATTTCAGATTTGTGAAGCTCTTATGGCGAGCTCACGGTAGTAACATTTCCAGTGTGTAGACTATAGTGCCAGTACAGGGCTATAGAATGACTATACGATTGTTTAGAATTATTTAACCGTAGCGACACATTTTTCTGTGAAAAGAATCGAATTGTTGATTGTTGAAGTATTGAAACGGATTTATTTTTATGTGTAAATAAAAGAATCGTTGTTACTTTAAATCATTCTTTCCATTATACAGCCTGAAGTGATTAGGAATCACACCTAACAGAAATCGAACCTATTTCAGGCCAATTTGGCAGAGAAGGAATCACGGCGTCGGTCTAACTCAGCTCTCTGCGCCGAGTTCGCGACACTTGGATTCCGACCCTCCACGTTGGTCTAATTTTCCCGCAACTTCATCAGCGGGACTAAATAACCCCACGTCAGCCCAGGCCTTACGGGGCCTCAGGTGTCCCTGACAGCTTATATCAAACAAGTCTACCACTAAACCACAATGAAATCTACCCAGTCCCAATGATTATTTTTTTAATTTTTTTTTTTTACAATATTATCAAAGAACAAATACTAGAAAAACTTGCAGCTCGACTTGTGGACTACCGGGTAGTCTGAGCCCGGTGGCCTACATATCGGAGCTGAAAGTCTGCTAATGAATGTTGAGCATTTTTTAAGAATTGCATGTATTTGGAAAAGAATAGGATAGATTGCGTATAAAAGTTGGGGATGAAGTGAAATATATTTGTGACACATGTGTTCACTCAGTCAGGGATGTGTCTGAGAGTTCAAAATATAACTACACGAATATAGAAACCCAGACCTACATGTATTTTTCTCTTTCTGGGGTAATTGCAATGAAGATGTGCGTTATTTGAACTTATTTTGAAAAAGTTGGTTTTGGTTTGGGTACATTTTGACTTGTAAAATATCATGTGCACTGTGCAGTAGGCCTGATATTAAAATGTTGCGTAACCCAAAGCTGGGTCCCACAAATCATTGCTTTTTTTTTTTTTATTTGTGTAATCTCTTTCAAAATGTGGTCAGTTCGGCACAAGTAATCAATTTTTAAACAGTACAAATGTAAGTAAACTCGCCTTCATATACAACCAAATTTTAATTAACCCTTTATCCAATGCAGATAGAAGATGGCACTTCAGAAAAAATTGGTGAATAACCAAAAGAAATCAATTTTTTGTCTCAAAAACATAGCTCATGACCACTCGATGGAACGAGCTTGACAAGCTTGTTTCAATTATGGGTCATAAGCTATTTTTGGAAACAAAAAATGAGAATATAAATTAAGCGGAATTGTGATTGTTGTGAATAGCGCTGGGCAAAAGGCTGTGATTTGAATAAACAAACTGAAAGTGAAACAACATACATGTACATGTACTCAGTCAAAAGCGGAAGAAGTGGAAAGAAACAAGTAAATCAGTAGAATTCATTACACCGGCATGCAAGAGCACGAAAGGTACAGTAAAGTCATCGTGGATTGGTACAAATCCACGCGTGGACATGGATTGGCCACGGATAGCACAGCGGTAGAATTCTGAAATACAACACAAGTTCCCCCCGGTGCTCCATTAAGCCTCGTGTCTGGCCCAAATATCTTGCCATCCCACACCCGTACCCATCAGGGATTATAATAATCTCAACCCAGCTCTCAGGCAACCACTCTAATTCCGTGTGTTTACCCACTTTAAGTGTGGTTTGTGCGCAGACTATTTTTAACTCAATGTGATTTCCCTTTATTCACAAATAATGTAGATATTCTTTCTTCCCTTCTAACAGAAATTCCAATCAATAAATATTTATTTCGTCTTGGAAACATCAATATATTAACTTAATCCTAAAACTACAGCCGTGGTGAGTCTTCATTGATAAGTTAGATCATCGCTGATCATTTTCGTCATTGGAAGAGATTTACTGGAAAGTTACCTCCCCTGCATTTCATAAAGCTGTCAGTAAATTTAACACTAAGGGTATGGGGATTTCATATAAAAATTGAAAGTTCAAAATGTTGGCGAATTTGCATCATGGATGTGCGAATCATTTTACCAATTTCGAGCATTTTTCTGAAGAGTAGCATAAAAACACAGAAAGCTGGCTTATTACAATGTTTTGGGAGGCGCGGTGGCGTTGCGAAGTTAAGCAACGTCGAGCCCGGTTAGTCCTCGGATGGGTGACCGTCTGAGCGATCGGTTCGGACTCCCGCGCTGTGTCCTTGTGCAAGGCACTTAACCCCGATTGTCCACATGCGGGGCACGATGACGCCGTGTACTAAAGCATACTGCACGTCGATGGTGCGCATGTCTTCAACCAATCTAACCCTGCCTGTGCTGCAGTGATGAGTTACGAGGTTGGGGAGCTGACAGCTGCTCGTTGTTGCTAGGGGTTCTCTTTGGGTACTCCGGCTTCTTCCACCCGTAAAACTGTCACGGTCATGATTAGCCCTTGTGCATAATTATGTGACCTTAAACACCAATAAATAAATTACAATGTTTTTCACGATCAGTTTGAACCTTTGACTCATCTTCTGTTGAAACTAGGGATCTGCGAATCACACATTTTTTTTCGAATCGAATCTCGAACCGAATAGTATCTCTGATATCGATATCGAATCGAATTTCGAATCGAATCTTAATAGACAAGTTATTTCATATTGCCCCAAATGGAAGTTACGGTACACTGTGGTTATACTCACAAGACTGACTGACACCTTAAACACCAATAAATAAATATTCTCTGTAGCACAGTCGCTGCAACAGCTAGGCCTGTTATCCATAGTTTTAGATTTTGAAGGCTTAACTTGTTCCTATTCACGTTCTTAAGAACGTGAATAGGAACAAGTTAAGCCTTCAAAATCTAAAACTATGGAAAATGTTCCGGACAAAATGCGCCTAACAATTAACCTTTGTCAATTACTCAATTAAATGTGAATTGAGCCCACGTGAATGAATTGTCTTATGTCAATTTTATCAATTTTTTGTTGGAAATGTAACAAATTGAAGTTAGTAAGGGAGATTCGAAAAAATCGAATCCTGAGACTGATTCGGGATCGATTTCGAAGCAAAAGTATGGTATCGATATAGAATCGAATCTCGAATATTCGCAGGATCATAGTTGAAACCCATTTAAAAATACGAAAACGGCGTTTTCGCGATCTTTGGATGTTCTGTAACTTTTCTGTCCATTATATTAAGAGTGTGCGGATCGTGACATATAATACAGACACTGTCATTTCCATGAATATAAAAGTCAAGAATATAACATTTGCTCAAATTATTTCCTGAGAGCATATCGATCACGACACAAACAAAATATTTGTTATTACTTTTGTCATTCAATATGTAATTATCTAAGCGCAGCCACAGGTGCATGTACCGACATTCATCTTGATCACAAAAGCCAATAATACTAAAATAGTAGAGCTAAACGAGCACCTCACCCTTAACGGAAAAATAAAATAAGTCACAGAAAATTAAAATTGTACAATAGAATTAAACTGCGTGGAGTCAGTGAGGATTGCCTCGCTAGTCATTGGGAACTTTTAGAACTGAGTCTGTGGGGATTGCCTCGCCACTCTGCGTGTGGAGAGTGGGCTACCAAGACCCCCCCCCCCCCCCCCCCGCCCTATCAATTGCAACAAACACACAACAGTCACAATATACAAGAGCGGTTTTCTATCTCTCTCTACCAATAGCTTTCCCAACAGAACACTTCATTTTTCTTGAACCAGAAGAAGCGCAGAAAGGTTTGGAACAAATTTTCGATTAAAATGCACAGGAAACCAAACACCAAGCAAGGATTGAAACAAGCTTGCTGGCTGGGACCAGTGTTCATTTTAAATAAATAAACATATGCATAAAGATATGACAGCCCTTTTGAGGGATTTTGTGTGTATGTCTGTGAGTGTTTTTTTTTGTTTTTTGTTTTTTTTCTTTCTTCTCCCTTCACCCCGGCATCTGTTCCCCTGAAGGCAGACCAGATGGCCAAGGCTCAGCATCCACTCTCCCTTACAGGCTGGTGGATGACGCCCAGCTTTCAAAAACACAATCATATTGGTGGATCTTTTCCTTTTTTTATAACCAATATGGATAATATGCTGGGGCTGTTTGGGTTTCTTTTTCTTTTTTTTTCTAAAACAACCATCAAATCGCGATTTCGGTATTACAATAAATATGCCCAGAATTCTGGTAGTATGCACAATTCCTAGACACCTTCCAGATCGGCGGTATGGCCTCAGTATCCCACTGCCAATGCGCACACTCAAACCAAGTAAGATTATTGACCCCCGCTTCCACTCTCGTTGATTCATAAACAAATAAAACAATTCTCCTCGAAAGAGATTTCAGTCCCACATCGCCCCTGTACGTCTTTGGCGCCCTAAAACGTTTCATTCCTTCATCCATGATCATTAATCCTTTGATACATTTGTACGTGTTGTTACGTACGAAATCTTTTGTTTAATTTAACCCTTTGATACATTTTGTAAGTGTTATTACGTATGAAATCAAACAGCACGTTGAGACTTTGTGGCCATTTGTTTTGTTATTATTTTCGATTTTTTAAAGTTTTAACCTCAAATTCCTATTTTCTCCCGAATCGTGCTCAGTGATAACCGATGAGCCAAGTGTTGTCGCAGCTTAAAATACTAACATAATCCTGCTGTCAAGACTTCTTAACTGGTTGAGTGCTAGAAGCCAGTATCAGGGCTTTCAAAAAATGAGGATACCAGAGCAAAAGCCCACACTTTCCTTCCTAAAATTTCATATTCTGTCAAACACAAATAATATTTTGTTTACATAAATTTGTTTTATTACAAATTATTGGAGAGTGCCTGTAGGCACTCTCCAATAATTTGTAATAAAACAAGTTTTGAATAACAAATTCAGACCACCAAAAATAATCTAGCCCTCAACCAGATAATCACTAATGTGAAAAATATCTTGTTATTTGTAGTTTCCGACGTTTGACGTCGCATTTTGAAAAACGTTGAAGAAACTGAATTCCCAGTGACGTTTGAACGTCAGGATAATTAAAGTCTCAAAGGGTTAATTGAATCAGTGGCATAGATATTACTAAGAAGACCTTTTTCAAAACTCATTCAGTTTATTTGAATCCGATTGAGAAGTACACCCCTCCTCTCTCATTAGCGTGTTGGCACCAAAGTACTTTGTTTGGCACTGAAATATCCAGAAGGGTTAAAAATATGGCACCAGACAGTTTTGATCCAGCGTGAATACAGCAGATCCACTGTCGAATAAAGCGACAGATAAAGCGATAAAGCGACAGATAAAAGGACAGATATACACAGAACGACACGCGTGTGTGAATGGGTTAATCGATATGGCACGAGTGCCAGCGCGGAAAGATAAAACGAGAGGTCGCAGGCCTCGCGGCCTTTTATCCTTCCGCGATGGCACAAATCCATATCGATTAACCCATTCACACACTCCTGTCTTTCTGTGTTTATTACACGCCTTCACGTCTTTAAAATCCATTATCAGAAGCACACTCCGCAATTCATTTGACAACTATTAACAATATGAACACATTTTATCGCCACCCACAATTTTCGAGGGGAACTGGTGTTACTATTTCGTCCCCTGAGTTCCAATGTGTTCTATGTGCCCACTGGCACATAGATCGCATTGGAACTCAGGGGACGGTTTTAGCTATCGGTGGCAATATAAATTGTAATTCTGTTGAACGATTTGTGGAAAATTCCAGTGAAATTTCGCTTCTTTATAAAAATAGTCCCTCGGCGATTTCCGTTCCGCACATATGTGACCGATGTCTCCGACATTTATATCACTGAAATCAGATCAACTTTTGTGCGCGCGACAGTTTTATTATTTTCAACTTTGGCTGACACTCGGAACAAATATTATAAAACCTTTACAATTGGTTTTTTTTCTATAATTGTATTTTCTAGTTATGACTTTAAATGGGTTAAAATGAACCATTAGCATTTTCAAGGATCTGGCAATTTACCAGTGGGAGAGAAAAACTAGTGTGAGCTAGTCAATACTAACTAACAATCCACCTGCTGCTGTTACAGTTTAATTGCAGCGATGGCCACACCCACATTTTTTTATTTGAGAAATGGAAGGGGCAATGCGGAAAGATTCATACGATAGGAGAATTATTCAAGTTGTTATGAAATACCTACCTCGACCAGTGATATGCGAGCAAATCGGATATAAAAAAACAATTAATTATATATAAAATATATATGAGTGGATTGACGACAGAATCCTGGGCGGTTACGGACTCTAGGCTTACATTCTCGGACACTGCATGGTGAACACCGATTTTGATTTGACGGCAAAACAGGAGGGAGAATGGATTTCTCATTAATACAGCAGGTAGGTCGAGATTAGATACAGTCCCAAGACCCATGTAAACCCCAGAGCACTGATGTCGAAATTTTGAAATGTCAAGCTGCAAATTGTTCCCATGATGCAACTACAAACCTTTAACCAATGAAATCTTATTTGGCACAGCTCATTGTTGCTACAATATAGTCGCCGGGA
This sequence comes from Pictodentalium vernedei, assembly GCA_031216915.1. Taxonomy (NCBI): domain Eukaryota; kingdom Metazoa; phylum Mollusca; class Scaphopoda; order Dentaliida; family Dentaliidae; genus Pictodentalium; species Pictodentalium vernedei. Next base: position 86,508,807 of record CM062297.1, on the reverse strand, counting down.
ACTGGTCGTAATCCACGCGTGGGCAGGGATTCCAGGCATGCGTTTACCAGGTAATAAAAATCACAATCAGCAAATTTTCAATTAATGAAGCACCGGGTACAACCCGGTGCTTCATTAATTGAAAATTTGCTGATTGTGATTTTTATTACCTGGTAAACGCATGCCTGGACATCCCTGCAACCCGGTGCTTCACAGCCCAACCTACCCCACCACATGTGTCAAGTAATGGGCGTGAGATGAACTGGTCACTCAAATCATCAAATATCAACTGATGAAGTGACTGATGAAAGGTAGCTTCACTATGGCCATGAGCTACAACTGCAGTGTACATGCGATTATGAAATATAAATGAGACCCTCTTAAGCTACGTGTACAAGGTGCTGCCATAAACTTCCTGCTCAAAAGGAAAGTTTTAAACAAGCTTTAAACTGAACATGGGGGAGTTCAGACAAAAACAAGTATTTGTTAGTGACGGGGCCTATGGGGGCGGAGTTCGACACCCCCCCCCCCCCCCCCCCACCACCACCACCACCACCACCACACACACACATGCCTTGGGAGCACGAAGAAAAGAATTGAATCTATTGTTACGATGTAACATAAACCTATACCTAAACTTATACAGATCGCCCAGTGCTAGTGCATCAAGCATCAGCTTTACTAATGGTACTGTTAACCCGTTCTCGCTTGTAGTTACGGCTTACAAGATGAGGCCGAAGATCAGAAGAAGAAGCTCCCTTGTCAGCGGGCTCAGAACAGATTCTCTTTATTCCGATAGTGAGACTGTATGGAAGTTTGTTGACAATGTGCCTGGGATGGCAACTAGATGGAAGCAAATATTGGTGTGAGTTTGTGGGTTTTTAATATAAGCCTGTAACAATGTGGTTATTGTCAATGCGTGGGGTGGTATCAAGAAAGGTGATGCTATCCGAAGAGATTTCTGCAGTGAATTTGATGCAATGGTGAAGTGTGTTGCAGAAGGAGACAAATTCCAAAAGATTAAATTTTGATCCACTCCACTTTAAATCAATATCATCAATGTACCTGAGCCAAGATGTGGACGATGGAAATGATGACGAAAAGAGAATAAGCTTCCCAAGACGGCCCTAAAATATGTTGGCATTAGAAGGAGCCATGCGCGTGCCCATGGCCGTACCACTGACCTGAAGTTAATTCACGCCATTGAATTGAAAATTGTTTAACTTCAGAACAAGTGAGATAAGATTTGCAAGGTGCTCTGAAGGGGTGTCTAAACGTGAACGTGTATCCAGCGCCTCCCTTCAGGCTTCAATCCCTTCATCATGGGGTATATTTGTATACAGAGAAACTACATCCATCGTGCACAGCAGAGTGTCATCTGGGAGCTCACCCAGTTCGTCCATTTTTTTGAGGCAGTGAGTGGTATCTCTCAGATGGGATGACAAGTTTTCAACGAGAGGTCACAGATGGAAGTCAACAAACTCAGAAATTGTTTCAGTGGGGTGGGTGTTACCAGAAATGATAGGGTGACCTGCATTCCCTGTTCTGTAAATTTTTGGTAGCAGGTACACTGCAAAAAATTTCGGTTCTTTTTGGTTCTATATAGAACAAAAAAAATTAAGGTGGTTCCATATGGAACCAAAATGCGTATTTTGGTTCTAAAACATGAAATGGGTTCAATAATTAAAAAATTAGTAGATTTGGGGTTCTAAAGAGAACAAATAATGGTTCAATGATCAAGTGTGGTTCATTATTTTATTGTTTGTATTTGTGTTATTATGAATCTCTCTCTCTCTCTCTCTCTCTCTCTCTCTCTCTCTCTCTCTCTCTCTCTCTCTCTGCCCCACTGTCTACGCTTGTTTGTACATGCACCACTGCGGCAATACTTGACCAATCGAGAGAACGATTGACACCCAGTGGTGATTTATTTTGACTGGGAATGGGACTTCAGATGGGTACATGATTGCGTTCCGACATCGCGTTAACTTTTTAACCAATGAAGCTCTCTGTCTACGTTTGACTGTAGGCTCTTTACCCCGATGTGCCTCGATCGGTTGAGACGAAAATTGGCATTTCGGGGTAATTTGACCAAGAAGGGGACTTCAGATGGGCTCAGGTTGCGTCCGACGTCGCGTTGACGCTTCAACAAATATGAACTTGTTTCTACGTTTGTTTGTATAGGCGCATCACTTCTGCAGATCGAGGCATACATCAGCACCTATAGGTAATATGACCAGAAAAAGGGTGGATGGTTCACGATCGCATCCGACGGCACATTGACCCTTCAGTCAATGGAATTGTGCGTTTCTTTTTTCTTCTTTTCCATCCTGGCGTTTCGTGGCCGGCCGGGGCAAAGTTTGGCATCGGAGATGAAATGTATCTGGATTTGGATATGGGATGGGTCCCTTCCCGTTAACCCTTCAATTAGAGCAGGTATAGTGTGAACTCCTACATTTTCAAAGACATTGGGCTATCTATGCAGTGCTGATGATTGGACTTTTGAAAAGTCCTGACACTGCCAATCCTCTCCGTTCACCCATTCCAAAAAAAATCTGTAGTATAAAGTAACAACTTGAAATGATCAAAATACTAGGTTATCGCACATCACAATACACCCTTTTTACTGGGTTTTAACGATATTTTTAATAGAACGAGTCATGTTCTATCGGACAGTGTCACGGGCATAGATATTCGGAGTACCAAGAGAGAACCACCGTGTAACGGCGAGTAACTGACAGACTCTACAACTTACTAATCCGACACCACCCGAATTATTTGTGTTTTTATTTGTTGATGTTTAAGGTCACTTTGTGCAACCTTGCCTAATATTGACTGCAACAAAGGTTTCAAGTCGAGTGTAGCCAATCGTTTATACCCGTGCTGCTTATTTCAGAATACTTCCATCGCTGGCAATGCTTAAAGTGGTTCTATTTCATCAGTAAAACAGAACACAGTACACAGAAACGTTTTTACTTCTTGGGTGTTTCCGGAGGGGGGGGGGGGGCAACCATGGTTAGTAGTGTTTGAAGTTTATCGTCACCATGCACTACACCTCAATATCAAGAGTCAAGGTGCTAAGACATAGGCAATCGGGTTAAAGTATTTGTAATCTCCAATGACACGCTGTAGATGACAGGGGTCATGATCGAACAGTAGATCTTTGCATCTTAAGAGCAATGCTCTAATAAATGATCCACTAAACTCCCACATCGTATGTGTATAAGAGAGAGGTATGTGAGGTGTATTTGTGAAGTTGTGTAGGTCCACTGTGCCATTTCCGACCTTCAGTCCGACATTTCCAGACAGGGCTGATGTCCCCGAGAGAGAATATCAACTTCGGTAGCTGAGATTCTCCTGTCAGGGGTGATTACGGGCGTGAGTTAGGTGATAAGTGTAGGTTGGCGTGTGAGTTGTCTGGATTTGTGGGGATGTGTGTGTGTGTGAGTCTGAGCTTGTGTGTGTGAGGGTGTGCATGTGTAAAAAATGAATAATTTATAAATTTGTATTTTCGATCAACAACTATCGGTGAGCGAGAAAACCAGATTCTCGAAACAATGCAACTTCTGGAAAAACTTTCTGATTTTTATGCTAATGAAATAATAGGAAAATTTAGAATTAAAAAGCTGACACGTTATTCTCGTTTTCGTCAAGAAAAAAGTCAAGAAAAGTACAGAATCGTCCCTAGATGTTCATGGCAAGGAAAAATGAATACATTTATTTATTTATTTTTTTGACGACGTCGAAAATGATCTGTTTTTAAAATGAGTTTCAAGACAAACACAGCCAATAAACCCGTGCCGAAGTATTTGGAATCCCCGAAACTGACTGTAAGAAAACGCATTGTGTTGCCAGTTGAAGAAAGATAATGGACAGCTCAAAAACAGAACTCCAGTTACCCGATCGTGTTGAAACATGAAAAGTAAAGCAGACTGCTGAGTGGTTGAAATTGATTAATCTGCCTGAACTCATTGAAAAATTTGCAGGTATGTATTATAGCAGAGTATTCAAACCGATAATGCCAGAAGGCGGAACCTTATATCAACGTTTGACCTTGATTCGCTGTGCACCCTGGGTCGGGTGTATTATATGAATCTGACATAAAACCTCTAATTTACACTGAATTATTGTTTAATACAAAAACAAGTAATTTCAGCACACTGGGAAGAATTAAAATTGAAAATTTGAAAAGTTTTTGATTTATGAGTTATTGTCCAGTGTTACACATTTATCCCAATGGGACGAGTTTTTCAGTAGAAACTTGTGTAAAGACGCGTGCAGATCATGTTGAATGTTTGTATCATAACAGAAACTCTCTATTATTTAAGGTGTCATCCAACAAAATATTTTTGAGGGGAACAACATATTTTGAATTACCATTTCTTAATAAAAAAAAAATTAAAACATTTATTTTTGTCCCATCACCGATTGTCGGGCACTTTCCAAGATCCTTGCAATTGAAACCTTCGCATTATATTTCCATTTTCTGAAGTAAACTAGACTTTTTTTTTCTTCAAGCAAGTTTTGTCGAACGACGCCTTAACTTGGCTATAATGCAGTCTTTATTCGTGGCGGTGATGGCAAAGAACATCAACAAAGGGAGATACGAGGGACATGAGTTTTGAATGCGTATTTTAATCATACACATTCACTGCAAGAAATGAAGGTTCTTGTTGGAACCAACACTGGTTCACTGAAATGGAACCAGTTTAGTGCAAATAGTATTTATTGTAAACCAAATAAATTTTGAAAGAATAACATTAAATATTAACAAAATAAAACATGAACTAAAGTAGTTTCAGCAGTAAGTTCACTGTTTATACAAGGCTGTCTCAAATCATTATTAAGCAAAGCGGACATGAAAAGTTGGCATATCAAACCAGGGGCCTTTCCTATAACGAAACTGCTCCTGTATACGATTCCAAGTCCCCTACACGGCTATTTACAGGAGTGGGATGTGTGCCCTCCAGGTTTTATAGGATTCGTGAGTAGACTTGGGGTTTGTGAATACAGGCGGGAAAAGCACATATACGCGTTTACAATTACAAGCGTTTTATAGTACTGTCGTGTGTCGGGAGAGATGTCAATTGGGGGCTTGTAAATACAGGTACCTGTAACATTTGTTGTATTGTAGTGTGTCGGTAGAGATGGCAATCGGGGATCTGTAAATACAGGTACCTGTAACATTTGTTGTGATCACTGAGGCGCGTCGAATCAATTTTCGCACTGCGCGTTGATACTGTTTTGTCGTGATTGAACCGCATTTCGCTGTTGAGTTACCTTGCACGATTTTGTCCTATATCTCAGGTGTCAGGCAGCATGTCAGAACTTTCGAATCATTCGCTGTGCAACCATGCTGACCCACGATCAGAAATTTGTGCTTTTGAAAGCTGTCAGAGAGAGCAAAAACGTACTTTTGGGGAAGTTTGGGCCAACCATAACAAAAAAGAAAAAGGAAGACGAATGAGCGGCGATATTAGAAAAATTGAGAGGAGTGGGGGCCACCATGACAGACGTAAAAAACCTGCGAGATACAGTTTGGGACAATATAAAGCGTGGAGCCGTTGTTGCGAAATATCAGAAATCTCTGAAGACGGGCGAGGCGGGTTCGAAGTTGAACGACGTTGAGGAGCCGGTGGACATTGTGGGCAGGGAATCTACGTCGGTGATCCCTCTACCAGTCAAGGAGGACTCGCCGGTGACGTTTCGCACCACGGCTAACGTTGAACCAACTCCTGAAATTCCCACAACTTTGCAGCCAGCAGACAATCAGCAAATTGAAAGTGCGGGTGCCATGACACTGAGTCAGGATACATTTGAGGTTTGCGATGAAGAAGAAACAGCGGTGTCCGGTGATCCTTCTACTAAATCAAAGAAGAAAGAGAAATCGAGGGATCGACAATGCTGGAGGACGAGTTTGTCGCGTTGAAGAAAGAAAAAATCAAATTAGAGATACACTGTTTGAAGTTGGATGTAATTGAGCGAAATCTAAAGATAAAGAAATTACGACAGGAGACACCTGACTCGGCTAATTAATACTGTTTCATCAACATCTTTATCATATGACTATGACATTTTTACCCTAAATATCACTACTGTTTGACGATGTTTTCCAAACTGTTGTATCACACCGGGTGAGATTTTTCCGGATCAAAAGTCCATATCACACTCTTACGGAAATCAAAAATCCATATCACACTCCCACGGAAATATCCGAGAGTTTCCGTGAATAGTTTTCGTAACTAGGGAAGTCGTTGTTGTTTCGTCTGCTATTTTGTAACCGGCTTTTCACCGCATATTAATTAAAATGGCAAATTTTGGTGAAACAGTGTCATATGATAAACATATCATCATAACAGTGTGTTAAACCGTGTCGTCGCATCACGTCTCGTTGTGGTGGCCAGATTTTCTAGCTGGTGGTATCACGTTTATATGGGAAGAGTCGACTGCCCCACATACATTTGGCATTCCACTCAATTCCAAAAATCCCACTGCGACGCCAACTCCACTTTCAGGCCATTTGATGATTTCCGGTGCCAGGCCAACGATGAGGGGAATCACTCTTGTACCACCCGATGCACCGTGTCGCGCCCGATGCCATGACAATCTTGTATTTCGTTGTAGAAACCATTTGTCCCAATAATGTAGAGAAATATCAAAATTTGCTCTCTCGGGGTTAGTGGGCGGTTCCTCTGTGTCGGGTGTTCCAAATGGTCCCCGATTCTCTCCACAAGAAAATCCACCACGCTTTCAGGAACCCGATACCGTTCTCTGTACTCTCTGACAGAATGGACATGAAATCGCCGCCCATTGGATATCCGAGATCTGCGTGGGACAAAATCATCATAAACCCCGTCTTCAATGTCTGAGTCCGATGAGTACGCCATTATTATAATGAAGGAATGTCCTCGAAGGCGATCGAGCGGAGATAATAAATAATCGATATAAAAATCCCACAAGTCCCTGTACACAAGTGCCGCATCAAAGTTCGTATGTAAATTTGCGCCTGTAATCGCGGACGCAAAAACCATGTACCTGCCACTTGTGGCGTTTATAGGACGGACAACGAAAAGTTACACCTGCGTTTTGCTCCAGTCAAAACTGCGGGGGAATAACGGTACGCGGCGTCTGTGAAATGTAGGAAATTTCTTACAATTACAGGTGCACAAAGTTTTATAGGAAAGGCCCCAGTTTGGGTTCTGTATAGAACCAATATACCAACTGTTGATATTTACTTTGTTTCAAAATGTTTGGAGACAGCCTTGTATAAAATACAAGTTCACTGCTGAATCTACTTCAGTTCATGTTTTATTTTGTTAATATTTAATTTTCATCTTTGTAAATTTACTTCGTTTCAAAGAAAAAAAATGTTTAAACTAAATTGGTTCCATCTCAGATAAAAGATAGAACCAGTTTTGGTTATAAAAATAACCTTTATTTTTGGCAAATCGACATCCTATTTCAGATATACGCAGTGCTGTTATACCTATATACTATATATACGCACAAACTATAAACCAGCAAGCTAAGTTGAAACGAGCTGATCACATTTTTGGTAATTTGTTTTAGATTTGGAAATGAGTGCTGCAGTTTTATTGTTAGTTGAGCTTTTCAAAGAAAAACACAACATGTTGTATGCTGTTGATGAGGTGAGATTTAGTGTCCATTGTATTTATTGTTTGGAAGATTAAGATTACACGTTGGCTTGTAGTTTTTTTTCTTGTTTAGATAAACATTATTTTCTTGCTTGGTTAGTCAGATCTGGCCTCTGAGCACAACTTAGGCAAATTAGACAGCGCGATGTCAATAATGATTAGTAAATCTTTCCCAAATTCAACAGAGTAAATGCCCAGTCTTATCTAGAGAACCTTGGCACCATCAAGCTGTGATGTGTTATATGTGTGTGCTTTAAAACTGTAAAATATGTCGATTGAGAAATTAAAATGATATAATTTAAAATACTAATATTTGTGGTATACTTTTTTTTTTCTCCCCCCCCCCCCCCCCCCCACTGCATGTGTAACATACGTCTATCCAGGGTGAGATAGCAGGGAGAGACAGATTTATCACACCATTCTATAGTGTATTAAAGCCATGTAATAGATTTTCATATTACACTAGAGTAATAAATGTAAAAAGTCTCCAAATGGAATGTCAGCATCTGAGTGAATCACATGGTGACATTCCATTTGGAGACTTTTTACATCAGTGACTGTATTACTACACTACTAATGTGTTCAAAACAAACATGGCCGTTGCAGTAAACTTTCTAGAAAACTGTATTGTAAAAATTGATGGAAAGGGCCAGGGAAGAGTACTTGGGCAAACAAATCATGGTGCTGATGTTTACATCACAGTGAAAATTGAAGGAATTGACTTTATTGTAGATATTCAACCTGAAAGGTTAACTCTCATTCATAACCCATGTACTGAAGCCGAGTCGATACAGCAGACGTCAAGTAACAATGTCAATGTTAAGACCAGTGAAAATAATAGATTTGCTGCTGCTGAAAGTAATATTGATGAATTTATATCAATGCAGAGTAATAGGAACACTGCTTCCAAAACATTTTATGACTTGAAACTGTTCTATGCTTACCTTGAGCATTCAAACAACAATGATAAACGTGTAATCCATGAAATTCCTCCCAGTGAACTTTCTGAATTGTTGTGTAAATTTCTCATCAGTATTCGTAAAGCTGACGGTTCGGAGTAAGAGCCTACTACTCTCCGGGGGTTTATCTCCAGTTTTGATCGCCAACTTCGGAGGCAAAGGTATGGGTACAGCATAATTAACAGTGTGGAATTTTGCCAGGTCCGAGATGTCTTAAAATGTAAACAAATGGCCTTGAAGCGCGATGGAAAAGGGAATCTACCAAATAAAGCTCAGCCAATATCAGATGATGAAAGAAAAATTCTCTGGGAAACTGGTCAGTTTGGATCGTCAACACCACAAAGCATTATAAATACCCTGTGGTTTTATTTCACAATTCACTTTGGTCTGCGTGGTACATCTGAACATCATGAAATGTGCTGGGGTGATATTAAACTTTGTGACGAGTTCAACCAAGGTGCATATCTTGAATTCAATGAACGCCAAACAAAAACTAGAACTGGGTCAAATCCAAGAGATGTACGTCGCGTGCAACCTAAGTTGTGGGCAAATACAGCTGAGCCCGAAAAATGTATAGTAGAAATTTATAAAACATTTTCAAGTAAGCGACCAAAAGACTTCTGTGATGCAGATCGTCCCTTTTATATTGCAACACACACTGGAATTCCTAAATCTGGTGAATGTTGGTTCAAGCGGCAACCAATTGGTGTGAACAAACTTGGCTCTTTGATGAGAAGAATGACGACAGCCGCTGGTATCGCAACCACTGACAAAAAATTGTCAAACCAAAGTGCCAGAAAGCACATGATACAAAAGTTGAATGATAAAAATATACCAACAAACCACATTGTTCAAATCAGCGGACATCGCAATATTCAATCAGTGAACAATTATTCCACCCTAAATGAATTTCAACATCAGAAAATATCACGTGTTCTCTCCAGTTCAAATGTACCTGAAGTGCCACCAGTTTTGAATTATCCTCCCTCAGAAAGCACATGTTTAAACCAAATTCCAGTATTGTCAGTAAATAATAACAATAGTTCCAATGATAACAAATGCTCAATGCAGCTCCACGGTACAATAAACTCAATCTTTTCTAACAACAACATTCACGGTGGTCATTTTGAAGTCCACGTACACCATGCATGTGAGCGAAAATTCCCGACTGAATCAGCTGAATTACCAAACTTCGCAAAGCGTCGACGAGTTGTTATAGAAACAGATTCTGACAGCGATTGACACAAAGGGATTTTTATGAAATATTGTTGCATTAAAAGGTGTTATTTATTGTTATTAAATCCATATGTGGTGGAATATTGAAATTTTATATTTTCGTGATGAAAGCATGCTGCAAATTTGAAGAATGTAGTGAGTTTATTAGGAACTATTTTCTGCAGCGTACACAATATGGGAGCACAGCGTCACAGCCAGAATCGCAACAAGAAGGCTGTACAGAGTTATTTGTTCGTTTTTAGAAGTTAACACCGGCAAAAAGTGACAATATCGGATTATGTGATAAAAAGAATCGCGAACTCGTTCCCGTTTAATATTGAAATTTAGGAAACTCGTCAAGTAGATTTCATTTGCAACTCGCTTTAGCTCGTCAAGTAGATTTCATTTGCAACTCGCTTTAGCGAGTTGCAAATGAAATCTACTTGACTCGTTTCCTAAATTTCAATATTAAACGGGAACTCATTTGAGATCCTCTATGTGTCCCACCCCACCCATGTGACGTTATACATTTATAACGTTATTATGACGTTATGCATAAAGTATCAGTTTCTTGCGATCAACTAATTCATATTGACGTCATCAGAATGCCGTGTGATCAAAGTTTGATGCTCTAAAACTCTTTAAACCCCAAGATGCCACCGTTCCAAATTGATTTCGTGGTATATATTTTTGGTATATACATAACTTTTGCATGCTTTTTCCGATGGTGTCATTAGTTTTTCAAAACAACGAATACCAAATGAGTTGATTATATCAGCACGTGACCGCCGATTACCTCTGGCTAACGTAACCGCTGTATGGTGAGGGAGAAAAATAATCCCTGAAGCCTCGTGTCTGGCCCAAATATCTTGCCCTCGAGTGAGATTTTCCCATCCCACACCCGTACCCATCGGGGATTATAATAATCTTCGCCAATTCCACATCTCAACATTTCGAGGTGCATGTCATTTGACTCACTGTGTTATCGCAGAAATGAAGCTCCGAACTTTCAGAAAAGAAGTTTTTGGAGTGTCGAGTTTTCTTCCAATCAAATGAAAACAGGGTTATGTTTGCCTTCTATGCCATTTTCCATAAACTTGACAAATGTGAGTCTTCAGAAAGGGTCATTCCGAGTGCCATAAATGATGTGGTAAGAGTAAATGACTATTTTCTTGTGCAGAAAAAAACATACACGTGCGTTCATTTTTCATTAATGTATTTTTATACGATCCACGCCCACAACCCCCTCCCCCCCTCCCCACCCCCACCACCATCGCACACACTCCTAAAGTGGCGGATGTACGGGATTAGGTGCGTCCGTCCGCACGTCAGAACGTCTGTCCACCAGCAATTCTCGCATTGTGTGTGTGTGAGTTATGCAAAATTTATCAGTTGATGGATGTGAAGCAAATTTAACATCGGTTGGAAATATCACACGGAGTGAGAATATATCAGTACGACAGCACATATCTTTTTTGTATGGTGCTGTATCTTGAATGTAAAATTATACTGGCGGTTGGATGAGTGTGCTATTGTAATCTCTCTCACCCATTACCTGTCATTTTTGCAATGGTCAAACCTATAAACTGAACACTGGTCTTCTTCGCTTAACCCATAACAACTAAACCATTAATACCGACAAGCTGTTTTGTGCCTTGAATTTTAACTCGGCATTTAAAACTTTTTTACATTTTTTTTTTATCATGATAGTGTAACATAGTCAATATAGAACTAAACCCTTTCACTAGTGTCAAAAATTCGCTATGGAGAAAAAAACAGAGATAAAGGTTATTTTTTCTTGAATCATACCAAAAACATCGCGGAAACCTGTATCCTGACGCAGTGTAATTCGTACCCCCGAGGAGGGGGTGGTGGGGGTGGGTGGAGGGCGAAGGGTGCGAACACCTGTACAGAAAGTCGAGATAAATTTTCGTCAAATAGAAAAACATTTGGGTCATTTGCATGGTGTCGTGCAGAAATTAAACGCAAATTTATACGATCAAGGCGGCGACTTGACTTGAGTTGAATCAATAAATTACTTCACCGTCTCATGGAAGCGTGGCTGCACGCTCCAGACAATGTCTGTCGTAACTAGGGCTGTCGCGATTATTCGATTAGTCGACTAACCGTCGACTATTGAAGTAGTCGACGTTTTTTATTTTTAGTCGATCGTCGTTCATTTTCAAGGTGGTACACGTCTGCTACACATCGGGGCTAAATTGCATTGTTTTGTGAGGTGAATGATCAATGAAGGTGAATAACTTTAAATATCTAACCATAGTTAACATTCATATCCGGAAGACTGTACGACTGTCACTGACTGTGTAAGAAAGAACACTCACAGTTACTCGAGAAGAATAGATTCTTCTGAATTTCTCCAGTCTTGTACACACGAATGCACCCATTGGAAAACCCAAAGCGCGGAAGTGACAAAATTATGACGAAAGTCAGAACGTCAGATCACTTCTCAAAGTTCGGAACTTCAGACTAAGATCCAATTTTAACAACTGACGAGGGAATGCATAGATCTCAATGTTCAAAATTTCGAGAAACTTATTGCAGAAAGGAAACATATGCAGGAACGTTCTTTGGTAAATTCATTTTAATTCATCGGCTTCAATCTAGTTCAAACTTGGACCCGCAGTCAGTAATATTATTTTTGGGGTTGGTACGTCCTACAGGACGTACCAACCCCAAAAATTATATTACGGACTGTGGGTCCAAGATTGGACTACATGTAGCTTCAGTCGGGACCGATTTGTTGTTCCCACAACCCCACTTCGTCTGAACACACTGGTGCCATTGTCATTTTCAGAGTTTTACGAACAGAAGAATGATTTGCTAAAAAATCATAGGAAGCGACTATTAATCGACTAACCGTCGATTACTGGTCACGATTAGTCGATTACAAAAAATGATAGTCGCGACAGCCCTAATTCTGTCGACCCTCGTGGAAATATTATTAAAATTGATTGATTGATGGGCAATGTCCATAATCCGAGACCCAAGAAGGATTATAACACAAATTCGACAGTAATTGTTTTTACTACTTATTCAGTCTTATCAGAGCCTTGGTCCCAATGACTTTCAATGTACTGGTTGGATGATTTGTTGTGTTATATAGGTTGGTGGGGGTAGGCTGGGTTATTACCACAAGTGGCCAAAAACATTCTATAATTAAAAAAATGTTTTAATGATAACTACCTAACTGGAAAAGGGGGTGAAGTTCTGGCTCGCAGTCATTCTCGTACACATTTCACGAAGAGAGCAATTAATCACTCTCCTTCATTTGATAGGTGTTGACAATTATGTGTGGCGCCGCAGGTAAACACCCATTTCAATTAAAATTACCTTCGTGAATTGTTCCACCTTACAAACTCAAAATGAAGAGAGTGATTATCGGTTCTTATTTGTCCAGTCAGTCTCGGGCGTGCCAAAAAGATGATTATATGTTTTATATTTTAGTGCCGTAAACTACTAATAAAATATTACCAAGTAACTTTTGCATGTAGTGAATAATAACTAACATTGATACCATGGGCATAAATGATTGATTAACTGAACTTTCAACTTCTGTTTTTATCTTTACATGTATATAAACAAAGTTAATAATCGCCGAGATAAAATATTCGTTTCTTTTACAGGAACCTGCATCTCCGAATCCGACGCTAAAGTTTGTCGGTTGTAATAAGCGAGGGATGCTCGACTACAAGAAGATTGAGCTGCATTTGGACCAAGAGTGTATTGCAGAGATGAGAGACGTAATCACAGCAGTGGCATGCCTGTTCTCGGCGTATTTTGTTTATGGGGCGAAATACCCCGTCTCAGTACATAATACACTTGTGTTTTTGAACGTTTTTTGTTCAATGTGATTAATGTGAGCAAGGAAACTGCTGCTGTTTTAAGAATGGAGGGATACCTGGGTGTCTGACGTGGTTATATTAAATAAATATTTTGGTTCTAACATATTGTTATTGTGTTTTGTTGACAAAATTTGATTGGGGATTGTGGTTAAATTGCGAGGACTACCCAAATCCATCGGCAAGATAATCACAATCTACAAAGGGGAATGACTCTGTCAAACATATTCGAGTCACACCTTCGTTGATCATGGCCAAGGCATCGATAGGACACACTGGAATACCAACTATGTTCAAGTCCATCAAGTATATATAGTTTGAAATGTATTGAGTTTAAAACGTTTTGTTGAATTTCATATTTGTTGATTCAGATGTTTCGTGTGTTTTCACAAAATGACATACGTTTCCCATACAATGAGTCCAAGAGACAGGTCTAAGGCATGCAAATCATTAGCGACAAGGCAATGTGCATGTGTAAGTTTTCTGTTCCTTTCGCAACGTCATATTGCTAACGGTCGACACCACATTACACACGGGGTGAAACAATATTCGTCGCATTCATTTACGACATCCCCCCCCCCCCCCCCGCCCGTCTGAGATTTTTAGTCAGTCCGTCGGAGAGTCTCGTAAACCCGACTTCACGAGAAATTTCCGACAATCATATGTAGATATCTCGTCTTGTCAGTCTCGAACCCGTGCAGCACTGGAACTTTGATAGAGAATAGTGATTCTCACGAAATTCCTTAATGTCGTTCGTCAAACTGGCTTTATAGATGAAATATTTCCCGACCTTATTATAATATGTTTACTTTAACCCTTTACCTAAGGTAACGGCCAAAACCGGCCAGCGCTATTCTCAAAAATCGCCAATTAATTTTCATTATTGTTTCATTTTTTGTCTCAAAAACATAGGTTATGACCCATCGTTGGAACGAGCTCGTCGAGCTCGTTCCAGCGAGGGGTTATAACCTATGTTTTTGAGACAAAAAATGAAAAAAATTAGTTATTCAAGAATTATTTTTGCAAGTGTCGTCTGCTTTTCAGGTTAGGTAAAGGGTTAAATAATCAACAAACATACTCAATTTGCTTCTATTTTGGTTCTCCAACTTACCAATTTTCACTCATTTTCCTTCGTTTGGGAGGTCAAATGTTATAGCCCCCCTGTCGGAGAGGTCAGCCCCCCTGTCGAGAAATCCCTGGCGCCACCCCTGCAGTTCACAGAGGTCATTTTATTACGAAAATGTAGGTTGCAATACGATTTATTCCAGAAAAGATCTCCGTTTTCAAATACAATAATATTGAAGCTAAAAATAAATAGGATAAGAAAAGATAGATATCAGTTGAAAATTTAAACACTTTTATTAGTTGTTTTAGTCGTTCAATGAAACCTAAGTGCATGGGTTGACTTTTTCTAATTTTACAATAACAAAATGAATTTTTGGTAGAGTAGCATATTAAACAGCTCGTGCTATTAACACTAGATTTCATTGTACGCAAGAGTTAGCATGTTGTAGAATTAATGTGAAGAGAATGTTACCTTTTTCAATCAAGCGTTTTTATAAAATTCAGCATTGTTCCAAAAATTGTGTCTTCGTTGGATTCTTGGGAATTGAACGCCTGTGCGTCTACTGAGATAGATTTGTTTTTCTCCACTGGTAAAATAGTATCTGGTACCCAACGCCACTGTAATCCCTCAGTAAGTGGGCATCATAGACATAAACGATTGGCAAAACTTGGTTTTATACTTATGCTGGGCCATGATTTAGCCCAGATGCTGACTATAACCTTAAACACCAAGAAATAAACAAAAGAAAGTAATTATGTTCATGGAACCAAAATTAGTTCCATATAATTTATGAAGAAGCAAAATTCATTCCATACATGAAATCAAACCTGTTTCTATACATCAAATTAGGACATATTTTTATACAGTCATCCAACTTGGTTGTAAACATGGAACGAATACTGGTTATATACATGGAACTAAGACTGGTTCTATGAACAGAACCAAGACTAGTTCAATACATGTAATCAAAAGCGGTTCTGTGCTTTGGACCAAAACTAGTTCGGCACACAGGACCAGAACTGGTTCTATACATAAACCCCAACTGGTTATATATATGGAACCCAAACTGGTTCAATGAATAGAACTAAAACAGGTTATATTAATAGAACCGAGACTGGTTCCATAATACAACCTAAACTGGTTCTATATCTCTAACCAAAAGTGGTTATAAACATTTAACAAAAACTGGTTTTATACATTGAACCCACACTGGTTCTATACATACATTCAACTGGTTCTATACATGGAACCAAAACTGGTTCTACAAGTTGAACCAACACTGGTTCTATACATAGAATCACAAATGGTTCTAGAGAGCGAACCAAATCGGGTTCTGTCAGTTGAACCAATACTGGTTCTATGTATCAAACCACCACTGGTTGAATATATGGAACCAGAAGTGGTTGCATCTATGGAACCACACCTGGTTCTATTCATAGAGCCACGATTGGTTCTACAAATGGAACCGCAACTGGTTCTGTACATAGAACCACGACTGGTTCCATTTATTGAACCCATTATGGTTCTATCAATTGAACCACAAGTGGTTCTATGCATACAACCAAAAATGGTTCCATTCATGGATTTAAAATTGATTCCTTATATGGAACCATAACTGGTTCTATACATGGAACCCAAAATGGTTCTCCCAATTGGTTCTAATTACTGAACCACAACTGGTTCAACATCGAGACTAACAATTGGTTCTATACTTGGAACCAAAACAGGTTCTATCGGCGCAACCAAAATGGGTTCCATATATGGAACCGCAGGTGGTTCCACACATAAAGTCAAATCTGGTTCCATATATCGAACCACAATTGGTTCTATATCGAACCAAAACTGGTTCTGCATTTTGTCCCTGAGATGGAACCAAAATCTAATATTTGGTTCCATATTGAACCACAACTGGAACTAAAACTGGTATTATATTGCACACCAATTTCGGTTCTATCTAGAACCAAAACCAGTTCCATCTCAGGGACAAGGTTTAGAACCAATTTGGGTTCCATTGAGAACCACCATTTTTTGTTTGCAGTGTAGAATCTACCAGCATGGGGTCTGTCTGGCTCCAAATACTCACCAGTTTCCTCGGAGATGTGCCCCTCTAAACAAATGGATGCGATGGTTTCAGATACTTTCTGAGAAAAATCTTTGATAGGATCATGATCTAGTTATTGGTAGAAACGAGCATCTGATAGCTGTCTTTCTGCATGCATGTTTATATACTGATTCAAAAAAGGAAAGTATAATAAACTTTGATGAGCATTTTGTTTAGTATTATCGACTTTAATCCCAAACAAATTATTGTAAATTTATATTGTGAGTCCAGCTGAATGAATTTGCATAATTTCATGTTCTTACTGTCACGTCAGGACGTCGCAATTCAGACATGGTGTGAAATGAAAAGTTCACACATGCAGTCAATAGCGTGTATGTACACCGTTTGCCTCTTGGATGGCAAGACATCGACGGCGCATGGACGTGATAAGTCTCTGGATGTCACCCTGTGGTATTGCGTTCCAATCCTGCCTTAGAACATTACGTAAATCGCCTAACGTCTGAAGATCATGAAGTCGTACCCGACGGTCCAATTGATCCTAAAAATGCTCGATTGGCGACAAATCTGGCGAAAGTGGGGGCCAGGGAAGAAGCTCGATGCTCTGCACCTCAAACAAAGTCACGACAGATACGCGTCCCGTGATATCGGGCATTGTCTTGCTGGAATAACTGCAATCCGACGTTAGCGTTGAACAACGGGATAACAAGAATTTCGCCCCTATATCGCTCTCCATTCAGATTACCATCGATGAAGATAAACTGCATTCGATGGTGCAAGGAAATTCCTGCGCAAACCATTACACTACCCCCGCCGAAACGGTCGCTTTCCGCACGCAAGCATCAGAAAACCGTTTTCCTCTTCGGCGATACACTCTTGCCGCACCATCAGCGCGCCGTAGACAAAATCGTGATTCATCACTAAAAACAACTGTGCTCCAACGCTGATGAGTCCAGCGAACGCGCTGACGTACCCATTCCATTTTGACGGTACGATGACGTTGGGCAAGGATTTGTCCGTGGTATGGACGCCTACTTCGGATGCCGTGTTCAGCGAGTCAGTTGCGGACAGTTTGTGCACAGATTATATTGTTAATTCTGCCAGGAGTAATTGCTGTTGTCCTCGTCGCCGGAAGGAAGCGATCCCGCAAGTGAGACATCCTGATGTGCAGGGGTCGTAACTCTTGGTCGACCTGAATTCGGTTGGTCGGCAGTAGATCCAGTGGTTCTATACCTTCTAATGAGACGGTAAATAGTGGCCACAGTCACTCCGAACTCAGCAGCGAGCTCATCTGGAGGTATCCCAGCCACATGCATAACAATGGCAGGCAACCTTTGATTTTCGGTTAACATTGGCATTTTTGTAAATGTCGGAAGACAAAAACTAGCGTGTTTTCTCAATAACCCAGGCTCTCTAGCACAACATAGCACAAAGAAAATCGTCGGTCACCCATTCAATTCGACATTCTCGGGTAGCACGTGCTATTTTGAAATCCGTAGCAAAATTGTATATGGTTAGGTGGACAACAACAACATGTCATTAAACTCTTTGCACGACTTCTTGTCCACAAACATGCAACATTAGAACTATTATATTTCATCCTTTATGCTATTATTTCACATTTGTTTCTATTATACTTTCTTTTTTGACTCAGTATAATATGTTAATACTATTGGGTATGTTAATATTAATACTATGTTAATACTATTGGGTGTCACCTTACAATTTATGATACGTGGTAAACTCCCGGTCTTAACTCATACCCAGAGTCGAATGCTCGCTCAGATTTCCCTTCTCCTTGCTCTCGGATGCTTTCGACGCCCATGTCCATGGCTTATATTTCACCTAAATTTGGTCAGTTCATTTGGATTCTCGCGAAAATGGTTGCGAGTATCCATAATTGTTATGAGTGTCCCAGGATCCCATGGGGCCACAATAGTTGAAACTCTGTTGTATACATGTTAACCGTTTACCCAAAACAACTTTTACATTTTTAAAACACAAACTGAATTTTTTTACAAAAATAAACAATATTTACCATTAACACCTCACAAATATGATGTCATTGGAACCCGCTCAATGAACCGGTTCCAATGACAGCCATATTTGTACAATTTTATTAGGATATTTCAGGTCACGTTAGCCCTTGTATTAACTTGCTGCCAAGTGGCGCGGTGGCGTCGCGGTAACCGGTTCTCGTCAGATCACCGAAGTTAAGCAACGTCGAGCGCGGTCAGTAGTTGGACGGGTGACCATTTCAGCGACTGATTCGCGCTCCCGCGTTGTGTCCTTGGGCAAGGCACTTAACCCCGATTGCCTACATGGGGGGCACGATGACTCTGTGTACTAAGCCGTACTGCACGTCGAAGGTGCGAATGTCTTCAACCAATTTAACCCTGCCTGTGCCGGGGTGGAAAGTTCAGAGTTACGATGTTGGAGAGCTGGTAGCTGCTCGTCGTTGCTCAGTGGTTCTCTCCGAGTACTCCGGCTTCCTCTACCCGTAACACTGTCACCGACATGATATGACCCTGGCTGTTAATGTGTCGTTAAACACTAATAAAAAAAAAAAAAAAAAAAAAACTTGCAACCATTATGTTAGGTAAAGGGTTAAATTGATTCAATTTGTTTCACTAGCAGAGGTGCAGCGAGACTCTACATGGATTCTCGCTTGTTTTATTGCGCGAAATCGATTCTTGGATTCTCGTCGAAATATAAGCCCGGCTTGTCTTTTAACACGATATCCATTAATTTGTTGAAGATCCGTTCAACGGCGAGAGAAAACAGCAAACAATACTTAATAAGGATTAGTAATTATTTACTTCCACAGCCCTATAGAGATGGGTGACTGTGAGCCTAATAGAGCTGTCGGATTAAAATATTAGTGACCATCATTACAAGGCCAAAATAGATTCGGTCATATTATTTTATTACTTTCCAAAGTGTGATTTACTGGGATTTCCGGGTTTGATTATAAACGATAATTTCACAAGTGAATTATGCAATCAACAATTCTGTCATGTATCCGTGCGCGCAAACGAAGACGGTTTGCCGTGGATGTAATGGGGACTTCATTGGTTTTTTGGGTTTTTTTTTTTTTTAACCCTTTACCTAATATGAAAAGCAGACGACATTTGCCAAAAAAATTCTTGAATAGCTATTATTTTCATTTTTTGTCTCAAAAACATAGGTTATGACCCCTCATTGGAACGAGCTCGACGAGCGCGTTCCAATGAGGGGTCATAACCTTTATCTATTGACTAAAGTGAATTTTTTGATTTGAATGGTTGATAGATACGAGGTTTGAGACCATATTCATTGAAACCCACGATACGTCCGCCCAGCCACCGACAAATTTCCCATACCCAGTGGAAGCCTCGTTCCGAAATCTACAAATTGTCCATACCCCGTAGAAGACGCGTCATTCCAGTTTTACAGTGTACATGTATTATATTTTATTTTTTATCTCCAAAATATAGCTCATGACCCCTTATTGGAATGAGCTTGTCGAGTACCCTCCAATGTGGAGTTCATAAGCTGTGTTTTTGAGACAAAAAAGAAAAAAAGAAATTCAATAATTTTTTTATACTAGTCATATCGGCATATTTTCACAAAAACTCTTTTGCACACAAATTCCACAGAAACCTGTATGGCTCAACAATGGAAGATAAAAGATTTCATGCTGTGTGTGCTCACACATGAAATAGATTGTACTTCTAAAACGGAAAGTCAACAGATAAATTCGTTACCCCGTGTGTGATCACGTGGTACGGGTTTTTACCTACCCGAAGCCAGCCGTATCCCATTCGGCCTTCGGCCTCATGGGATACAGCTGGCTTCGGGTAGGCAAAAACCCGTACCACGTGATCACACACGGGTAACTAATAATGTTTTAGAGACAAAAAATGAAAATTAATTGGCGACTTTTGAGAATAGCGCTGGCCGGTTTTGACCGTTACGTTAGGTAAAGGGTTAAATAATATAATTATCGTTAATAACGAAAAGTAATAAACAGAGTAATTGCTTGACTGGACTGGACTGGTTACGCGAAATAATTCATTCGAGGCGAGGGACAATATTGTAAAACACTCGTGTTTGTACAACGTTCCTCACCTCTCATGAATTATTTCACGTGACCGGTCCAGTCAAGCGATTACTCTCTGTGTAATTAATATTCTGTGGGATGATAACATCAATAATTCAGTGTTCTAATGGTACAGATGTACTTTACCGTGATTTGTTACAGCCCACTCTGCCCACGATGTAGTGAAACGTGGAGTTCTGCTGCAAGTACTCGGTTTAGCTTTAAAACTGAAATGGATTGATGAAACTCTCAGTTTTGCAAAGCTATGCCAAATAAATCAGCAGCAATAATACAGACATCTAGAGGTTCAAATCAATCCCGCAGAGATTAGAATATATTTATGAACATTTAAAAACCTACACGGTTTTCAATATTACTTTAGAATTCAGAACGCTACAACAATGGCTATTACAATCAAACATATATTTCACCCCCACCCCCCCCCCCCCCTACACCCAGTATGCAGGGACCGACCTGGGCATGCGCCAGTGCGTATTTGGTTCGGAAACATCAGGACCTGGCTCTTAAATCTCAGAAATAGGCTTCTCTGTTGGCGAGTAACTTCTCAGATCATATTTTGATATTCTTTCGATGGATAATCGAGAGAGACACTCTTACATGTATTATATATATGATTATCATTTATCATTGTTGTAGAGTGCTTAAGTTAATACTTCAAGTCTTAATTACCAAGCATTAATCTTCACTGTGGTTTCTGATCAAGTCTTGGCTGCCTAAATAGGCAGCCAAGACTTGATCAGAAACCACAGTGAAGATTAATGTTGCTATAGTGTAGTAAATGAAAATGATGAGAGCTATTACATACTTGCAATGTGTGTTACAAACAGCAGTGTGACTCCGTAAATTGAAATCTGGCGCATGAATTGAAAAAAATAGGCTCCGAGGCTAGAGCGTATTTTAAATAGTCCTGATCGGTCCCTGAGTATGTTCTTGAAATTGTTACAGGGGGAGATGTTTCAGTGAGCAATTTCGGTTTGCTTGGTTTACTATTCCATGTAAACCTAAACTGTGGTTTAGAAAAGAACGGTAGGTTTAACCCTTTGTACATTTGTACGTGTTATTATATACGTACGAAATCAATAAGTACGTTGATACTTTGTAGTCATTTGTTTTGTTATTATTTTTCGGTTTTTTGACATTTTAACCTCAGATTCCTATTTTCTCCTGAATAGTGCTCAGTCATAACCATTGAGCCAAATGTTATCGCAGCTTAAAATACTAATATAATCCTGCCGTCAAGACTTCTTAATTGGTTGCGTGCTAGAAGCCACTATCAGGGCTTTCAAAAAAATGAGGATACGAGAGCAAAATCCAACTCTCTCCATGCTTATATTTAATTTTTAGTCAAACACAAATAATATTTTGTTTATATAAATTTGTTTTATTACAAATTATTGGACACTCTCCAATAATTGTTAATAAAACAAGTTTTGAATAACAAGTTCAAACCCCCAAAAATATTCTAGCCCTCAAGCAGATAATCACTAATGTAAAAACTATCTTGTTATTGGTACTTTCCGACGTTTGACGTCGCATTTTGAAAAACGTTGAATAAACTGAATTATCTACTTTATACGTAAAAACAGTAACGTTTTATCTTTTATCGTTATCGAAAACTCGCCGTCAATAAAAAATCTTTTATCGTTACTGCAGTAAGAATAAAAGTCACGTGATATCGCAAGAATACAACGTTCACGCCCATCTCATTTGCATGACGTACTATTTCATTCAACACTTTGAATAACTAATTATCGCTGCCGCGGATCGAAACAAATAAAACGGGGCGTATTTATCGAAATGTATTGAATAAAAAAGAAGGCCATTAATTAAATTTACTGAATTGTAAAAATAAAATTTGACGGAAAAGAGTAAAAATTAGTAACTTACACTTTTTCAAATGAGATTATTTCACCCTTCGAGACGTTAATTATCCTGACGTTCAAACGTCACTGGGAATTCAGTTTCTTCAACATTTTTCAAAATGTGACGTCAAACGTCGGAAAGTACAAATAACCAGATATTTTTCACATTAGTGATTATCTGGTTGAAGGCTAGATTATTTTTAGTGGTCTGCATTTGTTAATCAAAACTTGTTTTATTACGGGAGTGGGGGAGGTGGGGGTGTAGATAAAAAGGGTTATATACACATGGTGTTTGTAAAAAATCTTTTATCGCGACTCGAGCGTTTTCGGGGGCTACATAGCTACTCGTCGCTGCGCGACTCGTAGCTATATATGCCCCCGAAAACGCTCTCGTCGCGATAAAAGATTTTTTACAAACACCATGTGTATATAGAGGATATTCACGAAAATTTGATGAATACCGAAAATATCTCGTGAGTGGCTACAAAGAAATATGAGGATCATCACGAGCGACGCAGTCGCGAGTGAATTTTCGTGAATTTTCTTTTTATTTAATGCTCTACGACTACAAACTCTCCAATTTGTGGCCTTTATTTGCCATTAAGGCGCAAAATTTATGTGCCGAACCGGCGTCCATACAAAAATTACAACAACCAAACTCCAACCATTGGAATGTGTGAATATCCGCACAAAAAGTAGTCCCGTCTTATTTCTCCCCTAACTTTACGATTTACCAAGGCTGGCGAATTGAAATAATCGCAATGTGTTTCGAAGAAATAGAACAATAACAAAAAACACCACTTTCTTATTTTCAATAACAAGACACGTCATTTTATTTTTTTTGAACTCAATGCACTGAAGACGTGTGAAGTTGAACTGAAGAAATTTGAAAGTGATTTCGGCTTTTCGCTGGAAGGTGAATGAGAAAGTCAAACTTTGAAACCGCTGATTTAATGAATTGATTTAGTCACTGTCACTATCAATTATTCGAATTCGTTTGTATTTGGGACTCTGGAATTCATTACTGATGTGCTGACTCGTTTAAAGTACATGTGATTCGTCATCCGAACCTACGATGAAATATCGATTTCTAAATATCATTTTGATATTTCGTTTTGCCGGCTGACAGGGGAATATGACTTAATTTTTCAGCGTGAATTGATGCCTGAGCATTAAATAAATAACCCATATTTCTCAATGACGTTTGAACGTGAGGATAATTAAAGTCTCAAAGGGTTAATTCGAATATAATTCTACGTAAACCCCTGCTTGATGTTGCTAGGAAACGCGAAGCGTGAAAGTATTGTTAGGAGGGGGACATCCAAATAGGGCTGTCGCGATTATTCGATTAGTCGACTAACCGTCGACTATTGAAGTAGTCGACGTTTTTTATTTTTAGTCGATCGTCGTTCATTTTCAAGGTGGTACACGTCTGCTACACGTCGGGGCTAAATTGCATTGTTTTGTGAGGTGAATGATCAATGAAGGTGAATAACTTTAAATATCTAACCATAGTTAACATTCATATCCGGAAGACTGTACGACTGTCACTTACTGTGTATGAAAGAACACTCACATTTACTCGAGAAGAATAGATTCTTCTGAATTTCTCCAGTTTTGTACACACGAATGCACCCATTGGAAAACCCAAAGCGCGGAAGTGACAAAATTATGACGAAAGTCAGAACGTCAGATCACTTCTCAAAGTTCGGAACTTCAGAGTGAGATCCAATTTTAACAACTGACGAGGGAATGCATAGATCTCAATGTTCAAAATTTCGAGAAACTTGTTGCAGAAAGGAAACATATGCAGGAACGTTCTTTGGTAAATTCATTTTAATTCATCGGCTTCAATCTAGTTCAAACTTGGACCCGCAGTCAGTAATATTATTTTTGGGGTTGGTACGTCCTACAGGACGTACCAACCCCAAAAATTATATTACATACTGTGGGTCCAAGATTGGACTACATGTAGCTTCAGTCGGGACCGATTTGTTGTTCCCACAACCCCACTTCGTCTGAACACACTGGTGCCATTGTCATTTTCAGAGTTTTACGAACAGAAGGATGATTTGCTAGAAAATCATGGGAAGCGACTAGTAATCGACTAACCGTCGATTACTGGTCACGATTAGTCGATTACAAAAAATGATAGTCGCGACAGCCCTACATCCAAAGCGTGGGAAACATATCCCTGATTTCATTTTTAAACAATCTTGGAAAACCATCGTAAAAAAGCCCTCATCAGAAACTTTCCAGTGATGGTGTCAAAAATTGCGTAACTGCTACCATGGAAATAAAATGGTCAAAAAGGATCTTCTGAAAGTTGTAACATTTTTGTCTGAGAGAAAAACACCCTTTCAGTTGAGAATCGAATATTTTTGAAAAGCTGCTTTTATGGGCTAAATAAATGTTATTAACTTTTTTTCATAGTTTCTCTCTCTTGAGTTATAGCATTTTTCATGAACCTCGCACTGGTTATTTCTTTTTTGACACTCGGAATCGTATGGTTTTTTTTTACTGTTGTTGTGCGAGGCGTAGAACTTTTATGTGCGTTCCACTGTGCATGCCAAGAATAGAATGATAAACCAGATAATCCTGCTCTCCAGGAGGTTTAGTTGGTTTAATCCAGAATGATAAATCAGAATATAAACTGCTCAATAAAACGACCTGGTTTTTATTCCGTGTGTCTACGCATGCTCACAATAAACCAAGTAAACCGGACTAGCTCACTGAAACATACCCAGGGTGTCCAGTTGTGTTGTGGTTAGCCACACGCACAATAAGGTATTGTAACAAGGTGGTTCACAAAGATACGCTCATTAAAATTACTGCATCGTTGAGTTAATTTTTCATCATATCGTCTCTTGAGTACATCAAGATGTCATTTGCAATGCTAATGTTTTGCAGATGGCACCATAATGTAACCAAGCGACCATATATTGTACCTTGCCAGAAGTTGAAGTACAAAAGATGGCAGTGGTTGACAAATGTTGCAGGTGAGGTAATTTTTAAACTCTTACAATGAACGGCTATCTCTGATATTTTAAGTGGGATCGCGTTCCATAATTTCGTTGTCGGTGGTTTGAATGATGTTTGTTAATTTTTGGTTCGACCACTCTGAAGACGGCGATTTTCTTCCGTAAAATCACTAATGAACGTCATGGGTTTGATAGGGATCCCATTGGATATGTAGAAACGAACGCATGTGCACTTGACGGACGATTTCAAGGGTAGTTGTCGTACCCTTTAATCCATTCAACACTAGTGGTCACTTCCATGTCAGTTTAATGGAAACAATTGGAAGAATCCATATTTATTATTTTGGTAGACCAATTAGTATTTTCAACGTGCAGCCTTGGGGATGCACGTTGAAAATATTGATCGGTCTACCCCCGTACTTTAAACTTGGGCGCCATGCTACTTAATGGCAGTATGCTGTATCATGTTCCTGGGCCGAAATAGCGGCCTCTCGAGTTCAAAACTGATAATTCTGCACTGATGGACGCGTCTAGTTTCCATCAACATACATTCCATGTTGCAGGGAATTGCATGGTCCAGTATATAAACAATTCACCATGCAAAACACCAACAACAAACAAATGAAGACTGTAATCGCAATAATTGATATTAGAGAGAGAACATTTTGAAACGTGCCGCCAATCTCGTTGCTGCTTGTACGCTTCTAAAAATTATGAACGAAGTGACGTCATGTATTTAAATAAATTCTTGTGCACAACCCAAATGTAATGCCCAAGCTGTTTTTGCAAACCACACACTTATCACCTGGATGACTTTATGGATTAAATTGAAATAGGTTCGATACAGTTCAGTCGCCGTTGGCAGTCACTTTTTCACATGTCCACAGTGGGCGCCCACTGATTTTCCACAGGAATCAGTTTGATACCAATTTCTGTGGACTTCTGTGGGCATGTAGTTCTGTGGGTAAAAGCCTGTGGACGTCTGTGGAAAAGATTACTGAACGATGATAATGCCGGACGGCAGTGTCTACATAATTAATCCGAAACACGTCTGCCCACAAAAATGTAACTGGAAGTAATTTTTAACACGGCTTCATAGAATATGACTCTGATTAAGAATGTTTATTTCTTCTTATTACACTCCTCAGTTCGTTTTGAATTTAATGTTGATTAAAAAGTGGAAATGTCGCAAGTGAATTATGTCACTTCAATAGTAACTTTGGAAGGACTGTCGTAAAAAAGCCACGCCCCCACCGGAACTATTTTTGTTTTTGTTTATCGCTGGTGCGTGTTTCGAACTGACCGTGTCATCTGCTCTTCGCAAAAATGGCAAAACGGTCAGAAATTGACGACTTAACACAATTTTTCCTGGTCACAGAATTTGACGACTAGCTAACTGACGATACCTCTATCAAAACAACTACTTCTCCAGCGAGTCGTTGAACAACAGCAACTGATGTTTGAAGAATCCACGATAAGTGACAAGCATCAGAACGACCGCAGTTTGACAGCTCAAACCGAAAGTAACTTTCACAGTGCAGACAATGGCACGGCTGTTAACAAAAATCGTTTTGGTACTGTTGATCAGGTCACAATAAACAATTCAATTCTAAATCAAGAGAATGTCAATACTAAACGCAAAACGGACAGTGATATGAGGTTATTTAGACTTTATTTGGAAGAACAAAATATTACCCTTCTTCCTGAACTAATGCCACTAAGTGACTTGGATCTGCACTTTGGGAATTTCTTGATGGTTGTTAAGAAAGTTGATGGTAGTAATTATGAGCCTTCAACTATTCGGAGTTTCATGTCTAGTGTGAAGAGGCACCTTAAATTTTATGGATACTCTCATACAATGAACCGAAACCCGCTGTTCCCACACTCAAACAAGGCTGTGGTTGCTAAAATGAAGCAGTTGAAATCAACCGGTCATGGGAATAAACCGAATGAAAGTGAGGAATTGACTGATGAGGACATTGAGAATCTTTTTAAATGTGAACTGCTTGCTACACAATCTGGGAAACAAATTATAAATTTATTGCACTTGACATTCTCACTTGTTCTCGGCATGCGGGGTGGGAGGGAGCAATGGAACCTGAAGTGGGGTGATATAGTTTTGTCGGTAGATGAGGATGGTGATAAATATTTGGAGCATAAACGTGAGAGGCAGACAAAAACAAGAACGGGTACAAATCCATCTGTCATTCGAAAATTCAAACCGCGAGCGTGGAACAATACGAAGAATCCCGAACGGTGTCCTGTAATGGCATGTGAAATCTATCGGGAACACAGGCCGAAGTCTATGGATCGTGACGATGCACCATTCTTTTTAGCGATCAATCACATGCGAGAGGTGAGCCAAATGCCTTATGGATCAAAAATTCTCCAATGGGTGTAAATCACATCTACACGTTAGTGAAGAATATGCGATTGAACTGTGACAACATTGACAGTGCACGAAAGATCACCAACCATAGCATACGTAAACACCTGATGCAAAACTGTAATGACATGGGATTACCAGCAAACTGCACGATTCAAATAAGTGGCCACAAGAATGTGGCAAACGCGAATATTTACAGTCGGTTAAATGAAAAACAACAGAGAGTTAGTTATCTCTGACGCACTGATGTCATGTAATTCAAGGTCGTTAACTGATTGCGCAGTTCCTTGTGTTTCAAAGCCATTGCCTCTCGCTCTACTATCGGGAATTACTAACACTGGTGATAATTATTTATTTATTGGTGTTTAAGGTCACATATTTATGCACAATGGCTAATCATGACCGTGACAGTTTTACGGGTGGGGGAAGCCGGAGTACCCGGAGAGAACCACCGAGCAACGACGAGCAGCTACCAGCTCCCCAACATCGTAACTCCGCACCTCAGCACAGGCAGGGTTAGATTGGTTGAAGACATGCGTACCATCGACGTGCAGTACGCCTTAGTACACGGTGTCATCGTGCCCCCATGCGGGCAGTGGAGATGAAGTGTCTTGCCCAAGGACACAACGCGGTTGCCGCAGGTGGGATTCGAACCGAGGACCTCTCGGCTTGCAGCCTGCACCTCTACCTACTGAGCCACCACTGGTGATAATAATCAATATCAGAAGGCCATGGACTTAGCACAAAGTCAGTCTCATGTTACAACAAATGTAGCCAAATCAAACGTGCAGAATCAGATGGACTCTATTTTCAGCGGAAATTGTACTATGACGGGATGCACATTTAATTTTTATGGGAATAATTTCAAACT
Organism: Pictodentalium vernedei; assembly: GCA_031216915.1. Lineage (NCBI taxonomy): Eukaryota > Metazoa > Mollusca > Scaphopoda > Dentaliida > Dentaliidae > Pictodentalium > Pictodentalium vernedei. Next base: position 86,479,815 of record CM062297.1, on the reverse strand, counting down.
TGATACAAACAATAGTAATGTTATAAAGCGGCGACGAATTTTACCTATTAGTGATTCTGACAGTGATGATTTTGACATCGAAATGGAAAGTTGATCCGTGAATCGTGAAATTCTCCATTGGATATTGAATACACCCAAACCGTCATCTGGCCAAACAGTCCTCCAGCAATATTTTTGAACAAGCACAATCTGTAATTTATTTCTATTTGGTGGGGGCTAGTGGTGGAGAGAGGGGTTGTTATGCTGTGTACAAAATATAATTCTTTCATCAGGTCTTGAAAATTACTCCTGGCAATTTTGAGTGCATGTACATGTATCGTCGCCTGAGTGTTAGAATGTTCTATGTCCCCTATGGGACATAGAACATTCTAACACTTAGGCGACGGTATGTGGTGAAAGAATAATATTTGTGAACAAGCACACCATTTGCTATTACTTGACCCTTTACCCAATGTAACGACCAAAACCGGCCAATGGTCTTCACAAAAAAACGCCATTCAGATTTAATGCAAAATAAATTTAAAAAAAATATATAGAGGATATTCACGAAAATTTGATGAATACCGAAAATATCTCGTGAGTGGCTACAAAGAAATATGAGGATCTTCACGAGCGACGCAGTCGCGAGTGAAGATCCTCATATTTCTTGTAGCCACGAACGAGATATTTTCGGTATTCATCAAATTTTCGTGAATTTTCTTTTTATTTAATGCTCTACGACTACAAACTCTCCAATTTGTGGCCTTTATTTGCCATTAAGGCGCAAAATTTATGTGCCGAATGTGTCCATACAAAAATTACAACAACCAAACTCCAACCATTGGAATGTGTGAATATCCGCACAAAAAGTAGTTCCGTCTTATTTCTCCCCTAACTTTACGATTTACCAAGGCTGGCGAATTGAAATAATCGCAATGTGTTTCGAAGAAATAGAACAATAACAAAAAACACCACTTTCTTATTTTCAATAACAAGACACGTCATTTTATTTTTTTTGAACTCAATGCACTGAAGACGTGTGAAGTTGAACTGAAGAAATTTGAAAGTGATTTCGGCTTTTCGCTGGAAGGTGAATGAGAAAGTCAAACTTTGAAACCGCTGATTTAATGAATTGATTTAGTCACTGTCACTATCAATTATTCGAATTCGTTTGTATTTGGGACTCTGGAATTCATTACTGATGTGCTGACTCGTTTAAAGTACATGTGATTCGTCATCCGAACCTACGATGAAATATCGATTTCTAAATATCATTTTGATATTTCGTTTTGCCGGCTGACAGGGGAATATGACTTAATTTTTCAGCGTGAATTGATGCCTGAGCATTAAATAAATAACCCATATTTCTCAATGACGTTTGAACGTGAGGATAATTAAAGTCTCAAAGGGTTAATTCGAATATAATTCTACGTAAACCCCTGCTTGATGTTGCTAGGAAACGCGAAGCGTGAAAGTATTGTTAGGAGGGGGACATCCAAATAGGGCTGTCGCGATTATTCGATTAGTCGACTAACCGTCGACTATTGAAGTAGTCGACGTTTTTTATTTTTAGTCGATCGTCGTTCATTTTCAAGGTGGTACACGTCTGCTACACGTCGGGGCTAAATTGCATTGTTTTGTGAGGTGAATGATCAATGAAGGTGAATAACTTTAAATATCTAACCATAGTTAACATTCATATCCGGAAGACTGTACGACTGTCACTTACTGTGTATGAAAGAACACTCACATTTACTCGAGAAGAATAGATTCTTCTGAATTTCTCCAGTTTTGTACACACGAATGCACCCATTGGAAAACCCAAAGCGCGGAAGTGACAAAATTATGACGAAAGTCAGAACGTCAGATCACTTCTCAAAGTTCGGAACTTCAGAGTGAGATCCAATTTTAACAACTGACGAGGGAATGCATAGATCTCAATGTTCAAAATTTCGAGAAACTTGTTGCAGAAAGGAAACATATGCAGGAACGTTCTTTGGTAAATTCATTTTAATTCATCGGCTTCAATCTAGTTCAAACTTGGACCCGCAGTCAGTAATATTATTTTTGGGGTTGGTACGTCCTACAGGACGTACCAACCCCAAAAATTATATTACGGACTGTGGGTCCAAGATTGGACTACATGTAGCTTCAGTCGGGACCGATTTGTTGTTCCCACAACCCCACTTCGTCTGAACACACTGGTGCCATTGTCATTTTCAGAGTTTTACGAACAGAAGGATGATTTGCTAGAAAATCATGGGAAGCGACTAGTAATCGACTAACCGTCGATTACTGGTCACGATTAGTCGATTACAAAAAATGATAGTCGCGACAGCCCTACATCCAAAGCGTGGGAAACATATCCCTGATTTCATTTTTAAACAATCTTGGAAAACCATCGTAAAAAAGCCCTCATCAGAAACTTTCCAGTGATGGTGTCAAAAATTGCGTAACTGCTACCATGGAAATAAAATGGTCAAAAAGGATCTTCTGAAAGTTGTAACATTTTTGTCTGAGAGAAAAACACCCTTTCAGTTGAGAATCGAATATTTTTGAAAAGCTGCTTTTATGGGCTAAATAAATGTTATTAACTTTTTTTCATAGTTTCTCTCTCTTGAGTTATAGCATTTTTCATGAACCTCGCACTGGTTATTTCTTTTTTGACACTCGGAATCGTATGGTTTTTTTTTACTGTTGTTGTGCGAGGCGTAGAACTTTTATGTGCGTTCCACTGTGCATGCCAAGAATAGAATGATAAACCAGATAATCCTGCTCTCCAGGAGGTTTAGTTGGTTTAATCCAGAATGATAAATCAGAATATAAACTGCTCAATAAAACGACCTGGTTTTTATTCCGTGTGTCTACGCATGCTCACAATAAACCAAGTAAACCGGACTAGCTCACTGAAACATACCCAGGGTGTCCAGTTGTGTTGTGGTTAGCCACACGCACAATAAGGTATTGTAACAAGGTGGTTCACAAAGATACGCTCATTAAAATTACTGCATCGTTGAGTTAATTTTTCATCATATCGTCTCTTGAGTACATCAAGATGTCATTTGCAATGCTAATGTTTTGCAGATGGCACCATAATGTAACCAAGCGACCATATATTGTACCTTGCCAGAAGTTGAAGTACAAAAGATGGCAGTGGTTGACAAATGTTGCAGGTGAGGTAATTTTTAAACTCTTACAATGAACGGCTATCTCTGATATTTTAAGTGGGATCGCGTTCCATAATTTCGTTGTCGGTGGTTTGAATGATGTTTGTTAATTTTTGGTTCGACCACTCTGAAGACGGCGATTTTCTTCCGTAAAATCACTAATGAACGTCATGGGTTTGATAGGGATCCCATTGGATATGTAGAAACGAACGCATGTGCACTTGACGGACGATTTCAAGGGTAGTTGTCGTACCCTTTAATCCATTCAACACTAGTGGTCACTTCCATGTCAGTTTAATGGAAACAATTGGAAGAATCCATATTTATTATTTTGGTAGACCAATTAGTATTTTCAACGTGCAGCCTTGGGGATGCACGTTGAAAATATTGATCGGTCTACCCCCGTACTTTAAACTTGGGCGCCATGCTACTTAATGGCAGTATGCTGTATCATGTTCCTGGGCCGAAATAGCGGCCTCTCGAGTTCAAAACTGATAATTCTGCACTGATGGACGCGTCTAGTTTCCATCAACATACATTCCATGTTGCAGGGAATTGCATGGTCCAGTATATAAACAATTCACCATGCAAAACACCAACAACAAACAAATGAAGACTGTAATCGCAATAATTGATATTAGAGAGAGAACATTTTGAAACGTGCCGCCAATCTCGTTGCTGCTTGTACGCTTCTAAAAATTATGAACGAAGTGACGTCATGTATTTAAATAAATTCTTGTGCACAACCCAAATGTAATGCCCAAGCTGTTTTTGCAAACCACACACTTATCACCTGGATGACTTTATGGATTAAATTGAAATAGGTTCGATACAGTTCAGTCGCCGTTGGCAGTCACTTTTTCACATGTCCACAGTGGGCGCCCACTGATTTTCCACAGGAATCAGTTTGATACCAATTTCTGTGGACTTCTGTGGGCATGTAGTTCTGTGGGTAAAAGCCTGTGGACGTCTGTGGAAAAGATTACTGAACGATGATAATGCCGGACGGCAGTGTCTACATAATTAATCCGAAACACGTCTGCCCACAAAAATGTAACTGGAAGTAATTTTTAACACGGCTTCATAGAATATGACTCTGATTAAGAATGTTTATTTCTTCTTATTACACTCCTCAGTTCGTTTTGAATTTAATGTTGATTAAAAAGTGGAAATGTCGCAAGTGAATTATGTCACTTCAATAGTAACTTTGGAAGGACTGTCGTAAAAAAGCCACGCCCCCACCGGAACTATTTTTGTTTTTGTTTATCGCTGGTGCGTGTTTCGAACTGACCGTGTCATCTGCTCTTCGCAAAAATGGCAAAACGGTCAGAAATTGACGACTTAACACAATTTTTCCTGGTCACAGAATTTGACGACTAGCTAACTGACGATACCTCTATCAAAACAACTACTTCTCCAGCGAGTCGTTGAACAACAGCAACTGATGTTTGAAGAATCCACGATAAGTGACAAGCATCAGAACGACCGCAGTTTGACAGCTCAAACCGAAAGTAACTTTCACAGTGCAGACAATGGCACGGCTGTTAACAAAAATCGTTTTGGTACTGTTGATCAGGTCACAATAAACAATTCAATTCTAAATCAAGAGAATGTCAATACTAAACGCAAAACGGACAGTGATATGAGGTTATTTAGACTTTATTTGGAAGAACAAAATATTACCCTTCTTCCTGAACTAATGCCACTAAGTGACTTGGATCTGCACTTTGGGAATTTCTTGATGGTTGTTAAGAAAGTTGATGGTAGTAATTATGAGCCTTCAACTATTCGGAGTTTCATGTCTAGTGTGAAGAGGCACCTTAAATTTTATGGATACTCTCATACAATGAACCGAAACCCGCTGTTCCCACACTCAAACAAGGCTGTGGTTGCTAAAATGAAGCAGTTGAAATCAACCGGTCATGGGAATAAACCGAATGAAAGTGAGGAATTGACTGATGAGGACATTGAGAATCTTTTTAAATGTGAACTGCTTGCTACACAATCTGGGAAACAAATTATAAATTTATTGCACTTGACATTCTCACTTGTTCTCGGCATGCGGGGTGGGAGGGAGCAATGGAACCTGAAGTGGGGTGATATAGTTTTGTCGGTAGATGAGGATGGTGATAAATATTTGGAGCATAAACGTGAGAGGCAGACAAAAACAAGAACGGGTACAAATCCATCTGTCATTCGAAAATTCAAACCGCGAGCGTGGAACAATACGAAGAATCCCGAACGGTGTCCTGTAATGGCATGTGAAATCTATCGGGAACACAGGCCGAAGTCTATGGATCGTGACGATGCACCATTCTTTTTAGCGATCAATCACATGCGAGAGGTGAGCCAAATGCCTTATGGATCAAAAATTCTCCAATGGGTGTAAATCACATCTACACGTTAGTGAAGAATATGCGATTGAACTGTGACAACATTGACAGTGCACGAAAGATCACCAACCATAGCATACGTAAACACCTGATGCAAAACTGTAATGACATGGGATTACCAGCAAACTGCACGATTCAAATAAGTGGCCACAAGAATGTGGCAAACGCGAATATTTACAGTCGGTTAAATGAAAAACAACAGAGAGTTAGTTATCTCTGACGCACTGATGTCATGTAATTCAAGGTCGTTAACTGATTGCGCAGTTCCTTGTGTTTCAAAGCCATTGCCTCTCGCTCTACTATCGGGAATTACTAACACTGGTGATAATTATTTATTTATTGGTGTTTAAGGTCACATATTTATGCACAATGGCTAATCATGACCGTGACAGTTTTACGGGTGGGGGAAGCCGGAGTACCCGGAGAGAACCACCGAGCAACGACGAGCAGCTACCAGCTCCCCAACATCGTAACTCCGCACCTCAGCACAGGCAGGGTTAGATTGGTTGAAGACATGCGTACCATCGACGTGCAGTACGCCTTAGTACACGGTGTCATCGTGCCCCCATGCGGGCAGTGGAGATGAAGTGTCTTGCCCAAGGACACAACGCGGTTGCCGCAGGTGGGATTCGAACCGAGGACCTCTCGGCTTGCAGCCTGCACCTCTACCTACTGAGCCACCACTGGTGATAATAATCAATATCAGAAGGCCATGGACTTAGCACAAAGTCAGTCTCATGTTACAACAAATGTAGCCAAATCAAACGTGCAGAATCAGATGGACTCTATTTTCAGCGGAAATTGTACTATGACGGGATGCACATTTAATTTTTATGGGAATAATTTCAAACTTGATACAAACAATAGTAATGTTATAAAGCGGCGACGAATTTTACCTATTAGTGATTCTGACAGTGATGATTTTGACATCGAAATGGAAAGTTGATCCGTGAATCGTGAAATTCTCCATTGGATATTGAATACACCCAAACCGTCATCTGGCCAAACAGTCCTCCAGCAATATTTTTGAACAAGCACAATCTGTAATTTATTTCTATTTGGTGGGGGCTAGTGGTGGAGAGAGGGGTTGTTATGCTGTGTACAAAATATAATTCTTTCATCAGGTCTTGAAAATTACTCCTGGCAATTTTGAGTGCATGTACATGTATCGTCGCCTGAGTGTTAGAATGTTCTATGTCCCCTATGGGACATAGAACATTCTAACACTTAGGCGACGGTATGTGGTGAAAGAATAATATTTGTGAACAAGCACACCATTTGCTATTACTTGACCCTTTACCCAATGTAACGACCAAAACCGGCCAATGGTCTTCACAAAAAAACGCCATTCAGATTTAATGCAAAATAAATTTTAAAAAAATATATAGAGGATATTCACGAAAATTTGATGAATACCGAAAATATCTCGTGAGTGGCTACAAAGAAATATGAGGATCTTCACGAGCGACGCAGTCGCGAGTGAAGATCCTCATATTTCTTGTAGCCACGAACGAGATATTTTCGGTATTCATCAAATTTTCGTGAATTTTCTTTTTATTTAATGCTCTACGACTACAAACTCTCCAATTTGTGGCCTTTATTTGCCATTAAGGCGCAAAATTTATGTGCCGAATGTGTCCATACAAAAATTACAACAACCAAACTCCAACCATTGGAATGTGTGAATATCCGCACAAAAAGTAGTTCCGTCTTATTTCTCCCCTAACTTTACGATTTACCAAGGCTGGCGAATTGAAATAATCGCAATGTGTTTCGAAGAAATAGAACAATAACAAAAAACACCACTTTCTTATTTTCAATAACAAGACACGTCATTTTATTTTTTTTGAACTCAATGCACTGAAGACGTGTGAAGTTGAACTGAAGAAATTTGAAAGTGATTTCGGCTTTTCGCTGGAAGGTGAATGAGAAAGTCAAACTTTGAAACCGCTGATTTAATGAATTGATTTAGTCACTGTCACTATCAATTATTCGAATTCGTTTGTATTTGGGACTCTGGAATTCATTACTGATGTGCTGACTCGTTTAACCCTTTACCCAACGTAACGGCCAAAACCGGCCAGCGCTATTTTCAAAAATCGTCAATTAATTTTCATTATTTTTTTAATTTTTTGTCTCAAAAACATAGGTTATGACCCCTCGTTGGAACGAGCTCGTCGAGCTCGTTCCAACGAGGGGTCATAACCTATGTTTTTGAGACAAAAAATGAAAAAAATTAGTTATTCAAGAATTTTTTTTGCAAGTGTCGTCTGCTTTTCATGTTAGGTAAAGGGTTAAAGTACATGTGATTCGTCATCCGAACCTACGATGAAATATCGATTTCTAAATATCATTTTGATATTTCGTTTTGCCGACCGACAGGGGAATATGACTTAATTTTTCAGCGTGAATTGATGCCTGAGCATTAAATAAATACAGATACATGTACTGTGTGCAAGAGAAACTCTTCTGCCTGCTTATGTTTAGCCGGGAATCATTCAAGACATGAATTAATTCCCATTGTAATTTATATTCATATCTTCAATGATTCTTGCAGACAGTATCTGTATATTTTAAAAAAATTATTTTGCATTTATTTTTGCTAAATAAATGACAACAAAATATATAGAACATCATATAATAATAATAAAACTTTTGTCTGCAGCTGATTTGCCAAGATCCTCAGATGAGAAGGCCTCAAATTATGATTGTGAAAACATTTATAAGTTGGGAGCAGTTAATCATAGTAGGGTACTACACTGCCATTGATTAACTGCACCCAACTTATAAATGTTTTAACAATAATGATTACATGTAAATCAAGCAACTGCTATTCAAAAACAATAACAGACCGTCACACATGTCATGATGTGTACTGAATGTTTTGGTCAAAAAACATTTCCACAAATAAATAAATGCAAAGTTTATTCAACCTGTTGCAATGATTTGATAAATTTCTAGAAAACGTTTCTTTATAATGTAAGTAAGTGAAGAGTGGAATGTCACCTAATCACCTGTGGAGTGGAGGTATCACCTAAAAAGAACCACTTTTAAATTATGTACAAAATGCGGAACTTGCCGGAAGCAATGTTTCAGCCAATGGATCTCTAGTTTCAACCCTGGAGACCAATGGCTGAAACTTTGTGCCAAATTGAGGTTTTCAACAAATTAGCAAGTATTCACTTGCTGGAAATTACTGAATAACCACTCTATGAGTGATTTATTGATAATGGTATTGATACAATCTACACGTACTGCATTAACCCTTTACCCAATGCGGACGATATCAAAATTTATTATTTTAAATATCATGTTTTAAAATTTTTCAAAAAATTTCAACAAAACCATATCATGTGACCCCTCGTTGGAACGAGCTCAACGAGCTCGTTTCAACGAGGGCTCACATGATATGGTTTTGTTGAAATTTTTGGAAAAATAATATTTTTTCAACTGCTGAATTTGCATATTACGCGGGCGGATGCGGGCGATTCGATGGGTAAAGGGTTAAAAAGTCATGTCTTTCCACTGGAGAATGATTTGAGTCTATTAGGAGACGGTTCGGATTAAAATGTAGCGAGCGGACGGTTTGGGTGAAATTGCAGAGAACGGTTCGTCCAGAGGACGATTGGGTGCAAGTCGTGTATTTGCCAAACACGTGGATTTGTTGATGTTTTGCCAAACACGTGGATTTGTTGATGTTTTGTTTTCCAGTTCCACATCAGTTAATTAAAATGAATTTTCCTTCTGAATATTTTTAAAAATCCTTTCTTTCCTCTACGAACAGGTTCGTTAGCACAGTTGACAAAATCCAAATAGAAATGTTTTATCTTATGACTGAATGCCATTCCCCAAATGCGACTGGAACGCCACATAAAATAGTAAAATATCGAACGAAACTCACAAAAATAAAACTGGGCCATTTCCAATCGAAGATTTGACACAGAAGTGATGTATTCATACGCGCTAATTTCAGAAGTATTTCAGAGTTGCATTTGCGAATATTTTGTGTTCAATTATTTTTAATGAAAGACATTTTGGTCTAAAATGTCATTTACTAAAGAGAGTGACCCATTCTTAGGGCAAGTTACGGTATATAATTTGCCTCGAAACAGAACTATTTCGTATTTCCTTCCTGCTAATTTTAGAAATGTTTCCGTGTTTACACTAAATTGGATTATATCTGACAATAGTTTGGGTTGAATTATTATAGTAAAAGACCTCTTTATTCGGTATCCCCCCATTAGTCAGACACCCCAGTTGTCAGACAGTTTATAATCACAGATTATTGGGTTGTTTGAACAGCTAATCCCTTAGTTATAACCTTCAGAATAAAGTGGGATATTCCAATAAGTCAGACACAAAAGAAACAATTAATTAACTTTTAGTGATTTATTTCTTCACCAGTGTGTCTTAGAAATAAACAGAAAATAAATAGAAAATAAATGACAATAAAATTATGAAATATGTGACAATAACATGAATAATCGCACACATAAATAGTTTTTTGTGATAATTAGACAGAAAATAAATAGGAAATATATCAAAATAAAAAGAAAAATATGAAATACAACAAGAAAAGATTTCTAGACATGAATAATCATACAAATAGTTTTTTGTGTTAAATAAACAGAAAAAAACAATAAAATGAAAAATCTGAAGAACAATAAAGAAAATATTTAGACTTGCTTTATAGTAAATAAATAAAAATTCATATTTCATGATAACTCATTTTTAATGTAAATAAATAGAAAACCATGTTTTATAAAAGAAAATGAAACAAATATTAACAAAATGAAAAATGTGAGCTACACATCAAAAACAAAGGTACAATATTACGATGACAAAAAAAATGTACAAAACAGTTCTTTGATATACATCTCCAGTGGATACAGGTCTTCCGTACAGCATTCTTATTGTAAGTAATGTATTCTACTCGCTGTAAACTTGCCATTTTGATGCCTATTGTTGAATGAGTGAATGGTTATGCCTATTGATGAATGAAAGGTTTTAGCACTCCGAAGGCAGGGACGATGTGGGATTTACAAATCCCTTACGGCCCAGTTAACCTCATTTTATTTCACTTGGATGACTATTGTTGGGTGGATTCAACTATATATAGACAAACATCATTGTTACAATGTAAACAACAGCAAATCATTTGAAAACGAAAATTATTTCAAAGAGATTTCTGTTTTTGCAAAACTTATGTGTGATTCTTTAATTTTGATTAGTTATCAATAAATAGTCAAACATCAATTTTACAGGAAAATGAAAAAAAAAGAACAGCAAATTGTTTGGAAAAAAAAAATTATTTTCAAATTTTAGATCAAAGTTATCGAAAATGTTATTACACAATAGATGTACCAAACAAAATGTTGAAACTAAATTTTATTCGAATTGTACTCATCTGGGTTGTTCCATTTATAACAATAGGTAATCATCTATTTTAACTTCAGCTAATCCCTAATTAACTGTCTGACAGCTGGGGTGTATGACAATTGGGTGTCTGACTAATGGGGGTAAACCCTTTATTCCAAATGTCATGTAATAAACAGAGTAATCAATTTGTTTTGAGGGTTACGGTAAATAAGTCATCTCGAGACGGGACTGTTTCGTAAATCACTTGGGCTTCGCCCTCGTGATTTACTCACGTCCCGTCTCTCGATGAATTATTTACCGTAACGCTCAAAACAAATTGATTACTCTCTATATCATTTCAATTTGCAAGCACGGGTATATGGTCATTTTTGTATTTACGAAAAGCAAAAAAATTGATAACTTGTTAAAATTACGTCACATTTTCTCAATCTGAAAAGTGAATAGCACAACCCACACGGTGAAAACAATTCATACCGTGACAAACCCATGTCGATTGCGAACGAGTGCTTTGAAAACAATGCGTACAAAACGAAAAAAATAGCTGAAAATAAAAGAGTACATCTGCGAATATCTCTGATATGCAATTATGTATTGATATGATCTTTCTGTTAAACCGAATCTAATTTTCGATCGACTGTTGAACAATTCGTTCGCTTTTGTTGACAGCTCCAAGCTCGGGCGGAAAGGGGAACATTCGGCTTCTAGAATTTTCGGCCTGGAAATATTTTGACAAAGGAACATCAGCCCGGGGAAGTTAGCGCCCAGTACTCAGGCCCATTTATTTATTTATTTATTTATTTATTTATTTATTTATTTATTTATTTATTTATTTATTTGTGTTTAATGTCACATATTTATGCAGAAAGAGATTAATCTTGACAGCACCCCTGTCCTTGAACCTTTTTTTAATTATGATTGTTCAGCATAAAATGACACCATGAGGGGGAACTGGACAGGCCATATTTGGTAACGATAAATTCATAACTTTTATTTAACCCTTTACCTAACTTAACGGCCAAAACCGGCCAGAGCTATACACGAAAATCGTCATTCAGTCTATTTTATATTTTCATTTTTTGCTCCCAAAACATAGGTTATGACCCCTCATTCCAAACGAGCGCATCACGCTCGTTCCAATGAGGGGTCATAAACTATGTTTTGGAAGCAAACAATGCAAATTTTTAGTTACACAAGAATTATTTTCACGAGTGTCGTCTACTCCTAGAGTTAGGTAAAGGGTTAACAAATGGCAAACAGATGAGTAGATAAATATCACATGGTCCACAAGCTGTTTAGTTTCTGCATTTTAGTCAGCTGGATTACCCCGGGAATTCGTGACAGGGCAGAACAGAAACTAGTCTGATATTTTGACCTCGTTCCGATGTTAACGGATTTTTTAATTGCTATCGTGTCGATAAATTACGTAACATAAATATTATAGTGGTGCAATAAAAAGTCAGATGATGTGGACTCCATGGGAATTGCTGTGTTAGTTATTAATTCCGTGTGCAAGTAGGTAGCATGCCCACGGTCTAGAAAAATCTCTGTCCACAGAAATCTCTGTGGGCAGTTGAAAGGTAGTTTGCCCACGGTTTTCCACAACCACTGTGGACATGTGGAAAAGTGACTGCCCACGGCGACTGTACTGTATATCTTTGTCCGACGGGAAGAGCATACTTGGGCTGAGTTTCATTATTTTTATCACTTTGTACAATTTTAATCATGTTGAAGGAATTTTCTCATGTGCCATTGTGTTGAGAGAATTAGAAATGGGAGTCCTATTTTTTAATCAGTTGAGAGTGTTTTTGTTTTTGTTTTCTTTATCAACGACTGTTTTCGAGAAGTCGTGGTTATAGGTTCTGTTAGCTGAACGCAGGCGCCACGCGTAGCCATACACCCCAAAATGAGTCCCGTCGCAATAAAAGATTCTGTACAAAAACAATGTGTGCATAACACACATGTATCAATTTCTGATTTTCCTGTATTGATTTAAGGATCTCCCGTCCTCTTTCCGCATACCCAAGGCATTGCTGACTCTAAAGGCTTTGCAGTTTCTTAAAGTGGTAACAACAGTTGTTATACGGGCGGCAGAAATCTGAATGTCTTCCACCTCCCTGCAATCAAATTCAATACAGTTGCCCCAGAGAGTGCCTGGATATTCTGCCTGTGTTCGGACAAAAGCAAAATAAATTCTCACCAATATATTGCGATTTAACATTAATTCGATTTTTCCGAAACGCGGCAATGCCATTTAATAGTTATGCTTTACGTGATCGTCTAATTTAGTTAAATAATCATTTTAATTGAATGTAACTTCCAAGCACAAAACAATTACTATAACTATAATATAAATTGGATATGTAAATTGCTTATAGGTTGTAAAGATTGCTCACGTTAATTGAATAAATGTAATATGTGAAGAGATTACTCTGATAACTCCTAGATTTCCCTTGTGTATGGACATATTTGGCAGCACTACATAAATACAGCATTTAATCTATTACGTAAACAAGATATCATAAATTAATGCTCAATTTATTTCTAGAATACCACTAAGTGAACAAATCCCTTTTAATTGAACACTCATTTTAAACAAGGTTTTAAACAATGGTTCAAACTCATCAAATGATGCCACTGGAAACGTGTTTAGTTCATTCGTCGAAAGGCCCTGAGAATGAGTCATTTTTTATTCGAATCTAATGCTGACCAGCTTTAAAACAGGTTTCCCCTATCTTACAAAAACTGCATTGGTTACCCATTAGTGAAAGAATTAGTTTCAAAGTATTATTGTTTACCTACAAAGCTGTCAACGATCTTGCGCCTCCTTATCTCTAATCTAGTTAAGAAGTATGAACCTGCTCGTCCTTTGCGATCAGTTACTTCGTGCAATCTTGTTCAGAATGCAGGAAAGCTGGTCACAGCTGGCGATCGGGCCTTCTGCATTACAGCACCACATTTGTGGAATGCGTTACCTGACGACATCAAAAAACCACAGTCACTCGAGTCATTTAAGAGACACTTAAAAACACACCTGTATAAATTGACTTATTGCTGACCTGCTTGTACTATATAAAATGCACCTTTAGTTTTGTGTGAAGCCTGTGAGCACTTATGTGGATACTCGGCTCTAAACCATATTATTATTATATTATTATTATTATTGTTCCGACTATTATGATGCCTGTCCCAAATGATAAAAATATTCCAATTACATCATCAAGACATGCCTTCGAAGAAGGCATGCCTTGATGGCGTAATTGGAATATTACCCAGTAAGGATTATACTCGGAGTTCACAGAGAGGAAACGGTGGGGGAATTACCTATACTAGGCATTGCACATGGCTAGCTGCCCACCGTCGACATTGTTAGGAAACCTAAATTTTCTTTCAACAGGGGTAGTGACAAATGAGACTAGAATTAGAATTGGTTATGGCATGGGTGCAGCTGCTATTTATGTTAATATGTTGGAAATTACACCCAGGCTTTATTTTCAGAATTACTGATGTGCAATTTCCAACTGAACTATAAGTTTTTATGAGACGACGCAGATGACTGACACCAAGCTATATTATTGTGAAAAAAGATTCGAAAGGAAACAAATCGGGCGGCTAACTTCGATTGTAATTCATCAGTTAAATCTGACCTCGTTGTTCTTTCTGAACCCTTAATTTGATTGGCTGAGGGCCGGTTGCTCCGTACTCTAATCTCAGGTAAATTCACTTTTACCGTGCTCTAATTGCCTGGAGCGGGTCAATTAGAACATGTCTATATCCACGCTACATCTCCGTTTTGTCTTATGAACTCTTACGTCACCCGATCAATGAATCAAATACATTCTATAAATTCGATCATAGACCGAGATCGAAAATGAAATTTTTGTTGATTCTTTTTATTCAAATCAAACGGGTTTGGAGAATTTTTTGACTTCTGACGATCACAGGAATTACAATGGGGTAAACGTCTCTTGTTTCATAATACATTCTTGAATTTAACCATGGAAACCCCTTCGGGGTTCGTTAACAAATGATTTTCCATAGTAAAATTCTCGAATGTCTAACTCAACAAGAGACGTTTATCTCCTAATTATCTGTGAACTAGTTGCGTCTAATTAGCTTGCCATAAAAAACAAGTTTCCTTTTGTTACTTTTAATAACCAAAAACAACAGACAGCTCAGAGAGTTATCTGTTGTTTTCCTTTTTTAAAAGTAGCAAAAGGAAATTTTGCTTTTTTTCTGCTATTATTATCTAAGCGCGATCTCCCTTTTCTCTTACGTCACCCGAGTCACGAATCGAACACATTCTGTAAATTCGATCATGGAAAATAGACCGAGATCGAAAATGGCATTTTGTGATTGTTTTTCTTCAAAGAAAACGGGTTTGGATAATTTTTTCGCTTTTAACGATGAAAGGAATTACAATGATGATAAACGTCTCTTGTTTCGATAGGCATTCGGTTTTCCATAGTCAACTTCCCGAATGACTAACTCAACAAGAAACATTTATGTTCTAACGATTATTATTATAATCAAGAATATGACTGCAAACACCTCGGCCTACGTCCGGAATGTTAAGGAATGATCGAGCTTTACTACTTTTAAAGTGTGATATTAATGGTCGGAAGAGGGGACGGATCATGTGATAAAAACATCCTTCAGAACTTGAAACTTTAGACAATAATATCACTGGTTGGGGACTCTGTACCCTCATCCCCGGATTCATGCCACTTGCGGATGGCCCCTTGTTTCGATCAAGGAAAGAAATACTTCAATGCGAACAATCAACAGACACGCGAGAGGCGATTGTCTGCATATAGTTGTTGAATAGGGAACCGCAGATACAAAAAGCATGTTATTTCTGCAGAGAACGCTGAACTTCCATTGAAATCGTGTTTGCCATCGTTGCCTTCGGCGCCGTCTTCTTTCATAGTGTTTTGCGCGTCCAGGAACAGAACACATTTCTGTACAGTGAGCAGGAACAAATATTGTCTTTAAGTAGTGTATACAAATCATGTTAAGCATCGCAAAAACATGCGCCTATTTTATATGCAAACAAATCAATGTATAGAATTTCACTAATGTATAAAGATTTACAAACCTTAGAAAGCACGTTTGCAAACATTTATTGCTGGAAAAAAGAAATGGGGGATATAGAATCCTTCAAAAGATTTGAGAATAATGAATGTCATTCTCCCAATAAAGTCGTCTACAGCATATTTTCATAAATCTAGGACATTGGGTCTGGAAAAATTCCTTCCTCGTAGGACATCAAAAACAGATTTGGAAGCTGGGAGACTACCCTATTATCGAATGGAAGTCCGTGGCCTATGGAGTATTTGTTCTCAACATTTAATCTACATGTAATCCCAGTATGTGGACTGGACAATTCGATAACCCATTACGGAATTGAATTATCGCCTCTTGCCTGCCATAGATTTTTAATTCACGAACCTTGCTAGAAATTGAAAGAAATTTCAAGAACACTGTTTTGAAACCACGTTCTGATTTTAACCCTCTTTGAACCCCGAGAGGCCGTTTTTTCCGGTCCAAGAATATGATACGTCACTTTGAATTAGGAGGATGGCTGTGCAGTGAATGTGTGGGATTCGCCAATTAACCCTTTGCCCAACGTAACGGCCAAAACTGGCCAGCGCTATTCTCAAAAATCGCCAATTAATTTTCATTATTTTTTTCATTTTGTGTTTCAAAAACATAGGTTATGACCCTCGTTGGAACGAGCTCGTCGTGCTCGTTCCAACGAGGGGTCATAACCTATGTTTTTGAGACAAAAAATGAAAAAAATTAGTTATTCAAGAATTTTTTTTGCAAGTGTCGTCTGCTTTTCATGTTAGGTAAAGGGTTAATAATTTCAATGGGCAGTCGCAAGAAAATATTGGTCCATTCCCAAACAACGAATGTGGACAGTTTCAATTGATGAGCCGACCTGGTAGATACCAGTAGTAAGGGAAGGCCATTTGGCATCAAATTTACGGCGTAACTTTTATGACATAAATGTTATGTATCACTAAAATCCACATATACGCGTGGCGCCATAAATTTTACGACAAATGGCCTTCTTCCTCTTTGCGCTCAATGGCCAGTTGGATATCTTGTTTCATACTTCTCTGAGGTTTTGAGAAAACCCACAAAGAATAAACACAATAAAAACAACTTTCAGGGAAATTCTACTTTATAAAAAAAATTAAAACGAACTATTCGTGACAGTTGTTTTATGTAAAAAAAAATATTCCTTATTACATACTTGCATATCACCTTTTCAAATTTTGAAACAGTTTTGTTTTAAATATTAATTTTGATAGAGATGCATACAATATTAACCTAACACTCACAGTGAAGATAAAAGTATCTCTAATCTCTTAATCTGTTAAGTCATTTGGGAGGCGGTGAGAAAAATGGATTTTCGGACTCACCTAACATTTCGACAAAACTGTCACAGACATTTTAATCAATAACAAGACTTATTAATGGAAAAACATCTCTGGAATTTTGTTTTGACACCTGATTTTTATTCCTACACAGTTACTTTAAATATTGTTTATCTTATCATTTCGCTCAAACCATTGTAGAACAATATCTTTCGTTTTCTTGGATGTAGAACATCTCTTTCGTTTTCTTGGATGTAATGTGATAAGTAAGAACTGTCTCTAAATCACATCCTTTTGAAGTTGATCTGAAGAATATATATAGTACATTCTATACGTAGCACTGATAAAAAAAATTTGTCTAATTGTATTTATTGTCCTGGAATCTGTTTTGTTCACTATGAAGTTGTTTATGTTTTTTATATCATGATTACCTATTCTACTATAAATGAAAAGCCACACTGTGACATAAATTTGCGCTTTATACACCAACCGTGGTGAACACGCCAGCAATGGGATTTCAATAGCTAAAATTTACACCTACAGTGGAACTACATCCAAGATGCTAAACAGACTACGGATTCTGCTAGACAAACTATGGATTCTCCCAAAATGTCAGTTGGAATATTGCACTAGAAGCTCGTGTAATTTTATTGTGAATGCACTATGAAATTCCCCGACGAAATAAGGAGACGCCGTGTAGTTCATTTCATTAAATACCTAAAGTTAAACACTTGTTTCATTAGCCCTCTGACCATACATCGACATGACACATACAATATCATACAATTTTTTATACCATGATTACCTATTCTACTATACATGAAAAGCCTATGATATAAATTTTAGCTTTACACACCAACCGTGGTGAACACGTCAGCAATGGGATTTCAGTAGTTAAACTTTACACCTACGGCGGAACTACATCCAAGTTGACCTTTGGTGACGTCGACCTGAATGCGAACTTGTCTAAATTTATCGCACATCGCCTCGCGAAGAGTAAGATGAAAGTGGAAATTATTTTATACGTTTTTAAATGAGTTTACCCCATAAAATACCAAAAATTAACAAACATGCATTGTATCATTTTAATAAAGCATCCATAACTCGTTATTATGCTATTAAAGTGAAAAAGGCCCCGTTTCATTTCCAATTTCGTTTCGGCGATAAAATTGACAGCGGAGGTACCGCCCACCGATGCTTGTGTAAACAAAAAATAGTTTCTCACGTATGTACGTCTGGTGCTTAGTAAACTGAGAAAAAATAATAGCGTCTCTTAATAATCTGACGATCATGGTATAAATAAAATATACCCAAAGTAGCTTGGTGTACCAAATGTTCACCACTCGTGGTGAAGTGTGTTAACCGCGCGCCGAAGGCTCGCGGTTAACGCCACTTCACCATTCGTGGTGAACATTTGGTACACAAAGCTACTGTGGGTATATTCTATATGTACATATTTATTGTTCATTTGTATTGTTTAATGCACAAAACCACAATCCAGTAATTTCTCTAAACCCGCCCACTGCCCCATTTGCTCTAAAAGCCTTTTTTAGTATGAATTGTCATGGGGATTGATTTGGAAAAATACAGGCAAGCAGTGGGTAGCTACAACATTATTCGTCACAGTTCGCACAGTCATTCAATGAATAAAAACCCAAGGACAGGAAGTTATATCGCATGGGTGTTTGCCATGTGCATTTCTGGTCATAGTGGAGCGGGGCTGCTGGTTCTCCATAAGTTACTTATTTTATGTGGCGATATTGAGACAAATCCTGGACCAGGTAGTACCGACTCAGATTCACTCTTGATATTACACTATAATATTAATAGTATTAGGTTTAAGTTAGAAAGCCTTAAGGACGATTTGGAGGATTTTCATATTTTATGCTTCATTGAGACCCACATTGAAGAGGATATTAATTCTGATACAACTGAGATACCAGGATTTTCAACTCCAACTCAGCGAAACCGCGACCAATATGGGGGTGGTGTTGCAGTTTATTTCTCAAGCTAATAACATTATGTAAGAAAACATAACTTAGAATTTCAAGATGATATTTTATGGTTTGAGGTTGGAATTACAAATACGTTTCTTCTCTGTGTCACGTACAGATCTGAGAGATTTTGTGTGGCCGATTATTGGACAAAACTAGACGACTCATTAGAAACTACACTGATTATAAATTCATCTATAATACTCCTAGGAGACATGAATTGCGATTTACTGCAAGCAAGTGGACCCCTTCAATTAATTTTAACTAAACATAATCTCCAAAATGTGATAAATGGAGAGACTAGGATACGTCAGCTAAGAAGAACCCTGACTGATACTTTTATAATTAGCGACACGGTCGATGCTGTTCGCTCAGGAACCATGGAACTTGATATGTCAGATCACAAGGCAACATTCATGTACATTCGTTTTTCGCATTTAAGGGCAACAAGTACTACTAGAGTTGAGTGGAATTATACGAGGGCGGATATTGATAAACTAACTTCACCCATCTCGAAGGAGGGATGGGATGAAATCATATTAACTCCAGCTAATATAAACGTATCTGTGTGCCAGTTTGTGTCTACGCGTTTTTTGCGGTTAGCTGAATCATGTACTCCTCTTTCGGAGGTGACTGTACGTCCACATGATAAACCATCGTTTGACAGTGCAATTAGGAATGGAATGCGCATGATGGATCGTTTTCGGCGATGCGCATTGAAATTTAATACCATTGAATCCTGGAAGAAATATAGCACATCGAGGAAGAAAGTAAACAAAATGAAAAAACACGCCAAGCAAAGGTATTTTGATAAAATTGATGAACCCCTATCCATTAATCGGGAACCTAAACAGTTCTGGCATACAGTAAAGCAGTTTCTGAATAATTTTGCACCACAGTCGATAATAACGCCACTTGAGCGAATTAATGACGAGGGCCAAATGGAGATTGCAGTAAGTGACCCCGAAAAGGCGGATTTATTAAACAGAACATTTCTGGATAATAGCAATTTCGATGCATCAGATCATCAACTTCCTGCTTTCAAACGTAAGTGTCAGTCTGAATTGTCTACAATTAACATTACAGAAAATGAAATCTTTGACATTATACATCAACTTCAAATAAAAAAAGCCTGTGGTCATGACGAGGTTAGTCATAAATTATTAAAATTAACATGCACTACTATCAAGCAGTTCGTCTCCGAGTGTTGGGAGGAGAGAAGAAGCGCGGGAATAGGGGGAGGCAGTTGGTAGAACATGGGTAACCAAGGCCTTCTCATACGAGAACCGCGACAAATCAGCGGCCGGCCGAAGTGTTATTATTATTATTATATGTAAGCCATTTTACAATGTTATTTAATAAATTTCTGGAATGTTCTGTTTTTCATGCTGAGTGGAAGCTTGCAAATGTGATACCACTATTTAAGAAAGGTGATAAATATGATGCCAATAATTACAGACCCGTTTCTCTCTCTTAAGCTGCCTCGGCAAACTGTTGGAACGAGTGGTATTTAAAGAGATTTATGAATATTTTGACAGGAATGAGCTCTTCTATAAACTTCAAACAGGTTTTATACCTCAGAATACTACAGTCTATCAGCTGCTCGAGATATACCACAGCTTATGCGTCTCAGTTGATAACAGGCAATTTACTTGTGGTGTTTTCTGCGATATCGCTAAAGCTTTTGATAGAGTCTGGCATCCTGGCATAATTTTCAAGCTGAAACAGTATGGTATATCTGGCGGATTATTAAAATGTTTTCACAGTTATTTGTCAAAAAGAAAACAAAGAGTTCGGATCAACTCAAGTCTTTCTCAGTACCGAAATGTGTTATGTGGCGTCCCACAGGGTTTCGTTCTAGGTCCTTTCTTGTTTTTAGTTTACATAAATGGCATTGCCGATAAACTAGAATGTGTCAGCAGATTATTTGCAGACGACACTTGTTGGACCCAAACCGAACAGTTAACGGCACTTTTGGTAACAGAGTTGATTGCTGATATTGAAAAAGTGATAGAGTGGTTAGATACATGGCTTGTAAAGTTTAATGCCGATAAGACAAAAGTGATACTATTTACTCTGTGTTATTTATCCTGATATAACCTTTCTCGGATCACCACTTCACTTTGTAGAAGAGCAACGGCATCTAGGTCTAACTCTTCAGTCAAATCTCGGCTGGGAAAAACAGATAGATAAGGTTTGCAATCATGCCTACTTGAGACTGTCTCAATTAAGAAAGCTAAAATTTATTCTAAGCCGCACAACTCTGCAGCAAATGTATATTTCATTTATCCTCCCCATTTATGAATATGGCAGTGAAGTGTGGTCAGGGGCTCCCCAGTATCTAGTTAAGCGATTGGACGATATCCAGTATGATTCTGCCCGTATAGATCAGTTTCTAGAGAGCAGCTACTTCTTAAACTCGGATGGCAGTCTCTCGAAAAAGAAGAATGGTTAAACATATGAGCCGCTTTTATAAGATTGTTCATGGTCGTGTGCCTATATTTTTACAAGAGTTGTTGCTGCCGACAATTGGTGAATCGACCCCCTACAATCTAAGAATAGCCAGTGAATTTGTGCCATATGATTTAAGGACCGAGTTATTAAAAAGATCGTTTTTTCATGCGTGTGTACCTATCTGGAATAATTATCACGATAACATTAAAAATAGCCCGTCAGTTCATTTGTTCAGTACATGTAGTTCTATCTCAAGAAAAACGTATAAACCACCACCTCATTATACTCTTGGGAAAAGGAAAACTAATGTCTCACACTGTATCATCAGAAATGCATGTAGTGATCTCAATTCAGACAAATATGCCAATTATATTTCAGATCCTACAGAATGAACTTGTGGGTATGGAAATGAGGATGCAAACCACTTCTTCTTTTCCTGCCCATATTATGCTGATATACGAGCTATGCTTTGGCAGACCCTGACAAGATTTCGAGTTCAGAGAGTTGAACAAATTTTATACAGAGAGGCAAGTTTATAAAATGTAAAGATTGAGATCATTTTTGGCAGTTCATCGTTTTATATCAGATTCGAAGAGTTTTAATATATAGAATATAGCAAATAAATTATCGCGCCTTCCAAAATAAATTATTTTTTTATCCATACCATTACATTTATGAAATACAGTTGTGAAAGAGTTCAACGTTAGTTGCAGGACTCAGAGGTTCAGAGTTAGTTGCAGATGGCTCACCCGAAAAAGGGCATTATTATTATTATTATTATTATTATTATTATTATTATTATATTATTATTATTATTATTATTATTATTATTATTATTATTATTACGTCACTGTGCGGTAAGGTAAGAGAAAACTTGATTGTGGTAATTTATAATTCAAATTCTACATTTTTCTGTGTTTTGTTCTTTTTTGTTCTTTTTGTTCTCTTCTTGGTTTTTTGTCTTTTATTTTCGAATTGTATTTTATATTTATTTAAGAAATAACTGTAGTTTTCCTTCGGTTTATGCGATATAAACCGAAAATTTTCAGCACAAGCTTCATAACTCGCGTAGCGAGTTATGATTAAGCTTGTGCACAAGCTACATAACTCGCGTAGCGAGTTATGATTAAGCTTGTGCTGAAAATATTCGGTTTATATAGCATAAACCGAAGGAAAACAACAGTTATTTCTTATAATTTAAACTGGCTGTAATATTAAAATATAAAAACTATGTGTTCGTGAACGAAAAACTTTTAATTCTCGCAAAAGACAACAGTCAAACTCAGGAAAGGGTGCCACAAACAGGTCACGTCAATCATTGTCAAATTGTTTGTTGTTTTGATTTTCGATCGCAGACGACAGATATTTAGCAAGTCACGTAACAATATCATTAAAAACATTTTTTTAAGTTCCCCCAAAATCATGTTTGGATGTATGATCTTTTATTCGTCTCCCACTTCGGTATATTTTATTAAATTCAATTGTTCCCGAGAAATTATCATTATATTCTCGCTGCCTGGAGGCGATGAAAAATCGATCATTGATCTTTGTTTACAAGCTTGTTATCCATCTATCAGTCTGTCGTCACGTCCTCACGATAACAGTTGGATTGAGGGGGCAGGGCTTCCAGAGTCTTCAAAGTTGGATCGGGTGTGCGAACGTGTAGACAATTCCAAATCATTACGTGATTTGGTTTATACGATTTTGACGACTTTCACGCTGTATGCTTTCAACCAATCAAACGCAGAGGCGGGGCAAATGATTAAATTATAGTACTGTGATCTATCTCTATTAGAATGTTATGTTTATGTACAGGGAGAGGAGAGTTGCTAAGTGGTGAGCACTTGTTCTCCAATCACTTTTTCAAATTAAATGCGAATAAAATATGTTTAAACTATGCATGCCCTTCGGTGACGTCGACCTAAATGCAAACTTGTCGAAATTTATCGCACGTCGCCTCGCGAAGAGTGAAATGAAAGTGGCAATTATTTACTACGTTTGTAAATGAGCTTACACCATAAAACACCAAAAATTAACAAACATGCATTGCCTCATGTTAATAAAGCATCCATGACTCGAAATAGTATGTTATTATGTTATTAAAATGAAAAACGGCCCTGTTTCTTTTTCTACTTCTTTTCGGTGATAAAATTGACAGCGGAAGTACCGCCCACCGTTGCTCATATAAACAAAAACAAATTTGCACGTTTGTTTGGCTGCTGCTCAGTAACATCGAGAAAAAATAATAGCAACTCTTAATAATCTGACGATCATGGTATAAATAAAATATACCCAAAGTAGCTTGGTGTACCAAATGTTCACCACTCGTGGTGAAGATTTGTTAACCGCGCGACGAAGGCTGTACTGGACAGGCTTTTTCGGAGGTCTCATCGTTCTTTTCTTGGAATAAACTAGCTCATCAATAGTTTCTGGTCGAAACGTAACTTTTGAGGTATGCGAAGACTGACACGTGACGAACGTTTACGTGCCGTTGGCATGTTGGAAGCTGCTAACAGACAGACTTCAGTGGCTCAACTTCTCAACGTTACTCAATCGGTGATTAGTAGGTTGTGGTCACGCTACCGTCAGACAGGCAATGTTGATGACAGACGTCGGTCAGGTCGTCCAGGGGCGACAACTACTAACAAGATCATTTCATCCGAATCGCAGCATTATGGACAGCAGCTGCACCGAGCGATAGATATGCGAGTCCGTAGTCAGACTAACCGCAATCCCCCACACAGCTGCAATTTGTACGCTCGACGACCTCGAATAATTCCACGTTTGACTGAACGTCACATTGCAGCAAGGCGTAATTGGTGTCAAGCCACGAACAGCAGCCAATGCCGGCTTCTGCTCTAGGTGGAAGGGGATGAACAGATGAACGGGGTGTATGTATGGTGAGTGCTTGAAGCTGTTCTGGAGTCGATGATATCGAAAAGTCCGAGAATGTGGTGTGATTTTGCAGTGTGACTAAAATAATAATAATAATTTTATAGCATTACATCCAAACGTGGTGTACAAAACTGCAAAATGCTGTCCGCAAATGGTACGATTTAACTGGTTGAAGGCTTTGTCTTTGGTAGTCTGAATTTGTTCATCGAAATTTGGTTATTACAAATTAGTGAAGGGTGCCCATAGGCAGTCTTCAATAATTTGTGATAAAACAATTTATATAAACCAAATATTATTTGCGTTTGAATATGAAAACTGAACAAGAAAAATGTTTGCTTTTCTTCTGGAATCCTCATTTTTGAAAGCCTTGATAGTGGCTTTCAGAACTAAACCAGTTAATACCAGACTTGAATGATTCTAGGGAGTCCATTTCTTTTAGACAGGTTGGGAGAGTATTCCATAGCTTTGGCCCGATAACGGCAAATGCCATATCGCCAGCCGCAGATTAAATTTATATGATGACCGAAGAGATCTCTGTGTGACTGATAAACAAATTAGACAAGTAGGGCTGTTCAGATTGGAGGCATTTAAAATTAAAAAGGAAAATTTTGAATGGAATTCTCTGCTGAATCGGAAGCCAGTGGAGATCTAAAAGGAGCGGTGTAATGTGGCAATACTCTCCAGACCTGGTGATGACACTTGTCGCACAATTTTGGATGTGCTGTACCTTTTCAGGAGTGGAGTTTTTAGAACCTCTCAAAGGAGAGTTACAATGCTCAAAACGACTAGTAGCAAAGGCGTGAACAGGTTGTTCTGGTGTTTTTGCGTCAATGAAAGTTCGAATTTTACTGATATTACGAAGATTAAAAAATTAACTTCGACAAATATGCTTATCCCTTTCAACACTGGCGTCCTGGGAGGTATCATTTCAGTCAATACTGTCAACGGCGAACTGGGCGAAACCATCCTGGTTTTTGGGGGGGGGGGGGGTTCAGAAATAATTTAAACCAACAGCTCTGTCGAGCTGTTTGATTAAAATATTGTCCAGCCTCGCTTCAGATGTTTTGCTCTCTATCTCGCCTGCCCGTCCACTATCAAATTTTTCTTCACACAAAATGTTATGCACACGGGGTTGAAAGGGTTATCCCTTCACCCAACGAATCGGCCACATCTGCCACCGTGATATGCAAATTCAGCAGCTGAAAAAATACTATTTTTCAAAATATTTCAGCAAAACCATATCATGTGACCCCTCTTTGGAACGAGCTCGTCGAGCTCGTTCCAGTGAGGGCCACATGATATGGTTTTGATGAAATTTTTTGAAAAAATTTAAAAAAATGATATTTAAAATAATATATTTTGATATCGACTGCGTTGGGTAAAGGGTTAACATGTTCATCAGATGTCAGGTTTTCATCCATCAAATAACCAAGATTATGGACTTGGCTGCTGAGGCAATCGATGAATCTTGAATACTAAGGGGCAGTTTGGATTTTGGGAGATGTGGTAGTTCCATGTGTATCCGTTCTGTCATGGTTCAGAATGTGGATATTTTCCGTCATCCATGCCTTGATGTCAAAAATTCATCGTTCGATTTTATCGCGCGCATCGTACTCTATGCCATGAGTGAAACTGCTGTCTGTTTCAATCCCTCCCCCCTCCCCTCCCCGGCGTACATAAACACGGGAACAATACAAAATCAAGAAATCAAGAAAATATCTTTTAGTTTCCACATCCTGATTACTTGTAATATATTTAACTTCATCGCCGTCACGTTTCTGTGATTGAAAATTATAGGAAATGATTTTTTAATTCTCAAGGGGAATTTGTGTGCGTTTTCGGAAGAGCGTCAACTTTGCAACAACGCACAAGTGACGTAACTGGGGCAGTCCATTTGAGAACAGGTAAAATTTAAATACTCACGGCTGGCCTTTGCAGAAGGCGTGTTTTCGCAAAGTTGGAATATCAGTTTATCGTGATTATGGCTCGAAATAAAACTCTACTCTTGTTCAAAACTCGCTAGTGAATTAGTGAATAAATAAAATATATTTGTATTGCAGTTGTGGCGCAAAATATTTAATTAATACTTGCCGTACCAGTATTCCATATCTGTCATGCCTTGCCGCAATCAGCCCTCAGTAATCGGGTACACAAAACTTACTAATGTGGGCCAATGGAACCCAACCCAAATCGTTCACGTATGCCATCTAACCTATCACCAGATCCTGTCGTTCCATAGTCAAGGTTATTTCAACTTGTTAAAACAATTGAATCTGGTTGATTTTTTGCTGTTCTTTTTTCCCTATAATTCTCTACCTTTGAGCCTTAAGAGTGTCTGTGATGAGAGCCCTGCGAGGACCTTTTGGGTGGGGGAAAGTCAACGAGGGGATTAGGGCCGTTGATGGGATCCCCTGTCTGTATAGCGGAAACCCTGGACATGGGTACAGGCGAAACCATCACCGTGTGAAAACGATAACCATTGGCGAAAACGACAGAAAACTTGCGCCTGGCGAAAACGGAACCAAACCAAATCTTGGCGAAAGAAGAAAAACACTATGTAACAAGATCAAATATTCAATTTTCCTCAGATCGTCGTTTTGATTTTGTCTCACATATATACAATAGTATCGAATACTGTTGTGAAGTGGGCCCACAGAGGTTAATCAAGCTCGAAAGAAGAGCTATAGCTTTTCCATGAAAATTATAGAAGAAACAGGACAGTTTTCTTTCTATTAGCCGATATTCGTAGAACTGGATAAACTCACAATCAGAGTTTACATGTAGACATACTGTGACCTACACTCCGACTGACCTACACTCGGTGGAAGAACTGATCAGAGATAACGCCGGAAGTAGAGTCTTATTTGTTAAATATCACGGGTGGAAATCTCGGAACTGGTAATATTTGAACTGTCACAGCTGTCATCAACCCATAAATCACAATCCCAGAACAAACGGGCATCATATAATGCTGAAGTTGCAGAATTGTAAATTCTACCACACAATTCCCCCGGTTAACAGAACTACGGCGGAATGTGTTTGTGGAACAACCACTCCATAGACTGCATCAGATTGCCGACAGTATCCATGGCAGTATAAGTGTCTAACAATGGTGAATGCCACGTCACGGGGGCTTTCCCTAACTATTCCGCTGACTGGTAGTCGCGTGATCAGGTTTGGCATCAAAAATCTAGTGGATATAAGCACCGATTTCTGGATGTTTAGAAAGTAGTTTTCTCTGGGCTCCCGACGAGCAGTTACCTACCTACAAGAAGTAAGATGGATGCCGCCACTGTTGCTATAAGGTACGAACTTTGACAACATTGTAAATTTTACTTTATGCCAGAGATAACGATGGCAGTTGAGTTTTATTTGTTAATAAAAATCGTAGATAACTGGTAAACTGGTCTTCGTTGTGCTGTACACGACAAGTTCGTGAGGTAACCAACCTGAACCCAGAATCTGGAGCCTGTGTCTGATATCGTCTGATAAGGAATCACAAAACGCCACTGGCTGATGGGACTTCGCGGTTGATGAGGCTCCGAAGTTCTCTCAGTAATCACAACGCTTGGAGTCAGAATTTACGATCGCAGATCGATAGGTTTTTTACTTAATTCCGTAACAATATGAACACAATATGCACAAGATATTACACATTTGGGCACGAGTTATTCTCGTTAATACATTGTACAACAACAACATTTGCACATATACATGTGCATACTGAATCGGCGCAAGGCAAATGAAAATACTTGTGGAGGGAGCAATTCATTAAGAGTAAACCCGGGCCCGTTACTTTCGGTTTGGCCCAGGAGTCCAGATTTCTTGGGTTTGGACTGCCCCAGTCCAAACATCGCCTAAAAGACCCTGTTTTAATTTTTTGCCTTGGCACGTCCTTTGACTTCGGACTCCACCACCAAGTTTCTGATTTCTGCGCCAATAATAAAGAAGGGGAATGTATCGTGAATCCGGGTTGGATAGATTCCAGGGCCAGGGAGAGGGTGGTGCCCTGAATTGGGGGAGGGGTATTCTTGCTTTTAATGTTTAGAAATCATTGCTAAACAACAAGAAATCCATTTAAGAAAGCTGTGAGGTGAGATATATCCTCTCATTTTTAACTGCTCAATTTTCAACAAATTCAACCTAAAATGCATTCGCAATCTTAGTCTAAATACTCAGTTTCAAAACAAACACACAGAAAAGGGCAGAATGAAATGAATTAAATACTGGTGCCGTTTTCGCTATCCGAACTGGTACCGTTTTGCCAGCATAATTGGCGCCGTTCTCGCCACCATCAATTGGTGCCATTTTTGCTCACTTGATGCCTTTTGCTCCAGTTGCCGTTTTCGCTCTAACCCGACGCAAGTCAAAGTATCAAATCTACATTTAAGAAAATATGTACAGTATGTGGAGAGTGGATTGTAACTAAATCACCCGCGGAGTGGAGTTATCGCCCAAACTATAACTTTCAAATTTTGTATATATCGACTAAAAACACGAGCAATGTTTCAGCCAATGGACCTCCGGGTTTAACCCGGAGGTTCATTGGCTGAAACTTTGCTTGTGCTTGTTATGCTTTGCAACAAGTTTGCAATTATTGCTTGGGTGGAATCTCCACTCTGCGGGTGATTTAGTGATAATACACTCTCCACGTACTGTAACTAATAGGAGAAGAGAATTTATACCTTCGAATCAAATCCTGACGAATATGTAATCACTACAAAGTCTATTGAAAATTGTAGGTTGGAGGGGGTAGGGGGAGTCACGAATACGTCACTACGCGATCACGCTGTCACCCACCCCCCCCCCCTCTCTCTCTCTCTCTCTCTCTCTCTCTCTCTCTCTCTCTCTCTCTCTCTCTCTCTCTCTTAGCAGGCATCTGATCAATCTTCTGAGGGAGAAATCACTCGGCAAAGCTGATCAGAGAATTTATATAATATTAATCATATTCGAGTTCTCCGATTATACCCAACACAGGCTACGTAGGCCAACGGACCAACTTTTTTCCATGGGGTGGGGGGGGGGGGAGGTGGAAGATTTTTGCCCGACAAAATGATGCCACAGGCATCAGCTAGGTGCGTAGCCCTGTGGTCGGTATTCGTGGGCGTGTCTCCACCTACTGTTAGGGCCCAGGGGAACCATCGCCGGGAAAGGTTTAAAAAATCTGATCCGCTTGAAAGAAAAGAAGACCGCCTTTTGTAGAGGTCCTGGATGAATGTGTTCGAACAGCCTCGTCAGGTATCAAACAACTGGAATAAAACAATATAATATGATTCTCAGGACTCAGCGGAAGTAAATTTTGTAATGTTAAGCCTGTGAGTCCATGGCATTAGAGAATCGAACCCTATAAATGAATGAGGCTTTGACACTTTATATGTTGGTCGATATACTATTAATAACAATTTGTCTGGCCGCTGATTTGCTGTGGTTCTCACGTGAGAAGGTCTTTGTTACCCATGTGCTTTCAACTTCCTCCCGATTCCCATGCATCCTTCCTCCTAATACTGAGACGAACTGCCTGAAGACACCCCTGTACACCTTTTCTTCACAATCCCTCCGATAAGCATACTGACTATCGCCTTTGTGTCTACCACTAACCACATGTCCTTCATTATCCCATCTCACTTCCACATTATGCTACGCCCAGTGAATCTTATTCTGGTAGACTGGGACTTTGTACGTCGTAATATAATAAAAAGTATTCCAAGGTCACCTCTGCGCACAAGTTACGCATTTGACTCTCCGTTCCAGCGTCTTTCCCAATTTCCCCCTAATCACCAGTGATCGTGACCTTTGCTTGAACAACAACTCTGGCGGGTTTTTTTACCTTGGATTGTCTCCACTTCTAAGTTCGACATATCTTTTGGATAGTTCCCTTCAATTTCTACCTACACTGCAGTTAATGACAATTAAATTTTCAAGAACCCTAAGCTATGAATTATGATCTCGACTGTCTAATATTTCAGCATGCCTGCGTTACTTCCACTGGGTCCAGTGGAGGTTCAAGAGTGCCCCCCACCCCACCCCACCCCCGGATATACTTAACCCTTTACCCAACAAATCGCCCGCATCCGCCCGCGTAATACGCAAATTCAGCATTTGAAAAAATATTATTTTTTAAAAAATGTCAACAAAACCACATCATGTGACCCCTCGTTGGAACGAGCTCGTTCCAACGAGGGGTCACATGATATGGTTTTGTTGAAATTTTTTGAAAAATTAAAAAAAATTATATTTAAAATAATAAATTTTGATATCGTCTGCGTTGGGTAAAGGGTTAAGCAAGGGGCGCCATGTATGCCGAAAGCATATCCGAAGGCCTGAGGAGGGATGCTTATAGAATTATAGGAGGGAGTGTCGCCTTTGATTGTAAGAAATCAACTCCCGAGGGCTTTTTGGTCACTTAATAAACTATATGTCTGCATTCAGCTTGCCCACATTTTTCAGTAGGTGGGTAGATAGTATGAGTTTTTTTAATAAAATTAGTCCGTAACTGGAGCTTTCAGCCACTTGGCCTTTTTCAATGATTTTATATAAATGCACACTACATAATGCGGGTGGACTTCCGGAAATACAATTAACATTAGCGTCATGCGTGATGTAGTTAATATTTTTTCATAATCGTTCATAAAACCCAAGATATCGATCGCTTCTATTACATGTGGAACGGCAGTCCCCACCTTTCCAATTGGAATGGACACTTATTTATAAATTCGATAATTTGTTCACGAGGCGCCTGCAGCTTTAGAGCGCACATTGTTAATATGGTAAATTTTCTAGATACGACCCTGTCAGACATGCATTCATGGCCATAACATGAAACATCAGTGATGCTCCAAATCCCGAAACCAAAACTAAATGCCAGATGACACTTCACTATTAATTCTATTATCACCTGATACTTGATAAGCATACATGTCTATGCATTAGAACCAATTGACACACCTGTGAGTACAGTTTTACATTTTAATTAATTATTTATTTATTAAGGTTTAATAACACTTCAACAACCAAGGTTATATCGTGTAGGTGACAGTTTTACGGGTGGAGGAAGCCGGAGTGCCCAGAGAGAACCACCGAGCAACGACGAGCAGCTGTCAGCTCCCCAACATCGTAACTCCGTACTGCAGGGCAGACAGGGTTAGATTGCTTGAAGACATGCGCACCATCGACGTGCAGTACGCCTTAGTACATGGCGTCATCGTGGCCCCATGTGGACAATCGGGGTTACAGTTAAAACTAGAAGTCCTGTTATGAAATAGCACGTCGATCTGCGCGTTAATCTACGCGTTTTGACCATCGTAATGCCAATAAATTCTGCACATATGGCTTGTGCACAAGCAATGTTTCAGCCAAGGGACCTCCGGGTAACCCGGAGATCCATTGGCTGAAACATTGCCTGTGTTTGCTATGAGTAACCAGAAGAACCTGCCATGCTTTGGATGCCATTCGATATGGCAACTACGCGCAATTACTACGCGCAATTAAGCCTAGATAAGCGCACTGTTCGTGACAGGACTTCTAGTTTTAACTGTAAGTGCCTTGCCCAATTACATTTTATTTCCACAACGCTGATTATAGCATTGTTCTGAATGTGTATCGTCAAAATAACGATAGATTTGGCAGGCGGTGAAAAGACTGGGCATGATGAAATCAATTGATGAGTGACTATTTGAGTGAAACCTCCCTTGCCTTTGGTGCTGCAAAATCTTCAATCAATTTGTCCATGTCAAGTCGTTCAATCTCCGATGACTCAATTGCTTTCATCACGCGGCTGCCTAATATGTCGCGGCACACAGTGGCTCTGAGATTGGGTTTTATTAGAATGAAGAATCTCTATTATTAAACTGTGGACACTCCCTGTTAGATTGTTTCACTCTAGAATTCAAATTAAAAAATTGGCCATTTTGGCCGGCGTCACGCAGCACGTGCCGTGTGGCCTGTTAGTGAAGCTAAGCGCACATGTTTGCGGTTGCGGCAACAGATCTTGGGTCCGATGTGTTATTTTTACCTGATGCGCTTGTTGGAGAGAAAACTGATATAGGATCTCATTGGCATCGACAGATGTGGGCGGTTGCGAACGAAACTGAATTTTCCGTTGCGAATCCAATAGGAATCGGGCAGAAAATGTCGGTATTGGCATCCGAACGGCGAGGCTCATAGGCCAATATAAAAATACGCCTAAAATAGGCCAATAGTTGGCAGTCTTCTTTCTTCGTTTTCTTCTCTCAATTGTTTGGCTGTTTCATCTCTTTTCAAGGGGGAGGCTCTGCTACCCCGCCCCCCTGGGTCCACTCCAGACCACTCCCAGTGGGTGGAGCAAAATATTCTACGCCTCGCGAGATCCATTTTCTGGTTTCTGTATTTTATGACGGCTTATCCACTGTGAGTTGGGTTTTTTTCTGTGGAGGGAGGGGTCTTCCTTCCGTGGAGCCCCACTCTCGCGACAACAAACGAGCACGTCATCGAAGAACGTAACTTTTCTACGGCATGACAGGACACGAACATACTTAATCTAATTCAGCTATACTATGATTATAGCTGAATTTCCTGGACCTAGAGGGGTGGCAACCTCTCCTTCCTCGTCCCATACACCCATGGATCTTAGAACAAATTCAAATAAATAAATATCTATCTATCTATCTATCTATCTATCTATCTATCTATATCTATCTATCTATCTATCTATCTATCTATCTATCTATCTATCTATCTATCTATCTATCTATCTATCTATCTAATGACCTCCCGTCTATTAATGATATAAAGTAGTTCCGATGTAACCGTTTAACTTTCTCCCTACATTCTACCCCACCCAAGAGGATAAAATCTCGTGTGTTTCCCCTCCCAAAGTATAAAAAACATTTGCTTTTTAAAAAAAAAGCTTATTTTCTAGCTCCCAAGATGGGTGGAAGATAAAAAAGATACACGCGACCCACGGCGGTATACCTCACCCGCACCTCCACCCCTCTCGCCATGTGTCGTTGGATTCGTTTTATTTTTACTTGCTTCATATTCGAGGTTTTTGTTTATAAAGTTCAAAATTTGAGCCTTTCTTCACTTCTTTAATCGAGCCGTTGTAACTTTTCCTCTTAGGAATGTGAAAGAGAGATAATACACACATTCTGAAAATAGTACTTACGGTAAGATTTACGAGCGTAAAATGAACCTACCCTCGCGAAGTATATTACAATTGTTTTTTTCTAACAATGATTTGAATGGTATTAACCCTTTACCCAACGAATCGCCCACATCCGCCCGCGTAATATGCAAATTTAGCATCTGAAAAAATAAATAATGAGGGGTCACATGATATGGTTTTGTTGAAATTTTTTGAAAAATGTTAAAAAATGATTTTTCAAATAATAAATTTTGATATCGTCTGCATTAAAGGGTAAAGGGTTAAACGCTGACGACCCCAACAAACACATGTAAAATACAAACACAAATTACTTTGGCGAAGTCTGAGTTTAATGTTATTGAACTGGTTCGGACGTGGGAGGGTGCCGTTGGTCGAAACATGTCACGTCTTGAATAGCCAGGTTAATCTTTTGAAACTTAGTTCAAGTTATACGTATGCGCGGTCCAGATTTCAAAGAGTATGGGCTATAAATTCACTGACAATGAAAAATTGGAATGTGTGTCTATGTGCCACAAGGAGAGGTGGAGTGCATTTTTCGGGAGCATGGTGTAGACAGTCAGCGATGCCTGAACGAGGACCTGCCTCCAGGTAACCCAACCCCAGACTGTCTTGAATCTGTTTCTTTGCAAGACATATATGCGATAAACCAAAGATAATAGCCCATTTTCCCCAAACTTGATTTCAATGCGATTCGTCTGACTTAATTATTTTATTGTACTAAGTTCAATGGCAGGATAATGCCGGAGTGAACTTCGGGTGGTGGTGGTGGTGGTGGTGGTGTGTGTGTGAGGGGGGAGGGGGGGGCATCACCCAAAGTCCACTCAGAGTTTTGTGAGAAACGTTTTGGCTCTTGGCTCAAGGGGAATTTTGTTTTAGGCCTCTTGTTGGTAAATTTGGCGAGATGGAAGTAAAAGCTGGTATTCTGGTCGAAACATACTTTAGAGCTTGATGCGTCGGATGCAAAAACGGTACATGGCGGTGCGTTGGCTCAGTTTGTAGAAGTGCAGGCTGCAAGCCGAGACAACATCGGTTCGAATCCCACCTGCGGCAACCGCGTTGTGTCCTTCGGCAAGACACTTTACCCCCATTGCCCACGTGTGGGCACAGTGGCATTTTGTACTAAGGCAGATGGCGTTCTGCTCGTCGATGGTGCACTTGTCTTCAACCAATGCCTGTGTGAAGTTAGTATGCTGGGGAGCTGACAGTTGTTCACCGTTGCTCGGTGGTTCTCTCCGGGTACTCCGGCTTCCTTCACCCGCAAAACTGTCGTGGTCATGATTAGCCATTTTGCAGAAATATGTGGCCTTAAACACCAGTAATTATTAACTAACTAAAAACGGTGTGCCCACATGATTTGGTTGTTCAATCAGAAATCAGTCGAAATCAGTGTTTTGGTCTGGTGAAAAATATGGGGTTTATTCCCACAACAACCGGCGATGAACTTCGACCCAACAAAAGAATTTTTCTCGGAAAAGGAATTTTATGCATAAAAAAGAAAAAACTAATTCTTTCACAGTTCTGCTTTTGTGCACAATGTTTTTAAAGCTGTTACAAAATTTATCGGTGTGAACTTCAAAATTTTATTTAGAAAGCCTCTACGGTTATTTTTCGTCGTATTTCATTTATTTTACAGAAACGGTCATCACTTTGTGGTCGTAAGTTTTACTTGGGTCCGGATGTCGTAACAAACATACCGATGTTGTGGAACGGTTCAGATTTATGTTTGATCTGTATCCAAGTCCAGCAAAACACAACTGCTCGCAACAACCTCGAAACCCTCATGTGAAAATAGATTGTGCTATCCGTCACGTCATTGGTAAACAAACATGTCGGCTGCTGACGTTATATAACAACAACGGTGAGCTTTTGGGAGAAATGAAGGGAAAATGAAGACCTACCGATAAGGTAGTAAGGCGAAAATTTGCTCGTTCACATAATCTTCAATTTGAGTGGTTGTTTATAACTGAATAACAAACAGAACGGGAGATAGGTGACATAGTCTAAAGCACGACCCATTGAAACAGACAGTTATATCCAACTGGGTGTCATCAACGTAAAACTGAAAAGCAAGACCATGACTCCAGATAATTTCACCAATGCTGAGAACATAAATACTGTAGAATAATGGGTCGCTGCATCATGAAGAGGGTTGTGAACCGTGATGTGGGAGATGTTGCCCATGTTGGACTTGGGTGACAGGGGATTGACCATCCTATGACGTTGCACTTGTTTTGCAAGTGATGACGGCCATTTGTGTTATCGAAATGGTTAACCCTTTAACTAACACTAAAGGCAGACGACACTTACAAACAACATTCTTGAATAACTAAATATTGTCATTTTTGCGCCAGAAACATACCTTATGACCTCCTCATTGGGACGAGCTCAATGAGCTCGTTCCAATGAGGGTCATAAGCTATGTTTTGAGACAAAAATGAAAAATATATTGAAAATTGAATGCCGCTAACCGGCTTTGGTCGTTACGTTGGGTGTTGTGTTAATGTCATCCGAATGAAATACTGGTCATCCACTTGAAATGCTTCTGTAGTTTCCTGCCAGGCTTCGCCATTTTTTCTCTCAAAAAGAAAACGATCTTGATAAATTGTTGCCGGGTGTCATCCTTGTTTCCGTTTTCTAGTTTATAATTTCTATTTCGCATATGAACTTGTATGGGTGCTAATATTTGTGTCTCCAAATGTTGAATTGTTTAACCCTTTGCCCAGTTTAACGGGAAAAACCGGCCAGCGCTATTCACAAAAATCGCCAATTAATTTTCATTATTTTTTCATTTGTCGTCTCAAAAACAGAGGTTATGACCCCTCTTTGGAACGAGCTCGTCGAGACAAAAAATTTAAAAAGTTAGTTATTCAAGAATTGTATTGCAAGTGTTGTTTGCTTTTTTCATGTCAGGTAAATGGTTAACAGACATCAAAAACATATTCCTCCATTGGGAATTAGAACTAAACCCCATATGGATTACGCCACACTTGCATCTGATTCGATTGAAGAGAACCGCTAACTGCATAGTTCTCCATAGCATCTTAAAAAATATACTGTTATTTTGGATATTGCTTCTTCCAAAAAATCCAAGGCAGATTCTTTGCATTCCAAAGTTACGTTGGGTGTAGGGTTAATGACATCCAAATGAAATACTGATCATCCACTTGAAATGTTTCTGTTGCTTCCTGCCAGGCTTCGCCATTTTCACTCTCAAAAAGAAAACCTGATCTTGATAAATTGTTTCCGGGTGTCATCCTTGTTCCGCTTTCTATTTTTCAATTTTATTTCGCATGTGAAAAAGTATGGGTGCTAATATTGTCGTCTCCAAATATTTAATTGTTTACCAGACATGAAAAACATATTCCTCCATTGGGAATTAGAACTAAACCCCATATGGATTACATCACACTTGCATCTGATTCGATATAGAGAACCGCTAACAACATAGTTCTCCATGGCATCTTAAAAATATACTGTTATTTTGGATCTTGCTTCTTCCAAAAAATCCAAGGCAAATTCTTTGCTTTCCAAAGAAACAATAGTGCATATGAAAGGGTCCACACAGATGGATTTAACCCTTTACCCAACGAATCGGCCGCATCCGCCCGCGTAATATGCAAATTCAGCAGTTGAAAAAAATATTATTTTTAAAAAAATTTCAACAAAACCATATCATGTGACCCCCTCGTTGGAACGAGCTCGTTCCAACGAGGGGTCACATGATATGGTTTTGTTGAAATTTTTTGAAAAATTTGAAAAAATGATATTTAAAATAATAAATTTTGATATTGTCTGCGTTGGGTAAAGGGTTAAAGACGCTAGCAAAGTATCAGCGGCTGATGTTCCCTATGATTACATTAGAACACCAAATGAAAGGTCAATTTTCACAGCTGAAGTTAAAGCTGTAAAATTTACGCTTGAAAACATCGCGAATGTGCAAGAAAAGAAGTCGATTACCTTTTCGGACTCTCTTCCCTCTTTACAAGCTTTGCCCAAAGCCAGGTTGAAGAATCCTCTCATCTTTGAACTCAGTGAGATGTTGAATACTCTGTCTTATCAACGTGATTCGTGTGTTGCCGGTTACCTGGACAGGTTGGTAACACCAGAGCAGACAGTGCAGTGAAACGGGCTTTAAACAAGCCTATCACTGACGTTCAAATTCCTTCCAGTGATCACAAGCCACATTTTGGTAGATACATCAAATTTATGTGGGAGGCGGGGTGGGATGTGGCAAGAAATACAATGTAAGAAGTTTCATCGCTTCCGACTAGATCTTTTTATCATTACTCGTTATTGGTCTGAAAATAAGCAGTCTGACATTTGCAGAATGAGGTCCCCAGAGGGTGAATTTGATGATGCTATCCCATACAGTGGGCCAATTTATCCTCTGTGTACCTCTTTCTGTTTAGTTTTGAGACTCTGATTCAGACTGAGGTTCACAGAGGGTAAATGTAGTGATACTTCCCTGCCGTGCAGGGTAGCATCACTAAATTCACCCTCTGGGGACCTCATTTTGCAGATGACAGTCTGCTTATTTTCTGGCTTGTCCAATAACCTTTGTAGAAAGGATCAAGAAATATTAGCACGATGTTACATTGGTCATACAAGACTAGCAAATTCCTTTTTGTCAGAGAGCACGATGCGACCAGAGTGTGTTCCATGCCAACATATGTTGACAGTGGAGCACATACTTTTACATTGTACTGATTTTAGTCATGCCAGGGGACAGTGTTTATCATATGCCTTCTCCGATTTCTAGGCCTATTACCGTTTCATATTTCAATAAATATTAATTAGTGCTTCGTAACACCTTCAGTTGATTTGATTCGTCAATTTCAAAAGTACGCTTTCTGATTGGTTATCACCGACAGGATCTTCGTCAAATTGAGGCGGTTATGACGTATGACTGCGTGCAGCTGTGGCGCGTCACCGTCCAATGCATTACGTTCAAGGTAAAATTCCATTCTTTAACCCTTTTTCTATCTAAAACGTGTGTCTTTTGTTAACCCTGGTGTAATGACATGATAAACAGAATATGAAATTCGAGATTTGGCCACACTATATTTATGAAACTCGTCTACGAATTTCCCGTTTTGCCGAGCCTCAGGCTCGGCAAAACGGAAAACTCTTAGACTCCTTTCATAAATATCGTAAGAGCAAAACACTCATTCCATATACTCTGTAGGATTTGTAAGAGAGATATTTTATCACACGAGCCCGCACAAAATTCCAGCAATTCATTAAGAAATCAACCTTTTTAGTAAATGTTTATTTTTTTTTATTCTTTTAAATTAGACTCTTCCTTCAAGTTTCAGATCATTAGATTGATTTATAAGGTATTCATTATACCAGTTTAGTACTAAAGTTTCATCACTCGTTACTGTTCACACTACTCCTGTCTTTGGCATTCTTTTGTAATCAACTATTTTCCTTCGTGATTGACAAACCCATGTTTCACTTTCTACCGTTTTCTCGCCACGATGTGGCAATAGTTGCTAATGCGGCGGCGTTAAGCACCAATAAACAAATAAGAAATATATGTGTGAGGCCACAGGGGTCTGGAAAACGTATAATATATATTATATATATAAAAAGAAAGGAAACAACTCTCGAAATTTGGAAACACACTCCAGCTGGAATCGAATGAATATATTACTTCTAACAATTATGATTGCAAAGATTTTAATCATGTCAGAAGGCAGCATTTTGCAGGACCTTTAAGAGATTAATCTATCTCTCTTTTCGGAAAGTAATCAACCTTTTTAAAATTGTTTTTAGTCTTTTGAACTAGACTCGTCAAGTATCAAATCATCAGGTTTTTTATTATCATCACTCACATTACTGTTCAAACCACCCCTACCTTTTACATTTCTATTCTAGTTATATCCTACTTTTATTCAGTTATTTTGTTTCATGATTGGTAATATGTTTCATTTTCTACCGTTTTCGCGCCACGGTATATCCTTAGCTGCATATAGGTGAGGAACGTGCGCAAATTAGTGAATGCAATGGATAAAGCGAGAGCGAACTCGAGTGACATAATACATGGTGCCAAGGTATCCACCCGCTGGGAAGTTGAACGAAATCAAAAACTACATAAGACGAATGTACCCTACCGCACTATGGAGAGTGGAATTGGGACCCCAACGGAAAATATCGCGGAAGTAGCCGAACACGATCTCCAAGAGTATGTAACTGAATCACCTTAGTTATATAAGAGATACCGCTGGTTTCATAAATAAATTATCCGAAGCTGGAGATATACCAACAAACGCTGTACTCTTTTGTTTCACCGTGTGCAAACGTTATCCACTGGTGCCTAGGAGAGAGGACATTAAAGCTTGATAGAGAGGCGCTAAATCCTCGAAAAGACCCCTTTGTTCCATCGGAGAATGGTATAGAAATGATAAGAACCGTTTCAGATAATAACAACTTTTCCCTGGGCGATAGACATTATATTCAGACAGAGGATGTTGCGATCGGATCACGCCTCGGATCAAGAATTGTGCGTGCGCGTACCTGCGGAAATGGGATGAGGCACTTGTGGAATACAAAAATAACCCACCCTTCTACAAGCGCTACACAGATGATGGTTTCGGTATCTGGACAGGCGATTCAGAAGAACTGAAAATTTTTGGAGAACATGCGAACTCGACCCACCCCAACATTACAGTAGAACTGAGATATGACAAGAAAAGCATCGAGTTTTTTTTACACCAACGTGAAAATAGAGAAAAGTATTATCATCAAAGATCTTTACCGTAAACCATCTGATAAAGACTCTATCTCTCAAAGAGGTCTAACCATCCCACTCATACGAAAGGATCTGTTGTATATGGTAGGGTCCTGCGAATATTCGAGATTCGATTCGATATCGATACCATACGTATGCTTCGAGATCGATCCCGAATCAGTCTCAGGATTCGATTTTTTCGAGTCTCTCGTACTAACTTCAATTTGTTACATTTCCAACAAAAGTAGGATAAAACTGTCATTAGAAAATTCATTCATGTAGGCTCAATTCCTTTTTATTTGAGTAATTGACAATGTTTAATTGTTAGGTAAGGTGTGAATTTGGCCCAGAACATTATCCATAGTTTTGGTTTTTGAAGGCTTAACTTGTTACTATTCACGTTCTTAAGAACGTGAATAGTAACAAGTTAGGCTTTTAAAAACTAAAACTATGGACAGTAGGCCTAGCTGTTTCAGCGACGGTGCTACAGAGAATATTTAGTTATTGGATGTTTTAGGTGTTCACTCCGTCGCGTAAGGGTCATCACAGTGTTCCGTAACTTCCGTTTGATGCAATATGAAATAACTTGTCTTTTAAGATTCGATTCGGGATTCGATTCGATGTCGATATCAGAGACACGATTCGATTCGAGATTCGATTCGAAAAGAAATTTGTGATTCGCAGATCCCTAGTATATGGACTGGGTGTTCACATGAAGATGATTTGTTCTCACAACGAGGACTATAAAAACATCGCTCTGATTCGTAGAAACAACGGCGAAAACGTGGATATAATGGACAATTCGAAGAAAAATAGCTTCTTGACTGACTCGATCGATCGGAATGATTGAAAAATAAGGAAAAGAAAAAGCAAGGAACTGAACAGGTAGCCTCTAGTGACCACGTTTTCGAAAGGACTTCCGGATCTTTCATGCAGAAGAAAGAAGCATATGAGAACGTTATACCAGTGAGTAAGAATGAAGGA
Source organism: Pictodentalium vernedei (assembly GCA_031216915.1). Lineage (NCBI taxonomy): Eukaryota > Metazoa > Mollusca > Scaphopoda > Dentaliida > Dentaliidae > Pictodentalium > Pictodentalium vernedei. The sequence continues at coordinate 86,438,312 of CM062297.1, read as the reverse complement.
AGTTTTTCCATACTCTTCACTCATTTCTTATCGAAGGGATAACAATCTTGTAGATGCATTGATGCACAGAGAGACTGCAAAAGCAACATGTTCGCCCCCTTCCCGTGCCAACGAATGTGAAATGTGTAACACCATAATCCGACAATAAATACACTCAGTAAGGGAATTCTCGAGCTTCAAACTGAAGACTAACACCAATTGTTGCATTAGGAATGTGGTGAATGCTTTAAATTACAGGGAATGTGACTGTGTTATATATGTACAGTTAAAACTAGAAGTCCTGTCATGAATAGTGCGCTTATCTAGGCTTAATTGCGCGCTGGAATTGCGCGCAATTGCCATATCGAATGGCATCCAAAGCACGGCAGGTTGTCTTGGTTACTCATAGCAAACACATGCAATGTTTCTGCCAATGGACCTCCGGGTTACCCGGAGGTCCATTGACTGAAACATTGCTTGTGCACAGGGCATATGTACAGAATTTGGTAGCTTTACTTGGGCCATAACGCGCACATTAACGCGCATATCAACGTGCTATGTGTGCGCATTTCATGACAGGACTTCTAGTTTTAACTGTAGATGAAACGGGTAGACAACTAAAGGAGAGGTTCAATGAACATCGCGACTCTAGGCTCCATCCGTACAAATCTGTGTATACATATTTTAATAGTGATGGCCACTCAGTGAAGGATATAGTTGTAGCAGTGTTGGAAACTCTATCTGGGATCCGCTGCTTGCGACTAGTAAAGGAGGACTGTTGGATCGGAAAGCTGGAGACGTAGTTTTGGAAAGGTTTCACTGACAGGCTTAATAGTATAAGTTATTGTGATGAATTGACGGTAACATGATCTGAGGTTTGCGATTCGGAGAGTGTGTTCAACCTCGATGCAAAGTCGAGGTTGAACAATTTCAGCATACGCTCCGAGCCGCAAACTTCAGACCATGTTACCGTCAATTCATCGACATAACGTATATGTTTCAATAAGACACTACCCATAGCCCCAAAACCTACATTGTGAAACACGACAGTCTTATTTACTAAACTTATGATCGTTAAAAAGTTGCCTTGTTCAAAGCAACTTTTAACAATCACAGGTTTAGTAAATAAACCTCTCGTGTAACCCACGACGGCACTGGATAAATAATCATTAAACCAGGTAAACTCATTCCATCTCAGTTCAAATCGTAAATCGGTTTATAATTTAAACAACACTTCATCCGGAACACCGTCTGCGGCACGATTGAAAAATTCAGAAAATTGAAGCGGCTTGCTAGTCACTCCGTTGATGAAGCAATTACGAAACGGGCAACGCCATTTCAAATATTTCGCGTGGTGACGTCAGTCGGTAACATTTGCTACAAGAGCCGTAAACAACAGAAACTACGACAGCTCTTATCCAATCAGAGGGCGAGGATTTTACTCTTGTTGGAACATTGTGGGCGCGACGTAAAACCAGAGGGACTATGGTGGGGCATATTACAACGTGAAGTTGACGTCAAATCAATTTACGTTCGCGATCGATTCAACGTTAGAACTGCCATTACAAATTGTAATTCACATTGAAAGCATGTAATCGATATTTTGTATTCATTTCCGCCTGAGGCTTTTGGCCGAAAACTATGGATATAAAAGAACCAATTCTTTATACTTTAATTCTAATACTAATCAATTCCTCACTGGACGAGATAGTCCTACTCTGTCAGAGTTTCCCTTGATGCGAAAAATTACGTTTTCAGTGCAGTTTTCAACAACATGACCAATAGTCGTAGATTTCCATACGAGCAAGATGACGAATAGAGGTACCGGCAGAGATAGTCGTTTTTTTTTATTAACAAACTTTGAAGTTTCACCTCTCTTCGTTCATTTTTAGTAAATATCACTTCCCATTAAAATCAAATTCAAGTAAACAAAAAATAATCCGTTCTTTCAATGTCCTTTTTTTAAAGTTATTTGGTTACCTGAGGCAATGGTCATATTGGACAAAAGCAACTCACACGGATCATTAATTAACGTTTGGTAATTTTTTCTGGTAAATTACCCATGGATTTCAGTCAGCATCTAATTTTTATTATTATGTAACCCACACGATTAAAAGACGAAATTTGCAATAAACCTTCTGGAATAACTAACAAACATTCACAATTTCCGTTTCTCGTGGAGCTCGTTCCAATAAGGCAGTCCTAAGCTTTGTTCTTACACCAGCGCAAAACGTACAAACGACGAAACGTGGAAACCTATGTATTTTTTTCTAATATTATACCATTTCGGTTTACTTTCCAAATTATTTTTTTATTTTCTGCTTTCGTTTCTTTTTTTTTCGATTTTTGTTTAATAATATCAATAATATACTACGAAAAAGTCAAAATTTCGAGATAAGTGGAAATTTCGTGATTAAAAGCCAAAGTTTCGACTTTTTTTAAAAACAATGTCTACCTGTCGCTTAGTCGATTCCATACATTACCCATTGAAACAAGTGAACAAATAATTTAATAAGCGTTAATTATAAATTCATGAAATTGGCGCAGAGATGAATTATTTTGAAGAAATATTTTATTTGCCCTGCCCTCACACTTCAGGAGCTTATTGGTGCTGCCGGTATTGCTTGCGTAATTACAACGCGAAATTATCGTCACAATGTCGAAGCCCACCGCCTCACATAGTGACGCTTATCTTCCAGCCAATCGACGAGTAGCTAGTTAATTTGTAAAACCAGTCTTCTAATAAGCTGTAAAAACAGTGTCCTAATAATCTGTAAATACAGATTACTAATCTGTAAAAACAGTCTTGTAATAATCTGTAAAACAGTCATCTAATAAAATTGTAAAACAGTCTCCTAATAGTGCACACCCACGCAGTGGCGTAGGCGCACATAGGTAACCCAGGCACGTATCCATGATTTTATAATTTTTCTATATACCATGCAAAAGAGTTTGGGGTGCCATCTGGCGGCGTGGCTCTCCAACTGGCAAAAAATCCAGAATCATTGTAACGAATATTTAATTGTTTTTGGCTTTTCAAAGGACATTATGTAAAATATATTGTCGCAGAATGCTGGAAACTATGAGAAGTAATTAAGCAATGAAGTGACTTTCGAAGTAAGGTGGTTGTTGGCGAGTTAGGTATTGTTTGAAAATTCGAAGTGCCAATGTCGTCCGTTGCCAGTTTCGTCAGATTCAAAAGCCCGGTTTCAATTTTAAATTGAGAATGTACACTTCACAAATTGTTGACAGCGAATTAAAAAATAAAACAAGTGATTTATTGACACTTTTAGTGGGCCTTTTTCATTTGTGGGGAACTTAGCCCGATTTCCTTAGAAACAGCCGGAGTTCGGATGAATTCAAGTTTTGTTGACGTACGGTCTGGGGAAATCTTTGTTCTCAAAACACGGGCATGCAGTCTTGAAGTAAAAGTTTACAGAAACAGACATGCACGCGAACAGCGATATTCGTTTATTTCCAAGATTTTTTCTTCACAAGTTCACTGGCTCTAGTCTGTGAACTATTTTTACCAGTGATACAATACAATGTGAGTTTAAGACTGTCAGAATTACAGTGTCGCGGTCAGCCAATTTTGTGATCCGACGTGTTTTCCTAAAGGCTAAATACGCACAACTCCCATTTGAATTACACTTCCTCTGTGTTTTGGTAAACAATGTTTTAATTCCTGGATGCTTTAGGCTTTGCAACCAGAATAGAACTGAATTCATCCTCGAACTAATCAATGTCGTCGCTCTCATCGTCTGACATGGAGGTGGGGATTCTGATATGTATGTTTCTCCAAAAATGGCAAAAAAACATTTAAAAACTTAAAAAAGCCTAAATACCAACCTCCCCAGAACCGACCTCTAAATAACATTTGCACACTGATTCCAGAGAAAATATTTCATTTCTACTAATTCTAGTCTGTTTTCGCATTCAAAAGGAAACTGAAATTTAATGTATTACAAAATGTGTGACTGCATTTGTGTCTGTCCATCCATCCATCAGTGAGTTGGAAAACTCACAGCCTGGACGATTCGTATCTCTGGCAATTGGTACCTTTTGCAGGACAATTTGTACCCCCGATGCCTGGACAATTTGTGCCTTTTCCCAGGACAATTTGTACCCCTCCTCTGGGCAGTATCTGAGAGTTTGTACCCACCCTGGCCAATTTGTTTCCACTTCTGCCAATTCCTACCCTGCTTAATTAACCCCTCTGAAAAAAATATAAATGGAGATGGGGTTGGGAGAGGATTATAAACTTGGAGAAAGGATAAAAAAAGGCGATGTCATTTCTATTATTTTAAAAAGGCATAGAATATCAAATTTCATTACTTAAAGTAAAAAGCAAGTAGACACTTAAAAGATTCAACGTCACAATGGCAAAAAGCAAATGCTCCATTGAGGGAGCTCAGAATTAAATTATTAAGGCGGCACGCTCTTTAACTTATTTTTTGGGGCATCATAAAATTATTTATTGTTAGATCTTCACCAATTTAAAGAATTATTGTGGCTTCATTAAAAAAAATAGTGTTTCAACTGCAAAGCTACATCCATTACTATCTACTATAAATTTTCTTTTACCACGTACAGACCCGAAGTTGATAATACTAGAGATCGCTTTTTCCCTTATGCTGTTAAGCGATGGCTCACCCATCGAAGTTTTTGCATTACTATCACTCCGTCGACTTTTCATTTTCATTTCACTCAGCCAAAACATGAGTCAAAAACATTTAAATAGTTAATACCAGGCCTGAAAATAAGCACTCTGACATTCACAGAATGAGGTTCCCAGATGGTGAATTTGATGATGCTATCCCATATAGTGAGCCAATTTATCCTCTGGGCACCTCTTTCTGTTTAGTTTTGAGACCCTGATTCATATTGAGGTTCACAGAGGGTAAATTTAGTGATGCTACCCTGCTGTGCAGGGCACCATCATTAAATTCACCCTCTGGGGATCTCATTTTGCAGATGACAGGCTGCTTATTTTCTGGCTTGGTTAATACATGGAACAGTTTAGTACACTAACTTGAGACAACTTGTACCAAAAAGGAGACAATTCATAACTTTTACTGGGACAATTTGTACCTTTTGTCTAGACAACTTGTACCTTATTGTCAAGACAATTTGTACCTTATTGCCGAGACAATTTGTACCTTATTGTCAAGACAATTCGTACCCCCTAATTGTGGTATGAATCGTCCAGGGTGCAAGTTGTCCAAGAACTGTCCATCACAGACAACGATTCTTTGCTTTTCATTTGCCCGGTTGTACATGTACATTTTCAGTAACTGGCTTCTGACTATTTTTCACATTGTAACCCCCTCCACCTTACACACACACGCATACACAAATATATTAAACTTTAAAGAGCAGTATCTTTTTGAATATCTGATTCATCCTCTCTGGAAAACATACTTGTACATTGTATTTTTCTTAATTTTACTCTTTTTATCAAAATATGTCATGAGTGTCTGTAGGGATTAAATCCAAGGTTGTGAAAGTGCCTTTATGGGTATTTGCAGCATAAGCACTGCACTACAGAAGCAATATTTGATGGTTTTAGGCATTTCAATGGTGCTGTGAGATACCACATGAGCTGCACCGTCATGCTGTTGGAAAAAATCAATGTGTAATGTTTTGTCAGAGACATACCAATGACTCTAGGTGCCTTAATTAAGAAATCTGAGAGATTTTTAAAAAAAAACAACTTTTTTACAAACACATTGTGAAATATCTTCAGAAGCCAGAATGTGATTTAAAAACTATCACAAATGGGAAATTTAATATCATAAGAGGTTTGTTTTGTGTCAATATCAATTAATTTATGAATTATATCATAGTTTTGGATGACAGTGGGTATGATAGGGGTCTAGGGGACACATTCAGGGCTATATTTTACCACATCAATATGCAGAAGAAAAAATTTGACATCATTTGTTAGGATAAAATGGCACTATCTATTGATATTGGTGATTTATATAGCTGCAACACCAGTTTTTAAAACAAAATTGATATTCATTTTGTTTTGTGTGGAGTGGAATGAGACAGATTTTTCACCAAACTATTGTCTGCTGATGCAGATTTTAGTTTTATTTTGGGATTGGGGTAGTTTTCAAAGAAAGCTGTGAATTCTCAAGCAGAAATGACTCTTTTATCAAATGAAAGAGGTAAAATGTATCTTTGGAAGCATTAGAATGTAGGTTAAAATCCCTCCCAATCATTTTTACACACCTAGCAAAATCTCCGCCTACAGTTTTTGAGGTCAGTACCACAATCTCCCACATTATTTTAAGAGCAGTACAAAAATCCCCCTCCCGGCCTTTCACACCAAAAGGTTAAAAGGCAGGGATTTAAAAACTTATGTATTTAATTTGTAAATTACATAAACACTCATTTACAAGAAAACATGCCTCAGTAACTTTTTATCAAGACAGTTATTTATTTATTTATTGGAGTTTAAGGAAGTGCTCGGCCTCGAGCGGTAAAAAGTTTTGGACATTTTTGTATGGCTTTAAATATACTTCTAACAAATAACAAATTAGTGGGGGTGGTGGGGGGGATTTTGGTTCACCAGAAATTATGGAGAGAGGAATTTCTGTTCACCTGAAAAAAACATTAGGGGGGGGGAGGTGGGGGTGGGGGGAGTGGTTGCGCATTGTGTGAAAAATGATTTGGTGGTGGTGGTGGTGGGGGGGGGGGGTTGTCAGGGAAAAGTTTTGTACGTTACCCTTTGGAAGGTTTGGGGTTGATTATAGGAAATGCATACATGTAAATGTACATGTATTTTGGCTTCCAACACTGATTTAATTATTATTTTTTGTATATTACACGTATTTCACATTTAAATGTTCATTCAAGAAAACAGACTGAATAATACTGTTTTATTTTTTGAAAAGTTATATTTTTGCCACAGTCAGTAATAAAGGCCATATATTGCCAAAAATAATGCAGTTAAATGCATCTTGAGCAGGTGTGGCATCCAGAACTGAGTAGCACACTATAACCTCTGGCAAATACCAAATACACATGTAACCACCTATTTTACCTATTAACACATTTAATTAAACCATGGTTTCCCCTCATAGTACTTGTTATAGAGGGGATTCCAATTATATTCCAATCCTTTCCCAAATCACCATCCAAACACATGGCCAGAAAACCCCAATTTCACTTGTATTCACTGGTATAATAGAAGTTTTCTCCATATTATAACCCTTTACCTTACATGAACATGAAAAGAAGATACCACTTTTGAATAACTAATTTCTTTTCATGTTTGGGTCAAAAACATAGCTATGACCCCCCCCCCCCCCCCCCCCTTCACTGGAATTAGCTGAACAAGCTCATTCCAATGAGGGGGTCATAAGCTATGTTTTTGATGCCAAAAATGCAAAAATAATTAACATTGAATGACAATTATGATGAATGGTGCGAGCCGGTTTTGGCCATTACTCTGAGTGAATGATTAACAGAAACTTTCTCCATATTATGATGTTAACCCTTTACCCTGTACATAAAAAGAAGGTACCACTTTTGAATAACTAATTTGTTTTCCTTTTTTTTCTGTCAAAAACAGCTATGAAGCCCCTCACTGGAATGAGCCGAATGAGCTCATTCCAATGAAGGGTCATAAGCAATGTTTTTGATGCCAAAAAGTGCAAAAATAATTAACATTGACTGACAATTTTGGTGAATGGTGCTAGCCGGTTTTGGCCATTACATTGACTGAATGATTAATAGAAGCTTTCTCCATATTATGATGTTAGCCCTTTACCTTACATGAAAAGAAGATAGCACTTTTGAATAACTAATTTCTTTTTATTGTTTGCATCAAAAACATAGATATGACCCCCACCCCCTCCACTGGAATGGGCTCATTCCAATGAGGGGTCATAAGCAATGTTTTTGATGCAAAAATAATGAACATTGAATGGCAGTTTTGGTGAATGGTGCTACTAAGCCTGTTTTGACCATTACAATGAGTGAGTGATTAAAAATGTTAAAAAACAATTTGTTCATTCACAGAGTATTTTGGAACATAAATTTGGGGAAAGGGGGTGGGGGTACATTGGGGAAAGTAACAAAGTTGCAAATGTGAATGAATGGCTTTTGTGCACATACCAATATAGTAGTCTGATACTAGTGTTGTCAGGGTCCCCATGTTATAGCACAAAACTACATTGAGAATTGTGCCTCTACCACTCATACTGAACCACTCAGCTGATGAGAAAGTTAACAGCATACACTCTCAGTTTCCTATGATTTGCTTTAGTACTGCAGCACTCAGGGTCCATTGAGTTTTTTTTTCTATTTGTCTATTTGACAACCCTGTCCTGGCTCTTCTCACTATATTTTTCATTGTATGTCAGTCAGTATTCCTATGTACATGCAGACTGTCACTTTCAAAATATGTGATTGCATGTCTGTCCATCCATCATACCATTCCTCTGTACATGTAGCCTGTCACTTTCAAGGTTTGTGATTGCATGTTTGTCTGTCCATCATACAAAGTGTTGGTTTGTTTTTCATTTGCACAGTCCTACATTTTCAACAACTGGCAGTTAACCCCCCTCCCATACACACACATACACAAATATATTAAACATTAAAGAGCACTACATTCCTGAAGCAAATATCTGAGTCATCCCCACTGGGTACTATGCATGCATGTATTTTCCCTAATTTCACTCTTTTTATCAGAATGGGTGCCTGTAGGGATTAAATCGAAGGTTGTAAACGAGCCCTTGTGGGTACATATATATCAATATTTGATGGTTTTAGGCAACAGTGCTATGAGATACCATAGGAGCAGTGCTCAGCTGGTCATACTGTTGGAAAAAAATCAGTGTTTAATGTTTTGTCAGTTCCATACCAATGACTCTAGGTCCCTTAAGTGAGAAAGTGAGGCTTTTTTTCACAAGATTGGCAAAATATTCATCAAATGCATTGTGACATATCTTCAGAAGCCAGAATGTGATTTAAAAACTATCACAAATTGGAAATTTAATATTACAATAGGTTTGTTATGTGTCAACAACATCAATTAATTTATGAATTTTATCCTAGTTTTTGATAAAAAGGGGCATACTAGGGGGACACCTTCAAGGCTATATTTTGCCACATCCATATGGATACAATGGTACTGTCTATTGATATTGGTCAATTATATAGCTGCAACCCTAATTTTTGAATCAAAATTGACATTCATATTGTTTCGTGGGGTTGGAACACCACTCTTTGTCTTGCTATATGGTTAAATGAGACAAATTTTCCCTCAAAGTATTGCATGCTGATGCAGATTTTAGTTTTATTTTGGGATTAGGTTAGTTTTCAAAGAAAAGCTACATGAATTCCTTACCTCTCCTTTTACTCATTAGGTAACATAGTAGAAAAATGTGCTGGAGGCAACAGCAGTTTTTAAGCCATTTGACACAGTTTGGGCATTTTTCTTTAAAACAACAAATTCCCCATGTTTTTAACTCAGTGGAAGCCAAAAGTTGAATTCTCATGCAGAAATGACCCTTTTGTCATATGAAAGAGGTAAAATGTATTATTGATAGGATTGGGGTTGATTAAGGAAATACATAATTTGGCTTCCGAACCTGATTTAATTATTATTTTGAGAGATTATTTCACATTTAAAAATTCATTGGGGTACCACACACCTTAAAATACTTTTTTATTGTTTTGAAAAATATGTTTTTGTCAGTAAGGGCAAAATATTGCAAGCAAATTCACATCTTGAGCAAGTGTAGCCTCCAGGGGCACAATACAGCCTTCAGCAAATGCCAAATAACAACCAATTTTACCCTACGTGTATACATGTATAAATAAATGTAATTAAACCATGGTTCCTCTTCATAGTACTAGGGGCGGGGGGTGGTCCAATCTTCCAACCCCCTTCCAAGTCACCATTCAAACCCACAGCCAGAAAGCCCATATAGCACTTTTATTTACTGGTATTGAGATGTTTGTCTGAATTATGCTGTTAACCCTTTACATAACATGAAAAGCTAATTACTCTTGCCCACAAACTTATTGACTCACTAATTTTTTGTGTCAAAAACATGACTTTTTACACCATTGGAATGACCTCATTCCAATGAGGGGTCATAAGCTATCATTTTGACACAAAAAACAAGAAAACAATGAACATGGAATGACAACACTTGTGAATTGCACCAGCAACTTTTGGCCGTTATATTTGGTAAAGGGTTAAACAATGTTAGAAAATAATTTCTTCATTGAAAGAGTATTTTGGAACACAAATTTGGGGGTGGGGTATAGTGGGAAAAATAACACAGTAAAGTTGCAAATGTGAATGAATGTCATTTGTGCACAGCTACCAATAAAGTAGTCTAGTACTAATAAAGTCGTCTAGTACTAAATTGTTCCTCTTATTTGATGCACGGCCCTCTGTTGTTGAAATATCGCGCTATCAAGGGCCATAACTCTTGAGAAAAAAAAAAGCGCAGACACGCCCCATTTTTGCGTCATTGGGTGTTGCACGTGCACATCGAGCTACACACCAAATGTCAAAACCCGTCCAGAAATAACTAAGTTTTTTAGCAAAAAGGGCCGCCTGCCCGGCGACCGACCCTTGCCATACCAATAGTCAAAGTTTTTTGTTGTTGAAACATTCGACTAAAAATAGGAAACTAAATGAATAGAATTAAATAAGTATGCCTAACGATATCACACAAAATAAAGACAAAAATGCTTTTTAAAGTGGCAGCAATTGCTTATCAAATAATATTACCGTCTTACTTTTGTTCACGATTCCTACGTTTTCCTATCAAATTCATCAATTTTAAATAGCGAACCCGGACCAGAAGAAACGGATAAATTACCAAATAACGGCGAGGTTATTTCGTAAATCCGGCGACGGAACACCGGCGACGTTTTTTTCTCTAGTCAAATAACTGACAACATTGGTGTCATTAAATTGGATATCACACATAAATCTGCTATTACGCACCCCGCCCCCTATACATCCTGTAAGTATAAATATCTCCATAATAAAATAATTTCTTGCCTAATGTTCCCTACATGGGTTAACTTGGAGGGGAGGAGGGGAGGAGGGGAGGGGGGGGGGGGGGTATGGATGATTTTTAGCTCACCGAAGGGAGCTTAACTTCTCACTTGCCGTCCGTTGTCATCCGTCGTGAACTTTACATTATCGACTTCTCCCAAACTACTGGTGCAAATTGAACCAAATTTGGTGTGCATGTTCCTTATCATATGTCAATTCAAGTTTATTCAAATAACCTCGCCGCGCCCACAATGGGCACCACAAGGGGCATTGCTCTGATAGGTCCCATACATTTTTTTTTTTAAATTAAAAAAAAATCTACTCCAGAACCATCATTTAGAATATTTTGATATTTGGTAAAAAACATCTCTAGGGGTGGGGGTGGGGGGGGGGGGGGTCAGTCAGATTCAAGTTTATTGAAATCGAGTCCATGGGTTAATAATCGGGCTCCCAGTAGGAGCCCGGATTTTAACTTAGTGAAATATGAGGAAATGTCTTTAAAAATCTTTCATATTTGGTATGAATGCTTTCGTATTTGGTATACAACATCTCTAAGAGGGTCAGATTCAAGTTTCTACAAATTGGGTGCCTCAGTTAGTATTTGGGCTCTCTATTGGAGGCCAAAGATTAACTTAATGCAATGTGAGGACATTTCTTTAAAAACCTCCTTCTTCAGCTCACTGGTCAGAATTGTTTCATATTGGGTATATAACATCTCAAGGGGGATCAGGTTCAAGTTTGTTACCTTTGAGTCCCTGGCTTATTATTTGGGCAGGGGTGGGGGTGGCATGGGGAGCATGTTAGGTTCAGGTTTGTTCAAATCGATTCCTTAGTGTTTTTCCATAAAATTTGCCTCTCATGCCTTCATTTCTTTGTAGTGTTGATGAACCATGTATAACTGAATGTGACCCCAAATACTTCTTTGAACCACGTTGGCAGGTGAGCGATTAAGGCCCCTTGGGACCTCTTGTTTAGTCAAGTTGTGACGAAGTCAGGCTCGTCTTATAGTTTGGTGAATGGCGGACGGGTGTAAACAATTGGTTTCCGGATGATAACTTGATAATGGTTCGTCCCACGTTCATGAAACTCCATAGGTAGGTTGGCATCGGTGAGTGGAAGAATCCTATTTATTTTGGACACGCTTGGTCAAAGGTCAAGGTCACAGTTACTATGAACATAGTAAATTGTAAACAATTGGTTTCCGAATGATAACTTGTCTATGATTAAACTCACATTCATGAAACTTCATAGGATGGTTGGCATTGGAGACAGGAAGAAGAGTATTTATTTTGGACTCGCTAGGTGAAAGGTCAAGGTCACAGTGACCTTCTACATAGTAAGTCGTAAACAATTGGTTTCTGGATGATAACTTGACTACGCTTGGACGCACATTCAGGTAGGTTGGCCTAAGTGAGTGGAAGACCCCTATTTATCTTGGACTCGCTAGGTCAGAGGTCAAGGTCACATTGACCTTGAACATAATAAATCGTAAAAAATTGGTTTCCAGATGATAATTTGACAATGGTTCCACCCAAAGTCATGAAACTTCATAGGTAGGTTGTCATTGTTGCAAGAAGGAGCCCTATTTATTTTGGAATCAGTAGGTCTAAGGTCAAGGTCATAGTGACCCTTCACATAGTAAATTGTAAACAATTGGTTTCCGGACGATAAGTTAATAATGATTAAACCCACTTTTGTACTGTCACAACTCGACATTGGATTGTTGATCCTATCGGAATTATTTTTTTTGGAGGGGGGGATGTGCCCCCAGAACGCCCCCATGGCTGCGCCAGTGTGCCCCACTTGGGAAATCGTGATTAAGTGCCTTGCCCAATGACACAACGCAGTTACCCCTGCTGGGGATCGAGCCATGTATCTCTCGGCTTGTTGTTAGTAGTAAATCATGTACCCGATCGACCCACATTAGCCGGATCTCATGTGACATGGCCCAGTTACTTCATTTTTGGTTGTCATTGTAGCCGCGTGACTGTCATCTTGTGACAACATCCCCATAGTGATACGTGGTCCTAGTGTGCATGCGCCGCACGTTTTTGTTGAGGTGAGACGAGTGTATGTCGTCCATTTTGTATATCTGAGACCGCCATCTTGATTTCTAAGGTAGCACATGGTTTCTATGTGACCCAAAACCTTCTGATAGGAAAGGGGTGTGTTCGGCGGGTGTGTTCGATTGAATAGGAGTAAATTTAATTACAACAAAAAACCTGACAATCCCTCTAAATAATCCAAAACTACCAAAACTACCAAAACTACTAAACCCCCATCTAGGGCTTATAATAGTAGCACGTAGTGCTAAATGAATGATGAGAGGTCTCATGTGGATAAATTATACGTGAACTAGAATAAATCGAATTACCACGAACATCCAGACAAATCCTCTAAACCATCAAAACAACTTTATTTGGCACGGATTCCTCAATTTTGGGCTTAAAGTAGTGGCATGCAGTGCTTTAAGTTGAGGTGCGTTTCCTGGTATGAGTAAATGTATTTGTTCGAATACTTTGTAAAATTACCCAAATAAATCCAACAGTTCTTTTACTAGTGCGGATTTCCCACTAAATATTCGGTTTCTATCTGTTGTCCCCTAGAATTCTTCTTTTTGCCCAACAATAGACGCATTCCTTTGTATAAGTCTATAAGAGTAACTTTATTGTTTCGAATGTGCACCATAGTCTCGGTATTTTATCTATCCCGATATATTCTGTGGTTTATCCTTCTATTTTCTGGCCTGTTTTGCCTTTTACTGGCCCCATTTCTGCCTATCCTAACAGTCTATTTTGTCTTGGACGTCTCAGTTTTTGCCTTCCCTGTGTATAACGAAGTCCTCTATCATCCTCAAACCCAAAATACAATCACGCAGGGATAGGTATTATTCGAACGACTCGAATCTTATCGAGCGAATAAGCTTTTGAGCAATTACTGAAAAAGTCATTGCCCGAACGACTCAAATCCCATTGAGCAAATGAGTATCGAAAGAGCAATTTCTTTTACGACTCTCAATGCTCATCGGGGTATAGGAGGATACCTATGACATGATGACATAGTACTATATATACCCGATGATAATTTAGCTCCAAGCATCTGCTCAGTTCTGGACCTTTCCATGATCTTCATATCTCCAATACCACTATTACTGATTTTCCCAATATTGCCATCCTCTGTCCTTTGATTAGCTTTTACAGTAGTCACCAAAACCTGTAGTCTTCTTCCACTCTTGCAGCCTTGTACCATTACTAGCACTCGTACAGGCTTGCTAACCATCTCAGATTGCTCGAACGACCAGAATGGAACAAATGAGCCATAGAGTAATTGCCTGAATGAGTGAGTCCACGTACGACTCTTGTTCGTCTAGGTATTGAAGGATGGGAAGGATCTTGGGAACTAATAACGTGATATAATAACCTTAGTTATTGAAATTGACGTACAATCCAGGTCATAAAATAGTCTTGGTTTTTGAAAGTGTTGTTAAACTCTAATGAACCAATTTGCCATTGAATTATGATCTTTTGTCAGTTTAAAAAAGTGAAGGTTTGTTTTACTATAGCTTGTCTCAGGTTTGATCCTTCCGCAATCTTTCAAAGTTTCCCGATTGCCATATTTGTCGCCACATAAACATATGAACATACATGTGTGGTTCTGTGTTTATTTGCATGTCACTCTACAACACGTTTTGGCAAATTGTTATATTTCACATAACCGCTGCTATTTCTGCGATACATACCATCTCTTTCCTGAAAAATCTTGCTTAGGGCCTGCAATATTTACCGAAAATCCCGAAATTAACAATATTGGGTGTGCACCATTACGTGTCACGTATTTTCATATTAAACTGTAAATACAGATTACTAATCTGTATAAACAGTCTTGTAATAATCTGTAAAAACGTCATCTAATAAAATTGTTAAACAGTCTCCTAATAAACTGTAAATGCAGATTACTAATCTGTAAAAGTAGTGTGTAATAAATTGTAAAAACAGTCTCCTAATAATCTGTAAACACAGAACTAATCTGTAAAAACAGATTATTAATCTGTAAAAACATATTACTAACCTGTTAGAACAGATTACTAATCTGTAAAAATAGATTATTAAATGAAAAGATCCTGACTCTAATACGTTGCCGTACATTTTCTGATTGGTCGACAACTCCACTTCTTCGTTTGCTCTGAATGAGAGGTTTTTATAAATGCATCGCACTGAGCAGGCACCGTATTGCGTGAAGCAGACACACACGAGATTTGGATTACTCAAACGGAAAGCTTAAGTAGAAATGACAACTAGTCCATATATACCCTACCTATAAGGCCACACAAAGTAGATCTTTTGTTTCTCAGGCCATTATTTGTAAAATTGCATGTGGGCAAGCGGTTTTTTATTTTATTTCTGTAATTATTTCTTTGCCATCAAAAGTTCATGTTCTCGGTTTATGTATTAGGCCTCATAATCTACGGAATAGCATGTAGATGAAACGGGTAGGCAACGACTTCTTGCACTCAAGGGACAAATTTATGAATTGTTTTAATTTGGGTAAAATATCAGACATAGACCATTTAATGTTTTTAAGTTTACATTGTTTATAAAAAGAGAGCACGAGGCAACCAAAAGGACCATGCGGGGGCCTGAGAAACAGATTTGTAATTGTTTTAGTCCTAAGGGTTTTTTATGTTATATAGGCTAGGTGTATTTTGTTCCTATAGAGCCTCTCCAGTCTGGGGCAACTTTAGTCATTCTCCAGTCTCTCTAGTCCAATCCAGGCCAGACCATAACACTAAAACTAAACCTTTCCCCTGTATTCCAAGCCCCACTACTGACGGTGATCTAACTTCGTCGTCCACGAGAGGGAATAATGCGATCAGTGAGGTCACTTTACCATCACAAAGATTTGTTTACGATTTAGCTCATGTTTTACAGTGGTAAAAAGTGTGAAACTGAAGTGGGAACTATTTTCACTCTCAACTGATATTTTACTTCCTTTTACGTGCACGGAGAATTAGTTATGCTTTAGCATGTATTTATGTATTATTCATTTATTGGGGTTTAGCCATACTTTCGACAGACAGGGTCAACTCGTGTCGGACAGTTTTTGCAGGTGGAGGAAGCCGGAGTACTTGGAGAGTACAATGAGCAACTGTCTGATTCCCCAACGGACCAACTCCGCACAAGCAAGGTTGGCAATCGTTGAAGACAAATGCACCACAGACGTACAATACACAATAGTACACATCGCCACCTTGCCTCATTTGAGAAATCGAGAAGATTATGTACCTTCACCAAGGACACAACAGTTAACCCTGGCGGGGATCGAAAATCTTGGACCATTCGGTTTAAAATCCAATGCCATAACCACTGAGCCACCGCGCTGTCGATGCATTGACACGTTAATCCTTTACCTTCCTGAAAAGCAGACGACATTTGCAAAAATAATTCTTGAATAACTATTTTGTTTCATTTTTTGTCTCAAAAAGATAGGTTATGACCCCTCGTTGGAACGAGCTCGACGAGCTCGTTCCAACGAGGGGTCATAACCTATGTTTTTGAGACAAAAAATGAAAAAAATAATGAAAATTAATTGGCGATTTTTGAGAATAAAGCTGGCCGGTTTTGGCCGTTACGTTAGGTAAAGGGTTAATTGATTTTGTTGAAGCGTTGTATTAAAACGTAAGTATTTTTAAAAGTGAAGCGTCCTTAAAAGTGGGTATAATAACTTAGTTGGACAAGAGTAACCCTTTTACTTCCACACCCACTTCAGCCAAATATGGAGGACCTCTATGTACGCCTGTATGCGAGAAAGTTTAATAAGATTTATGACGTACTTGAAAAACTCTACCATGTATCTCTGAGCCCTTTCCCACAATTAATCAGATGGTAGGTTAGATCTGCCCATACCAGAACGTGGAGATAATCATCATAAAATAGGTGACAATAGCCTCTTTCGGCGGTGTAAGTGTTAACGCTATATTTTCCTGACCTCACTTTGTGACTAACACTTTGATACTCAGACGGAACCTAGGGGGGTTTGATCATCCCCTACTGGACGGATCCTCAGGTGGCGGATAGAGGACGGCCTGCTCAATTGGGCATGTTTGCTAATTTCTAATTGGCAGGTTTGCTCAACTGAGCTGGTTTGCTGCGAAATACACAAAAACGCAGCCCAGGACTAAAATGATCAATCCTGCTAATACCATCTGGCAGGCACCTTGTTCTCCCGTGAGGTGCGTTCCGCAGGCCCCGCAAGAAGGAATCCTGGCAGCTGAGCACTCGTGGCCCCGGTTAGGGCAGTCTCCAAGATGGAGATCAGGTCGTAAACCTTGTTTGTCCCTGGTCTCCATTTTTTAGATAATGTCCAACACACTGCTTTGGCCCCTATTTCGGGAGTAGACGGGTGGTCGGATGGCCCGTTCTAGCCAATCGGGAGCCTCCAACCCCAAAAATATCGGGTGTCACGTCGGGGGGCATTGGGTCGTCATTCAATCAGTTATTTCCTTTAGTTTGATTCATTATTCTACCCTATGCTGACATTTAATGATTTTAATACTTTTCTTAACATCTGTTTTGTCGCACTGTCTGCGTTGGATGTCGGCAGTAGTTTTTATTATACTCGTTTTTAATGAAATGGTTGGTTTAGTGACCGCCACGACCTGGCACTTCCCACAAACTCTACGGGTCAATCCCTCAGCGGGATGCATTGTCATCAACGTTGGGGGAGTATGCTTTCCGTGTACTCTTGGTGCTGTTTGCTGGTTAACCGCAACATAACCCCCTAGGTTCGGCTCGGAGTATGGGCGGGAGTCATGGAATGATGAATTAAATATTACAATACTATGGATACTATACCAGTCAAAAAACAGAAACGAGGTCGGGAATATGTTTTTACTGACTCAGAGGAAGAAAAAGAACAAACACAAAATGCGAAGTGGCCGAAATTTATCATTATTTATGCTGCGGAAGAAGGAAAAAAGGCATCGGATGTTAACCATTTTGTGCTAGAGAAACAAAGGCATTGCTGAAACAGTACAAGGTGTAAAAAATGAGATCGGGGGCATTGTTAGTTGAATGTCGAACAGAATTGCAGGCTAAAAATTTATTAAATATCGAAAAAGTATTAGATATGGAAGTTAATGCTTTTCTTCACGAAACTCTCAACAGAAGTAAGGGTATATTAAGAACAAGAGAACTGTCTGGCATGGATGTACTTGACATTAAAAGAGAACTTAAAACACAGGGAGTCACGGACGTAAAAAGAAGTGAAATGAAAAGTGATGGTACACTAATCAAAACAAATACTTACATGTACATACTGACTTTCGACACTTCACAACCACCAAAATCACTTAAGGTTGGTTATTTGAACATCGGAGTGGATTTGTATATGGATAACACCAGTTTATTACGTCATTTTCAGGAACGCTCTTTCTGTGAGAAAACGTTCATGAAAATGGTGTTTTTCTGCGGTGCCGTTGGTGTGGGGGCGGCGGGAAGCATAGCTTATGGTGGTTGTATAGTAGCAATAATAATTGATCTGGAACTTGGAATGACGCCCTGTAAGATGCAGGCATTATGTTACTGCCCCCTCCCCCCTCCTTTCCTCCTTCCAGCGAGGTCTATGGGCTTAGGTTGAATGGACAACGTCGGAGTGTGACATCATTTGCAGGAAAGCTCTCTCTATGAGAATGCTTTAATGAAAATGATGTCTTATTTCTGGTGTTGTCGGCGTGGGGGCGGTGGGACGCATAGTTTACGGTGGCTATTCTCCAAACCCTACCTGGTGTTGCCTCGGTGGAAGTTATTGATGAGGCTGAACTTAGCGTGGATCAAAGGCGGACGCCAGGAATATAAGCATTTGAGCTAGAACACTTGAAGAGCAGCGTATATCACAACAAGTGCAACTCCTAGATATCAGGACCTGGTCGGAAACGGCTGTTCTCAATAAATATTTTGACTCTTTCCATTCTGCGAACAACATGATTCCGTGGCGACCTGAGTTCTTCGGGATCAATCCAACAAGAGGCATGGGCTATGGCTGATTGGACAAATCACTTTCTCTGCATGGTGCCGGATTAAGTCACCTTCTATTTTACTGTCATCTAACAGGAATTGACCCGAATTAGCTGCTGTCCACATTTTCAAACATACTGTTGTCTCTCTTTTTCATCCATTGAGTTCAACCTGATATGTAATTTTTGGAAATTTTGTTTGTGAGATCCATGTCTTCAGGTGAATACTGATCTTCTATTGATCATTAGAATTCATCGTAGAACATGGAACTCACACACCAATGCGCGATAACTGTACTGTAATTCCCAGTCCGTTCGCGACGTTAAATTGCCAGTGAAATAATGTGCTTTGGGAATGAGTTACATATGGAATAAACGTATGGTGTTTTCAAGTAAATAATTTATTCTACGAGTAGGACTTAGAATGAAACAGACGAGCCTCTGGCGAGTTGGTTTCATTCTTAATTCTACGAGTAGAATAATTTTTTTTACTTGAAACCACTATACGTTTATTGTGCTTATCTCATAAATCTTCTAAAGGCTAGTCGCGACAAAATCGTGCTATAATGTGCTACAAAACACAGCGAGAAGTGAGGAACACATTGGTCCAATTCGATCGACCAGCAAAATTGGCAAAAATAAACAAAGCGCAGTAATACATTTCTGTCTATAAATAATTCCCCTACAAACGTGAGCTAAACTTGCAAAAATACTTTATAATATGAGCAGTGTGTGGTGTTTTCTAATGGCATTGTGTAATATGAATTTGTGTCCGGTCTGTATATTGGGAACGTTCCACTCAATTTGAATCCATGAAGACAACAATAAAATGGCAATGATGTCAAGAAAAAGAAAATTCTGTGGGATGGCAGGAAGACAGCCTCTCAGGCTCTGCCATCTCCATGCAGTGCACACTCACTTTATAATTTGTTTTATTTGTCTCGCATTGTATATCTGTATGCTGCAGAATAAAATTTCAGCTTAATTCAATACTTTCAAAAAGATTAAAAGAAATCAAAAATCGAACTATTAATTATGCTAGACAAATGTGGTAGAGGCCAGAGGTCAACAAGTCCATTACTACTAGGGGAATAAATTATTTTAGTGTTAAACCTACGGGGAAAGTTTATTACCCTACTAGGTGAATAAAGCAAAAATTTATCCAAGGCCTTTATTGTTCAAATAAATGGCCATTTTGGGGATAAATAAGCAAATTGTATACTGAAGTTTCATACTCGACCAGCTTTGTAAGCTCCATGTAATTAAACTTGTGACGTCTCTAAATCATATTTTGTTGTTGACTATACGCAAGACAGTTAACTGAACGGGGCAGTCACAACCTGTTATCCAGTCTTAGCTAACACAAATGTTGAACCAGGAAATTCAAAACTGTTCCCCGGCCTTCTTGCTGTTTTTCACCCTTTCGAAGTGGGAAGGTAATCTTATAAACCTCATAGAGTATTTGAGTGTGTCAAATGGCAACCTGATGGAACTATCCATATATGGCTGCTCTCAATACGTAAGTAACTGTACGTCAGATTTAGTAACAACAACTGGCATTGTGTGCGTAAAACAGGGATTTCCTTACGCCAATGTATTCTATGTATTGTCTCAGTTAAATTGGTCGCGTAGCTGTTCTTCGTTTATTAAATCTACTGCAGTTAAAACTAAAACTCCTGTCACGAAATGTGCGCTTATCTAGGCTTAATTGCGCGTAGGAATTGCGCGCAATTGCCATATCGAGTGGCATCCAAAGCGCGGCAGTTTCTCCTGTTTATTCATCTCAAATACAGGCAATGTTTCTGCCAATGGACCTCCGGGTTACCCGGAGGTCCATTGGCTGAAACATTGTTTCTGCAAAGGCCATATGTACAGAATTTGATAGCCGTACTGTGGTCATAACGCGTAGATTAACGCGCAGATCGATGTTCTATATGCGCGCATTTCATGACAGGACTTCTAGTTTTAACTGTATCTTTTACCCTTAATGACATTGTTAATATCGTCTATGCTGATAAATACGACGATGACGACGCCTATTGTAATGATGATGATGGCGTGAATGACGATGATGACAAACTGACTGTTAAATTGTTCCCTTAGCACCCATTAGAAAATGTACCTATACTCAGATTACTGAACGCCAAATTTAGTAAAACATAATGAAATTGTGTAAGTTCCTTTCGACCATGTACTATTCAGTGTCTCAGCTAACTGCCTGTTCAGCTGCTGCATCGATAATAATAATAATAATAATAATAATAATAATAATAATAATAATAATAATAATAATCAATTTTATATTGCGTAAAACCACCTAAGGTGCTCTAAAGCGCTTTACAACAAAAAAAAATCAATTCAATTTCAATTTATGTATTCCGGAAAGGATAAAAAAGCTTTGTTGAATAAATGAGTTTTTAATTGTTTTTTGAAATTTTCTATACTTGTTAGAGTTCTGATATGCAGTGGCAATGTATTCCACAGTCTGGGCCCAGCAATTGCAAAGGCCCGTGTCCTGGCTAGCTCAGATTTTGTGAATGGTACAACCAGACTCAGATTCAGATTATCTGCAGACCGTAGGGGACGTGTGGGAGAGTAGCGAATGACAAGCGTTCTCAGGTACTCTGGGGACAGGCCGTGAATGCATTTATAAACTAGTACGAGAATTTTGAATTCAATTCTATATTGAACTGGTAGCCAATGAAGATCTTTCAGAATAGGAGTGATATGGTTATAGCTTTTAGAACCACTGAGAATTCCAGCTGCAGTGTTCTGAATTCTTTGCAGCCGTTGTAACAGTATGTTTGGCAGACCAATGAAAAGCGAATTGTAGTAGTCCAAATGTGAAGAGATAAAAGAATGAACCAGCTGCTCAAGAACTTGAGTGCTTAGGAATGGGCGAAGTCGGCTAAGTTTCCTAAGTTGCCAATAACATGATCTACAGACTCTTTTGATATGGGACTCAAGATTTAAACTGGAGTCAAATATCACTCCAATGTTTTTGGCACTACCATTGACCGAAACATCGGAGTCACCTACGCTGACTGAGGAAATCTTTTCGGAGAAAGAGATTATTACATCTACCACCTCCTACTGCTAATACTATTGGTAATATCAATTGTACTGTCGCTGATAGAGATAATGACTATGAAGACGATGACGATGGTGATGTATAGAATATACCCATAGTAGCTTGGTGCACCAAATGTTCACCACGAGTGGTGAAGTGGTGTTAACCGCGAGCCTTTGGCGCGCGGTTAACACCACTTCATCACGAGTGGTGAACATTTGGTACACCAGCTACTTTGGTTATATTTTATTTATACCATGATCGTCAGATTATTCAGAGTCGCTATTATTTTTTTCTCGATTTTACTGAGCACCAGACGTACATACGTGCGAATCTGTTTTTGTTTACACAAGCATCGATGGGCGGTACTTCCGCTGTCAATTTTATCACCGAAACGAAATAGAAAATGAAACGGGACCTTTTTCATTTTAATAGCATAATAACATTCCATTTCGAGTTATTGGATGCTTTATTAACATGAGACAATGCATGTTTATTAAGTTTTGGTGTCTTATGGGGTAAACTCATTTAATTTAAAAACGTAATAAATAACTGGCGCTTTCATTTCACTCTTCGCGAGGCGACGTGCGATAAATTTCGACAAGTTTGCAGTCAGGTCTATGCCACCAAAGGTCAACTTGGATGTAGTTCTACTGCAGGTGTAAATTTTAACAACTGAAATCCCATTGCTGGCGTGTTCACCACGGTTGGTGTGTAAAGCTGAAATTTATGTCATAGGCTTTTCATATATTGTGGAATAGGTAATCGTGGTATAAAACGCACTCACTGATAACTTCTGTACGTAGCACCCAATAGTGACTTAACCTGTACCCAACATAGGATGAATACACGTGTATTCTTTTCATACTTTATATTCTTTTTCTGTTCAACTCAGTTACTCTGTTTGTATTCCTACCTTTGTATATACTTCTGATGTCTCTCAGTTTGTCCTCCAATAGTGCAACTCAACAAAATTCCAGGCATTCTTGTGCATGGTGAGAATGGGTCACTGGGGGTATGGTGGTGATAATATCCTATTCCATAGGCATAAAAGGATATGCTATTTCAACCACCACGCCAACGATGAAACTGTTGTTCGCCTCTATTATCCATTGGAATTGTTCTGTATTTCATGCACACACTACACGAGGTCTTTTTCTCCAAAGCATTTATTTTTCTTGTGGCTTTTTCTTTCCTATAATTGGAGTCATTGAATCCTACCATTATATCCAACATTGCTATCCTAAAATGTGGCTGTACATCTCCCAATAACAAAGCAGGTTTCCTATCGACACCCTCAGCACTACTTCGATCACGGTGCCTTCCTAACAATAACAATTATAATCTGGGTTGCTCGTCGTCCTATCGGGAGACGTAGAACTTAATCTAGGGCCTGATGCACCTCAAGGAAGCTATACAACCAGCCACAACGATATCAGTATAATGCACGTGAATGTACAGAGTATCTACGGCAAATTAGACATATTGCAAACCGAAATGCCCTGATGACATCTGTGTATTCACCGAAACGTGGCGAAACAACGATATTTATTCTGGCCTTAAAGATTCCAAAAACCCTATCGGGAAGACAACGTCAGCCTGGATGGATGTATATCCATTTACGTGAAGCACGGTCTGTGGTACACTCCTAGGGATGACCTAATATGCTGCGATACTGACAGTAGTTGGCTTGAACTCTCCATTGGACGAGATAAGTTTTTGCTGGGAGTATTTTGCAGACCTCCGAATGTCCTAAATGATATTTGGGAAGATATTGAACTGTCAGATGATCGCGCTATCAATACCCAATTGCCCAATATTATCAATACTGGTGACTTTAACGAAGAACAGTTACGTTATAATAGTCAACACATTTATAGTATTTCGTAGTCCTACAACCTCCGTCAAATAATCTCGCTGCCAACACATTTCACAGAAAACTCATCTTCATTACTTGACTTTTTCCTGGTAAGTTATAAGTCAATGGTCAAAACTGCAAGAGTAGGGGATCCTTACGTTGCCGATTTAATTGGGTATCACTGTCCAATATTCCTCATACTTAATATGAGAGTAGCTCAAGCCCGTACAAATTCGTTTATCTGCCGTATCTGGCAGTACGATAAGTGTCATTATACAGGTATGAACATGGCGCTTTGAAGAATTGGTTGGAAAGAAATGACTCAACCCAGACAGGTCAACTCTGTGCTGAACTTGAAAATAAAACCTGTACCCCATGCCGTACAAATACATATCTAACAAAACTATCGTGTCTCGACCCCATGAGTTCAGATGGATGAATGGGAAAATTAGACCCCTTATTAGACAGCGTCGTCGCCTGCATACAAAGCTACAAAACGTAATGCTTCATTTGTCTGGACCGCCTACAGGTGAAACGGAACGAAGTCATCAGTGCCGCGCGAGACGCTAAAAGGGTACACTTCCTTAACATTCAAGGTATAATGGGTGGGAGTGGCACCCCTCAGCAACTATGGTGGAAAACTCTTAATCAGATGATCAACTCCAAGTCCGATCACCAAATACCAGCTCTATCTTATAATGATGCCATCCTAATGATAAACATTGATAACGCAGAAGCTTTCAATGAATACTTTTGCTCAGTTTCAAATGTGGATGACACGTCACATCATGTACCAGTGTTTCATTTAATCCAAATAGATCATCACTGAATACTATTCATGTATCTCCCGATGACGTCATGAAAAATATTA
Source organism: Pictodentalium vernedei (assembly GCA_031216915.1). NCBI lineage: Eukaryota > Metazoa > Mollusca > Scaphopoda > Dentaliida > Dentaliidae > Pictodentalium > Pictodentalium vernedei. The sequence continues at coordinate 86,413,485 of CM062297.1, read as the reverse complement.
TAATTCCAACTTAATGATGAGAAATTTTAATCTTTTATTTCCAACTGGAAACTTGAGTTTCAAATTTCCTACTCTAAAATTGACATTGGCCTCACAATTTCGACTCTGACATCAATCCGGTAAATTTTCTGACCCAGACACATTATAAATGATGTTTTTTCCGTTTCAGTGAAAAGTTTCGGAAGGGTTCATAAGCATGTGTATATATATGTATATAATCACTTTAACCCTTTACCCAACTCAAACGATTTCAAAATTAATTATTTTAAATATCATTTTTTTAAAAAAAATTCAACAAAACCATATCATGTGACCCCTCTTTGGAACGAGCTCGACGAGCTCGTTCCAAAGAGGAGTCACATGATATGGTTTTGTTGAAATTTTTCGAAAAATAATATTTTCTCAGCAGCTGTATTTGCATATTACGCGGGCGTATGCTGGCGATTCGTTGGTTAAAGGGTTAAAAGATATCACCCAGCGCTGTAGTGCAACCACCTATCGAAACTACTCACAGTTGGAATTTACAAATTCCTAAAGCTAAATAAGGCCGTGGGTTTTGATGGAATTAGTCCTTATATACTTACGTATCCCTATTCATCCTTTCAAGAACCTGTATCCATCATATTCAACAAATACCTTTGTGAATCTTACTTTCCATATGAATGGAAACGTGCCACTGTTTCTCCGATATACAAATCGAAGGATGAGCGAATCGTTTCAAACTATGGGCCGATCTCAGTCTTGAGCTGTATCGGAAAAGTATTTGAAAAATGTACTTTTCAGAAACATATTCGCCTTCTTAGAATCAAACAACCTCCTGCCAAAAGTCCAATCAGGTTTCATTCCCAAAGATTCCACAGTGTACCAGTTGACAGTCATATATGATACCATGAATCAGGCACTAGATCATAACAAAGAAATACGATTTGTCGATGTTAGTGAGGCATTTGATTAAGTCTGGCACAAATCAAATTGGAAAAGATAGGCATTACTGGCTCTTTGCTTTCATGGTTCAAATCATACCTAGATCAAAGAGAAAAAAGAGTTGTAATTAGCGCAAAAAACCTCAAGATGGAGACTCGTATCTAGCGGCGTTCCCCAAGGTTCAATACTTGGTCGTCTACTGTTGTTTGATATACATAAACGACTTTGTCGATGGAATTGGATGCGACATACGTTTGTTTGTAGATGACAATCGCTGTCAATAACTGTTGAGTATCCAACCGAGGCTGTAAGAATGGTATTATCCGATATATTGAAAAATATCTCAATTGGTCTCAACAATTGCTTGTTACTTTTAATGTGTTTAACACAATAGAAATGATAGTATCGAGGCGAATAAACTAACCATCGCACCCACTTTGGAATTCGTTGAGGAAATAGCAGAAAAGGTTTCTACCTATAAACACCTTGGAATCGTCTCGGTCTACTTCGTAAGTTTAAATTTAAATTAGACAGGAAATCTCTGCAACAAATATACTTTTTCTTTGTGAGACCTGTCATAGAGCACACTTCGCCGGTTTCTAATAACTGTACGCTTGCCGAAGCTGATGAACTTGCTCAAACCCAGGTTGAAGCGTCCAGGCTTGTCACGGGGGCAACAAAGAGTGCTAGTAAATCTAGATTGTATATTGAAACTGGTTGGGAGACACTATACCACAGACGTCAAAACCACAAATGTATTCAATTTCACAAAAAGTATCAAAATATTTAGCGAGCTATCTCTCTAATTTGATACCACGACACGCATGTGCACAAATTACAGAGTTAAAACCGGAGAAACATTCAGAATTTGACCGCCCCACACTCACGCACGACAGTGAAACAAAAATCAATTATTCCGTCAACGATAAAAATTTGGAATGAACTTCCAACAGTTACACGTGAAACAAAATCCGCTGCGGCTTTCAAAATGCTAATAAATACAAATAACAAACCGCCTAAATTATATTATTACTGCTCTGCCACACGTGCCCAGATATATCATTGTAGAATGAGGTTAAATTGCAGTAAATTGAAGGAAGTCCTTTTTAATAACCATTTATCGGATAACCCGTTTTGTGACAGTGTCAATGTTGAATCAGCACACTACTTCTTATTGGAATGTCCATTGTATGACAGAGCTCACCAGTAAACAATTAACCAGTTACCAAATTAGATAACTATGAATACCTCTGTTGCATCACTATAAACTTAAAGAGTTACATTGTAATTTCTCAATCTTTGGTGACGACCTATATAAGCTCAAAGCTTGCTGTCGAATCCAACTCATACATCTATTGTCACAAGATTATATGAACATCATTGGTAATGTAAATGTTTTCAAATTGTATTTAACACATGCAATATTCTTTCTTTCGATAAATACTGTTTAAACTAAACTAAGGTGAGTAAGTAGTACCAAGAGATAAGTTCTAGGGCTGTCTCGATCTTTTAATTTAGGAATCGATTAATCGTCGCAAATAATCGATAATAATCGATTAATCGTAGCTAGATTACCCCCTACACACACACACACACACACCCTCTCCCTCTCTTTGAAGTTGTTAAAAATGAAGGTCAAGTCAGCTGACCTACCTCAAGTAAACAACGAAGACGATCCACTTTTAGGTACATTCAAAGCTTTGTTGTTCTGAACTGAACTTTTGAACCGTCAGTGTAATAATCAAGACCGGTCGGCAGTTGCGAAATTCTCAACTGCCGACCTGTCTTGATTATTACACTGACGGTTCAAAAGTTCAGAACACCAAAACTTTGAATGTACCTAAAAGACAAAAATGCTTCTAATGGCTTCTTGGGGTTTAACGTCGATGTTCTTGACCTTTTATCTTTAGAAAAAATATTTTTTTCATCAATTTTTTTTTTAATTATTAAACGTCTAAAACGGGGTAAAATTTACCGATTCTTCGACAACGAAAATTACTAATCGATTTCAGCGTGACCGATCGACAATCGATAAATCGATTAATCATGACAGCTGTAGAGCTAACAGTATATCAACATGGATACATCACTGTATGGAAACCACTTCGGGCATTTTTGTTTACACTCTTCCAAGAGAGTCATTGACAAGATGGGGCGTAGAGGTAAGTATATGTTATTGATCATTTTCGACACATATGTTACCAAACTTTTACATACCTGCTCCACGTGTTTTTGTAGATGTGCTGTCTACCTTCACGCTTTGCAATCTAAGCTCAAAAAAGCTTATTTTGAAGGTCAAAGCTTAAGAGGTCAGTTTTTGTCTTCCAAGAACTTAGAGCACATGATTTTTCGGCAGATCGTTCTCGTTTTCAACTGCAAGGGAAATGTTTTTAGCGTTATAGTTGGTCATTTGGCAACTGTTCTTTCCTCAAATATTTTCTAAATTATCAACTGCGTCGACCATCCCCTCTCTTTTCATTTATTTTCTGCAACGAGTAGAAGTGCACGGTTTACGTGATTATAAAATAGGTCTGTACGGTTGATCGACAATACAATGTTTTTAAACTGTGCGGCTTAGCCGGGTGAACATTTTAATAAATTTCTGTGTTGAAAGTTTTAAAGGAACTCTGGTGACTCCGGTGACTTGTTTTTTTAAACTATCGCAATTCTGTTGTTGCTATTTGGGGACGCTTGACTGTTGCTTACTCGTGGGATTTATAAACATTAATAACTGATCTGCTTACCAATACTAACTTTATAGGCAGTGAATTACAGGCCTGAACAATATCGCAATTATGTTGGCTATTCAACTTATTTATCTAAAACCTTATGAGACGTTGTGGTCTCATTTATGTAATCCGTGTGATTTTGTACATCAGGTGGCTTCATGCTATTTCTTTTTTGTACAACACATATAGATCTTTGCAACCTTTTGGTGGCAATAGCGATTAAAATCGACGTGAATCCATCTTACACACAATAGTGTTGTGCGAGGAAGAAATTTAAATTTACTATGGTATTGAATTGCACTGTATTTGGTGAGCAGAAAAAAGAACTTACTGAAACTTTGGTTTTCTTATTCGAGTAGCAGACTTCACCAAGCCTCCTGTACGTCACAAATATAGTTCGGCTGTAATAAAATTATTTTGTCGTAAATATACAATTCTGAGGACTGCAATGTATGTTGATGTGAATATATTTTTATTTTTTTCCAGTTTTATGTTTTCTCATCCACAACAACCAAATAATAGTAGTTCGATTCGGTGGCGTATTAATCCTTTGCTAAAACTTGCGTAACTTTCTACAGTTTCCGGCTTCAACATTGCTAGCAAGGTCTGTCCCCACCTGCGGCTACCGCGTTGTGTACTTGGGCAAGACACTTCACCCCCACTGCCCACGTGGGGGCACGAAGGCGTCGTGTACAAAGGCGTACTGCACGTCGATGGTGCACTTGTCTTCAACCAATGCTAACCTTGCTTGTGTGGAGTTAATATGTTGGGGAGCCTGACAGTTGCTTGCCGTTGCTCGGTGGTTCTCTCTGGGTACTCCGGCTTCCTCCATCCGTAAAACTGTCCGACACGAGGTGACCCCGGCTGTCGAAAGTGTCGTTAAAACACAATAAATAAATACTACTGACGTCTGTTTCTCGCAATTATTACATTGTCCGTTGAATATTTTCCTATGAATGTATCGTGTGTTATATATTACATCGCCTCGCAGGTTCGAAAACAGCAATTAAATGTTTTCAGATTTCAGATATTTGGAAATTAAATCGTTTCCCACGTTGGCTCTAGAGTGACGTGATCAAAACATGCATGTCTCCCCAACACAATCTATATTTCGTGGTCGTTCATTTTCCACTGAGCGTTTTCAACACGTCGGTGGTGAAATGATGAATTTGCTTTCTCCGACTATGGAGTCTTTTATTTAACTGAGATATATACATTATCATGACCATGTGCATGTACTGTAATTTGTATCAGATTCGAGGTCGTGTTTACAATCAGATCGCAACAAGCCCGTCAGGGCGAGTTGTGATCCGATTGTAAACACGACCGAGAATCTGATACAAATTACAGAACATGCATTTGGTCATGATAATACATTTATCTAACAATCCAGTTGCATGAAGCCCGTTTCCGCCGTTTTTCAGTTTAATTTGGGTTGGAATTGGTCAAAATGTTGAATTTCATATTCTATTGCGTAATAACAATGCATATAATGATACTATTTGTCATAGCGCGGTGTTTACCGTAAGTTGAATCTATATGATACGGAATCAGAATGAATCGTCTATATGATACGGAATCGGAACACATTATGTGACACGTGCCGTTTCTCGTGGTTTTCAGGCTAAAATCTATATGATTGTTTGATAAATTAGAATTACCGATCTATCCCTTGTTGTTCTGTTGGTTAATTATGCGGCTGGCAATTTCTTTGTCATTGAAAGCAAACAATTTTTTTTTGTAAAAAGTGTATACATTCAAGTTTTGTGCATTATTGTCATTATTTTGGTATATAAAATATCGCTATTCACCATTTTAATTCGTATTTAGGGCATTGTTGAAATGTTCAAAAAAATGTCAAACGTTTTTTCGTTGGACGACCCCTTAACTTCGAGAGTTTGTTTACTCGCCTTCCCTTCACCCTTCCGATTGATCTGATATTAATATCTATCAGGTTCGCAATAAATGGAGAGCACCTACATTCCTCAATTGAATATCGGGAATATATTTCTGGTGACTGGAGAGAAATATATTTTCATGAGCGACAAAGTCGCGAATGAAAATGTGAAATTTTCCTCCAGTCACGAAGAACATAATCCTGATATTCAAATGGGGAATAGAGACTGTCTTTGTGTTATATTACAGTCCATGAAGTAGCTGAAAGCAAGCAAACAAACCAGTCATTTCAGTCACCAACTGAGCACACCAGTGACCTAATTACTCGACTTCAGTGGTTGGAATGAAATACGATCACAGATGTTTACTAACACGATGGTAGTATTTGTGAAAATAAATACCGATATTCATTTCTCAGCGATTTTCCGCTATTTCATGAGCAAACACATCATACATACGTGTACGCGTTTTAGGGCATTTGTAACACGCCCCAAAACTAAACATTCCAGTTGTGACTTCAAAAAAAATCAGTTGAGAGGACGACCAACCAAACGTTGGGAAATTTTTTTAAATTTTCTCTAGTGCCCAAAATACCGATAAAATAATGAAACAAAGTCATATTATATGTCAAAATAATGACTGGAGGTCAAGGAAATGGAATATATAGAGGATATGGAATGAGTGTTTTTCTCATATAATATTTATGAAACGAGTCTAAGAATTTTCCGTTTTGGCGAGCCTCTGGCGAGCCCAAACGGAAAATTCGGACTAGTTTCATAAATATTATGTGAGAAAAACACTCATTTCATATTCTATTTATCATATGACACACACACACGCACAAATTAGCCACTTAGTATGACTTTTTAACCCATCACCTTGAGTTGCAGACGGCACTTGGAAAAAACATCCTCGTATGACTAAAAATTTTCATTTTTTGCTTCCAAAACATAGGTTATGACCCCTCATTGGAACGAGCTCGTTCCAATGAGGGGTCATAACATATGTTTTGGAAGCAAAAAGTGAAAATATAAAAAAAATGAATGGCGTTTTTCTTGCAGGTAAAAGATTAATAGAATATAACCCACCCTAAATAGGACAGATAACGTAAATTCTCCCTACTGAAATTATGCAAATGTCACCCAGTTGTATTTTGTTTAGCCAATCAAATTGTCCAGTTTTGAAATTGATCAATGAAGGCTCCCAACTCTAATTATTCAAATTATGAAAATGTGGCCCATTTTATATTGTTCAGCCAATCAAATTGTCTAGTTTTGAAATTGACCAATGAAATTGGCGGAAGGCTTTATTTATCACTGATTAATATGAAAACAAAATATCAAATGTTTTAAAGTGAACAAAACGGACGAGTCATATGATAAATTCATGTTTTCACGAAAACTAAAATTATGATTTTGATGACAGGCAAGCTTCCAATGGCATAAGTAACGAATTACAAAAATCACGAATAGATCGGTAATTCCAATGACGGGGCTTCAAATAAATGACTTATAACTCCAGAGTCGGAGAAAGCATATTATATCATTTCGTCTCCATTAGGTTACAAACGCAGGGCTCAAAATAAGCAGTGTCGCGTCGCTTTTTGCTATACAAAAGTTGCAAAAAAGGTACACAATATTCAATTATGTATAGCATTTTGCGATACAAGATAATCAAATGCAGCCTATTAGGCTGCAGTTGATTATCTTGTATCGCAAAATGTAAATGAAAATTTGCGAATAAATTTGAAAACTAGTTCACTAATGCTTTACTTCTGATTGTGGAACATTCCAGTCATAACTCAGATTAACTCTCCATCAAGCATCATTAACAACTTCATATGTAAGATGAAGTCTATTGGTTAAAATTCTTCCTGTTTTTACAACATTTTGCATAAAATGTCCATTAAAAATAACTTCAAGCCCATCAAATTAAAGGCAGTTCAGTTAAAAAAATGTTCCATGTGTTGCAGATCATTTGGGAATGTCCAGAAATGGATGGAAACTATTCTGTCTGCTTAGAAGAATTCAATACAAAACAACATAACGTAACTCTGGTATACAAAAACAGCTATGTAATTTTTATAAAATGCTATTCATGTTTTGAAAATGTGTAGCATTTTGCTACGCAAAGTAAAAAAGTTATTTTGAGCACTGTATAACAAACGCCCCAAATAAAAATGTACGAAAAATAATTAAGGTTCCATTTCATAAACTTGTGGTCAAATCGATCACATGACGGCTTGTAACCTATTAAAGCAAACCGTAAACATGGGTAAACTGTGGATTTCAAAGATCGGAGAATTACAGAGGTGGCCCCATTCTTCTCAAGCTTGCAATGTGATGGAATTGCAAACGCTCAATACTTCAACTGGGAAAGTTACATCGACAATGCCATTATTGCCAGATAAAGTCGAAATTGCAGTACAACTTTTCAGTTTCCTTATCCATGGATGCCATTTTTAGAAATGGATTTCTACACCTCTGTTTCGTAATATTTTAATTTGCTTTTTATCGATACGTAAACATTAAACTGGATAAATAGGTTTCAAAACAAAAATATATCCAAACAAACATTAATATTAATCGTCAAACTTTTCTTTGTACGAAAATATCATTTGATTGAAGGACGAGCTATATTTATCACAACTTTCCGTTTCCAATTTCCATGTTTGCTAATCAAATGATCTCAAAATAAAGAGAACAACAACTCATTTAGCTGTTCACCTGCAGTGAAATGTGTGAAAAAAGTAATGTTAACAATCTTTGCCACGCAATTACATTTAGTGTCAAATCGACCTGCACCGATCTTATAGCTTAAAGCATCATAATATGAAATTCGTGACATCGAAGAGGCTTGTCAATTATATGTCAACAAACAAAATTCCCTCGTGGCGAGATTCACCGAAATGAGGCCCGAACACTTGAGAAATTACAGTATAAACGAAATCATTATGCGAAATATTCGTGGTTTTGTTCACGTCTTTCATTGACTGCCTATTAGACTGGATTCAATCAACAAATAACCAATTATTATTGTAAAATCGGTCCATTCTTATGACGGCCTACAGAACAATGAAACATCCGAGATAACTAACCCGACTTAGATAAAAGTGTAGCTTTTTTAAACGAACAATCGAGCACGCTCAATGAGCTCATTGCGATAATCCCAGGAATCGACCAAATACAACTGTATACCCAATACGCCAATGAAATGAGATTTTACGGTATTTTTTTTTTCTTTATCTCAACATAAGTTCCTTGATGGAAGATTTTCAAGTAAATGCCATGAGCCCTGGGATAGATAAAAATGATACCTTTCATTTAATTGAAAATATTGTTCACGTCCTCTGCAGATTGGCTAAAGTGAAAAGGTTAAAAAGAAATCCGGAATGAGCAGTTGGCTGGCCAATAGTAGACTGATCTTGAAATTATCCCAAGTAAAAGGTCGCATCGTCGCCACGAGTTTTTTTCCAGGGGAACTAGCCTGTGTTAATAGGTCTGTATGAAACATGGTTCTTGCAAATAACAGGCCATACTACAGTTAAAACTAGAAGTTCTGTCACGATCTGTGAGCTTACCTAGGCTTATTTGCGTGTAGGAATTGTGCGCAATTCCCATATCGAATGGCATCCAAAGCAGGGCAGGGTATCCTGTTTACTCATAGCAAACACAGGCAATGTTTCTGACAATGGACCTCCGGGTTACCCGGAGGTCCATTGGCTGAACCATTTCTTGTGCACAGGCCATATAGTTAAAACTAGAAGTCCTGTCATGAAATGCGCACAAATAGCACGTTGATATGCGCGTTAATGTACGCGTTAAGGCCCAAGTAAAGCTATCAAATTCTGTACGTATAGCCTGTGCACAAGCAATGTTTCAGCCAATGGACCTCCGGGTAACCCGGAGGTCCATTGGCAGAAACATTGCATGTGTTTGCTATGAGTAACCAAGAGAACCCGCCGTGCTTTGGATGCCATTTGATTTGGCAACTGCGCGCAATTCCAACGCGCAATAAAGCCTAGATAAGCGCACTATTCGTGATAGGACTTCTAGTTTTAACTGTATATATATGTACAAAATTTTATAGCCTTACTATGGTCGTAACACGTTGATTAACGCGCAGATCGACGTGCTATTTGTGCGTATTTCATGACAGGACTTCTAGTTTTAACTGTACCTTCCCATAAACGTACAACAGGAGGATGATAGTTTTCAAACAAATTGTGCAAAGTGAAGCGCAGAATGAACAATCACACACTTTCAACCAAATCAATGGGACGATACATTTGAAACTGTTAATATTGAATGTTGTTCCAATCCTTGTTTTCTTATTTCAATTTATTTGTGTATTTCAATGGCATTTGTCATAAATAAACACCAGAAATGACCCTCAAGTAATGATGCCAAATAAATAAATAAATTAATAACGGAATTTTTTATTTCCAGTTTACCAATGATATAGCATTTGTCAATTTGCCAAGAATATTAAACCACTTTCAATTGATTTATGAAGTATAATTCCTACAAAGTGTTCCAATTACACACTTTTCATTTTTCATTCACGAAGTCACTTGTGTTTCCAGATCTGTTGCTCTGAACTCTATGGGACTGACCCCTGCTGAACGTGCTTCATCGAGACAAACAACAAAACAAAAATGGCAGTATTTGGGATTGTAGATACCATGGGTAGGAATTAGTTTTACTTTTCATTCTTCTCGTGAATGACAAAAAAAGGATTTCTCCGAGTCTGTACTAGAAGGACTGTAAAATACAGCCATTCGGTTATTTTAAGGCATTTCATTGTCAACATTTTGTTCTCTTACTGATGCCATAGCAGACTTTCAGGCAGTGCTATCTACCACATGACAGATGATTCATGGCTAATTTCAGTTTCCAAAGGTTCTATGTTTCTTTCCACACATTGTGGTATTGAACAAGATAAAGAAGGAGCGCCACGTTAGTTCAAAAACTATTGGCCCGCGTTGTAAGCACAACGTATAGATATTAACCCTTTGGACCCGGAATCCATTTTTCAGGCCAACGAACATCATGCGCCATAATTTCATTAAGTAGGATGGCTACTAAGTGAATGCGTGGGGTAAACCAATCAATATTTTCAACGTGCAGCCCAAAGGCTGCATGTTGAAAATATTAATTGGTCTACCACAAAATAATGAATATGGACTCACTAAATTGCCATTAAATTGACATGGAAGATACCACCAAGGTTCAAAGGGTTAACCATTCAGTCTGTTGACTGTGTTAACTAAAATATAGAGTATATAGATAAAAAAGAATATTGCATAAAAATAACTTCATAAAAAATAAACTTGAAGGAGCAAAACTGCCCACCGTTAGAAAAAAAGTACCCACCTTCCTGTCAAATAAAACTCATTAAACAGACAACTATGGTTCTGTTAGTCCAAGTGAGATTGCGGAACTGTTATGGTCTCTTTAGTATTACGCGAATGTGTTTTCGATTTCTAATGTTTGCCCAAGCTCGGGCGCCATCTAAAAACCAACGTTACAATCAGTACACCAATATTTTTGCTGATGTTGGATTTATACCTCACATGTGATCATTTAGTATGTCTCTCCTTGCAAACCACTTTCACTACATTAATTAATGTTCTTATGCCGCTCAGTTGGTCCGCGGCAAATCTTCCGATGCCTAGCAACCAAACTTTCATAAGAATAACTGTCCTTACAAATTTGGCATGTGAATGGGTACGTATCGTGATGACGATTTACGTGCAAGGTGGTGACGCTCCATGAAACCCTGGTAACATATGCCGCACAGAAAACGGTAACATCCACAATGCTGTGCAATGTGTTTAGAAGAGCAAAGAGTTTGCCACAGACATGACAGAGGCATGATATACTCTTATTTTGACAGTCTTTTCTACCGTTACTACGTGATATCTTCTCTTCCCCAGACTCGTCGTCTACATGTAAAGACTCGCCCATACACGGTATCTCTTCCTGTGACATTCTGAAATAGAGTTATGACAAAATGACTCCACCTGACAGAAGAAGAATACAGAGAAACTTTCGCTTCTGGGTATCTTAGCAGTTTTAGTCATCACCAAACACTTTAAGCCAAGGGATGGGACAGGGGCAACTGGACGCAGGGGATAATGTCCCTACCCCACCCAACATACCCCCCCCCTCCTTTAGGCAATTATGTCCGCATCGATCTGTTAACCCTTTACCCAACGTAACGGCCAAAACCGACCAGCGCTATTCACAAAAATCGCCAATTAATTTTCATTATTTTTTCATTTTTTATCTCCAAAAAATAGGTTATGACCCCTCTTTGGAACGAGATCGTCGAGCTCATTCCAAGGAGGGGTCATAACCTATGTTCTGAGGCACAAAATGAAAAAATATTAGTTATTCAAACATTTTGTGTCCAAGAGTCGTCTGCTTTTCATGTTAGGTAAAGGCTTAACTGACAGAGTGTGGAAGCCCATATTTGAAAATTATTCTCAAGTGCAGGTGTCACAACTGAAGAGCTTCATATTCTGTAGATGTGCTTCATATTCTGTAGATGTGCTTCATATTAACTTTGAAGTGAAATTATTAAGTCTCTGTGGATTTGCCTTCCCACAATTTACGGGAGAGTGCCTCTAGGCATTCTCCCATATATTGTAATAAGGGAAACACAAGTGAGCAAATTTTTATGACAAAAATTAATTCAGCACTCTACAAGTTAAATAGGGTCCTTTAGAGCTGAAATAGTCGCAATATTTTCTAGAAAATATACTCTTCAAATAAAGAAACTATACATCGAAATCCACTGAGCTATACATGTATAAAATTGGTCATGGTGAAAAGATTTTGAAATATTTGTTATGAGTTGTAACCAAATCATGCAATGCTGGGGCTGATGGGTCAGAATTTCTTCCAAACACACAGAGAATTGAAAACATAACGCTCTGGCGACCTACGGTACAATTTGTGAAATGACGTGCCGATGGACGTGCCAGTGTGTACAGACGTCGGAACGAACGTTACGCCAATAACTGTGCATTTAAAGTTGATCGTTTTCGTGGCGGTAGTGTTATGGCGTGGACTGGCATTAACCATGCTGCACGGACAACACCTGTTCGAGTGGAGGGTAATCTAACCGGTAGCGTTACAGAGTTGAAATTCTATCACGTCACGTTGTCTGACCATTCATTCAATGGAGGTCTCTTTCAACATGGCACTACTCGACCGGATGTTGCGCGTGTTTGCAAAGCATGTCTTCAACAAAACAATATTCCTACTCTTCCCTGGCCAGCACGTTCATCTGACTCATCCCCCATTGAACTCTTTTGGAATGAGCTTGATCGCCGCGTCCGTCAGAGACTGCAGACACCACAGACACTCGAGGAACTCTTTGCGGCACGACAAGATGAGTGGCAGAACATTCTACAACGTGTAATTCAGACCCTGGTAGCATATATGGGTCGACGTCGCCACGCCGTTATCACTGCTCGTAATGGTCATACACGGTATTGACTTTCCCTGGTTGTCAATGCAGCCATGTTTATGTGTGTTAATGACGTTTCACGTTTGCTTGTGTTTATGCCATTTGTAGAGTAATGTTTTTACTTCCCTGTTTACCACACATCATTATCTGTTTATAATCTGAAAACTTTCAATACAATCTCCGGTTCTCGCCAGATCACCGAAGTTAAACAACGTTGAACCCGGTTAGTCCTCGGATGGGTGGCCGTCTGAGCGATCGATTCGTACTCCCGCGTTGTGTCCTTGGGGAAGGCACTTAACCCCGATCGTCCACATGGGGGCACGATGACACCGTGTACGAAGGTGTACTGCACGTCGATGGTGCGAATGTCTTCAACCAATCTAACCCTATCTGTGCTGCAGAGCGGAGTTACGATGTTGGTGAGCTGGCAGCTGCTCGTCGTTGCTCTGTGGTTCTCTCCGGTTACGTCGGCTTCCTCCCGTCGTAAAACTACCACGGTCATGATTAGCCATTGTGCATAAGTATGTGACCTTAAACACCAATAAATAAATTCTTATTTTGAGAAGTATAGATCATAATTATCGCCGTTAACATTTTGATCGTGCAAAAAGCATTCATTCTCTTGGACACTAAGTGTGGTGGCGCTATGGTGGCTTGACTATTCTATTATATTAGATGTCACGTGACTTTCCCGCGTTCTGATTGGTTGAACAGAAACACCCTATTTTCCGATAGTTCGTCAGCGAAATCGCACAGACCTACTATCATTTTTGAAAAAAGAATAGTGCACGGTAATAGTGCACGGTTATAAATAGTAACATTCGAATTCCCTTAGAAAATTCCATTGAAGCGTAAATACTTTACAAGACATCTCGTCCCATATACATTATTACATTTAGTTTGGAGAAATAAAAATATGTGTATCGAAAGTGATGTTTGTAGTAGTGTTGGGGGCGGGGGGGGGGGGGGGGGTAATGGAATAATGGTATTGTGTTTCTTGGGGTTTTGGTTCTCTACCTCTCTATCCCAGAACTATGAGTGTCAGAATTAACTTAGTTTACCCGTTTAAACCCTGAACCATTTTCTTTTCTCTTTGGCTGTGAATAAGAATATTATTTTGCATATATGACCGATGAAGACCCCCCCCCCCCCCCCCACACACACACACATCTAATATAATAAATATAGCATGACTTTTCGTTGACTATGCCAAAATAGTGGTCCTCGAGAAGAGAATAGTCCCTCCGCTACGCGCCGGGACTATCCTCTCCTCGAGGACCACTATTTTGGCATAGTCAACTCAAAGCCATGCTATATTTATTAAGTATAAGAAGGTACTGGATTATCAACACACCAAATTGAGAATACTTCTTACCACGATACTGACCTTACTACAAGCTGGCAACATATTATTGAGTCTGCGATGAGAAGTCGCGTTTAGTGATTTCTACCCACGGGTGCAGTAAAACTATCGCGAGTTAAAAACAATGTGAGCGGTCCCCGAATCATTTCAAGCATACGAATGAATACTGCCAACTACAGCTTTAGTCGAATCCATCCTTTGGAATGCTTAAAATTATTCTAATACCAAATATCGTCAAACCGCAAAAATCGCTTCACATGATCAGTCGATTTAGGATGAAGAGAAAGCTTTTTTTACCAATTTTGGGAAAGACACAAAATCGATTATTTTTCGCCATAGTCTGTCGTAATCTCTTAAAAGATAACCTACAGTTAAAACTAGAAGTCCTGCCATGAAATGCACACAAATAGCACGTTGATATGCGCGTTAATGTTCGCGTTATGGCCCAACTAAAGCTATCAAAGTCTGTACATATGGCCTGTGCACAAGCAATGTTTCAGCCAATGGACCTCCGGGTAACCCGGAGGTCCATTGGCAGAAACATTGCATGGGTTTGCTATGAGTAACCAGGAGAACCTGCCATGCGATGTGGAAATTGCGCGCAATTCCAACGAGCAATTAAGCCTAGATAAGCGCACTATTCATGACAGGACTTTTAGTTTTAACTGTAATTACCCCCCCCCCCCCCCCCTTAATCACACGCTCGCATTTCTATTGCTTTCGGTACCTCTTGGGCAGAGACAGAGTTATAATGTAGACTTTTGTAATCCAGTTGACTTGGGTGCTCAATTCCATTATCTCAGGTGATTGTAACGACTGAGAGATCAAATGTACACGTGTTCTTCATAAGGTCTACTAAACACTAAACCACGCACATCTGCTCTCTCCAGAAAAAAAAAATTAAAAGAGAGAGCAGTGGTCCACGCAGTTGTTCTATTAGAAAATATTTGAAAGGGGGGATTTCAGTTACCCAGTGACCAACTATGAAGATGACAACTTCTCCCTTGAGGTCGAAAAAGACCACGATCTGCAGGAAAATCATGTTTTCCAATTTCGAGGTAGACAAATATTAGATTTTTAGAGATAATAAGCCTTAAAGTTTTGTTTGCAGATCGTGAAGATAGATCGCACATCTACAAATGCACGTGGAGCAGTTATGTAAAAGTTTGGTAACACATGTGTCGAAAATGTCCAACAAAATATGCTCACCTCTGCGCCCGATCTTGACAATATCTCTCAACCGGAAGAGTCTAAACAAAAACACCTGGGGTGGTTTCCATACAGTGTACATGTACATACCGCACAAACTATACTATCATACAAGACACCCACACACACCCAGTAACAGCACATGACCTGGAATTGCGCACTCTCGGTTGCAACAACGAGATTGTTTAAGGTATTAGATTGTTAGTTGTACGAAGGGCTAACAGTTTTTTTTATACAAGTTATGACTGAATCACCTTGATTTTGTTATTTTAGAGAAACAGAATCGAAATGAAAAGTATTTGCATTATGAAAAAATAATTCTTATCTGTCCCCTTTGTAACGAACTTCATATGGTCATTTGACATAGCCTTAAATGTTGGTTAAGTCGGGTGGTGTGATCAGCTGTATGTAGACAGATTGATGTTGCACGGGAAAGTGGAGCATAGTAGAGGAGTAGTGGAAAATACCGGTTGAGTGTGTTATAGGTTGTAGTCAGCGCTGGTCAGGGGACGATTAAAGTTATGTTAGATGGTTTATTCTACCATGGAAGCTGTAGATCTTGAAGAGCCGGCAAGTACCGTGAATTTGTCAGGGCAGGACATTAGTACATTGCCATGCTGTCAGTACACTCAGGTATGTCAGGTTAGTGTTTCGGTCGATGGATATTTGTTGGTTCGCGTTCGCGATTCGGTTGGTTGTCGATTCAGTTCATTTCGGTAAAGGTAATTCAGTCGGTATTTAGGGTAAGCTGGAAATACAAATGTATATTTCAGGGGTCCTAGGTGGTAGTGGCACAACTGTTGATAGTCTGAAATGTGAGAGGGACGTCGATAAGAGATGAATTGTTGGACATCAGGCATCAGTGAAACTGTGCATTGTGAACGGAGGGTTAAGCATTGTGTGGCGGAGTGGGGTACCGAGCCATGTGTGTCGGTGGAGCTTAAACTGTAATGTATTCTTATTGATGTTCATAAACTACACTGGAAATATTGCTGAAATAAGCCCGTCTGTTATTAAGGTCTTGTCTGACTGGGTCAGGTGTAAGATGTGATCATTTTATAATCAGCGACATATGATGATTCTTGTGAAATGATTTGACGAGTATGTAACTGAAGTTTATATCCGTGATTTGCAGTGTGGCGAACTATAAATTTACTATGAATATCGCCGGTACCGTGTTGGCAGATTGTGACTATAAAATTGACTCCAGAAAAACCACTGTGATTATAACATTGACTCTAGAAACCACGATGTCTGATTAATCATTTCACTTTCATCCATTCATTGACTTTGACGGAATCATGCATTTCATTTGACGGTTTCATTTCGTTTCGTGTATATTAATTTAAATTTCGTTTGTATATTTAGTTTGTTTGGTGTTTCATAAAAATCAGCAAGTTATCGGACTTACTCATCTCTTGATCACTGATTATTGACAATCCAAAAGTGCTCAAACGTTTACAATGGTGGCAGAGGTGGGATTGTCACGGTGAAGAGAGATTAGTCAGTAGCGTTTTGTTGAATATTTAAAAGGGTATATCATATAGTCGCGATGGCCAGTGATATGCCGAAGTGGCTTTCTCAACTCATTGAGAAGGGAGAATCAGTTGAAAAATGTTTAGAATTGTGGAAGGAAATTAAGGCATCAGAAAGAGAGGAGCGTTTAGCAGAAAGGGAGATGAAGAAGGCTGAGATGGAACGAGAGGTTAGACTTAAGGAATTGGAAGTTAGGGAAAAGGAAATTGGCCATGGGTCATCTTTGGCCAGTTTGGGGGAGGCTAAATTACTTTCAAAAACCAAATTGCCTAAATTTGTAGAAGGTCAGGATCCCGACGTGTTCCTAAAATCTTTTGAAAAGTTGGTTACTTTGCATAAAATCCCAAAGCCTGAGTGGGCAGTGAGGTTGGTATCTCTGTTGAGTGGGAAAGCATTGGAAGCTTATTCCCGATTGAGTGACGAAACGTGTAATAATTATGATGCTGTGAAAAGTTCAATACTTACTAGGTATGAATTAACTGCCGAAGCTTACAGGGAAAAGTTTAGGACTACGCGACAGATAGTCGATGAATCATTTAAAGAATTTTCGGTGAAAATTCAGGGCTTTTTCAATCATTGGTGTGAACGAGAGAATGTTGGTAAGAGTTTTGATAAATTAGAGGATTTAGTGGTACGAGAACAGTTGATGAATAGTTGTAGTAGGGAAATGAGTGTTAAAATACAAGAACACAAAGTGAAAAGTGTAAATGAGCTGGTGGAATTAGCAGAGGCAATTCAACAGGCTAATAAGATATTTAAAGTCACTAAACAAAACCAGTCATCCCAAAGGTCAGAGGGTGAGACTCAAGGTAAGTCATTATTAGACAATAAATATAGAGGAACAAATATGCGCGAATGTCGGACATGTTTTGTTTGTAATAGAGTGGGGCATATTGCTTCGAATTGTCCAGTAAAAAGGTTTGAAGGTGGGGAATCAACTAGGAGCAAATTGGGCTTGTGTGTAAACAATCTAAATTCTTTTCGAAGGGATGCAGACGTATCTGTAGGTGAGTTGGAGTGTGAACCCAGAATCCTTTCACTGGACTGGGAAGGAGAAGAGTTAGGGAACACATGTATTGCTTCTGGTCTTGATATAATCAAAGGTAAGGTTGGTGAGGAAGATGTTACCGTTTTAAGAGACACAGGTTGTTCGACGGTATTTGTTCACAGTAGGTTCGTGCGACCTGAGAACCGCACTGATTATTATAAGGAAATAGTACTGGCGGACGGGACTTCGCGTGTCTGTCCAGAGGTTTGTATTCAAGTAAATTCGCCTTATTTTAGTGGTAAAGTGTTTGCCTTAGTTTCAGATAGTCCCTTTGCGGATTTGATCATAGGTAATCACATTGATGAAATAAAAGTAAGTGAGGTCGCAGAAAGTTCAGTTGGAATGACGGGGGATGAAATAGATGGTGATGGATGTGACGATGTCTTCGATAGTACAGGTGAGGTATGTAATGCGGTGCAAACAAGGTCAATGGTATCAAAGCAGATCGAGAGTGAAAATAGATCGAAGGTCATTATTGATAACTTTGCAGGGGATAAAGCGGTTTCGGGAACGATTGAATGCAAGCTGGTTGATGGAATTCACCATATTGATAGGCAACAATTGTTGGATGCCCAAAAATGGGATAAGAGCTTAGATAAAGTTTGCATGCTCGTAAATGATAACGCACGGTCAGAACAGTCCTATTTTCTCGAAGAAGCAGGTTTGTTATTTCGTGTATTTAATACACCCGGTAGAGAGCCTATTCGACAAATAGTTGTACCCGAACCGTTTAGAAAGGTTATTATGTCCTTGGGTCACGATATTCCTTTAGCAGGTCATATGGGAAATAAAAAAACCCGAAATAGGATTATGCAACATTTTTTCTGGCCCGGTATGTTTACTGACATAGCCAAGTATTGTAGATCATGTCCAATATGCCAGAAGAAAGGGGCCAAGGGTAGAGTACCAAAGGCCCATCTTGTTAGTATTCCACCAATCGGTGAACCATTTGAAAGACTGGCTGTGGATATCGTAGGGCCATTGCCCTTAACAGAGAAAAAAAATAGGTATATATTGGTATGTGTAGACTACGCAACAAAGTACCCCGAGGCAATACCTTTGAAAAACCAAGAAGCCGAGACAGTTGCAAATGCCCTAATAGAAATTTTTTCTAGAGTTGGAATTCCCAAAGAATTGATTTCGGATCAAGGTAGTAATTTCATGTCTGAATTAATGAAAGAAGTTTGTAAATTACTCCGAATAAGAAAATTATGTACAAGTCCATATCACGCAATGGCAAATGGTTTATGTGAAAAATTCAATGGTGTGTTAAAGAACATGTTAAGAGCTTATGCTTCTTCAGAGCCATCACAATGGGATAAATATGTACCGTACGTTTTGTTTTCCTATCGAGAGGTACCAAATGAAAGCACGGGGTTTTCTCCTTTTGAATTACTATATGGACGACAGGTTAGAGGCCCCTTGGCGGTTTTAAGGGAGGAATGGGAGGAGCCCCCGGGGTGTAGGAACTCAGTGTTGAGTTATTTGATTGAGACTAGGGAAAAACTTCAAAGTATGTCGGAGTTGGCTAAGTTATATGAGTTAAAAGCTAAGCAGAAACAAAAAATGTATTATGATAAACAAGCAAGGCAAAGGTCTTTTGAGGTGGGTCAAAAGGTATTGGTTTTGTTGCCTACTAGTGCGTCAAAATTGCTTGCACAGTGGAAGGGACCATTCGTGGTTATGGATAAGGTAGGTAGGGTGGATTATAAAGTGAATGTTCATGGGAAAGTCAAATTGTATCATATTAATATGTTAAAAATATGGCATGATAGGGACTTGGAAAATGGGCAAAATTCAAAGAAGACGGTACCCTTGCCAGTTTGTTCAGGTGTTTGTACCCTTGGTTCTGCTCAGGGAAATGGGGAAATTGATGATGACGTTCCTGCAGCAGTAAGCCCGAACGTTGATAGTGGGGAAGGCATTAGTGACGTCAGTATTTCGGAGGGTTTATCGGAAAACCAAACTCAGAAATTAAACCTTTTACTAAAAGATTATGCTGATATTTTTAGTGACATGCCAGGTGTTACTGATGTTATATCGCATTCAATTGTGACAAACTCTGATGAACAAATTTTTACTCGGCCGTATTCTATACCGTATGCTCTCAAGGAAACTGTTAAAAAAGAAATTGATAAAATGTTAGCTGCAGGAATTATAGAGCATTCTGTGAGTCCATTTGCTGCTCCTGTAGTTTTAGTTAAAAAGAGGGATAACAGCATACGATTCTGTGTTGATTACAGGGAGTTAAATAGAGTAACAGTATTTGATCCAAGACCGATGCCTCGGATGGACGAGGTATTAAATAAGGTAAGTAAGGCAAAGTTCGTCAGTAAGTTAGATTTGGCAAAGGGGTACTGGCAAGTCCCTTTGGATAGCGATGCACGTAAAAAGAGCGCGTTTGTAACGCCATTTGGTCAGTATCAGTTTAGGGTAATGGCCTTTGGAATGATAAATTCGGGTGCCACTTTTGTCCGTTTGATGAATAAAGTGCTGGCCGGATGTGAAGATTTTGCTGAATCTTTTATTGATGATGTTGGAATTTTCAGTGAAAGTTGGGATTTGCATCTTGAACATTTAGGCATTGTGTTTGACGCTCTCAGAAAAGCACATTTAGTGGTCAGACCTAGCAAATGTTCATTGGGTTTTACAGAAATAGAATTTTTAGGCCACGTAGTAGGTCATGGGGTAATGAAACCAATGGTGAGTAAAGTTGTAGCTATTAAGAATTTTCCAGTTCCAAAAACTAAGAAACAGATAAGGTCTTTCTTAGGTTTGATCGGATTTTATCGTAAATTTATACCTAATTTTTCTCAAACCGCAACGCCATTAACCGATTTAACTAGAAAACATTTTCCAAATAAAGTAAAATGGTCTTCTGAAACCCAAGAGGCTTTTGAGAAGTTGAAATCTGCCCTATGTGGTGATACTGTTCTGAGAAGTCCAGATTTCTCTAGGGATTTCATTCTGCATACCGATGCATCAAGTGTAGGGGTGGGAGCAGTGTTAGAACAGGAGTTTGAAGATGGGATACATCCTATTTTCTTTATCAGTAAAAAGTTTAGAGGCTCGGAGCATAATTATGCAGTGATAGAAAAAGAGTGTTATTCGATCGTGTGGGCGGTTAAAACATTGAACCTCTATCTAGCAGGCAGACAATTTTCGATTTATTCAGACCATGCGCCTCTCCAGTGGTTATACAAAATGGGAGCTAGTAATCAGCGTTTACAAAGGTGGAGTTTAATATTACAGGAATATAAGTTTTCGGTATATCATGTAGCAGGTAAGGAAAATAGTGTTGCTGATGCATTGTCGCGTCAGGATGGGTAATACCCCTGAGTGTTGTCTAGAAAATGTTTCATTTATAAACAGTTTGTGTATAATTATGTTTAGTTTAGTTAATTTTGTTAGTGGTTGTATTTATAATTCAGTTCGTAGTGATGGGTTAGACTAATAGGTTGTTTAGTCACGGGAAAGGGGCATCTGTAACGAACTTCATATGGTCATTTGACATAGCCTTAAATGTTGGTTAAGTCGGGTGGTGTGATCAGCTGTATGTAGACAGATTGATGTTGCACGGGAAAGTGGAGCATAGTAGAGGAGTAGTGGAAAATACCGGTTGAGTGTGTTATAGGTTGTAGTCAGCGCTGGTCAGGGGACGATTAAAGTTATGTTAGATGGTTTATTCTACCATGGAAGCTGTAGATCTTGAAGAGCCGGCAAGTACCGTGAATTTGTCAGGGCAGGACATTAGTACATTGCCATGCTGTCAGTACACTCAGGTATGTCAGGTTAGTGTTTCGGTCGATGGATATTTGTTGGTTCGCGTTCGCGATTCGGTTGGTTGTCGATTCAGTTCATTTCGGTAAAGGTAATTCAGTCGGTATTTAGGGTAAGTTGGAAATACAAATGTATATTTCAGGGGTCCTAGGTGGTAGTGGCACAACTGTTGATAGTCTGAAATGTGAGAGGGATCGTCGATAAGAGATGAATTGTTGGACATCAGGCATCAGTGAAACTGTGCATTGTGAACGGAGGGTTAAGCATTGTGTGGCGGAGTGGGGTACCGAGCCATGTGTGTCGGTGGAGCTTAAACTGTAATGTATTCTTATTGATGTTCATAAACTACACTGGAAATATTGCTGAAATAAGCCCGTCTGTTATTAAGGTCTTGTCTGACTGGGTCAGGTGTAAGATGTGATCATTTTATAATCAGCGACTTGTGATGATTCTTGTGAAATGATTTGACGAGTATGTAACTGAAGTTTATATCCGTGATTTGCAGTGTGGTGAACTATAAATTTACTTTGAATATCGCCGGTACCGTGTTGGCAGATTGTGACTATAAAATTGACTCCAGAAAAAACCACTGTGATTATAACATTGACTCTAGAAACCACGATGTCTGATTAATCATTTCACTTTCATCCATTCATTGACTTTGACGGAATCATGCATTTCATTTGACGGTTTCATTTCGTTTCGTGTATATTAATTTAAATTTCGTTTGTATATTTAGTTTGTTTGGTGTTTCATAAAAATCAGCAAGTTATCGGACTTACTCATCTCTTGATCACTGATTATTGACAATCCAAAAGTACTCAAACGTTTACACCCTTATATGATAAATTGTTTCTATACCAATCAAACCTATATTATTTTCATGTTCGTGGCTGTCTGATTCAAACAGACCATGCCCATCTTCAGTTCAGTAAGAGAGTGTAAGGGGTTGATGAAAATGACGTCATCTTTCCCGTCCACATTGATGCTGTTATAGAGGCATCGACTGAAAGTTATAGATCAAAGTTAAATTCAATGTAATAATATTCCTATACACACATGTGCGGACTTTAATAAAAATTAAAGGAGCAAAAAGATTTCATTACTGTGCATGTATAGTTTACATACTGATTGTAGATTCCTTCAGCCAGAACATCCACTCGTGTTATTTCTTTGTTTTGAGATATCAACATCATTTAAAAAATTCATGTCGTTACAGTAAAAAAACATGAGTTTAGATTAATTTTCGACTATTTAAAAGATAATATTTATTTATTTATTTATTTATTTATTTATTTATTTATTTATTTATGTTTAAGGTCACATATGTCTGCACAATGGCTAATCATGACCACGACAGTTTTACGGGTGGAGGAAGCCGTAGTACCCGGAGAGAACCACCTAGCAACGGCGAGCAACTGTCAGCTATCCAACATTCTAACTCCACACAAGCAGGGTTAGCATTGGCTCAACACAGGTGCACCATCGACGTGCAGTACGCCTTAGTACATCGCGTCACCGTGCCCCCACGTGAGCATTGGGGGTGAAGTGTCTTGACCAGGACACAACGCGGTTGCCGCAGGTGAGATGCGAACCGAGAAACTCTCGTCTTACAGCCTGCACCTCTACTAACTAAGCCACCGCGCCCCCAATTTAAAAGATAAAAATTCAATAGAGATACAATTCTAATAGAGATACATTCTCGAACAAAGAAAATGAGGGAGTACATCTTGTTGCAGCGACACACATAGTGCGCTGGTAATAGGCTTGAACCCAGATAGGCTTCCCAAGTTTGTTGCAATTGCAAACTGATATCGAAGAACCCATGCGGAGCAAATCAGTGTTCATGAAGAAAACATAGTATGAAGTGCGTCACAGCTTGTGAAGACTATCGCGGAGAAAGTCGTCACAACACCAGTGGGCCATCCATAGACGAGAGCGACGCCAGTCAGTCTGATTTTTATCTTTTTCGGTTGGCCTCTTGTATTTGTTAGGTTAAAAAAGTGTTTTGATTCTCAGCAATCCCCCATTGGATTTGAACTCCCTCATTGGACATTGTTATTGCCTTTCAGTGTCTTCTAATATTAGTACAAATTCAGAGAGACCCGTAACATTTTACATTTTTTGATTGACTCATATTTATTTAGTTGCGTCTCCAATATGTTTGCCTTGTTACAATTTATGGGAGAGTGCCTATAGGCACTATCCCATAAATTATAACGAGGCAAATACCTACAGATTAAATACTTTCACTTCAAAGATAATATGAAGAGCATCGAAAGAATATGAAGCCTTTGAACTGGACTGCCTACAGTTTGTTTTTAGAGGAGCTCGTTCCAATCAATAAGGGGGCATAACCTATGTTTTTGTGACAAAAAATGAAAAAGTAATAAAAATTGAATGGTGAATTTTGTGAATAGCGCTGGCCGGTTTTGGCCGTTCCGTTGGGTAAAGGGTTAAAAATAATTGCCTGAGAATCAATTAATTTATTTTTTGTGGCCTTATGTGGATTTGCTCTCTGCATAATATTTGATATTTGACCCCCTGATGTTATTTGTAAATTCGCGTTCTCTTATCTTTTTCACAATTGGATTTTTGTAAAAAAAATAGATTTTCCGTTTCTGGGAAGTTATATTGACCGCCATACCGGAATATCTTGATTGTCCTCGAGCAGTTTCATCTTGTGTACCTTTGGAAATATTCTTTTGGCCTAATATCGACGGTTTCGGTGATTACATTCTTCCTAAGTTGGATAAACTGGGCAGCAGAATCGGATGCCATTTCTAAAAATCGCTGAAAAAGTTTCCTCAAGTCGGATTTTTAGCGGATTGTGGAGATGCTCATCAAGAATTAATTCTTCAATCAGTGATATCAATTTTTAGCTTGTTTCTATTTTTTTTGAGTTCCCACAAATTTTCAACTCTCACCGTCAGACTAACACGGTTGAGTGCTTCTCACAGACTGAAGCCGGGTTATTTTTAATTCGTAAGCTAACATGCCCAGTCTCGTTTAACCAACGTGATGTGGTGCACACGAACATTATATTGAAATTGGAGATGACTCATCGACGCGCAACACATTTGTCGGTAAAGGCCAAGAATAGAGGACCGCGCGTTTTTTTAAGAAAATAAAACATATTTCACAACTTTTTTGAGTTACTTATCATTCTAAGACATGTGTTACACAAATTAAGCCCAAAACACCGATACCCACTCACAAAAATCATCACTTTTAACCCTTTTTCTCTGTGACGGGTTTTTGAAACAAAATGAATTTCTGATTGCGTTCTGAAATGGAGCTGTGGCTGTTTCGATGTGACGTCACAGGGGAGCAATCATTACCTTTTTGCATGCCAGGATCAGTTTAGGATGGGTACGGGTTAGCTTACCCGTACCCATCCTAAACTGACCCTAATGCATTGGTCGCCGTATTCTAATCATTGCCTTCTTTGCGTACTAGGGTCAGTTTAGGATGGGTACGGATTAGCTAACCCGTACCCATCCCAAACTGACCCTAATCCGTTCTCCTATTATAATTACACCCTCGTATACTCCGATCAAATGGAGTATACACGATAGCGGAAAAACAAAGAATCGCGTACCTGTTTACCGCAGGTTTTGTTGTTGATATTGTTTGGAGAATAAAGTTAACGGAGTGTAAAAAGGGTTAAAAGTGATGATATTTGTCAGTAGGTATCGGCGTTTTGGGCTAATTTTGTGTAAAACATGTCTTAGAATGATAAGAAACTCCAAAAGAGTTGTAAAAAAATGTTTTATCTTCCTAAAAAACGCGCGGTCCTCTATTCTTGGCCTTTACCCATCTGTCTACAATGACTATCGTGGAGAGCGCATGGTAAGCGATATGATCCACCCTAAAAACTGACCCTCCCTGCAAGAAGGTCGAAAGGACATGATGATATGTTTATTTCCTTCAACTATGAAAGGCATATAAAACCAATTGAGTTGAACAAAAAATGAATTACTATTTACAATGAGATAATCCACAAAGCGCTGGAAGGCAAAATTTCAAGAAGAGATGAGGAAGCAAAAGCGAGTGAATCCGAGCAAATTGTTGTGGTTAGGAACAGGCAAATTCAAGGAAGTTAACCCTTTACCTAACATGAAAAGCAGACGACACTTGCAAAAAAAAAATTCTTGATCAACCAATTTCTTTAACTTTTTGTCTCAAAAACATAGGTTATGACCCCCTCATTGGAACGAGTTCGACGAACTCGTTCCAATGAGAGTTCATAACCTATGTTTTTGAAACAAAAAATGAAAAAAATAATGAAAATTAATTGACGATTTTTAAGAATAGCGCTAGCCGGTTTCGGCCGTTATGTTGGGTAAAGAGTTAATAATTTTGTCTGGAAAGTGTTTCCAATGTGCAGGACATATATTCACCTACTTAATCTCTCACCATTTGTCATGAACACGAGAAAAAAAGTCAAGACGATTTCGCTGATTCAGCGATTTCGCCGATTGCCGCCTCCCTCTTCCCCCTGTTTTGAAATCGGTAGATCTGATGATGTACAGAGGTTCACAGGTCTATGCCAAATGCCTATATACACAGAGCGACACACACGTGTGAATGGGTTAATCGATATGGCACGAGTGCCAGCGCGGAAGGATAGAAAGAGAGGCCACAGGCCTCGAGTTTTATCCTTCCGCGATGGCAGAAGTGCCATATCGAATAACCTATTCACACGCGTGTGTCGTTCTGTGTTTATTACACGCATTCACGTCTATAAAACAATTATTCGAAGGACACTCGGCAATTCATTTGACAACTATTAACACAGACAACACATTTTATCGCCAACCAAATTTGCGAGGGGAACCCGCGTTAATATTTCGTCCCCTGAGTTGCAATGTGTTCTATGTGCCTACTGGCACATAGAACACATTGGAACTCAGGGGACGATTTTCAGCTATCGCTAGCGATTCAAATTGTAATAACGTTGCACGATTTGTAGAAAATTCCAGTCAAATTTTGTTTCTATGTAAAAATAGTCCGTCAACGATTTCTCTTCCGCACATATGTGCGGAACATATTTTAATTTTCCGCACGGTTTAGTGTTGCTGCTGTAGATGGGATTTCCCAGAAATGGCGTGTAATATAAGGTTGTCCTTGCGTGTGTATTTCTCTACTATTTTGGAGAAACAGTCTCCAGCTTTTCTGCGAAATGCAAAAAAAACAATAGGAAACATCGAGTCAGAAAATATCAAACACGTTTGTTGTGCGAGGCGCTTGGTTCACGGACAGTTTGCCGCAGGAAAATCTTCCCACACACTTGAGCCACATTGTTTACGAACAATATAGGCAGGCTCGTTTGTTCTGGTGTGCGAGGGCTTTAAGCTGCTATATAAGTGAGGTAAATTAGTTTACTTTGAAAAATTATACATGACAATGAAGCTTGTGATGTACAAATTACGAAAAATATATGCAATCCACAGACAGAGTTGACAGCAGGCAATAATGGTTCCTGCAAGTCGGCTATCGTATTCGTACCAAAACTGATAATAAATAGAGGATATGGAATGAGTGTTTTTCTCATATAATATTTATGAAACGAGTCTAAGAATTTTCCGTTTTGGCAAGCCTCTGGCGAGAGCAAACCGAAAATTCGGACGAGTTTCATAAATATTATATGAGAAAAACACTCATTTCATATTCTATTTATCATATGACACACACACGCACAAATTAGCCAGTTAGTATGCCCCTTTTAACCCATCACCTAAATTGAGTTGCAGAGGCACTTAGAAAAAAACATCCTCGTATAACTAACAATTTTCATTTTTTGCTTCCAAAACATAGGCTATGACCCCTCATTGGAACGAGCTCGTTGAGCTCGTTCCATTGAGGGGTCATAACCTATGTTTTAGAAGCAAAAAATGAAAATATAAAAAAAAATGAATGGCGTTTTTCTTGTAGGTAAAAAATTAATACAATATAACCCACCCTAAATAGGACAGATAACGTAAATTGTCCCTACTGAAATTATGCAAATGTGACCCAGTTGTATTTTGTTTAGCCAATCAAATTGTCTAGTTTTGAAATTGACGGAAGGCTTTATTTATCACTGATTAATATGAAAACAAAATATCAAATGTTTTAAAGTGAACAAAACGGACGAGCCATATGATAAAATAATATTTCAAGAGAACACCTCATGGCTAAATGCGTTCCAAATGTCCAAGTAAAAATAAGTTAGGCATTCAAAACACTTTAAGAAGCAGCAACAGGCCTCCATTTGGCCGACACTGACGGACATGTGTATGGTGTCTTGGTAAAATTGTAAATAATATGGCAATTGTGTAGTCTCAAGAAAACACGTCATCGGTAGTTTGAAGGCGATCTGTCTCATTATTTTATTTTTATCCTTTTTTGGCACTATTGACCTTGACCGAAACGTAAACAGATGAAAAACAAAACCGAAAGTTTGTGAATTCACCTTCAAGCCTATCGCTGCGTTCTGAAGAATTTTGATTTCATAGCTTTGTTGTTGGATATCTGAAGCATATTTAGCCACAAGTTGTTCTCGTGGAATATTATTTATTTGTTTTGGTACGAATAAGGTGGCGGACTTCCAGGAACCGCTGATGACTGCCGTCAACATTGTGAGTTGATTGCATATATTTTTCACTTTATATACCTTATAACCCTAATTTTTATGTATAATATGTGTATATTTGATTTATATACTGTGTCAAAAAAGAAAGTATAAAAAACTTTGAGGAGTAATTTATTTAGTATTATCGACTTTAATCCCAAACAAATTATTATAAATTCATATTTCGAGTCCAGCTGTATGAATTTGCATCATTCCATGTTCTTACTGTTGCCAGAGTCACGTCAGAACGTCGCAGTACAGACATGGGGTGAAATGAAAAGTACACACATGCAGTCAATAGCGTGTATGTCCACCGTTTGCCTCTTGGATGGCAAGACATCCACGGCACATGGATCTGATAAGTCTCTGGATGTCACCCAGTGGTATTGCATGCCACTCCTGCCTTAAAACATTACGTAAATCGCCTAACGTCTGAAGATCATGAAGTCGTACCCGACGGTCCAATTGATCCTATAGATGCTCGACTGGCGACAAATCTGACGAAAGTGGGGGCCAGGGAAGAAGTTCGATGTTCTGCGCCTCAAGAAAGTCACGGCAGATACGCGCCACGTGACATCGAACATTATCTTGCTGAAATAACTGGAATCCGACGTTAGCGTTGAACAACGGGACAACAACAGCGTTAAGAATTTCGTCCCTATATCGCTGCCCATTCAGATTACCATCGATGAAGATCAACTGCGTTCGATGGGGCAAGGAAATTCCTGCGCAAACCCTTTCACTACCCCCGCCAAAACGGTCGCATTCTCGCAAACAAGCATCAGAAAACCGTTCTCCTCGTCGGAGATACACTCTTGTCCTACGATCAGCGCACCGTAGACAAAATCGTGATTCATCACTAAAAAGAACTGTGCTCCTACGCTACTGAGTCCAGGTGTAATTGCTGCTGTCTTCGTCGCCGGAAGGAAGCGATCCCGCAAGTGAGACGACCTGATGTGTCGGTCTTGTGCAAGGGTCGTAACTCTTGGTCGACCTCAACGCGGTCGGTCGGCAGTAGATCCAGTGGTTCTATACCTTCCAATGAGACGGTAAATAGTGGCCACAGTGACTCCGAACTCAGCAGCGAGCTCTTCTGGAGGTATACCAGCCTCATTCATACCAATGGCACGCAACTTCTGATTTTCGGTTAACCTTGGCATTTCTAA
Source organism: Pictodentalium vernedei (assembly GCA_031216915.1). Lineage (NCBI taxonomy): Eukaryota > Metazoa > Mollusca > Scaphopoda > Dentaliida > Dentaliidae > Pictodentalium > Pictodentalium vernedei. The sequence continues at coordinate 86,383,739 of CM062297.1, read as the reverse complement.
AAATGCGGAAGAGGAAAACTAGCGTGTTTTCTCAATAACCCAGTCTCTCTAGCACAACATAACACAAAGAAAATCGTTGGTCACCCATTCAATTTGACATTACCGGGTAGCACGTGCTATTTTGAAATCCGTAGCAAAATTGTATACGGTTGGGTGGACAACAACAACATGTTGTTAAACTGTTTGCGTGACTTCTTGTCCACATACATGCAACATTATAACTATTATATTTCATCCTTTATGCTATTTTATCATATTTGTTTCTATTATACTTTCTTTTTTGACTCATTATATTTATGGAATATCAGACTTGGGAATTTCAAAGTAACCTAATACTCTTTACTTATACAGAACATTTAAGAATTGAATGCAATTTTTATAATCTTTATTGGAGTATGAACGTGTGGGAATGGGGATGGGATTCATACAATTTGTAACCATTCCCACACGTTCATACTCCAATAAAGATTATAAAAATTGCATTCAATTCTTATAATTACATTCCGTAACTGTTTAGACTACTTTTTACCAAACAACAAAGTAGAAAGACGAAATAAATAGAGGATATTCACGAAAATTTGATGAATACCGAAAATATCTCGTGAGTGGCTACAAAGAAATATGAGGATCTTCACGAGCGACGCAGTCGCGAGTGAAGATCCTCATATTTCTTGTAGTCACGAACGAGATATTTTCGGTATTCATCAAATTTTCGTGAATTTTCTTTTTATTTAATGCTCTACGACTACAAACTCTCCAATTTGTGGCCTTTATTTGCCATTAAGGCGCAAAATTTATGTGCCGAACCGGCGTCCATACAAAATCACAACAACCAAACTCCAACCATTGGAATGTGTGAATATCCGCACAAAAAGTAGTCCCGTCTTATTTCTCCCCTAACTTTACGATTTACCAAGGCTGGCGAATTGAAATAATCGCAATGTGTTTCGAAGAAATAGAACAATAACAAAAAACACCACTTTCTTATTTTCAATAACAAGACACGTCATTTTATTTTTTTTGAACTCCATGCACTGAAGACGTGTGAAGTTGAACTGAAGAAATTTGAAAGTGATTTCGGCTTTTCGCTGGAAGGTGAATGAGAAAGTCAAACTTTGAAACCGCTGATTTAATGAATTGATTTAGTCACTGTCACTATCAATTATTCGAATTCGTTTGTATTTGGGACTCTGGAATTCATTACTGATGTGCTGACTCGTTTAAAGTACATGTGATTCGTCATCCGAACCTACGATGAAATATCGATTTCTAAATATCATTTTGATATTTCGTTTTGCCGACCGACAGGGGAATATGACTTAATTTTTCAGCGTGAATTGATGCCTGAGCATTAAATAAAACACTATTATATTAACAATGTAATTATTAAATAGTAAACATTGATATTACACGTATAAAATACATTCGTATGAAAGCAGTAATCTACCTTTTCCAAAATCACTTGACTTAAACACATGTTCATTGACGTAGATCAGGGGTTTATGGGTGGGGATGTTAAATAATAATATTTCAAGTCGGGGACATTTTGTCACGATTGGATAGTAAGATATCAATCCTCAGTGTTACGGCATTTGACGTCAAACCAAAAGGGCAACGGTTCGATCCCCACCAGAGATAACTGCGTTGTGTCCTTGGGCAGGGCACTTAATCCCGATTGCCCACGTAGGGGGCGGGGGGCATGGTGGGTCTGTGCTGTGTACGAAGGCGTTCTGCACGTCGATGGTTGACTTGTCTTCAACCAATCCAATTCTAACCCTGCTTGTGTGGAGTACGTTCGTTGGGGAGCCTGGCAGTTGCCAGCCGTTGCTCGATGGTTCTCTTCGGGTACTCCGGCTTCCTCCACCCGTAAAAATGTCGGACGCAAGGTGACCGAGGCTGTCGATAAACCCAATAAATAAATAAATAAATTCTCTCTTGCTAGTAATTATGTACTTTCTGAAAGGATTTGATTCGATACTTGGACTTGTCTCACACATTCAATCGGTCAAGCAATTTGAGGTGTGTATTTACCGATTGAGGTTGTTCAGTAAGCTGGTCGAGTCTCAGCATGACCAATATGGAGTACCAGTACAGTAATTATTTATTTATCCATTGGTGTTTCAGGTCACATACTTATGCACAATGGCTAATCGTGACCGTGTCAGTTTTATGGGTGGAGGAAGCCGGAGTACCCGGAGAGAACCACCGAGCAGCGACGGGCAACTGTCAGCTCCTCAACATTCTATCTCTTTTCAAGCTCCGCTCAATCAGGGTTACAGCTGTTGAAGACATGTGCATCATCGACGTGCAGTACGCCTTAGTACACGGCGTCATCGGCAATCGGGATAAAGTGCCTTGCCCAAGGACACAACGCGGGTCGTCCCGGACGGGGATCGAACTCGGGACCTCTAGCATAGAAGTCCAACAGTCTACCACTGATCCAACGCGCTCCCACCGGTACAGTAATACGTGTTAGGTAAACAAGAAGCACGACTACGACATGTATATTTTATTTATTCACTGATACATTTCTAAAAAGTCTTCAGTTTTTTTTACCACAGCCCGGACTGAATAATATTTCAACTACATTATCAAGGCATGCCTTCATCGAAGGCATGCCTTGATAATGTAGTTGGAATATTAGTCAGTCGGGACTTGAGCCATCACAGTTGGGACAAATCGGGTTTACACCACTCGGCCATCTTTGCGTCGCCTCAGCACACAGGCGACCACTTTAACTCGTCTAACACTGCAGCTCAATAAATGTAGGTACAATATTTTGTTTCATGTCTTCATCGAAGGCTTGCCTTGATAATGGGGTTTGACTATTAGTCAGTCGGAGCCTGAGCCATCACTATCGAGACAAAAGAAAGTTAACACTACTCGATCATCTTTGCGTCGCCAGAGCACATGAGGCCACCATTTTAACTCGCCCAACACTGAAACTCAGTAACTGTAGGTGCAATGTTTTGTTTTTAACTCGCCTTCTTTCAACAGACAAAAAGCACAATGAACGTCAGTAAATCAGACGGACGAACAAAGAACAAGCACTTCTTTCCTATAAACTTTTACCCTCGCCATTAACACGACATGGCCTTTTCGTCGTCGCGTGTTACGAGATATGATTTATTCGATTCCGTCGTGTTGGAAAACATTAAAATATATATATATGTACGCCATCAGTAATGTATGAGACCGTTGGGGATAACTGCTCCAAGTTCATTAAAATCTACAAGGTGAGGAAACAATATCGGGTTCACAACACGATGAAAATTGTAATATAATCATCAGCGAGAGTAATAGAATAAATTTATTTTCTGTTCTATTACCACGATAAATTATAATGCTGTAGCACAAGCGTGCATAATGGAGCGTCCCATGACGCAAATGAAATAACGATTCACATTTCTCTCTGTCCGTAGAGATCTGTATATAGAATTAGACAAAGCTGTTTTCTGACGATGAAGTATGCTTTGTCACGATCGGTGAAGATAATTTACAATTGTAAACATCAGCATATGTTGCATTGGTAAACCTACAAGTTATGTGCAAATGGCGACTATTATTCTATTATACGCCTGTTCTATGAAATCCCCATCTACAGCAACACCAAACCATGCGCAAAAATTAAAATCCGTTCTGTACACATGTGTGGAACAGAAATCATTGACGGTCTATTTTTAAATAGAAGTGAAATTTCGCTTGCATTTTCAAAAAATTGTGCACCACAATTGCAATTTGAATCGCCATCGATAGCTAAAAATAGTAACACGAGTTGGCTGGCGATGCAACGTGTTCTTTTTTGTGGATAGTTCGTCCTCTGAGTTCCAATGTGTTATATTTGCCTGCTGGCAAATAGAACACATTTGAACTTAGGGGACGAGTTGTCAAATGAATTGATGAGTGTCCTTCTAATAACTGTTTTTTAAAGACGAGAAGGCGTGTAATAAACACAGAACGACACTGCGGCCTCTCAGTTTATCCTTCTGCGCTGGCATTCCTGCCGTGTCGATTAACCTATTCACACGTGTGTGTCGCCTCGAGTTTTATCCTCCTGCGATAGCACAAATGCCATATCGATTAACCCATTCACCCGTGTGTGTCGTTCTCTGTATATACTCGTTGGCAGTGTTCACGCTGTCGATTGCCAATGGTGCCAAGTGCACACAAAAAAAATTCATTTGGCATCAAGAATGCGGCATGTGGCACCAAGAAATATAATGCTGGTAGGTATCAAAGGCTCTGTGTGCTTTGTTATTTTAGTCGTCGTTTTCGATGAAATCGCTGTCTGACGACACAGGTGCGACAGACTTCACGTCTGTTAATTAATATATGGTATCACAGTACAAAATATTTTCCCATAGGCAACAATTAAAACAATTATGTGAAACACAAATATGATCACGTCACTTAGAAATAGCTATTCAAATACCTATATAATGTAAAAACCTTCACACAACTTTCTCTGGTCAGAAAATGGGAGGGGTGGGGGGTCTTGTAACAAATCAGAGAAATATTTCAACAAGAAGTGAAGTGCCGTCATTGAACCCAAATTTTTCTGGGAATTTCCAACAAAAATACAGAAATAGTTAACTGCATTTTTAGGCCCAGAAAATACTCAGATCATCTCCTTTTCAGAATTGATGTAAACCCATTTTTTAGTCCCATTTAACAAGACTACAATGACTGAGTTCAGTCTGTTGCGTTAGAGATATCTTATGCGTGGTAAGTAAAGTGTTGTGCATCAACTTCACCGCCACAAAACCAACACATACACATATAAACAGTATTAACCACCCACGTACACACACCCAGACACACATAAACACAGACTCATTTAAGGTCCATCCCCATCCCTTCGGGAGAGTACCCGTGGGGTGTTATGATTTCAAGCCTAAGTGTTGTTAAATTAAAGTCCGGAAACCAAATCGTACGGACATACAAAAGGCCTCACGGACGTACGGACACACATACAGAGCTATTACAATAGAGCACCTGCCACTGACATGGGGACTAACTCGTACGACCGGGTGGATTCCCATGTTTTATTTCTAAACGTAACCCCATCAAACACTAGGCCTATGTTTGGAAAGCGAGTGTTGCATTGTAAAATCTTGGGAGTACTGGGCCTTCGGAATATAGGACCATTAGCGCATTGTGCCTTCGGACTATTGGGCCTTCGAAACATTAAGCCTTGGATTACTGACCCTTTGGACTGTTAAGCCTTCGAAGTATTTGGGACTTCGGAGTAGCAGAACTTCGGGATATCGGTAAGTCGGGGTATCAGAGTACTCCAGGCTTCGGAGTATTGAGCCTTTAGAATATCAGAGTATTGAGCCTTCGGAATATCAGAGTATTGGGTTTTCGGACTATTCAGTCTTTGGCGTACTGGACCTTCAGAATATCGGATCTTCCTGCTATTGGTCCTACGAAATATCAGCACCTCGGAGTACATGTATTGAGCCTTCGGAATATAGAGACGCAGTCGTCATAAGGTTGATGGGATCACCTCAAAAGCAATCAAGGAGACCCTTCTTCAACATTCCTTGTAGAGTGTTCCTCCACAATCCACTCTGATCAGCGGACATTTCTTACCCTTCTCACCCTGCCAAATGTTCAGCTTATCCAACATCTAATGAGTAATGCCTGAAAACATTTGCGGCAACCTCACCAGGGACTCTCTCCCAAGATTAAAAATTCTCTGACTTAAGCTGTACAAAGAAAAATATTCGAGCTCCCAGCTTGCAGTTCGTGTGTCGTGGTTAAGACCCCGACGTGGTCAGGAGCCTCAAACCTGCCGTGTATTCTCATGAAGCCTTACAAATTGAATGTTTCACCCAATGGGATTGTCGCAGTATCCAACCCATGGCTCGACGCCAAAAATTTGCTTACAGGAAAGAAGTGAGCCGTTATTGCACTACAAATGCTCGGGGAGGTCGCACAGAGAAGTCTTACCCCAGAAGGGATTCCCTGATTATCTTCAGCAAACTCCCTTGGACAGGCCCGATTGCGAGTGGTTCCCCGCCACTCGCAATCCTAATGTTCCCCGCCCATCAAGCAAACCGGATGTATCTGATGAGGCGGCCAATGGAACACCATAGGCTGTGACTGCAGCGCAGATGGGACCGATGCCAATGGTTTATTGTCCGCAAGAGATATCATCCACTCCGGTGTCGCAACCATTTTTGACGATTCTATCCGATTTTGTAGGTTGTCCTGCTCGTGAGTGGGTAATGTGCGAGGACAAACTGCTAAATGTTCAAACTGGAAATGTTTGCCTGTTGTCAGGACTGCAGGTAGCGAACCTAGGTACATTCGCACTTATGATACAACTCCCACACCATCACATGCTTCAGGCCATGCTCGACAAATGGGTCAGATTCTAGGTCCGTATGCAGCTCATTAATAAATGTCCTGTAAAATGTCCATTATTCCCTATAATACCCAATGCTTGTGTGGTTCTGACGAATCATGTGGAAACGAATTCAGTAAAACTGAAGTGGGAGACAGTTCGAGCGGCAACTATTCGGAGGAGGAAGACGATGATAATATAGCAGACCAGGTGTCGATAAAGCAGTTGTGTCGTGGTGTGTGCTGGGTGGGATTTTCAGCCTCTAGTGGATCAAGACGAGGATTTAATATATTTCATAGATCTTGTTCATTTAAATTATGTGAGCATAAAAGAAAATACAGTTAGTTCAGAATGTTATTGGCGTAGTATACTGAACTTATATAATTGCTCTGAATGCTTTTTTCCAATTTTCTTGTTCTTAAATGATATTTTGTTTCAGTTTACTGGAGAATGCATGGCCTGGAGACATTCTCTAGTAAACTAAATCAATTTAACATTTTTGAACAAGACTATGTTGGTCAGCTGCATGACACATATTAGGCACAGTTTACTACAAATTGAACATTGAGCCAGTTAAATGGCCGTGCACAATACTGAATGTTCCAACAAGAGTAAAATCCTCGCCCTCTGATTGGATGAGAGCTGGCGTAGTTTCTTTTATGTTTACGGTTCCAGTAGCAAATGTTACCGTCTGACGTCACAACGCGAAATATTTGAAATGACGTCGCCCGTTTCGTAATAGCTTCATCAACGGAGTGACTACCAAGCAGCTTCATTTTTCTGGATTTTTCACACGTACAGCGGACGGTGTTCCGGACGAAGTGTTGTTTAAATTACAAACCGATTTACGATTTGAACTGAGATGGAATGAGTTTATCTGGTTTACTGATTTATTTATCCAGTGCCATCGTGGGGTACACAAGAGGTTTATTTACTAACCTTGAACAAGGCAACTTTTATCGATCACAAGTTTAGTAAATAAGCCTCTTGTGTTTCACGATGTAGGTTTTGGGCTATAGGTATTGTCTCATTGGAACACAAACGTTCGCGTCTCGGTTGAACATAAGCTCCGAGCCGCAACCCCCAAGCCGCAAACCTCAGACCATGTTACCGCCAATTTATCACAATATTATGACGGCGTGCTTAATCACGGCACATTGGCATACCTCATCCAGCCCCACCTTCACCCCCTCACACTCTTTTGATTTTACATTCACTGGATCTGTCACAACTTCGTAAAACCATATGACGGTTTGTGATAAGATTATTTTTCACTTATGCATCAAAACTTAATTGAAATAAGGAAGGAACCAATTTTCATTGCACGTTTTTCAGCACTAAGTGTGTTTCTATTCTTATCAGACCCCATCCCATAGTAAGCTGCTGCAAAAAAAGGTTGCCCACCGATGTCGGTGTGATACCCACCTATTTTTATAATTAGACATAAAACTGCATCACTTGGGCCAAAAATCCTAGCTGGACGCTACTTGACACTAATTGTCGAGGTTTGGCGACCTGACTAAATATTTTCCTCTATAAGACAGTGCTCGCTAAAATGTTTGGCCCATTCCTATGGCATTAAATCTTTGATTTAGCTGACTGCAAGCAACCAATACTCCCTCGGTTAGTAGGTTGTTTTTTTTACTGTAAATGGGCACGCTATCTCCCCGATAACGGACAGTGTTAGGTTCTAGAGTAGAACCAGTAGGTCCATTCATCACGCGCTAACGAAGCGAGAGCGCAGAGAACCGTCCAGTATCGAGAGACGTGATGCAGTTTCATCCCTTCTCTCCATAAGTGACGACTCTCTGTCTGGCTTATATGTTTTTCTTAAGGCCAACGTTAACAGAATTGAAATCTGTGAAAGTAAAATGCAAAATATTGGGTGAGGGGATAGGGACCATGCTTGCGTGTAGAGAATAGGAATATCTAGTTTTCATATTTTGTTCTGTTGTGTTATGTTATGTTGCCGATTAGATTTTTTCCTTTGTTTTCTTGTTAAATAAACAACGTTAAGCTTAGTTAAGTCTTATCATTATCAACTGTTCAAAGTCGATCACAGGTCCTTTCGAATTTGGTGTGAACAAGTATTCTGTTCTGTGGGGTGTCTCTTTTGGGGTTGACCCTGTCGACTGGTTACAATAAGAACATGTTTATGAACAACACAGCAAAAGTCCCTGAAAATCCGAGTTGAACTTTTAGAGATATCGTGATATTTCAGAATGATTCAAATTCTGACGCAATTCTATCAGGCCAAGTGCAAGCGCAGCCATATGTAAATTAATTTAGGGACTCAGTCTTCACCCATACCAGTCTATCGTGCCAGGTGTCGCTAAGTATGTACAGCTAATACCAGTGCTACCAATCGATATTCTGTAATTGTGATAACATTGTTACCGAAACGAGCATAGAAATTGCATGACGATTCAGAATTTTCCCCCCAAAAGAGAGCGAGTAAAGATATTCAGATGACAATGAATTGGAATATGAACCCTTCTACTAGAACACAGGTTAGTTCAAATAATAACCCTTTACCCAACGTAACGGCCAAAACCGGCCAGCGCTATTCTCAAAAATCTCCAATTAATTTTCATTATTTTTTCATTTTTTGTCTCAAAAACATAGGTTATGACCCCTCGTTGGAATGAGCTCGTTCCAACGAGGGGTCATAACCTATGTTTTTGAGACAAAAAATGTAAAAAATTAGTTATTCGAGAATTTTTTTGGCAAGTGTCGTATGCTTTTCATGTTAGGTAAAGGGATAAAATAATTAAATTTTATAGTAAATTTCCTTTCTTATTATACCTACCGCAATTGTTTACATCAGGCTTGCACTACAGTGGAAGGCCCTAACTCCGTGACCAAGCGATTTGGGAAAGAAATGTGGTGCAAAGCACCAAGAAAAAATAAGCCAAAACTGGGTCGAGTGCGACCGGCGCATACCCAGTAGGGGACACTCTTCTCCTTGTACTAATCCACTGCTCTCGGAACCAGTGCGCAGACGTATAACCAACGTGTCATTCTATTGAATCCGCCAACATTGAAGTTATGTGATTAGCGGAGAGGAAGGATTCTTACCAGAAAAACAAGACGGGAGGGCCTCCACGTAAACAATTGCGGTAGGTATAATAGGAAAGGAAATTTACTATAAAGTTTGAATTTCTTATCAACCTACCTTACTATTGTTTACAACAGGCTGACTAGACAACAGGAGGGGGCAATCACATAACCAATCCCCACATAACCCGACTGCGCTGGAACCGTGGACAGAAGAAGAGTTCCCTAGGCCTATAAAACCATAGCATCACAAACATTAGTAAATGCATTTCTCCAGTAGGCTGCCTGCATAACATCCGACAACTGACGGAGTTAGCATAAGCCCGGGAGGTAGACAATGCACGCACCTCGTGGACTGAAAGACGATTGGTAAAACAATCGTCAGTCGCTAGTCGAGCTTATGACGCACGAATAGCAAGAAAAATCCATCTAGAAATGGACTGAGGAGAGATCTTCCGTCGACCAGGGATAAGAGACAGAAATATATTTTTTCCTGTCTTTCCTAATGAACTGCGTCCTGTTGAGGTAAATGCGAATTGCACGAACCGAACAGAGCAAAGGGGGATTACCCTCAGCAGAAGGGAGGCCCTAATACAGATTGGAGGTTGAGAAGTTTCTGGCATCTGCGTCTTGGCCAGAAAGGATCAAACAGTGGTAAAGTAACACTGTTGGCGGAGCTCCTGAAAAAGGGCGGATCAACAGAGAGGGCGTGAAGCTCACTAACCCTTCTGGCTGAGGCAAAAGCCATAAACAACCGTCTTGTGAGAAAAAGCATATCCACCTGGGATAAAGGTTCGAACGGCGCCCCCCTCCCCCTCTCCCGCCAAGCCCCCCAGCCCCCCCCCCCCACCCCAATCAAAGCAGCACACAAGAAAGATACCATCTTAGGGTAAGCTGCAAAATCCTAGGCCTTGCAAAGAAAAGTGCCAAATAAGCTTGGAGAGGTACGGATTAGTGTCGATACGACGCTTTCCCACATACGGAGAGGTCTCCGAAAGCATGGACCTGTACCCTTAGATGGTAACAGGTTGGAGTCCCCGAGAATCAAACAGATGTACCAGAAACTCCGCAATCTGTGTTATCGAAGGATCAGAATAATCAACAGAGTGATCAGCACACCATCGACAGAAAACCATTTAGCCGCATAGTGGGGTGCCGCCGTGAAGAAGAAAATCACTCCACTGCTCGTCTCGAAAAATCTCTACGGAGGAGACAGGACCTGACAAAAGATGTGCGTGAAAGCACAATGAAGTCAGGTCGACGTGAGAACTCCTCGGGTGACCTTGGCAAAGAAGGTCGTGACGTAAAGGGAGACGTGTCGGAACTGCCGCCAACAGAGAGCGGAGCTGATTGATCCACACCCGATGAGGCGACAGGGGGGCGATCAGAATGATTCGACAACTCCAGGTTCGTATCTTGGCTAGAACCCTGAGGCTGAATCCGAACCGGTGAGAAGGCGTAGCCGCGTAGACCGTTCCAATCGAGTGACAGAGCATCCCCGGCGAACGCCAGAGGATCTTGACACAGGGACACGAAAGTGTACACCTGAGAGTTCCAAGGGGTCGTAAAAAGATCGATGTGGGGACGACCCCAGAGATCGCAAAGTGACTAGAACACTGCCACGTGAAGCATCCACTCGAGCAGTAGAAGAACCCGAGCCAAATCGTACACGGGAGCCGAGTGCGTGCCGCCCTGGTTCCAAATGCAAGCGTCCACTGTTGAATTGTCGGACAACAGAAGGAAATGACGATTCGAAAGGTGGGGGATCTACTGCCGGAAACTCAGAAGAATAGCAAGAAGCTCCTTCTGGTTGATGTGAAAAGCTGCTTGATCCTGGTCCCATAAAGGAAAAAACAGAGGATCCAACGTCGCGCACCATCCGAGATCGCTGGCATCAGCCGTCAAAACACGATCGGACATGCGCAAGTCCAACGGAACTCCCTCCATAATCCACTGAACATCCGGCCAGACGACGAAGAAGAGATGCTGGTAACTGAAGCACCAGATCCAGAAGATCGACTTTCGGCCTCCAACGACTGAGAAAGTGTTGGAGGGGTCTGACATGCAGCTGAAATAGAGGAATGAGATCCGTCACCGAACCGCAGAGACCGAGCAGCCGGAGAATACTCCGAGCTATCGCGGATGTGGACTGGTTCAGAGTCAGGGCGAAAGCCGAGAGAATCACAGCTCTCGCCCGGGGAATCGCCACCGTATTCAGCTGAGTACGGAAGTCCATCCCTAGATGACAAAACGACTGAGAAGGCACCAGGTCCGACTTCTGTTCGTTGACTTTGAACCCTAGCGATGTGAGCAGGCACAAGTGTGTCGACATCTGACTGCAGAAGAGCAGTATTGGAGTGCCTCTGGAGGATATCGTCCAGATACGCCGAGGTAGTCTCCCTGGGGTGAGTGCGATGGAAGGCTATCACATGCGACATCAGTCAGATGAAGGCCCAATGAGCCAGGTTGAGGCCGAAAGGCATGGCCTTGAACTGGTAAATTCTCCCCAGAACAGCGAACCTGAGATACTTTCGATGAATCGGAACGTGAAAGTAAGCGTCTCGCAGGTCGATATGGTGTACCATTTGGGTCAAAAGTCTATTTTCATCGCGATGAGATTAAAATACACGTCCGACGTATATTTTTTTATCGTTGCACCTGGATTTTTCTCAATACAGGTGCACCTATAAAATTTAGCGGTGCACCTATAATTTATACGGCCAACGTATATTGAATTACACGTCCATCGTATATTTTATACGTCCGATGTACAAATACACATTGGACGTGTGTTTTTAGAGAAAATAGTGATGCACCTACATTTTTTCCAGGTGCACCAACATTTCAAAATACCATTGCAACTGTAAATTCCGGGTGCATCGATAACATTTACATGTCCAACGTATATTTGTGACAAAATACACGCCCATCGTGTATTTTTTCGGTCAAAATACAAGTCCAACGTGTATTTCCCCTGAAAAACACGTCTGACGTATAATTATTTATCGTGCAAATGGATTTTACAGTTGCAACGCTATTCTGTATACAGGTGCACCTGTAAAATTTAGCGGTGCACCTATAACTTATACATTCATCGTATACAAAAATCCACGTCCAAAGTATATTTATACGTCCGACGTAGAAGTATACGTTGGACGTGTATTTTTCGTAGAAATTAGCGGTGCACCTGTAAATTTTTCTAGTTGCACCTCCATTTCAAAATACCGTTCCAACTATAAAATCCGGGTGTATCGATAAAAATTACACGTCCAACGTATATTTTAGAATAAAATGTACGTCCATCGTATATTTTCCCTTGTCAAAATATAAATTCAACGTATAATTTTCTGAAAATACATGTCCGACGTATATTTTTTATCGTTGCACCTGGATATTACAGTTGCAACGCTATTTTCGGATACCGGTGCACCTATAAAATTTAGCGGTGCACCTACAAATTATACGTCCATCGTATATTAAATTACACGTCCGTCGTATAATTTATACGTCCGACGTATAGATACACGTTGGAAGTGTATTTTCATCGAAAAATAGCGATTCACCTACATTTTTTCCAGGAGCACCTACATTTCAAAATACCGTTGCAACTATAAAATACAGGTGCATCGATAAAAATTACACGTCCAACGTATAATTCTATGAAAGGAAACAAGGTGCACCTGATTACCTAAAATGGAGATATAAGTTCAACGGGCGTTTTGTTTCTAACCAATCAGAAAATTACCGTTGCACCTATTCACTATAAATAGCAGATATTCAGAAAATACCTTTAAAACATGTAAATCCTGGACCGACATTCGACATGCGAGATAGGATATACGACATGCCATAAAATATCCGTGACCATTGCGACCAATCAAGTAATTCGCGTTTTGTTTGGCCAATCGCACTGATGCTTTTATTCTGACTTGTTCATGAACGGGACCATGGGAGGTTCGTTTCAAACAATGATCCAGGAATAAAATAATATTGTAAAATAAGTATAACTGGATTTTATAATATTATTTTATTTCTGAATCATTGTTTGAAACGGCCCCTGTGCCGGAGTAGGAAGGGCACTCGTGGCGTTGGAGTAGACTCAATTTTTTCACCAACGTTCGTTGTATCTGGGCCCATGGAGTCGCCATGATAACTGATATTTCAAAAGGGGTTCGACTTTGATGGAAAAAGGTACACCGAGGGCACGGCAGGTGCCCAAGGGTATCCGGCTTATTCGAACCTTGGTTCTTTCGGGCCTTGGTTTGTTTGTACCCTGGCTTTTTCGGCCCTCCGGCTCATCGGGACTTGGCTTTTTCGCCCCTCGGCGAAGGAATTTGTCGTGAATGCCGAAGGCACGATCATACTGAAGGAGGCGAGACATGTTCCCCGCGAAAATTTTTAAATTTAGTATTAAAAGGAGCTCTCTGGTGGACTTTTGGTGATTTATTAGCATTCTTCGATTTAGAAAAAAAAAACGTAAAAGGGGGTTCGTTCTCAGCCTGACTCCACCACAATCTCCTATCCCACCCGGCGGCACCTATCAGGCCCCACGTCTTAACACCCGAAACAATGCCGTGATGGCCAACAACCATAAGGACAAGTCCATGATTGGGTTTGTTTTGTTTTGTATTTTTTTTGGGGGGGGAGGGGGGAGGCCGGATTTCATAATTTATGAACAGAGGCCAACAATTTCAATTTTAACAGTTACTTAATGGGGCTGATTGAAGATTGCAGATTTCCCTTGTGACTTGCGTTCTTTTGGATGGTCTATTTACTTAATCACCACTTGTGCACTTTATAAGACAGCTACACCGCCTTTTCATATCTATTACCATTTGGCCCATGTTGGCAACCTTTCTCGGGTTTTGCCTTTATCTTTATGCGATTGTGCAAGAGGGATAAAACAGGCCTACAATTACTCTCTAGGTTAAATTTTGAAGTCGTTTAGGCCTAATTACTCTTTAAAACACAAGGTTAGAAAGTGCCTTTTGATCCAGTGATGGTGTTTTGAATTCCGAACACAAACCTCCCATGGACTTGTGCTTATGGTTGTTGGCCATCATGGAATTGTTTCGGGCTTTTAGACATAGGGCCTAAATACAACGAACGTTGATGTAAAATTGATGTAAAAATAGATATCCTTCCCACGATCCCACCTTCAAGAAAAAACTTGTTCAGTTTATCACCAAAGGGACTGAGGGGTAACCACACCACTGCCCCCTCCCAAAAGACGAATAGGCCAAACGAAGAAATATATCAAAATAAAGAAATAAGGGTTCGGCCTTGCGATGGCGCGAAATAAGAAGACGCGTAGCCAGGATATAGTTAGGGGAGGAGGGAGGGGGGGGGCAGGAGTAATATCTAGCGGGACTAATTCAGCAATCTGAACGTAACGGCTACCTCTTCCTCCTACGAAGGGGGTAACCGCTACGTTCAGATCGCTGAAGTACTAGGCGGTATACAGAATAGGATGCGCAGCATCATCCGAGCCACGTAGTGGCGAGATGGAAGACGAGCACAAGAAGGGGACACCCCCCTTCGTTGGAAAAAATTGAAATTCGAAACAAACGCAATTCCCTTGACTCTGATTCCATATATGTCCATAATTTGTAAGTTGTAAAGGCATCAATAATTTGGCCACATCACCTGGGGGCCGAGAAGGGGGGGGGCGCACTCCGTTTTTTGGGAGTGGATGGGGGCACATATGTGCCCCCCCCCCCCCCCCATTGCTATGCAACTGGAAATAAGACAGTAGTACCCACACGTTCATCATTCCCCAGACTTTTTGGGGGAGCAGGCGGTGGTAAATTCCCATATGAACCAGACTTTACGGGGAGCAAATGTTTTCTGTGCAAAATTTGGGCGCCATTCCAAACTGCATATTTAGCAGGGGTATGTTATGGAAAAAGGATGGGGAGGGTGGGCTTTTTGTTGAAAGCTTTCCCCACGAAACGGTTGACGTTGCTATTGAAGTCGCCATGATGCGCACTCGACGTCATTAAAACGTTGACCGCTCTTGTTGTCCACTATACAAGCTAATATGACGTAAGGATGGTCGGGCTTCTCGAACGGGAGTGATATCGCAGTATAGTATAGGCATTATATACCCCTGTTTGCTCCTGGTACTCCCAATCAACCTAATGCTTCATATTATCCCATGACTCGTTTTGGTAGTACGTAAGGCTTGTGCGGCTAGTATTGTGACGTGGGGTGAGAGTAATGCATGGTTGTCTGGTGCGGTAGTATATGGTGTGTGGTTTGTGTTCCTGCTGGTCGGGTGTTAACTTCTGGATCTACTATCCATCTAGGATTGTGTGCTAGCCCACCAATGTTATGGGTAGTTCGTGATGCTAGGTCAAGCAGCAGAGTGGGTGCGGTAGTATATGGTGTACGGTCTGCACACCAGTTAATCTACTGTTAGTAGCTGGTACTACTAACCCACTCAAATGTATTTTACCGCCGGGATTGGTGTAGATAGTGTGTAATGCTAGGTTACGTGGTATTACAAAGTAAGTTTAGACGATAGTATGGGATGTACGGTATGTATCCCATAGGTCTACTGTTATCCCTTAGTACTATAAAACCGCCCAATAGTTTGTAGTGTCCCATGGATAGCTTGGAATGCTAGATCATGTAGTGGGATGTGTGCTGTGTATGCTTGGTTTCTGGTTTCGTAGTAGAATATAGATGGTCTTTTGATATTCTAGGACTTCGCTGGGGAAGAGGTAAATATCTGAGATAGTTAGCAAGTCTGTGGTAATGTTACAAGTCAGCAGTAAAGGCACAAGGCTGACAGAACACTATAGTAATGGTGAATACAATAGGGTTAATCATAGGACAGATAGTTGAAGACACGATGGAAGCCGATGGTAAGGCCACCAGAAGATAGTTGGGAGCTTGGAATTCCACTAATGTAATCCCACTAAGAGAATCCCTTTTTTAAAACGTCTGTGGTTACAGAATCCCTTTTCGTCGTATGTGCCCCTGTGATGCAGGTGTTGTGCATTAGAACATAAGCACATATTGGCACATCCAGCATATCTCTATGTGCAGCATGTGATGTGCACTAGCACACCAGCAGATCCCAACAACCACCTATTGCTCCTAACACCCTACCAGTACCTAGATCACCCCACGGCTTTCATAGATCTTAGACTACTACTGTTGACTCACACATAGTCACCATCATCTGTCCTATTGTCAACTTCTTCGCTAGTCACCCAATAGTATAGTCTTCTACCAACTCTGTCCTCGCTCAGATCCTTAACAGGCGCAACCAAATTGCCCCATTCATCTTGGTTTTTACATTCCCTTGACCTGGTGCATGCTAGGGCACCGTACACATAAGAAACAGTCTTTTGATCACCCCGAGATGTGCTTATGTGCTAATTCACAACGTGCAACAATACATGCAACACGTATACACATACGACGAGAAAGAGATTTTGTAACCACAGACGTTTCTCAAGAACTGAGTCTTTCTTAGTGGAATTCGGTATTCGCAAATAGCGTTGCAATTGTAATATCCAGGTGCAACGATAAAAAATATACGTCGGACGTGTATTTTCAGAAAATTATACGTTGAACTTATATTTTGACGAGGAAAATATACGATGGACGTACATTTTATTCTAAAATATACGTTGGACGTGTAATTTTTATCGATGCGCCCGGATTTTATAGTTGGAGCGGTATTTTGGAATGGAGGTGCAACTAGAAAAATTTACAGGTGCACCGCTAATTTCTACGAAAAATACACGTCCAACGTATACTTATACGTAGGACGTATAAATAGATATACGTTGGACGTGGATTTTAATATACGATGGACGTATAATTTATAGGTGCACCGCTAAATTTTACAGGTTCACCTGTATACAGAAATAGCGTTACAACTGTAGAATCCAGTTACAACGATAAATATATATGTTGGACGTGTAAATTTTATCGATGCACCCGGGATTTACAGTTGCAACGGTATTTTGAAATGTAGGTGCACCTGGAAAAAATGTAGGTGCATCGCTATTTTTCTCTAAAAACACACGTCCAACGTGTATTTATACGTCAGACGTATAAAATATACGATGGACGTGTAATTCAACATATGTATAATGTATAAATTATACAGTTAAAACTAGAAGTCCTGTCATGAAATGCGCACAAATAGCACGTTGACATGCGCGTTAATGTGCGCGTTATGGCCCAAGTAAAGCTGTCAAATTATGTACATATGGCCTATGCACAAGCAATGTTTCAGCCAATGAACCTCCGGGTAACCCGGAGGTCCATTGGCAGAACATTGCATGTGTTTGCTATGAGTAACCAGGAGAACCTGCCGTGCTTTGGAAGCCATTCGATATGGCAATTGCGCGCAATTCCAACGCGCAATTAAGCCTACATAAGCGCACTATTCGTGACAGGACTTCTAGTTTTAACTGTAGGTGCACCGCTAAATTTTATAGGTGCACCTGTATTGAGAAATTGCGTTGCAACTGAAAAATCCAGGTGCAACGATAAAAAATATACGTCGTACGTGTATTTTAATCTCATCGCGATGAAAATAGACTTTTGACCCAAATGGTACACCATAGGTAGATGCTGGAAGCGAAATCTCCCTTTTGAATGGAGCGGCGAACCGACCTAAAAGTTCCCATGCTGAACTTGGGAGCAATGATAGACTGGTTCGGGATACTCAGACCGATAACCGGTCAGAGTCGGCCGTCCTTCTTCGGCATCAAGAACAGAAGGTAATAAAATCCCACTGAATGAATGTTCTTGACGACATCGATCGCCCCTTTGACAGGAGATTGTCTATCTCAGTGATCAAAAGCTTACGACGTGAAACATCTAAAGGAACTTGGGTTGGAAGGGGCACTCTCGACAGAGTGGGGTACCTCCGAAAGGATATCCTCTGCCTGGACCGAACATCTAACACCCAAGGATCGGATGTGATCGTAGCCCAACGGTTTGCAAACTCGCAATTCCCTCCTCCAACATGGGACTAATCGAGGTGAGGACCTTCATTTCGTGAGAGGAGAAACCACCTCCAATCGCTGGAGGCGACGGGGGGGGGGGGGGGCTCTTGGAAAGAACCTGCGTGAGCAAGGAGGGGCCTCCCTAAGGTCACAACCCGTATCTGCCGGTTCGACGTGGGAACGGCCCGGCAAAGTGGCTTCACATCTGACCCCCAACCAGCGAAGGTTCAAGATCCTCTAGAACACCCGATGCGTGACGAAGGGTGGCAGCCGAAACATCTGAATACAGATGCTTATAGGGGTATGAAAGACCACAAGGATCTGAAGTGCGGGCACTCGGACCTTTGAGGGACAGAAGGTCCAGGCTGCACAAAAATGCGCCCGTCCAGTAAAACTGGCCGAAGGACCAGAGTGCGTGGACGGAAGCGCAAGAGAGTCCACGGTGAACCCACCATGGACATCTGAATCTAAATAAAAACCTGCTTGGCTCGACGGTTGAGAGACCACAGCAGACAGATCGGCCGGCAACCACTTCCGACTTCGCCGAGTTGAAGCCAGGGAAGGTTGAGGCCTATATCCCACGTCCAAGAAGCAGAAATCCCTGCAGACCCCTGCATGGATAAACCGAGGCCGGCTGAAACAGAGACCAATGACGTCACTGACGGAGTAGCAGCAGGAGCGGATACACCATAGCTGTTGACACAGGCAGAAAAGCGGACAGCTCGGCTCCAAAAGAGGAGTCACAACCCCAGTGACAGCCTCAGATGTCGACTGGAGGCGGACAGTAGTCCCGGAATCAGGCATCTCTTCGCCACAAAGTCAGGCGGACGCGGGAAGAAAACGTCGCGTGTCCGAACTACACAATAGATGGAAGCCCAAAAGGTGGAAGACCACCCAGCCCACAGCGGTTTTCAATAGAACACGCCAATAAAGTGGAGCATGAATAATGGGTATTTCAACATGCTAAGACAACAAAAATGGCCCGCAAGGTATCGTCCTAGGCATATCTGGTGAGAGCAATGTAGATAGGAAGGTGAACCCAAAGAAAAATAAATCAGGACACTCCCAAAGTAAGGTGGCAGGAAACAAAGGCCCGACGGGAACAGAAAAGTACCCCAACAACCAAAAGGAAACTGGCAGAAATTCTACCCTCAACAGAGGGGAGAAAAGCTGCCATAACCGCTCCCAGCTGACACCTAACTCAGTTAAAAGCAGATCCCAAACGGTTAGCATTAATGAATAAAAAATCGAAACGGCACGGTACGCGAAAATCGGTATAGAGATTTATCACGAAAAATACAGTGAATAATCGAGAGAATATATAAAAACACAGCCCTGTATGTCTGGACAGTGAGGAAACAGCCATGAATCCACAATCCAGAACAGGAAACATCGTTAAAATCGAGTCAAAAGGTATCACTGTTGAAGAGCGAAACGATCTGCATCCTGTAAGATGACGGGGAAAATAGAATGACACGTTGGTTATACGTCTGCGCACTGGTTCAGTAAGCCGTGGATTTGTACCAGGAGAATAATGTCCCCTACTGGGGATATGCCGGTCGCACTCGGTCCAGTTTTGGTGCTTTTGCGCCACTTTTCTTTCCCAAATCGCTTGGGAAAGAAGATAATAGAGAGAATTATCCGAATTAGGGACTTCAGCTGTAGTGCAAGCCTGTTGTAAACAATTGTAGGGTTGGCTGATACGAAATCGAAGCATTACCTCTGTTATGATTTCATTGCCCAAAAACGTAACAACACTAACCCCTAAAATGCCCACCATGGCTTCGAGTGTCTGTTCTGATGTATCCATCAAGGGTACACCCAGGTTCCCACCCTCGAGCAATAACAACAACTACTACGACGACACTGACAAACTCTTTTGGAACATTTAGGCATTGAGCAGGGCTCATTTCACTGGATGATATGTTATGACTTGAGCTGACTTGATCGCAAACATATAACTCAAAGCAGCAAGCAGACGGGTGCCAAAACACTGAAAAGCGAATATTCAAGGATGTCCAATAAAACCTCGACTATTTCAGAAGTGCCGATCGGGTCTGTGACTCCAAATTACACCTGCACAATTCGGAGCACGAAACGCCTGCTTTCTTACAGCTGCATCTCTTATTACGCCCGCTCTTACATCCACAACTGACCTAGTTCAAGAGATTTTCAGGTGCGAACGGCTGTGAGTAGTAGTGTATGTTCCCCTTCACCCCCAAGTTGGGGGACCTCGGTGGGGGACCTCGGAAGTGACGTCATGTCACGTGATCTAGTGGCGCCATGTTGTGTTGTCATGGTAACCCGCTTGAGCGGCCATCTTGCGACGTCATCTCCATAGTGATACGTGGTGTGAGTGCGCATGCGCAGCGCGTGTTGTTAGGGTGATACGTGTTTCCGTCGTCCATTTTGTATTCTGGAGGCCGCCATCTTGGTTTCTATGGTAGCACGTGGTTGCTATGTGACCCAATTTTTCTGCAATGGGACGGGGTATGTTCGGAAGGTATGTTCCTTTGTACAGGAGTATTTTCCCGATTCGCAGAATTACCTCAAACAACCCAACAATCCCTAAAAATCACCAAAATCTATCCCAACTTTTACTATTTCGAATTCTTTCAGAATTCTCTGCTTCTATCTATATATGTAATAGTTTTCGTTTATCTAGCCATGTTCCTTTATTCTAGAGTATACTCCAGTAGCGTAGAAGAGCCTATCAGTTGGAACAGCTTGGCTTATTGTTACTATATTTAGCTATTTCTGGTCTATTCTTGTTAGTTCTGACCCTATTCTAGGTACTCTTGTTGTTTCATTTAACTAGAACATTTATAAAAAATTATAACTAACCATTGATTTCCCATAATCTGTATACAGAGTTATCTCCCTTGTGTATAATAAAAGCCTATATCCAATGGCCATATCCCATGGAATCCCATTTTTGGGGAAACACCTGTGGCTATGGAATCCCTTTTTTGACGTATGAGGCCGTGATGGCTATGCAAAAGCCCTCAATGAGTCCTCATTTATTATGTCTCATAGCCTCATTGAATTTTGAGGTTATGAGGACCATTAAAAATCCCTCATTGAGGTATAATTTACTACGACTCTTAGCCCCATTTCAGTATTTGAGGATACCTATGGCCTGGTATTGTATTATTCGAGGATACCTATCGAGGATACCTTTTATAGGATACTTATCTGAGGATACTATATGGGCTGTACATATCCCTGTAGGTCTCTTGCTGGCCCTTAGTAATATTAATCCACCTGATGATTCATGTTATCATATGACTGGTATAGGTAGTATACAATGCTAGGCATAGGGGTATTGTGGGTAGGGGTACTGCCTGGTAGTTTAGAACGGGACTATAGTATGGGCGGTATATAAACCTATAGGCCCCTGTTAGTGCTTGGTACTATTAACCAACCGATTGCTTCGTTTTATTATATGGCTGGTATATGTAGTACGTTATGGTAGACCTAGTGATTTTGTGGGGGTGGGGGTAATGCTTGGTAGTTTAGAACGATAGTATAGCATAGGCTGTACATATCCCTGTAGGTTTCTTGCTGGCCCTTGGTACTACTGATCCACCAGGTGCTTCATATTATTGAGCGGTATTCTGGGGTAGGGTCAATGCCGGGTAATACAGAACGGCAGCAGAGTATGGTTGGTATATTCCCCTGTAGGTCCCATCCTAACAGTTGATAATATTAACCTACCGAATGCTTTGTATCATCCTGTTACTGGTAAGATGGTACGTAATAGCAGTAGTTCTGACCCTTTTCCAGTACTCTTGTTGTTTTCATTTATCTAGATCATTGATATAAATTATATATAACTATATCCAATGGCCATATTCCCAGGCACTCATTGAGGGATTTTTAATACGACTCTTATCCTCATTTCAGAAAAAAGGAATTCCACAAATGGGATTCCTAAAAAAGGGGGGGTGCCGAAATTGGGGTACCTTCTGGAGAATCTCTTTTTTGTCAAATGAGGATAAGAGTCGTATTAAAAATCTCTCAATGAGGTCTAATTTACTACGATTCTTATCCTCATTTCAGAAAAAATGGATTCTCCAGCAGGCACCCCAATTTCGGCACCCATAGAAAACAAGATGGCGGCCTGCAGTATACAAAATGGACGACGGAAACACGTATCACCCTAACAACACGCGCTGCGCCTGCACACTCACACCACGTATCAGTATGGAGATGACGTCACAAGATGGCCTTTCACGCGGGTTACCATGACAACACAACATGGCGCCACTAGGTCACGTGACATGACATCACTTCCGAGGTCCCCCACCGAGGTCCCCCAACCTGCGGGCGAAGGGGAACATACACTACTACTGCTGTGTTGTTAAAGTTGGTCTAAGAACTTCACTGGTCATTGACCAGCCCACTCCGTCAGAGACAGCGAGTGCCTTAACCATCCCGTAACCTGTAGGTATGTTCGGAGACAATGCCGGTATGCTTTACAACTGGTTGATGAAAGGCGAGGGAAGCGAACTTCCTCGCTCCGTATAACACCAACAGACGAACTCCCATCCAATCTCTAGAGTTGTTCTGGCACGTACGGTGAAAGAGTCGATGTACTTTTGTAAATATCCAGCAAGTCTACAGACCATCAAGCTGAAGACTTTCGTTTTTCCTCGGGCGAAAGATCGCCGAAGTTGTATTACAACCGCTCGATAGCATGTGCTATCATCACATTTTCGTTTGACTAATCAATTTCTCTGATTGAGAAGCGGGCGTGGGTGAGAGAGGGAATATGATGTATATGTTCCATTCTGAATGATAGCAAGATGTTCGAATAGCAAGCAAGTCGGTGTCAATTCCAACAACTGCCTTACTTGATTCGAATGGGCACTGGTGTGGGCAAATTCATCCATTAACAGACGGATTACAGTTAAAACTAGAAGTCCTGTCATGAAATGCGCACAAATAGCACGTCGATCTGCGCGTTAATCTACGCGTTATGGCTATAGTAAAACTATCAAATTATGTACATATGGTCTGTGCACAAGCAATGTTTCAGCCAATGGACCTCCGTGTAACCCGGAGATCCATTGGCAGAAACATTGCCTGTGTTTTCAGTGAGTGACCAGGAGAATCTGCCGTGCTTTGTATGCCATTCGATATGGCAATTGCGCGCAATGCCTACACGCAATTAAGCCAAGATAAGCGCACAATTCATGACAGGACTTCTAGTTTTAACTGTAGTTGTGTTTTGTTTCGACGATTGGCCATATGGGGAGGTGGTTACTGGCAAGTCAAGTAACATGTTGATGTCTGCGGAATATCTACCCTTTGCTCTGCACGCTTGCTCCATATTTATTTATTTATTCATTTATTTATTTATTAACGAGACTTTCGACAGCCGGGGTAACCTCGTGTCGGAATACATAACCATGAACCCTCCACCCAACGTAACGGCCAAAACCGGTTTTCGCGATTCTCAAAAATCGGCAATTAATTTTCATTATTTTTTCATTTTTTGTCTCAAAAACATAGGTTATGACCCCTCGTTGGAACGAGCTCGTTCCAATCAGGGGTCATAACCTATGAGACGAGCTCGTTCCAACGAGGGTTCATAACCTATGTTTTTGAGACAAAAGATGAAAAACATTAGTTACTCAAGAATTTCTTTTGCAAGTGTCGTCTGCTTTTCATGTTAGGTAAAGGGTTAAATATAGCAATGGCAGTGGATCGAAATGTTTCGTTATATAATAATATAACGCAAAAAACAATGTCCATATTGGAATCATTCATGAAAAGAGTCGACAGGATATATAACTAGTCATATACATGTATACATAGTGCATGCAAATAACTATCTGTTAATTTATACTTCTTATTGTTGGTCTCACACTAGAGCTGTAGGTTAACCGAAACCGAACCGAGGTTTTTAGTTTTTTTAAAAACCGAAACCGAAACCGTCAACATCCCGTAATCTAAGTTTTTTCGTTTTTTATTAAATATTCTCTTGCCAGCTCTTGCTGCCGAAATTCACAGAATGTAGCCATCCCAGAGTTGTGAGAGTACCCAGACGCTGCCAATGGCAGTGTCTGGGTACTCTCACTACTCTGGGAAGGCTACATTCTGTGAATTTCCGACATTTCAGTTTAGTTGTGTTTGCAGCTTTCCTCAAGTTGCGTGTAGGTGTCAGACCTCGAAAAATGGCCAAGCACAATAAAAGTTCTGTATATTTAGGTAATTATTATATTGGCCTTCCTGATTCTTCATGTATTATAGCTTATTTCGGGCATTCATTGAGTTTCACTCAATTTCACTACCATTCAGTTATGACTCTGGACAGAAGAATGAGTTTTATTGAATTTTACTTGGCCTCATGAACAAACCGAAAACCGAACCGAATCGAGGTTTTTCTCCACCTGAAAAACCAAAACCGAAACCGAACAAGAAATTAAAAAACCTACAGCTCTATCTCACACAAGCTGAAACTGTGCAGCTAATCGGGAGATGACAGTTAGAAAGCCAATCTGGCTATGACATCTCCCTATGGTATACACCATTTTTGTATTTCTTTACCAACGCAATTGTTATCGATTACTTTTTTCCCACTTCATTCATTTCCTGTATTTTCTTCTGTATCATGTATACCGTAAATTAAATCAATAAAATCAATAAATCAATATGTGGTTCAGATATAGAGGATATGAAATGAGTGTTTTTCTCATATAATATTTATGAAACGAGTCTTGAGAAATTTCCGTTTTGGTGAGCCTCTGGCGAGCGCAAACGGAAAATTCGGACGAGATTCATAAATATTATATGAGAAAAACACTCATTTCATATTCTATTTTTCATATGACACACACACGCACAAATTAGCCACTTAGTATGACTTTTTAACCGATCACCTAACTTGAGTTGCAGACGGCACTTGGAAAAAAACATCCTCGTATAACTAAAAATTTTCATTTTTTGCTTCCAAAACATAAGTTATGGCACCTCATTGAAACGAGCTCGTCGAGCTCGTTCCAATGAGGGGTCATAACCTATGTTTTGGAAGTAAAAAGTGATAATATAAAAACAAATGAATGGCGTTTTTCTTGTAGGTAAAAGATTATTACATTACCAACCCAAAAATAGGACAGATAACGTAAATTCTGCCTTCTGAAATTATGCAAATGACACCCAGTTGTATTTTGTTCAGCCAATCAAATTGTCTAGTTTTGAAATTGACCAATGAAATTAACGGAATATGATGACTGTTTGAACCATCATCTATGATAGCCACCATCTATGATGAAAACAGGACTTTGCGGAAGGTCGTCCCGTTCATTGGAATATGAATTGAGTATTTTTGTAAAGGACGCTCTTCTGTGTACTTCGAATTCCACCAGAATCAAACAGTGCGGGTACATGGTTTTGTTGCAAGCTCATACTTGAGATAACCCTCTATTTCGGACTGGGACTGAATAACACACATGATGTGGCTGATATGTTTCTTGGGGTCGACAACCATTTCATCTCCACGTACTGTTAATTGGACAGTGATGCACGTGATTTGACAGTGTTGGCGAGACGTATTTTGATGTTTCTGAATGCTTTCCCTACAGCCTTTGATACAAATCCGCTGCCAACTGTAACGGCAAGTTCACAATTGACTGACTAGATCGATGAAAACCAGTTACAGGTAGAGTTATGTTTTTAAAGTATTGGCCACTTACAATAGTTTTTAAAAACAGATTGCTCGCGTCCATGTTTTGAGAAGCCCGTGAAATTTGACATCAAATACGAGGGTTTGCACGAAAAAATCGTCCTTTTTGGGGTTATTATGTTATTTCAAATCAATATTATCGAAATTCATTCTAAGTTTCCCTTTGATTGTGTGTCACTGGTTGGAGAATTGTGTATTGAACAATACTGGGTGTCCTTAGGCTGAAAAAATTGTCACAGCATCAATTATTTCCATGATTGTGAAAAAGAAAAATGTTTTTTATGTTCCAATAAGAGTAAAATCCTCGCCCTCTGATTGGATGAGAGCTGGTGTAGTTTCTTTTATGTTTACGGCTCCAGTAGCAAATGTGACCGTGTGACGTCACAACGCGAAATATTTGAAATGACGTCGCCCGTTTCGTAATTGTTTCATCAACGGAGTGACTAGCAAGCCGCTTTATTTTTCTGGATTTTCCACACGTGCAGCAGACAGTGTTCCGAGTGAAGTGTTGTTTAAATTACAAACAAATCTACGATTTGAACTACGATGGAATGAGTTTATCTGATATATTGATTATTTATTCACTGCTGCCGTAGGGTACACGAGAGGTTTATTTACTAAACTTGTGATCGTTAAAAGTTGCCTTGAACAAGGCAACTTTTAACGATCACAAGTTCAGTAAAAAGGCGTCTCGTGTTTCACTATGCAGATTTTGGGCTGTGTGGAGGGTCGTATTGGAACATATACGTTATTATGATAACATAACATATCGTTTGAACATTAGCCCCGAGCCGCAAACCTCAGACCATGTTACCCTCAATTCATCACAATAACTAAAAATGATGGAACTCAGAAATTGTGGGGAGTTTTCTTGACGCACACGACATGTTATGACGTAAAACTGTTAACAACAGCTTTCTTTAATTTATTACCTTACTTTTCCTCTTTGAAATGCATCAAATTAGTAATGGTGGCTACTCACCCGAGAAAGATAACTCTAGGTCACCATGTTTTAAAGTGACACCTAGGGCTGCACGATTCAAAAAAATACCGCGGTATACCGGTATATCGAAAACTGTTCAGATATATGAACACAAGAACCACAATCGAGACTCGAGGCATCACAGTCGGAATGAATTAGCATGCCTTGATGATGTGGTTTGAAAAACCATTACCCAACGCAGACGATATCAAAATTTATTATTTTCAAAATTAGTTTATCATATTTTAACCAAAGATTTCAACAAAACTATATCATGTGACCCCCTCATTGGAACGAGCTCAACGAGCTCGTTCCAATGAGGGGTCACATGAAATAGTTTTGTTGGAATTTTTGAAAATTATTTTTTCAACTGCTGAATTTGCATATTACGAGGGCTCAAACAGACGATTCCTTGGATAAAGGATAATATTATTGATTCGGGGCTACAGTTAAAAAAACTCAAGACATCTTGAAAATTAAATTATGGGTAAATAAATAATGACGATCAACCGATAATTTTGTAATTACAAAGGTATTCAATCGATATTGGTTTGAATACCGGTATAAATCGGTTTATCAATATACCGTGCAGCCCTAGACTGACACCCACTATGTACGGGATTTACCTCCGGTGTGCACATACGATTCTTATCCAATAAAATTTTAGGACATATCAACAAGTTTATCAGAGGTGGGTAATCCCCAGAAAAAGACAATAGAGCTAGGGTGTGACATTTTGTATACAGATTCCAGAAAAAAAACTAGAGACAAAAAACTTGTTAAACAAATTCTCGAAATCTGCATCCGAAGTCCATGCAATCTCGTGACCTCCGGGTGAGGTATCGGATCTTACCAAAATATACGCATTAACAATGATTCGATCGAAACATAAATGAAGGTTCAAGGGCTGTAGTTACTTTTCTTTGGAAACATGTCACGTTTGTAATACAAAACCCCTGTGGCAAGAGAAGACAACGGTCAGAATGAATACTTTGTAATAGTTACCAACCTAGCTGGGGGTATTCATGGATTTGAAAAACCATACAGCGTGTCTTGGGTGACAACGAGTCGCGTAGTGGTGATATGTTACGGCTCGCCGGCGGGTTGTTCAAATTCATGAAAACGGACACCTAGGCTGGTAATTGACTTTCACCTCGTCTTTTGTTCAATCAATAAAACGCACGGACTCTAGTTTTACTCAGTACACGAGAGGTATTCAAGTGACGTCACTTGAACACTCGGTCCATTGTTCTGTGTGGTATTTCAAGTTGTAACTAACCCCGAAAAGACAAATGAGCCAGGGTGTAACAACTTGATTTCACATATATATGACATGGCTGAAGAATGGTTTCGGCGAGTGGAAGGCGCGCAGTGACGCTGTGGGGGTGTTTCCATCCCTTTTAACTTTGTTGGCGGTGTTCTTCTATTGTCTGACAAAGCTAGATATTCTGCCGAAGTTGAAATGGTTTCGCGCGCCGAAGGCGCGCAGGGACGCTCTGGAGCAAACCCCTTTCGACCCACTGTGACTGTATATGATCTGGTAGCTGCATGTCAAGGCGTGTTGAAGGAGGAAAAGGTTCAAGTACTCAGCACATGTCCCAGGCTAGATGATCAGTAGTGTTGGGTTGACTTTGGGTAGGTCGTTGACTGAACCCTCGGGTGAGGACCAGAGCGAATGGGGGTCCTCTCACAAAGGTGCTACCTCTTCCCGAGGATGCTGTAGTGTTTTTTCGGGCAAGTATAGTCTGCGGTATTCTGCCACGTATAAATTAGGTTTTGTAAATAAGAGAGGTTAATTCGAGTTAATTGAGAATCAGTCAATTTGGGAGTTCTAATCTAGGAAACTGTGTTTGTTCAATTGGCTGTCAGAAAGACGTTGTATTGACAACCTATCCTAGATAGAACTTGTTAACTCAGTAGCATTACATTGTTGGGACAAATCTTGACAAACCTTTTGTAAATTAGCATCTTTGTAAGTCCTGATTTAGCTTATAGCTTATAGGTGCTTTGTACTGCCAAATGAAACAATTAAAGTGGATCCCTATATAAGTCGTCATCATCATAATGAGACATATATAACCGTTATGGATAATATGCTGGGGCTGCTCCATCATTCACACCTCTGACTTCAGAGCGTGAACACCTTGACTGCAATGGAATTACCTGCTAGACAAGAGGAAGCCATATCAGCTCTGGGCGCCTCTTGCCCTATCTCTTGGACTATCCAAGAAATAGGCATGAGCGTCCATCTGAAACTGGGATTCAAAGTTGTTGAGAATACCACAACACCACCCTCCTCGGGGAGAGGCGGCACATTTGGTAAGAGGATCCCCTCTCACAGTGGTCCTCACCCGAGGGGACAGGGAGGCCACGAGAAGAGTATAAAGAAGAAAAGAAAGAAGAGCCCGTCGACCAAACGTAGGGATGCCCAACGCTTTGAGGCTTTCCTGGATAAGAAGAAAGAAGGGAGTGAGGGGGTGGAGGCTCCGGAGGCAGCCGCCAGTTCCCCTCCTAACCTCACAGACACACCCAAACTAACTGCCGGTTCCCCAGCCGGTACATGTGGATGAGGAACGTCCTGTGGAGATTGAGGAGGAACTGGAAGTTGCTTTTTCGCAGCCTCCCACCCCTCATTCCCCTCTTCCTTCGTTCCCGGACTGCCAGGACAAGGAACTAACATCTAAATAGCCATTACTGGCTTCACAGACAACATCCAAAGAGCATACACATTTTCTATCTCTGGCAAATACAATATCAGAACACCAGCAATTCATGGCTAAATGCAAAGAAAACGATAAACGTTCGATGAAATCAATAGGCGCTCCGATGAAATCACCAGACTAGCGAGGAAATTTATCAACAAACAAAAACAAACGACAGACACAGCAAATTGCTCTACTACGTCAACCATCACTTCCACGGTCTCTCCATCACAGCCACCTCCTCCTAAGAAGTCACGAAGGAAGCATAAACGCGGATATGCTTCTCCTTTCCCCCTTTACCACGCTCAGATATAACACAAATAGCATACAGCTAATGAGGGTCGAAGGGAGCTTGCCCACAGCGTCCATTTCATTCGAAACCAGCGACTATTTGGGTTTCGTTTTCTTTTTCTAAAACAACCATCAAAATGCGGTGTCAGTATTACCATAAATATGTCTACGTTTCAAAGTAAAACACAGAGCAAAATTCTTGTAGTTATGCACAATTCCTAGCCACCTTCCATGTTCGAGGTTCTCGGAAGTCTGACCCCAGTACCCCACTGCCAGTGCGCACACCCAAATCAGATAAGATTATTGGCCATCGCTTCCGACTCTCGTGGACTGATAAGCAAATAAAGTTATTCGGGTCGCAAGGGATTTCAAATCCCACGTCGTCCCTGTTCGTCTTCGGTGCGCTGAAACTTTCAATTCATTTCATTAATAAGACATTTCACCTATAATCCCTCCTCCCTGTCCCTTGGGAGACAAGCAGTCAACACCTTGGGAAGGGCTATGGCCAGGCTTCAACTGTCACACAGAAAAACAGCAGACACCGAGGACACCGACGCAGGACAGCAGATGCAGACCAGCCCGCCCCGAGACACGACTGCACCACGATGGAACAGCAACAACTACGAACACCGCAACCACAGAACAGACAAACAGAAGAACCCAATGCAGAGTATACTTGCCCAAGCCGGTTCCAGCTAGCCATAAGTAGCAGACTATACTTGCCTAAAGACATGACAGTATCTATGACCATGAAGGCATCGCCGAAACTTTACTTTCTTTAACCGTTATGGAACGATTATAACCGCTATGAAATTATTATAGCCGCACTGGAACTATCATGCTTCACTCCATCGCTGGAGGTGGTAGTCCACCCCTGAGGAGGCGAGCGTTGGTCTTGCGTCCCTCGTTTCCCTTTTTTGTAAACGTTCCAAGAGCGTATCAAGGTCCGGAGAAATAGGACAAATAGCAGGCCTGGCCCCGAACCAGGAAGGTTGGAGTTGGTGGAACCCTGTCAAGGGCCATTGAGGATAATAAACCGCTTTAACGCTAACCAGAAAGAGCCCGAGGTAGATTATATTTGCCCATGACGGCATCAACAATAAAAAACGTGACTGGTAGACTATAGTTGCCCGAAAAACACCAATACCAACACCGGGCAGATTCTCCTGTACACACCCCACCTCTTCCAAGAGCAGACACGATGTTAAAACCTTCTACAGCTAGAGAGGGTCGAGGTCTGGTCTGTCCATATTGCCCCTACGCGCCTTTGGCGCGCGAAGTCATTTCTGTCCGGCAGCCAAGGCACCGTTGCGTGTTTTAGCGTCTAAAGTTTTTGAAGAATTAATCGGCTGGTCTTTTGTCAGCCTTGAGGAATTAGTGATATTTCTGTTTTTTAAAATGGCGGCCATTTTTACAAACAGGGGGATTTTAACCAACCTGGAGTGCTAATTGAAACAAACTAGCATCTTTCTTATCCAACTAATACACCTTTTTAATTTTATGCAAAGATCAGACTGCCCAGATCCAACATGACAGGACAAAAATCAGAAAAATAGATTTTTTTCTTCACAAATTACACCAATTTGTTCCAGATTACCAGTGCAATGATGATCGAAGTGATGGACAATCCCATGACAGTAATGGTTAGGCATTTCCTTACAATTGTACAATCTCTATCGGTACAGGTATGAAGTTCGGAACTGGTACTAATATATCGCCCTTAAATTATCAATGATAGCATTGATATTAAAAAATATTAGAAACAGAGAGTCCTCGTATATGGTATGTCAAGAAAGATTAGGTAGACCACTAGGTAGTTACAAAAATTGATAATTATCTAATATTTTTTTAAAAAAAGACGGCCAAATGTAATGTCCAAAATGGTATGTTTTAAAACTTTAGGCAATGATTAGTCGTCATTTTCAGCAGACTCGCCGGTAGCCCCGCTCATCTGTTCATTACAGCACTCAGTTGTTGTTTTGCAAGTACAGAAAACAATGCATGCTAACCTTGAGGCAACGCAGCTGCACCTTGACGTCTTGCATGGCTGTTTGCTGGAACATGTGCATCGAATCATTCGTAAGAGACTGTCAGGTGCTAGCGATGCATTGTGAGGCAAAGTCAATGGGGGAAGTGACTTCGCCTTCTTGTCTCTAACAAACCCATAATTTGTAGGTTCCATTTTGGGTGGGACCGAATGCAGTGCATGTTTCCAAATGCACGCTTGCACGAGGCCTCGTTTGGCGTTCTGTGCAAATGACTCAGTACTTGGAGAGGGGGGGGGGGGGGGGGTTACATAGTTTAGGGACTTTTGTTGCTCCTGGTCGTTCTACTTTGGATATCCAACTACTGACCCTTGCATCAGACATTGATTTGGATGTAGGACACTCTTGACAGGCAGTCATGAAATGTGCAGCTTCACGCAAGACGTCGTCTCAAGGTGCATCATTTTTTCCACTGTTCTTAGCTATAAACAACCCTTTTTCAAAACTTTAAGGACACGACCTTTACCTATTCCAAAGCACCCGGCGATGGTATCACACTCAGAGATAGCATGCGCGGCAAAGATACTTGGGATAATGTCACGTTGCTTCTCAACGGTGGCGCCAAAATCTATCACAGACCTATCCCTAATGGGTGACTCCATAAGCATGGGAGCTGTTATATTCTGTTCCCGATAGTGGTGCAAGAGTAGGGTATACCCATCTGTCGTCTGCAAGAACGACACCCTGCTTTTTTCTCACCCATAGCAAGTTTCACTGCCTGTTGCACTATAATATTATCAGCTTCTTCGTAACTGGTTTTCATGTCACTCCTTTCTATGAGGACACCTTTGTTAATTTCAGTTTAATCGATGTTTTGGCTAGTAACGACAAGTTTGTGCCCCTTAGTACTTTCACACTAAAACTCTCATTTGGCTTTTCCTAAAAGGAAAAGACATTTGGTATTGTACGGGAAACATTTTTTTTCTCTTTCTTTCTTTTTTTTCTTCTAAAACTTTACAAGAGCGGAATTCTCCAGAACGCTCTTACAGATTTCGTTAAAACTTTGCAAGGTCACAGACGGCACTACTTTGTCTTGACAATAAGCTTTTGACGTTGGGCGTTAACTTTCTTCTGCCAAAACCCGCCCAAAAACTCCCAAATTTTCATTGACCAATATCTCCTGGTCCGAATGGCCTGGAATTTTCACAGATTCATCACAAATGCACCTTTCCATTAGTAACTGGTAACAAAAGTTTACCAAAATTATTTTTTCGGCCAAACTTTTTTCAAAACGTCGAAAAAATAGACCTGAAAATCGGACATTTTGGCCTACAATCTCGGTTCTGTGAATTAGCAGAACACCAGTAATGGACTCAAAAGTAAGAAGGTAATGTATCATTATCATAAATGCAAAATAAATTTCGATTTTATCGACATTGTATCCAAAATGGCTGCCAAATGTAGGAAAAAAACGTCCAAATTTGCATTGACCAATATCTGCTGGTCCGAATGGCCTAATGCCCCAAAATTTTTCATAGATTCGTCATAAATACACTTTTTCATAAGCAACTGGTAACAAAGGTTTACCAAAATTATTTTTTCTGCCAACATTTTTTTTCAATACATAAAAAATAGGCCCGAAATTCGGACATTTTAGCCTACAATCTCGGCTCTGTGAATTAGCAGAAGACCAGTAATGGCCTGAATAATAAGAATGTAATGTATCATTTTCATAAATGCTAAAGAAATTTCAATTTTATCCACAATGAGTCGAAAATGGCAGCCAGGCGCGATCATTTTTAAAATACTAGATCTCATAACTGACAAATGATGGGTTATCCTTTGTTACATCACTGTACTTCGTGATCTTAGTGGAATGACATATATCCAAAGATGCTGGACGAGAAACTCTCAGACTCTCCCATATACTAACTCCACACAAGCAGTGTTAGCATTGGCTGACAGATGCACTATCGACGTGCACTACGCCTTAGTACACAGCGCCACCGTGCACCCACGTGGGCGATCGGGACTACGTGCCCTGATAAAGGACACAATGCGGTTACCGCAGGTTAGAATCGACCCCCAACCCACCCACCCCCCTCCAAAAAAGAAATTTTAGTCATTCCCCGCCCTTATGTTAACCCATATAGCGAGCATTAGGCAAGAAATTTAAAATAAGAAGGGAAAATGGAAATCTTACGATGGGGTATGGACCTGAGGAGGTGGTGAGGTCAAGATTCAAGATTAGAGCTGGGGGAGTGATCAAGACTCAAGATGGCAGCTGAAGCAGTGGCGTGGGAACCAGGGGTAAGAAGGTATTTAACCCCCCCCCCCCCCCAAAAAAAAACCAAAAAGAAGAAAAATTTAGGCCTGACATTCTGAGGTGGACGATCGTCTACGAGCACTATCGCCTGATGTCCGCTGTATTTTACACTCGACACACGACCATCGCCGTTAACAACAACACTTCAAGCTTGTCCAACAGACATCACGTCATGATAGTACAATATACTGTACTAACCAGCAGCGCCAGAGATATTTAATAATAATGGTATCCCAAACATAGATTTTGGGTAATAAAATAATATTTTTTTTTGTTAAGCTCTCTGAGGGACGTTTAAGCTGAAAGCACAAACCCGCCCTGTGCAGTTCTAGGCAGAGCTAGACATTCTCCAATAAACCGCAACAAAACAAATCCCCTTGAACAAAGTTTGGCTATTAAAATGAATCTAGTACTCTATCAGATAATGGGTGTATTGTTATGACTTTGATACGATAACTTGTATAGTTGCCCTTAGGCTACTTTGTCTGTACGATGACACCAGCAACAACTAAATCACAAGCCGTGAGGGCAGTAAAAGCAAACACACATAACCAGGCCAGGCATTATGTTGGACAGGCCCGCAAAGTGGTGATTAAAACATGAGTATCAAAAGGAACTCTGTGGTAGCATCTTGGAAAATATTATGTGAAGTTTAGAATCTCAAATACAAGAATGTTTGCACAATTGTATTTGAAAAACTACATACAAAATAGATCGATAAAGTTGATCGGCATATTTTAATTTCCGGATATTCTGTCAGTGTGTGATTCTGGCAGACATTAGACGGCGATAAGCTCGGTGTAACAAACAGGATCTGTTACACCAGGACCTTTATCTAAATTCTGTGAGACGCCACGGCACTTTGATTCTTTCAATAGACAGCACTCTAGGAAGCATCAAAATAGTGCCCAAGCGCTTCACAGAAACTACAAGAAAACGAGAATATTTATGTTTTAAGGCAACTTACCCCGATACATAGTACTCTCTGTGACCAAGCCAGGTGTATAGGTGTAAGTGGAAGCGCGGTGGTTCAGCGGTTACGGCATTGGACTTCAAACCGAAATGTCCACGATTCGATCCCCGCCAGAGGCAACTGCGTTGTGTCCTTGGGCAAGACACTCAATCCCTATTGCCCACGTGGGGACACGGTGGCGCTGTGTACTGAAGCATTCTGCACGTCGATGGTGCACCTGTCTTCAACCAATGCTAACCCTGCATGTGTGAAATTAGTTCCTCCACCCATAAAACTGCCCGACATGAGGTTACCCTTGCTGTCGAAAGTTTCGTTAACCCTTTACCTAACAGGAAACGCAGACGACACTCGCAAAACAAATTCTTGAATAACTAATTTTTTTCATTTTTTGTCTCAAAACATAGGTTATGACTCCTCGTTGGAACGAGCTCGACGAGCTCGTTCCAATGAGGGGTCATAACCTATGCTTTTGGTATTACAGAGAGAAACAAACGGGAAGCTTGTACCTCTTCATCGTCAGAGTTTGCGTTGCACTGCTTGCAATGTCTCTGCCCCCCCCCCCCCACGCGGTCTTATATCGCTGCCCTCCCCCCTCCCCCAGCGGTCTTGGTGCAGATGTCTGTCATGAACACTGACGCGAAACTTAGTGGCACGTGGTCGTTCCTCCGCTAATAATCTTTCAAGAAAAGGTCTCCGATAAAAGTTGTTCTTCACCGAGAGATAAAAAAGTGCAGTGTAACACTTTCTGATTTCGTCACCCTCTGTGTATTTCCATATTTCCAAGTCTGGTTATGCATGTCACAGAGCCCACGTTTTACGTGTTTTTTTTTTTAAATCTGGCCGAGCAGATTCTGGTTTGATCCAAATATATCCGCTTATGGATGGGATGGTTTCAGTTCTCGTTGTGCATTTATGACCGTACTTCTGCATCTCAATGTAAACTTTCATCAATAGCAGGTTGACCTGACATTATCTCGCTTTCAGTTTGGTAATGACAAGATTAAACTTCGTGCAGTAGCTGCAGTGGATATCGGAGAGTCATAAATGTTATGGAGACAATAGTCGAATGTGCCTTTGTGCTGCATGTGTTGTGCGTACATGCGCATCAACACATAAACACATCTCCGCATAGCCAACGTGTGCCCATGTTCTGTATGTATTGTGAACAACCAAATAGAAGAATCTCGTTGCAAATGATAACAAATTAACCATGTATCGTCCTTTGAGTGCCACTGAGGGCGCTTCCTGCAAAGCACTACAGAAGCACATTTGGCTACAAGTTGTTCTCATGAAATATTATGTAATATTAATTCTGGTAAAACCAAGAAGCGCGTGCAGGCGATGTTTTGAATAAAATCAAAACCAGTGGAATCAACGGCTAATTTCAATTATGTATAAACGTACATTTTTGGTAAAACACGGTCTTGGAAATATTATTACGTTTTACTGAATAGGCTTGCTTGCTTCATTGATTGGTCTGTTCTTCCCCTTGATAGCTGTTCAAGACACAGGTGCCACGTGTCATGTGATGACTGTCTGAAATACATTAGCAGAAACATGTTAACCCATTACCCAACGTAACGGTCAAACCCCGCCAGCGCAATTTACAAAAATCATCATACAATTTTCATTATTTTTTTTATTTTTTTCTCTCAAAACCATAGCTTATGACCCCTCATTTGAACGTGTTCGATGAGCTCGTTCCAATGAGGGGTCATAAGCTATGTTTTTGAGAAGAAATATGAAAATATTTAGTTGTTCAAGAATTTTGTTTGCAGGCGTCTGCTTTTCGTGTAAGGTAACGGGATAACAGCATGGCGTGTTTGATCATTGATCAAAGACGCTGCGCTGTTAATGTCTTTCCGATGATGTCGTACTTTTATTTTAATACACACAGTGACATGTCCTCGAAGCCAACGAACGAATCAACCTGACTGTACTGTAAAATTAACCCTATTCTATGTATTTTTGAGCATATTACTCCTTTTGGTTGTGACTACTGACACACAATCGACCGATTATGCGCTTATCTAATCGGCAAGCAGATGACGGTCGCAATTCCTTATCGGTTAATCACTAAAAAAAGAACTTTATTTCAAATAAATTGCAAGTATGTATCCAGTAAAACCTACAGCACGTTTATTGACAATGGCAACCGGAAATGGATTTTATTGACGCGCACGCTATAAATAGACCCACATGAGCACAAGCTTAAAACTTGTCCTTCTTGGAAAGCTAATTTCGATAAATATGGAAAATGACATTTTCATGGAATATTTGGTGAGTGATCGGCTAACCAGTTCGGATTGAAAAACTATGGCAGCGTTTTTTCAAATATCCGATAAATTCTCCCCTAGAAGTTAATACATTTAACCGTATCAAACGCTTTCATGCGAATGATATAAAAACACGAGGGAACTGTTGTATAATAGAAATTGTGGTTTTGTTAAATACTCAACTTATATTTTTCAAAATCGCAACTTATTGTCCCTTTGTGTATTTTAGTAGCAAAAAAAAACCCTCACAAATGCTAAAAATATAGATAATAAAAATCTAAAATTAATAAATAAATAAATAAATAAATAAATAAATAAATAAATAAATAAATAAATAAAAGGTTATTATTACCGTTTACAAAATGGTTTCATGATTATTATTTACGCACTATTTATTCACATCAAATAACCTTGTAGCAAATAATTTATTATCTTCCAGAAAGATTATAAAAATGAATAAGCAAGATAAAAAAAAATAGATTAAGTTACAATTTTTTTATAAGAATCACAATAAGCAAGATAAAAAAAATAGATTAAGTTACAATTTTTTTTTATAAGAATCACATTAAATGCATAAATTGTTACTTCAGTGGACCCATAACATGATTATATTTGTTGACAATGTATTACTTGATACGCGTGAACTCTGCCTAGTCTGTGTTGTAAAACAGCGATTTTATCGAAAATGACGCACTGAAATAACAAAGCTCACAGCTTTTGAGTCCAACCAAAAGTATATTTTTGGTGTCAAATTGTTGTGCTAATATAGAATATACCCATAGTAGCTTGGTGTGCCAAATGTTCACTACGAGTGGTGAAGTGGTGTTAAACCCGAGCCTTCGGTGAGTGGTTAACATCACTTCACCACGAGTGGTGAACATTTAGTACACCAAGCTACTTTGGGTATATTTTATTTCTACCATGATCGGCAGATTATTAATAGTTTAAATGTTAAATAAACAATATCCAATAGTAACACGTGCGAATCTGTTTTTGTTTACATGAGCACTGATGGGCGGTACCTCCGCTGTCAGTTTCATT
Organism: Pictodentalium vernedei; assembly: GCA_031216915.1. NCBI lineage: Eukaryota > Metazoa > Mollusca > Scaphopoda > Dentaliida > Dentaliidae > Pictodentalium > Pictodentalium vernedei. Next base: position 86,345,089 of record CM062297.1, on the reverse strand, counting down.
GTTGAAACGAAATGGGAAAAGAAACACACAAATCACGGGGCCTTTTTCATTTTAACAACATACAGTAATAACAAACTACTTCGAGTTATGGATACTTTATTAACATGAGACGACACATGTTTGTTAATTTTTAGTATCTTATGAGGTAAACTCATTTAGAAACATAACAAATAATTACTGCATTCATTTCACTCTTCGCGGGGCGACAAGCGAAACATTTAGACAAGTTTTCATTCAGGTCGAGGTCACCAAAGCTCATCTTGGATGTAGTTCCACTGCACGTGTACATTTTTACTACTGAAATCCCATTGCTGGCGTGTTCACCAGGGTTGGTGTGTAAAGCTAAAATTTATGTCATAGGATTTTTATATATATTGGAGTAGGTAATCATGGTATAAAATACTGTATTTTCCTGCCAAACCAATTTTTAGTGCAATTTGCACCCGGCAGCGTGAATATTGCCTGCACTCCCCTCCCCCGTTCTGGCCCACACTCGCCCTCCCTAGCTTTATATAGATAATCAAACTTAGACCACGGTGTACTTATGTTGACACTTCTAAAAAATAAATGTCATTACTTTAACTTTATGTTAAAAACATACCTGTGACAATTTTGTCGAAAACAAAGCTTGGTCCCAACCGCCTTTTCATCACCGTGTCCCAACAGTAAAAAAAGATCTTACATTGGTCGTGGAGTGGCGGCTCTAGCGAAAATTTATTTCTGTGGGAATTGCAACAGGTTACACTTGATCTCGGAGTGGTACTCTGAACTACTGACGTGCCATAAATGCAGGATGTGGTACACTAGATATTGAAGGGATCTATAAAGGATGTCGCTAAGGGGTTATGTGGGTATGTGACACTTCGTACGGACTGGTTTCTTAGATATTGATTCGTTCTTGCTAGTTGTTATATGCTTTCTGGTAAGACTAGATTTGATACTTGGACTAAGGACACATACAGTAGAACATCTAACTGGAGGGTTGCAGTAGTCTTCTGTCTGTTTGTGCGCCCAGCATCACCAATTTGGAGTACTGGTTCGATGTATGTTAACACTTTGAACCCCCGGGGCCGCTTTTCCGGTCCAGGAACATGATACTGATATTTTCATTAAGTAATATGACAGCTAAGTTAATGTGTGGAGTGAGCTAATCAATATTTTAAACTTCTGAATGTTTTGGCTTGAACACAATGTTCGGGTTTCAGACTGAAATAGTCAGTGGAACCCTGGGACCTAGTTCGTCGTGTTTGTCGTGTTGTGAGACGATACAGAACATAGAATGCCTTCAGAACGACTTTTTTGTAATGAATTTTATCACGGTGTGATCGCCATAAACTAAACACCACGAATATGATCAATATCGGTCACTGCTCCAAATAGCATGTCTTTTAAATTTTATTATGTTATTAAGTTCATTTCCGAAGTTAAGCCTTGTGACCAACTTCGGAGCGAGGTCGTCGAGCTCGTTCCGACTGAGGTCACGGGCTGTTTCTGAAAAATCCGATGGTTAATGCGAATTCTTTCTCTACACCCGTCGATTTCTATTTGAGTTGGATGAATGGTTAATCCGGTGTACGAAGATAGGGAGATCACGGGTTACGATATGTGAGATGATCTTTTGACTTACTTATATATACCACCTGCTTGGGTAACTGATAAACTAGCAAGGGAGACGACTCACATAAGCTTCCCGCTTTCTGTCGAATCCCTTCTTTACATAGCAATCTAATTCTTCGTATATCTATGTTATTTTGTGTACTATTATATTCCGTATTATGCTTTTTGTTACCATCCACTGTGTAATGTACACAGATAACAAATTCAAATAAATATTGTTTAAACTAATCACCACGAAGGCCTACACTACTCGGTTATTCCGCTTTCTATCAATATTTGTTATGGAAAAACAGAATAGTTTATAAGACAGGCACAAGAGATGCCCCGGAGCTGTCGTCCCATTGGCAATTTGGGACGAAGGTTTTGCGGGCGTTCCCCTTGCTTTGTTCCTCTGGGACTCTATATGAACTGTCCTGTCGTGACCTGGGGATCTGCCCTCTTGTGGTCTAGTAGTGGTCCGCCCTACACGTACTCTGGACACTATCACACCCGTTCACATACTTGATTTATGATGGTTCAGCTGTGAGTATTGAGTATTGAATGACGAACTGTCTGGAGCAATTGTCTTAATTACCCACCATGCCATATTGGATATTTACTTATGTAGGCGTTGTCTGTCGTCAGGATTGTTTGATGATAATGTCCCAGTCAAATGGGAATGGGAGGAAGACAGCCCTCGTGGCTATGTCATATCCCTGCAGTATGTTTTATGTTATCAAATGCTACAAAATATATCAATACATTCTGTAACATAGCCCTGCTGAATTAAAATATCCGTCTATCTATCTATCTATCTATCTATCATATCCCTACCATGACGGCTTAAAAATTCAAAGCTTAACTTCTATATTTTGGCAGGGTATTTGGAGTACCGGTACGCTAAATGTCAATTAGATTAAAAAAAAATGATGAAAAAACTTTTTTTTTCTAAAGGTAAAAGGTCAAGAACGTCCATGTTAAACCTCAAGAAGCTGTTAGAAGCATTTGTCTTTCAGGTACATTCAAAGCTTTGATGTTCTGAACTTTTGAACCGTCAGTGTAATAATCAAAACCGGTCGGCAGTTGCGAATTTCGTAACTGCCGACCGGTCTTGATTATTACACTGACGGTTCAAAAGTTCAGAACATCAAAGCTTTGAATGCACCTAAAAGTGGATTGTCTGCGTTGTTTACTTGAGGTAGGTCAGCTGACTTGACCTTCATTTTTAACAACTTCAAAGAGAGGGAGATGGTGGGAGGTAATCTAGGTACGATTAATCGATTATTATCGATTATTTGCGAACGATTAATCGATTCCTAAATTAAAACATCGTGACAGCCCTAATTCTAACCCTGCGTGTGTGGAGTTAGTACGATGGAGAGTCTGGCATTAATTGCTGGCTGTTGCTCGGTGGTTCTCTCCGGGTACTCCGACTTCCTCCAACCGTAAAACTGTCCGACGCGAGGTGACCGTGGTTGTCGAAAGTGTCGTTACACCCCAATAAATAAGTCTGGGGGCGAAATTTGATGTCCAGTCAGATTTCTTACAATATGCTCAGATAATATAAATTTTACATGCTCACATGCTACATATCAGAAATTGCGTGGGTGGCGGCTTAACATTTTACATGCTGGACGTATTTACAGAAGAATTGTATTTGGCATCGATATGATCAATGAGTAGAATAGATTTGTGTCAATTTAGCGCCTTCTAAAGAGTATAGTACAGTCGCATGGAGTGGTCGTAATCCACGCCTGGGCAGTGATGTTCACGCATGCATTTACAAGGTAACAAAAATCCATCATCAGCAAAATTTTAATTTATTAATTAAATTTTTGATGATCATTCCTATAATTAGTGTTTGGAATCTAATATTATTTCGTCCGTGGAAAGTGACCAGTCTACTGCGGCCGTACTGTTAAAAGGCCCAAGGTTCTTCTGAGCCAGCTATCACGAGGAGGTTATCAACAAATGGCGTCTCACGGAGGATTTAGTTTAAACAATATTTATTCAGTAATTAACATCTGTGTACATTTCACAATAATATATGGATAACAAAGAATATGAACAGCACTAGTTACAAGAGTATACACACGACAAGGAAAGCAGAATACTATGTAAAAGAGGGATTCGACAGAAAGCTAAAGCTTATGTAAGTCGTCTCCCTATCATCATATAACGTACTCCTGTAGGTGGTTCAGGTCAGCGGAAGAACCCACACGTCATCACATGACAGCCGAGCCCCCACCCCCCTCCTCGATTGTAACTTAGCTTACAATTTACATACTGCGATTGGAGATCATGTGGGATAAGCGTCACATGATAACAGATACAGAGTAGAGGAAGGCTCCTCGATCGCCAGGCAGTGTCATCACATGACAGCCGAGCCCCCCTCCCCCTCCACGATTGTAACTTAGGTTACAATGTACATACTACGATTGGAGATCAAGTGTCAAGTAAGCATCACATGATAACAGATACAGAGTAGAGGAAGGCGCCTCGACCGTCAGGCAATGCCGTGTGAGATTGTTTAAACTCCAGGGTGAAATGAAAGGAAAGGAAGAAGAGTTGAGAAGAGAACTTATAAACTGAGAGATGAAGAAGTGAAAAAGTAACTAATATGACGATATCAGCTTGAATACATGATAGATAGAGATTATCACCGTTAAGCTGATGCAAAAAAGCATGCATCGAAGTCTCGCTCAGGCTTCCAATAACAGCTCACGATGAGTCGAGGACATATCATGATAACTTCCAGTTCACTTAGTTGCAAGTCGGGTGTAAGTAGACCTCGAGGTGTTAGGAGTTGAAAGACATGGGAGGGAATTCCACAACAAATATTGGTCAATGGGTCCTATTATGCCAGCTAAACCAAACTTGTTTGATGCTCTGAACAGTCGTGATTTCAGTACTGACTTTTCATAAGGAACAGTGGTCGGGGTGCAGTGTTGAGTTTCGACTTATTCGAAATGCTTGCTTGACAAGATGAAGTCATGTACCACTTCAAAAATTAGACGGTTGTCATCGTTATTCAAGAATTCAGAGCCAAACAGAAGCATGGGTGTGTCGGCTACGTACGGGAGTAAATTAATCGTGTAATTACGGGCGTTAAAAAACAAAGGACAATAGAGGAAGAAGTGATCAGTAGTTTCACGTTCACCACACTGGCAGAAGGGACTGGTTGATAAGTGATTGTCGAAAAGGTGGGAATTGAGACTACTACAATGCGTCCGCAGTCTGCAGTGGAATATTTGAGCCCTACGCCATTACTTTAGAACTTTGGTGGTCTTTGGTTACCATTACTGAGAAACGTTTTAAAGTTAATCAGTGATGAGTTCTCCCGGACAGGTAACGGTACTTTATTCCATTGGTCAGTAACGCTGGGGATAAAAGAAGACTGATACAGTTGCGTTCGGCAGAAAGGTACTCGATGGATTTGACTGGATCGGAGACTATGTGATGAGTTCGTCGATGAGATAAGTGGAGGGACTTTGTTGGAAATATATGGGGGTGACATATGATGATACATTTTGAAGAAAAAAAATTAGTTTATGTTTACGGCGTCTTTCTTGCAGGGATTCCCACCGTGTTTCCGAATATAACAAGAACTTACTGGCACTAACTATTGCTCCGGTGATGCTTCTTGCTGCTGCAATTTGTATTTTTTTCGAGTTCTGCGACATTTGTCACAGAACAATTATCCCAGACAGAGTTCGCGTATTCGAGAAGAGGCCTAATAAAGCCAAATATATATATTTTTCCCAGGACACAGCGATCAAGGTTAAATTTATGCCTTCTCAACATGTCAATGCGAGACCAGGATTTGGCGCAAATATGGTCAATGTGATTGGTCCATGTACATGTATTATTTAGTATGAGTCCTAAGTGTTTGTGGTCAGAAAGTTCAGATACCTGTGTGCCACTTAAATATAATGGTGGGTGAGAGTTGGGATTGCTTTTACGTGATATACACATACTTTCTGTTTTATTGGGATTGAACTCGACCAACCATGTATATCAAAAACAGTAGTGGTCCGAGTATAGACCCCTGAGGTACACCGGCATTGATTGGTCTCCATGACGATGTCTCCGAGGCCATCACAACTCGTAGCGACCTATCCACAAGATACGATTTCAAAAATAAAAGTAGTTCACCTGAGATACCAATACTCTCCAAATTGTGGATAAGACCAGCATGCCATACCTTATCAAACGCCTTACTAACATCACAAAATACCACCTTAACTTCTTTGCCTTCATCAAGCGCACGACAGAATTCGTCATAAATGTCAGTTAGTTGAAGAACGGTTGAATCTCTAGGTGTAAAACCTGACTGAAATTGACTGAGAATATTATTTTCACTCAAAAACTCCCACAGGCGTTTGAAGACACATTTTTCAAATAATTTACCAACACAGCTGATCAACGATATCGGACGATAATTAGTGACTAAGTTTGAGGGTTGTTTTTTGTAAAATTGGAGAGACATTTGCCTTTTTCCACATTGAAGGAAAGTAGGAATTATTCAGTAATATGTTGAATAAAATTGAGAGTGGTTCGCATAGAGAGGATTTACATTCTTTTAGAAGACGGGGGCTTATTTGATCGGGACCTGACGCCTTGGACACCTTTAACGACTTCATTGCGGCATGTACGTCGCTGCAGTGTAGGGTGATACTATCAATGCGTTGGGAAACATGGGATGGTGGATCCGGTAAGCGAGATTCGAGTCATCAACTGTCGATATAGAGCAGAAGTATTCGTTGAATACATCAGCTTTCTCAACACTTGAAGAATATATTTTGTTTTGATGAATAAGGGTGGGAATTGCTGTTGCGTTACAGTTACCGATTAGGTTTTTTAGGGTCTTCCACCACAGTGAAGCTGGGGTTTCGTTACTTCTCAATGTGGACTGGATTTTTGCAAGATGCTGGGCTTTAGCATTCCTGATGGCCGATACAACCTCATTCCGTTTAAGTTTATATTTGGCCCAGGCGTAAGGGAGGTTGGTACGTTTAGCAATGCGATACAGGCGTTTTTTCTGTCTCATTAATATTCTTATTTCATTATGCATCCATTTCGGTTGATCCACCCTCGCCCTAATAAATTTGTTAGGTATATGTGTGGATGCAATATCGAGTATTTTATCAGTGAAATTAGTGACTATGGTATCGAGACATAGGGTGTCAAAAAGGAATTCCAGTCTGCGTTTGAGAAAGCCTCGTTCAGTTCATCATACTTACCCTGAGAGTAAAGCCATATCCTCCTGTGGAAATAAGGGGGGTTTGGTTTCAAAAATTCTATTTCAACTGAAATTGGGCAATGATAGCGGGTCATGTCTGGAATAATTGGTTCGAGGACTTCACATGTTTTCACGTTGATTGTATCACTGACAGCAAAGAGATCTAACAATGAAGCGGATGTTTCAGTAAAACAAGTTGGTTCACTCACAGGTTGTCTGAGGTTGAAGTAATTGATTATTTCAGAAAAGCTACTTCTTGGGGATCCCATTTGGTTGTCATTGAAATCACCTGTGATCATTAGGTCACCAACTGACGTATCTCTAGCTTTTTCGATGGAGGCTGATATGGCATCCCATGTATCTGGGGGACTGTTTGGTGGACGGTAAAATACTCCTAATAATAACGACCTACCCCGTTTAGTAAATACTTCAGCCCATAGGCACTCCGTATTCGGCATATCAAGATCCGATCTGTGTCGAAACGAGATGCCGTCTTTTATGTAAATGGCAACCCCACCTCCCCTTGACGAACGATCGAATCGCAATGGTTCATGGAACCCATGAAGTTGGACATCGGATGAGGTATCATTGTTCTGAAGCCATGTCTCACTGAAAGCCACAATATCATTTAATGCAAATTCACATTGTACAATATCTAGTTTAGGTTTGAGGCTCTGAATGTTAAGATGAACTATTTTTAAAGTTTCTTGATTGTGATCTGAATTAATAGAAATCGGACCAGGGTTGGTTTCAATGTCACCTGATAATAATAAACTTATGACCGAACGGAAAAAAACGACGTCAATAGAACCAATGCAGTTAGAACGTTTAGTAATGGCCTAGCCTTCGAGACAATCAAACAACTTGAACGATGTGGAGTTGGTTCAGTGGAATCTACACTGAGAGGGGTAATAAACACGTTTGATTGCCCACGTACTATTCGGTTGAATTTATATTGTCAAATTTCACTATTTTTGTTCATTTTTGTCTCAAAAGTATAGCTGATGACCCCTCATTGGAACGAGCTCGTTGAGATCGTTCGAATGAGGGGTCATCAGCTATGTTTTTGAGACAAAAAATGAACAAAATAGTGAAATTTGAAGGGTAATTTTTGACTCAAAAACTGAAACTGAAAAAATCAGTTACTGAAGAATTTTGTTTGCCAGTCATAACACGACGAATAATTTTCTTATCGTAAGAATGTTATTGATTTGTTACATCCATTTAGCAAATCAAATTTATGGACGTGTCCAACGTTGCAGCTAAAATGCAGTTACTGCTGGTGTGCTGTTTAGATTTTACGTGGGATGCTCACACTTGTTTTTGTATCACTTCATCATATGTTGAAAATTATAAAACTGCCTGTGCACAGAAGTGAGAATGCAATGGTCTTAATGGCCGAGAATGTGGTCGCGTAAGGATACATAATAATAATAACACTTCGGCCGGCCGCTGATTTGTCGCGGTTCTCGCATGAGAAGACCTTGATTACCCATGTTCTACCAACTGCCTTCCTATTCCCGAGCTTCGTCTTTCCTCCCAACACTCGGAGACGAACTGCTTGATGATACCCCTTGCCCCATTCTTCCCAATCTCTCCGATTAGTATATTAACCATCTCTTTTGAGTCTCTCCCAACCACTTGTCCTTCATTCTCCCATCCCACTTCCCCATTATACTCCCCGTGAATCTTGTTCTTTTAGACTGGTATTTTGGGCATTCTAGAAGAAAGGGTTCCAGGGTCACCACCACGCCCAAGTTACACATCTGGCATTCCTTTTCACTGTTTTTCCCAATTTTTCCCCTCAGCTCCAGGAACCGCGACCTCAGCTTGAACAACAGTGACCCCCCAATGCATAACGCAGCAAACACCCTGAATTACTTTATAATAATTGAAATGAATTATCTACTCACTTCATACAATAAGTTACATGGCGTGTAGCTTGCTGATACATTTCCATACAAGCGATACAACATTTTGCCAGTTTTGGGACTACAGATAATACTTTCTGCCCATTTTTCAAATATTTAATGTTTTAAATCAGTAAATATAAAATTATTTGTTTTCCTTTGATTTATAATCGACGCAATGTCGAAATTGCAAAAATTTTCAAAAACATCTTCAAAGAATTAAACACAAAACTCCTTGAAGCCATTAACAAACGATGCATCATAGCTAAAAAAAAAATCCCAGTCTTCGAAACATTCTTGTGAAAGCACTTCTGAGATGAGTTCATTTTGTCATAAAGTCATATAACTCTTCAAAAATATTAAAAAACATTGAATTCCAAAGAAATAATTTACAATCGAAATCGATTTCCCGACCTGCGTCCGTGCTTCTTTGTTTTGAAAAATATCTATCCGCCAGTGCCAGACCTTTTGAATTATTTCTATTATAAAAACATTAATTATCTGTCGATTTAGTTTAAACAGTATTTATTTCAAAAGAATTTCCATGGTAATACATAGCTTACATTATCATTGGGTGTGGATTCGACAGTAAGCGGTTAGCTTATCTGTGGTCGTTTCCACTCATAGTAATTTTAACAGGTAGCAAACGAGAAGACAGTGAGACCAATTCCTTCTATCAAGAACATGCACAATAAGACACCTGTTGACACAAATAATTCGCTAATAAAGAAAAATAGGAAAAACTATAAAAAGATACAAATTGGTTAGATTTCCCTAACTGATATAGAGTAAGAAGATAGAAGTACAGTTCTTAGGAAGAGAAAGATTAAGGAGCGCCTAGTCCGAACCGAACCACCTCCATGTTTGTACCTTGATACTCTAACAAGCGAATTCTAAATTTTAACGTTGTTGGTCTATCATAAGAACATATACTCTAGCGGGGGAAATGACCGGGAGTTAGTTTATCGTGGTACAATAATTCTGAGCATATTGTGGTGGATTTTCACAGTTAAACAATAGTAGCATAAATAGATTTCGGCGCCCGGACACCAATGCGTTCCATGTCCCAGTGGTACATACAACACTTAACTCTCCGGCGACGAATTATACTTTCATCGATCATTAGCGACAACCTTCGGGGACGGACCATGTATTATTCCCAGATGCGAGATGCACTTTATTGCTTTATGTTTGCAAGTGGGAGTCCAAACATAGAGACGGTCCGATAATTCCATTCTGTCGATTTGTTTTGTGCATTGTCATGAGTTTGATTTCCAACGGTCTTCAGCCAGTGATCACAAGTCATTCAAATGTTATCAGACATCAGCAGTAGAAATACCGCTAAAGTTTGATGACATTTGAAAGGTTGTTTTCCACTAATCACTGAGTGAATCCATCTCAGACACAGTGATTGGCCAGTTTGGCCTCATCAACAGATGAAGTAAGGGTATTTAAACGCTTTGGGATAATTGGAAAATCGAATTCACCTGCTTCCTGAAGAAGGGCATTTAGCCCGAAACGTCGAGGCAACAACTATGTGCTCAACAAATCTCGTTCTTGACTCTTTACCTTAATGCATACCATTGTATTGCGCACTCTGTATGACAATCATGTTGTAGTTTATTATATGTATGCATCATATTTTTTTATGAATAAATATTGTTTAAACTAACTATGTGCTCTATTTATTTCATCAAGATTTTCATTAGGTATTCACGTTTCATTCACATTATTCGTTCATTTTTGCACTATTTTTTCATTACTTTTTCATCATTTTTGTTTGTACTAATAATTATTTATTTCAGCCTAAATTAAGACCGGGAAAATGGCTAATAATTCTACAAAAACTAAATTTGTTAACCGCCAAGAGCAGCAAAACGACCCGGCATATTCGGCTCATGCACAATTGGTAAAATCCCTTTACCAAATTCTTCAACTATTTCACCATTTGGCATTTCTGGAGAACTGTTTGGCACAGAAGGTCCTCTATCCGCCAATGCCAGACCTTTTGAATTATTGCTATTATAAAAAAACATTAATTATCTGTCGATTTGTTTTGCGTATTGTCATGAGTTTGATTTACAATGGTCTCCAGCCAGTGATCACAAGTCATTCAAATGCCATCAATCATTGGCAGTAGAAATACTGCTAACGTTTGATGACATTTAGTTTAAACGATATTGATTTCCGAGTTCAATCGACTCAATAATAGAAAACAATTACAGATGATATACATAGAACAAAAACGGAAAATGGATTCAGCAGCAAGCATATGCTTATGTGAGCTGTCTCCGTTGTATCTGCACACAATATTTATATATCAGCAAGACGAGAAAATTGTTTTACATAAAGATTACTTGGGGTAGTCCTGTGTTCGGGAATGATAAGTAGTGAAAAAGATTTAAAAAGAGAAAAGAAAAGGGAGAAGACAAAAAATAGGATAAACAAATCAAAACAGTTGAGAAGAATAGATATTTGTGTGAGTTTGTATTAAGACAGGACCTGTTGATGACAGAACTGCGGTGGTAGTTAAGAGTTGGATAAGCCATGAGAGGACTAACGCCACATGTATGTTATTCAAGCTCGTATGTTTTTCATCGTCAGAAAAGAGAATATAGCTACGAAGGGTGACAGTAAATTTAGAACGCATTAAGATGGATTTACAATCAGCTCGAGTCCCACCTGATTGTGAATTCATCACAATGCGTTCGAAATCTACTGACCGAAATTTTTCACAGAAAATGACATTTGAAAGGTTGCTTTCCGCTAATCACTGAGGAAATCCATCTAAGACACAGTGATTGGCCAGTTTGGCTTCATCAACAGATGAAGTAAAGGTTTGGAATAAATGGAAAATCGAATTCACCTGCTTCCTGAAGAAGTGCGTGGGCTGAGTCTTTGGTTTTTGAAGTTTGTTGTCGATAAACAGTTTCTCTTTAACCAGACGGGCTTTCTTTCCGCTTTTAATGGCCTTTCTCGACACAGGGTACAACTGCCTTCTCTTCTGTTCCACTTCAACTGGACATTGGTCATTAATGTAAAATGAAGTTCCTTTTAGTTTTTTGCTGCTTTTGCGCACAACTTCGCGGTCATTAACCCTTTACCCAACGTAACGGCCAAAACCGGCCAGCACTATTCTCAAAAATCGTCAATTAATTTTCAAAATATTTTCATTTTTTGTCTCAAAAACATAGGTTATGACCCCTCGTTGGAACGAGCTCGTTCCAACGAGGGGTCATAACCTATGTTTTTGAGACAAAAAATGAAAAATATTAGTTATTCAAGAATTTTTTTTGCAAGTGTCGTCTGCTTTTCATGTTAGGTAAAGGGTTAAAAAAAGGAAAATTTTGCAACAATTGGGCGTTTGCGAGCCTCAGATTTCTGTCCAATACGATGAACTCTTTCAAACTGTATTTCGCCGACTCTGTCCATACCAAGTTCATTCCAAATAAAATCGCACAGTACTCTTTCGCAATTCTCACCCTCGGATTCAGAATGAGGTTATCACGCATTGATCGACATTTCAAGTCAGTGATAAGGTCTTTTAGTTTGTCATTCTCTTCTTTGATTGAATTTATCTCTTCAGAAACGGGACTGTTGGAACCAGTAGACACTCCAGTTGGTAGCTTACTAAGAGTTTCATTTATAGACTTTATTACGGCTTGTTGCTTTAGAGCGCCGCTTTTTAATGAGTCATATTCAGAGGAAACGAATTCCACACTGTGCTCAATACTATTGAGTTTGGTATTCATTTTAACGACTTCCTCCTCCATTGTCACATACCTGAGGTCAATCTTTCTAATAAATTTTTCTATCGCGTCTATTTTATCAAGTCGTGAACTTTTAGATTCAATGTTTTGTAACCTTGTATACAGTTTCTCGATCCTACTAAGACGCTCTTCTACATTGTCTAGTTTATCAAGACGGATTTACATCACCGAGAAAACCATAAAGACTGTACATGTCGACCGAGGTGACATTAACGTGGGAGTGACGCGAAGCATGCGCGTCACTGACGGCTGATGGACGGCCATTTACAAGTTCACACCTTTCACTCACAAGATCTGCAGTCTCGTGTAACGACATACTAAAATGTTCCTTCGTTCGAGTAACAGTAATTTCAGTTATATTTGACAACTGTGTTTTTTAGTTTTTCAACTCGAACATAATCATTGCAATCGGTTAAACATCACTGAGGACAATTCAATGACAGTACAGTACAGAACACTCAAAAGCAACTCAAACTGTGAAAAATAGTCACTCAGAAATCTCAAAACTCAAGACAATAGAACGACACAAGTCTCTCGTTACGCACCAATACAGTTAAAACTTGAATTCCTGTCATGAACTGTGCGCTTATCTAGGCTTACTTGCGCGTATGAATTGCACGCAATTGCCATATCGAATGACATCCAAAGCATGGCAGGTTCTCCTGGTTACTCATAGCAAATACAGGCAGTGTTTCTGCCAATGGACCTCCGGGTACCCCGGAGGTCCATTGGCAGAAACCTTGCTTGTGCACAGGCCATATGTACAGAATTTGATAGCCTTACTATGATCATAACGCGTAGATTAACGCGCAGATCGACGTGCTATTGGTGCGCATTTCATGACAGGACTTCTAGTGTTAACTGTAGCTCATTCAAGTGGCCTCAGTCGTAACGTCATATATCGATCGTTTATCGATCGACACAAATGAAGATCAAAATTATGGCCGAACAATCCGATTGAAGATTGAATTTTGAGAAAGTTAAATCTTCGAAAAACACAACTTTTAAACGACGTCTCGCTATATTAATACTTGCACTACATTCTGTATGCCTTCTGTAACCCTCTTGACAAAAATCAGTTGCCGTTCCATCATATTACACAAAATATCTCAGTTCAGTTGAGGAGCAATTAATCTACGTGTCCTCTCTCCTGAGCAACCAATCCAAGCCGACGGTTTCTTGGAACACCATTTGATCAAAATTGTTTGTATTTATGTTTGATTCACGATTTCATACAAGCAGTATCAAGCTTAATAAGTTGCCACAATGATTGGCAGGAATCATGATTGGTCTTATCTCATTGGTTGGTCTGATCTTCCCCTTGTTAGCTGCTCAAAATACAGGTGCCACGTGTCATGTGATGACTGTATGAAATACATCAGCAGAAAAAGTTAACCCATTATTCAACGTAACGGTCAAACCCGTGCAGTGCAATTTACGAAAATCACCATTCAATTTTCATTATTTTTTTTTAAATTTTTTGTCTCAAAAACATAGCTTATGACCCCTCATTTGAACGACGAAAAATGAAAATATTTAGTAATTCAAGAATTTTGTTTGCAGGTGCCGTCTGTATTTCGTGTTAGGTAAAGGGATAACAGCATGGCGTGTTTGATCATTGATAAAAGACGCTGCGCTGTTAACCTCTTTCCGATGGTGTCGTATTTTTATTTTAATACACACAGTGACATGCCCTCGAGGTCAACGCACGAATCAACCTGACTGTACTGTAAAATTAACCCTATTCTATGTATTTTTGAGCATATTACTCCTTTTGGTTGTGACTATCTGACACACAATCGACCGATTGTGGGCTTATCTAATCGGCAAGCAGATGACGATCGCAATTCCTTATCAGTTAATCACTAAAAAAGAACTTTATTTCAAATAAATTGCAAGTATGTATCCAGTAAAACTGACATCACGTTTATTGACAATGACAACCGGAAATGGATTTTATTGACGCGCACGCTATAAATAGACCCACATGAGCACAAGCTTAACATTTGTCCTTCTATGAAAGCTAATTTCGATAAATTTGGAATATGACGTTTTCATGGAACATTTGGTGAGTGATCGGCTAACCAGTTCGGATTGAAAAACTATGGCAGTGTTTTTCAAATATCCGATAAATTCTCCCCTAGAAGTTAATATATTTAACCGAATCAAACGCTTTCATGCGAATGATATAAAAACACGAGGGAACTGTTGTATAATAGAAATTGTGGTTTTGTTAAATACTCAACTTATATTTTTCAAAATCGCAATTAATTGTCCCTTTATGTATTTTAGTAGCAAAAAAAACCCTCACAAATGCTAAAAATATAGATAATAAAAAACTAAAATTAATAAACAAATAAATAAATAAATAAATAAAAGGTCATTATTACCGTTTACAAAATGATTTCATGATTATTATTTACTCAGTATTTATTCACATCAAATAAATTTGTAGCAAATAATTTATTACATGTATCTTCCAGAAAGATTATAAAAATGAATAAGCAAGATAAAAAAATAGATTACGTTACAAAAAAAAAAAAATTTTCATAAGAATCACATTAAATGCATAAATTGTTACTTCAGTGGACCCACAACATGATTATATTTGTTGACTATGTATTACTTGATACGCGTGAACTCTGCCTAATCTGTGCCGTAAAACAGCGATTTTATCGAAAAGGACGCACTGAAATAACAAAGCTCACAGCTTTTGAGTCCAACCACACGTATATTTTTGGTGCCAAATTGTTGTGCTAATATAGAATATACCCATAGTAGCTTGATGTGCCAAATGTTCACTACGAGTGGTGAAGTGGTGTTAACCCCGAGCCTTCGGCGAACGGTTACCACCACTTCACCACGAGTGGTGAACATTTGGTACACCAAGCTACTTTGGGTATATTTTATTTCTACCATGATCGTCAGATTATTAATAGTTTAAATGTTAAATAAACAATATCCAACAGTAACACGTGCGAATCAGTTTTTGTTTACATGAGCACTGGTGGGCGGTACCTCCGCTGTCAGTTTCATTGTTGAAACGAAATGGGAAAAGAAACACACAAATCACGGGGCCTTTTTCATTTTAACAACATACAGTAATAACATACTATTTCCAGTTATGGATACTTTATTAACATAAGAAGACATATGTTTGTTAACTTTTAGTATCTTATGAGGTAAACTCATTTAGAAACATAACAAATAATTACCGCATTCATTTCACTCTTCGCGGGGCGACAAGCGAAAAATTTAGACAAGTTTGCATTCAGGTCGAGGTCACCAGAGGTCATCTTGGATGTAGGTCCACTGCACGTGTAAATTTTTACTATTGAAATCTCATTGCTGGTGTGTTCACCACGGTTGTTGGTGAGTAAAGCTACAATTTATGTCATAGGCTTTTTATATATATTGGAGTAGGTAATCATGGTATAAAATACTGTATTTTCCTGCCAAACCAATGTTTAGTACAATTTGCACCCGACAGCGTGAATATTGCCTGTACTCCCCTCCCCCGTTCTGACCCACACTTGCCCTCCCTAGCTTTATATAGATAATCAAACTTTGACCATGGTGTACTTATGTTGACACTTCTAAAAAATAAATGTCATTACTTCTGAATAAATCTCAAATTGTTCGTTAAAAACATACCTGTGACAATTTTGTCGAAAACAAAGCTTGGTCCCAACAGCCTTTTCATCACCGTGTCCCAACAGTTAAAAAAGATCTTACATTGGTCGTGGAGTGGCGGCTCTAGCGAAAATTAATTACTGTGGGAATTGCAACAGGTTACACTTGATCTCGGAGAGGTGCACTGAACTACTGACGTGTCATAAATGCAGGATGTGGTACACTAGATATTGAAGGGATCTATAAAAGATGTCGCTAAGGGGTGTTGTGGGTATGTGACACTTCGTATGGACTGGTTTCATAGATATTGATTCGTTCTTGCTAGTTGTTATATACTTTCTAGCAAGGCTAGATTTGATACTTGGACTAAGGACACACACAGTAGAACATCGAACTGGAGGGTTGCAGTAGTCTTCTGGCTGTTTGTGCGCCCAGCATCACCAATTTGGAGTACTGGTTCGATATATGTTAACACTTTGAACCCGCGGGACCGCTTTTCCGGTCCAGGAACATGATACTGATATTTTCATTAAGTAAGATGACAGCAAAGTTAATGTGAGGAGTGAGCTAATCAATATTTTCAACTTCTGACTCTGAACACAATTTTCGGCTTTCGGACTGAAATAGTCAGTGGAACCCTGGGACCTAGTTTGTCGTGTTGTAAGACGATACAGAACATAGAATGGCTTCAGAACGGCTTTTTGTAATGAATTTTATCACGGTGTGATCGCCTTAAACTAATCACCACAAAGTCCTGCACTACTCGGTTATTCCGCTTTCTATCAATATTTGTTATGGGAAGAACATAATAGTTTATCAGACAGGCACCAGAGATTCCCCTGAGCTGTCGTCCCATTGGCAATTTGGCCGAGCCAGATGGTCCGTGCGACGAAGGTTTTGCGGGCGTTCCCCGTGCTTTGTTCCTCTGGGACTCTATATGGACTGTCCTGTCGTGGCCTGGGGATCTGCCCTCTTGCGGTCTAGTAGTGGTCCGCCCTATACGTACTCTGGAAACTGAATTATATTCCGAGTACATGTTCAAGGCATGCCTTCGACGAATGAGCGCGGTGGATCAGTTGCTAAGGAATTTGACTTCAAACTGAAAGGTCCACGGTTAGATCAACCGCCTTGTGTCATTGGGCAAGGCACTTCATCCAGATGGCCCATGCGGGACACGGTGTCGCTGTGTACTAAGGCGTACTGCACGTCGATGGTGCACTCGTCTACAATCAATTCTAACTAGAGCTGTCATGATTAATCGATTGTCGATCGGTCACGCCGAAATCGATTAGTATTTTTCGTTGTCGATGAATCGGTAAATTTTACCCCGTTTTAGACGTTTAATAATTAACAAAAATTGATGAAAAAACTATTTTTTCTAAAGGTAAAAGATCAAGAACGTCCACGTTAAACCTCAAGAAGCTGTTAGAAGCATTTGTCTTCCAGGTACATTCAAAGCTTTGATGTTCTGAACTTTTGAACCGTCAGTGTAATAATCAAAAGTGAATCAAAACACTGATGGTTCAAAAGTTCAGAACATCAAAGCTTTGAAAGTACTTAAAAGTGGATCGTCTTCGTTGTTTACTTGGGGTTGGTCAGCTGACTTGATCTTCATTTTTAACAACTTCAAAGAGAGGGAGAGGGTGGGGAGTAATCTAGGTACGATTACTATCGATTATTTTCGACGATTAATCGATTCCTAAATTAAAAAATCGTGACAGCCCTAATTCTAACCCTGCATGTGTGGAGTTAGTACGTTGGAGAGTCTGGCAGCAGTTGCTGGCCGTTGCTTGGTGGTTCTCTCCGGGTACTCCGATTCCTCCAACCATAAAACTGTCCGACGCGAGGTGACCCTGGTTGTCGAAAGTGTCGTTACACCCCAATAAATAAGTATAGAGGCGAAATTTCCTGCCAAAGGGACCAGGATTGTCTTTGATGTCCAATCAGATTTCAGTTCAATTCAATTCACCTTTATTCAAAGTATATCAATTACATATAAAGTACAGTAGCTAAACTAAACAATTCATTTTAACATACTTTGATATACTGCAAGGAAGCGACATAGCTTTCTTACAATATGCTCAGATTATATACTGTCCAAAAAAGTTAAGCCTCCCCCCCCCCACCCCACCCCGCCACCCCCTTATAGTACCAGTGGGTATACAGTAAATGGGGAAATTCTCCTGAGAAAATCTGCTATTTGCAGTTGGGGGAATATGCCTTATTAGTAAAGCAAGGGTTTCTAGAGCTTTCTTTTTTACTGAATGAATATTAGGCACCGCCGACGTAATCACAACGTTAAAAAACGTCACGTTGTTCAGTACCTGATGGAACAACCTCAAGCATATCTAACACACCTTACCCCTTTTGTCTCAAAAACATAGGTTATGCCCCATCGATGGAACGAGCTCGACGAGCTCGTTCCAGCGAGGAGTCATAACCTATGTTTTTGAAACAAAAAATGAAAAAATAATGAAAATTAATTGGCGATTTTTGAGAATGGCGCTGGCCGTTTGTTGGGTAAAGCGTTAATCGGCGTGGCATGCTGTCTATGACCTTCCGAATTTCTCTCACTGTGATGTTGTCTCATTTTTCTATAAGCACACGGCACTGAAGTGGTCAACAGCCAGCAATTATTCACCAGTTTTAAGGATGTATGCCCGCTCCTATAGAGGAATGCAGAACGTCACAATATGAACTAATCGTATACCCACCCACAGGTATTTTAGGGGGCGGAGTGCTTAACTTGTTTTGGACCGTATATAAATTTTACTTGCTTATATGCTACATATCAGAAATTGCGTGGGTGGGGGGCTTAACTTTCTATATGCTGGACAAAATTACAGAAGAATTGTATTTGGCATCGATATGGTCAATGAGTAGAATGGATTTTTGTCAATTTAGCGCCTTCTAAAGAGTATAGTACAGTCGCATGGAGTGGTCGAAATCCACGCCTGGGCAGTGATGTCCACGCATGCGTTTACAAGGTAATAAAAATCCATCATCAGCAAAATTTTAATTAATGAATTAAATTTTTGATGATCATTCCTATAATTAGTGTTTGGAATCCGTCTAATATTATTTCGTCCGTGGAAATTTTGCATCCGTGGAAAGTGACCAGTCTACTGCGGCCGTAGTGTAAACAGGTCCAAGTTTCTTCTGAGCCAGCTGTCACGATGAGGTTATCAATAAATGGCGTCTCACGGAGGATTTGTTCTGTTTGTAGAAAAGAGGACAAAAAAATACTATAAAAAATTGTTAATAAGAAGACATGAAAAAACGTATCGAAATTTTAAAAATGTCTCAAAGAAATGAAAGATTTTCAGTTCATTTTCTGTCTTTAACAACCTTAATAATTATCGCAGAAGGAAGCTTTTCAATGTTGCCAGACTTTCATTCCATGCTACAGAGAAACTCGTAGGCAGCAGTTTTAAGCGTTTGATTTAACAAATTAGAAACAAAACACGTCCATGATCTCTTTTAGACACAGAGATGTTTACAAACAGTGTTATGATGATTATGCAAACTTTAGAGACATCAGATACTTTAGTAGAAGTCATGTCGTAGTTATGACATTAATTGTATCTTTCAAATTACAAGTTTACCCACTCGATGCCTTATAAATTAGTTTTCTTTAACCCTTATTCCAACATAACGGCCAAAACCGACCAGCGCTATTCACAAAAAAATTACCCTTCAAATTTCACTCTTTCGTTCATTTTTTGTCTCAAAAGTATAGCTGATGACCCCTCATTGGAACGAACTCGTTGAGCTCGTTCGAATAAGGTGTCATCAGCTATGTTTTTGACTGAAAACTGAAAAAATCAGTTACTGAAGAATTTTATTTGCAAGTCATAACACGACGAATCATTTTCTTTTCGTATGAATGTTATTGATTTGTTACATCCATTTCGCAAATAAAATTTATGGACGTGTCCAACGTTGCAGCTAAAATGCAATTACTGCTGGTGTGCTGTTTGTTAGGTTTTACGTGGGATGCTCACACTTGTTTTTGTCATCACTTCATCATATGTTGAAAATTATAAAACTGCCTGTGCACAGAAGAGAGAATGCAATGGTCTTAAGGCCGAGGTTGTGGTCGCGTAAGGATACATTATAATGCAGCAAACACCCTGAATTACATTATAATTATTGAAATGAATTATCTACTCACTTCATACAATAAGTTACATGGCGTGTAGCTTGCTGATACATTTCCATACAAGCGATACTACATTTTGCCAGTTTTGGGACTACAGATAATATTTTCTGTCCTTTTTAATTTAATGTTTTAAATCAATAAATACGGTACCTTGAAAATTATTTTTGGTTCGTAAATTCAAATTCTGAAAATTCTAAGCAAGTGGAAATGCATCAATTTGATTAAAATAGTAATGGCTGCTACTCACCCGATATCAAATGATATCAGGTGAGTTACCAGATACAGCGGAACCCTAAGATTGTGTTCTAGTGTTTTGATTGTACACACGAACTTTGAGGCATAATATATAGAGGATATCTAGTGTTTTTGAGTGGATACCGAAAATTGTCTCACGAGTGACCGAGACAAATGTTTATTTTTTGCAAGCGCTTACGCGAGCGAAATTAACCATTTATCTCGGTGACGAGTGAGATAATTTTCGATATCCACTCAAAAACACTAGATTTTCTTTTTATTATACGCTTTTTATAAGAATTTGATAATTCCACTCGTTTCAACCATGAATTGATGCATGAAAGTAAACAGCGCATTGAATCATTGATACACGGGAGTGATTTGATCGATACTCAGAACAGATACCGTCTTGAGATCTGATTCAGTTGGCGGGTTTCTAGACCAAACATGGCCTGAAAGTCCGTAATATAAGTTTTTGGTTTGGTACGTCCTTTCAAAGGACGTGCCAAAGCAAAACCTTATATTACGGACTTTCAGGCCATGTTTGGGCTAGCGTGTTTCATGCATCTATTCATGATGAATAAGTGTTGAATTATTGCTGGAAATGATCGCTATCCACTCAAAACAAATAGATTTTCTTTTCATTATGCATTTCTAGAACAAATTGATCATTTCCAGTGATAATTTGACTCGTATTCACCTTGAAGTGATGCTTTGAAAGCCGTCATTTAGATTGATACCGTGAAAGTGAACATTTCTATATCTTTACAGTAGGGGATACGATTTCTATCTTTCCGTAATTTCTTCGATATAATCTATCGTGTAGCGTATAATAAAACTTTATACGCCCATCCCACACTCATACTCCGAAAAAGCGATAGATAATTCATTTCAATTCGTTTATGCACTTTTTGCGTCAAGAAAATAGTCGAATTCGATAGATAGATAAGAAGATAGATAGATAGATTTATTTTTGTTATTTGTTTATTAATTTATTGGGGTTTAACGACACTTTCGACAGCCACGGTCACGTCGTGTCGGACAGTTTTACGGATTGAGGAAGCCGTAGTACCCGGAGAGAGCCACTTAGCAACGGCGAGCAACTGTCTGACCCCCCAACGTACAAACTCCACACAAGCAGGGATACCATTGGTTGAAGACAAGTGCTCCATCGGCGTGTAGCACGCCTTAGTATACCACGTCACTTTGCCTCCACGTGGACTATTGGGATTGAGCCTCATAAGTCCCATATTTCAGTAATTAACCTCACAGTATATCAAATAAGCTCATAAAATTTCGGTAGGCTCATAATGCATCTCCGGATACAAAAAAAAGTCGTAACTCCCGTATACTTGTGCGGACGGACGGGCTGACGGACTTAAAATATTACGGAAAAATTGATCATTTTAATTCGTTCGGACAACGGTTAAAACCTCGTTTTTTTAATTTTGGGGGATATAGACAGGGTTACATCACCCAACTCTAAACATGAAGAGACACTATCCCTAACCCCAACCCTGAACTGACCATAACCCTTAATATGAACCCCAAAAATTCGCAATTTGTCTCATAAGTCTAATATGTTAGTAATTAAGCTCATAATATATCAAGTAAGCTCATAATATTGCGGTAAGCTCATAATGCATCTCCGGACACAAAAAACTAGCAACTTCCGTATTCTTGCGCGGATGGACGGACGGACGCGTGGGTGGACGGACGGACGGACGGTTGTTCTTAAAAATGGGAGTTGTGGGCTAAAAGAATTACGGAAAAAATGATCATTTTAATTCGTTCGGACAACGGTTAAAACCTCGTTTTTGGAAAAATTTCAGGGGATAGAAACAGTTCCATCCCCAACCTAATCCTGAAGAGAAACTAACCTAACCCCAACCCTGAACTGACCCTAACCCTAAATTTAAACCCCGAAAATTCGCAATTTGCCTTATAA
The DNA here is from genome assembly GCA_031216915.1 of Pictodentalium vernedei. Classification (NCBI taxonomy): domain Eukaryota; kingdom Metazoa; phylum Mollusca; class Scaphopoda; order Dentaliida; family Dentaliidae; genus Pictodentalium; species Pictodentalium vernedei. The sequence goes on along the minus strand of CM062297.1, from coordinate 86,322,594 downwards.
GTCTCTATCTTAGTAATTAAACTTATAATATATCAAATAAGCTCATAATATTTCGGTAAGCTCATAATGCATCTCTGGATACAAAAAAACAACGCGCAACTCCCGTATAATTGCGCGGACAGACAGATAGACAGACAGACAGACAGACAGACATAAACTAACCACACAATGCATGTTGAATGTATAACGCGTGGGGATACCATAGTCAGATTGGCTGTCAACCTGGTGTTCCCTCAAATAAACAAGATGACGCAATAACAATAACTATTTGAGAATCCGCTGGTTTGACAATTTTCGTCACTGGAAGAGATTTATGGGAAAGTAGCTCGCCTTGATTTCCGAAAGCTGTAAGTACATTTAACACTAAGAGTATGGGCATTTCATATGAAGATTGGAATTTCGAAATAGCAAATTTGGATAATCGGCCTGCTCATTATTTCACAAACTTTTGACTTTTTCCTGCGCAGAGTAGAATAAAAGAACAGAAACTGTTTTTTTACTATTTTCCCCAATCAGTTTGAACGTTCGACTATAATGATTTTTATGCATTTGTTTACAAGTGGAGATATCGAAGTTAATCCTGGAGAAATAAAGATTGTGCACATTAATGTTTGAGGTCTCCGCAACAAAACTGATATGATAAGCGCTGAATTAGGAAATTATGATATCATTTCTGTTTCGGAAACTTTGTTGACAAACACCGTTCAAAATAATGATATTCAATACAAGGCTACCATTACCCACCTATTCGTATGGACAGAGGGGAGGGACTAGGGGGAGGAGTAGCCGTCTATATTTTGTCTGACATAGTTTGGAAACGTCGGCGTGATCTTGAAATCCCAGGCTGAGAATTAATCTGGACAGAGATTCGAAGTCAAAATCAGAAATTTATACTCGGAGTTGTATACAGGTCCCCAACTGGCAATAATTATTATTGGAGGCTTATTGATGAATCTATCCAAAGAGCAAGAAATGACATGTCGCTGAAATGTGTGATAGTCGGAGATTTCAACCTTGATTGTCTCAAGAATACTCACCCAAGGATCAGGCAGCTGGAAAACGACTACAGCCTATCTCAAATTGTCAAAGACCCCACGCGAGTAACTGAACGCTCCTGCAGTCTGCTTGATCTAATGTTAGTATCGTGCCCAACTCTAGTTGGAAATTGTTCTGTTATTCCTCCCTTTTGTAGTGACCACCATGCTACTGCTGTTACGTTAAAATTCATAGAGTAAAATTGCCTGTTTTAAAAGACAAATTTGGGATTATAGTAATATGGATATAGACGGATTACAGGCACATTTTGCACAAACTGCGTGGGAAGACTTTTTCACGGAAAATTTAAATGATACCACAGAGAGCCTTACATCATATATCATTGAATCAGCTAAACACTACATACCAAATAAAACCATTGAAGTACGAACGAAAGATAAAGCTTGGATGAATTCAACGATCCGTAAAATGATGAGAGTGCGTGATCGATCACACAGAATAGCTAAGCAGACAAATAGGGCCGAAGACTGGGCTAGATTTAGGCATGATAGAAATGAAACTATATCACTCATACGAGCAGCCAAAGCAGAATACGATCTTAAAACTGAAACCTATGTATCAACTCGAAACTTTGGCAGTAAACACTGGTGGAGGACACTTAAATCATTCTCTAAAGAGCACAATGTTTCGAATGAATTTTTCCTGCCACTCGAAGAAGATGGGGAAATAATTAGCGATGCAACCTCGATTGCAGACTTACGAAATACGTATTTTGTTGATCAAGCTAACTCTGTCGATGACAAGGAACTACCACCCATCCCACGTTGTGAAATGAGCCTGGAATCCATAGTCATCTCTGAAGAAGAAGTAATGTCAGTTATTAGTAACTTAGATCCCCAGAAAGCTAGCGGACCAGATTCAATTAATAACAGAATCATTAAGGCATGTACTCAACAGTTAGCTTTCCCTCTGGCATATCTTTTTAATCTGTCTCTATCACGTAATGAGTTCCCAAGTTTATGGAAGAAAGCCAGTGTTGTGCCTATCCATAAGAAATCATCAGTTAATGACAAGGTAAACTATCGGCCAGTCTCTTTGACAAGTTCTGTCAGTAAAATTCTGGAAAAAGTAATTTTTAGAAACATTTTTTTTTTCTTGGTGGAAAACGAATTGTTAACACCCCTACAGTCAGGCTTCATTCCGGGTGACAGTACAATTTACCAGTTAATAGATATTGAAAACTACATTGCTAGTAATATGGACAACAATACAGAAGTCAGATTAGTATTCTGTGATATAAGTAAAGCATTCGATAGAGTATGGCATAACGGATTAATTCATAAATTAGACTCAATTGGAATAAGAGGTAACCTACTAGCGTGGTTTAAAAGCTACCTAACAAACCGCTCACAGTATGTAGTTGTAAATGGGGAGAAACCCAAAAATCAAACCATTAAAGCTGGCGTGCCACAGGGTTCCGTTTTAGCCCCCCCCCCCCCCCCGTTCAATATATACATAAATGATATTGTTAAAGATATTACTTCCAATATTAGCCTTTATGCCGATGATACAACACTTTATCTGGTAATCGAAGATGCAAAATTAGCAGCAGAAGTTTTGAATAATGACCTGAGAAAAATTGCCCAGTGGTCTAAAACATGGCAGGTTATATTTAATCCACTAAAGACCGAATTGCTGTATATTTCAAATAGAGTAAATCCCACGCTTCGCCCCCATCTTTACCTCCTAGGACAGCAAATAGAAGGGACGGACACTCATAAACATCTTGGGTTGATCTTTTCAAAAACAGGACAATGGGATTCACACATAGAGAGTCTTATAAGTAAAGTCAGCCCTATGATAAACTGTCTTAGAAGCCTAAAATACAGATTGTCCAGACAAGCATTGGAAACTCTATATCAATACTTCATTCTCCCGCTGTTTGATTATGCCGATGTTATATGGGATGGTTGCACGGAGACTAAATCAACACTCCTAGAAAATTTACACTTGGATGCTCTACGAACCATAATAGGGGTCACTAGGGGGGCAAGTCATCAACTTATCTATAGAGAATCTGGTTTCATACCACTCAAAGAACGTAGACGACGCCACAAATTAGTAGCGTTGTATAAGATTATGTTCACAAGCGTCCCAAACTACATTAGGCTGCTCATTCCGCAACCTGTATCAGAATTGACTTATTACTCGCTAAGATCTTCGAGCTTGTTAAGGGAAATTAAATGTAACACGAACAGGTTTTCTAACTCGTTTCTGCCATCAATGGTAAAACTTTGGAACGGCTTAAGCGCAGATCTGCAGAACTGTACTTCCGTAGATCATTTTAAGAACAAACTTGCAATTAACGACAATGTCGTCCCTGGGTTTTATTATGTGGGTAGCAGAAAGGAACAAATTGTTCACACGAAGCTGCGGTTAAATTGTAGTGATTTAAACGGACATAAATTTGATAGATTTATAAGTGATAATGCATCTTGTGGCTGCGGTCATGTATATGAAGACACTGAACACTATTTATTAATGTGTCCTCTATCCTCTATATGCAGAACAAAGAAATTCGCTTCTAATAATATTGGGCCACGCCACTAATATCACTCTTATGCTATATGGGGATACGGAGAAAACTGCCTTGGAAAACGCCAGTATATTTAGTGCGGTTCAAGAATATATTAGGGAAACGATGAGATTCCAGTGACTGGTTTATTTCCAGTGGAAAAGAACCCTGACAATGACCTTTGCTGTATTGGGCGAGAGAGATTTTAATGGGCCTATCATATAAATGGAAGTAGATTGCCTCCACACCCAATAGATAGGTAAATTATTTAAAGGAGATGGTGGGATATAGTATGGTACTTTCTCTTTCTTTCTAATTCATTGGATCAGTTTCTGTTTTATGTACAGTTGCACCTGGACCATTGTATTGTATTGTATTTCTCTGTAGGGTATGGCGTTAATATAGGCATTTCCTGTTCGCCAAACCCCATTTCATTGAAGAAATAAAAATATTGTTTAAAAAAAAACAAAAAAACGTTCGACTATTATTCTCTGCTGAAGTCCTTCTTAAAAGTAAGAAAATGGCATTTTTACCATCTTTTGATGTTCTGTAACTTTGTTCTGTTCATTATGTCAATAGTGTGTGCATCATGGCATATAATAGGGATTCTGGTCATGTAACAGCCTTAATGGAAACATAAATAGTGATGCTGGTTTTATGTCTGCGTGGCTCTAATTAGCTTTACAACAAACATCCTTCTTCCATTAACTTTCAAGCCAGCATTTACGTTACGTCAAACGAAATTACGCGTTCTTTCACTTGAACTGTATTTCCATTTCATTTCTTATCATTCTTTCATCGGAAGAAGACCGACAAGGTCGAAAGCTGGTGAATAGAGAGCAATCGCTTGACTGGGCTGGTTACGTGAAATAATTCATTTGAGGCGAGGGACTTATATTGTAAAACACTCGTGCACATTCGCGCACTCGTGTTTGTACAACATCCCTCACCTCTCAGTCATGCGATTACTCTGTTTATTACTTTTTATTATTACCGATAATTATATTATTTAACCTAACGAAATGGCCAAAAACGACCAGCGTTTTATAATAATAGTTATTCAAGAATTTGTTTGCAAGTGTCGTCTGCTTTCTTTTCATGTTAGGTAAAGGGTTAAAAAAAGCAAAAAAAAAAACAACAATGAAGTCCCCATTACACCCACGGCAAGGCGTCTTCGTTTGCGCGCACGGTTACATGACACAATTGTTGATTGCATAATTCACTTGTGAATTTATCGTTTATAATCAAACCCGGAAATCCCAGTAAATCACACTTTGGAAAGTAATAAAAAAGATTAATCCAGGGATCGAAAAGGTGTTATTTTTACTCCATCTATATATGTTACAGTCAATGTCTAAACCCACTCAATTTGTAAATTGCCTGAAATTTTTAGTCAATTTATAAATTGCCTGTTTCAATCAGTCAATTTGTAAATTTTCTAAGAAAAGTCAGTCAATTTGTAAATTGACTGAAAAATAAAGCCAATTTCTTGACACATTGACTGAATATAATTTCAATGTGCACGAATTCATACTTTCTTTGTTTGGCTTGTTTTGCACGGTTGTTTTGATAAAAGAGACTACAGGGCTTTTAAACAAAACCTGATTGATGCCCATTTTATTTGATAGACTTGTTTTGATAGAAGCCAAACATAATCTTGTTTTGATAGAAGACCAAAAAGATGGCTTTTTTCTACCAGCCTATAAAAGAGTTTTCAAAATGATGTACACTGAGCAGTTCATTATGGCTAGCATTGATGTGGTAGAGGATTTGACAGAAAGTAATTTTCATGAACAATTATTGAAAAAACGTGAGTCTGACAGTAAATCATTGAAAAAGAAGGAATATTTCGACCTTATTGATGAACTCAAGGAAGCTTATGCAGCGAAGACTAAGACCAACCGCCAATATTATATTCTAGGAAGATATGAAATTATCCAGTGTGGCCATGTAGAAAAACTGATTCGCAAACGTAGTGACAACATTGGTGATCCAGTGTATTTTGTGCATATTGATGAAATGTTTGATACTATCAAAAGAGCACATATCACGTGTGGACATGGTGGCCGTGACAAGATGCAGAAAGCTTTAACAAGATACGCTAATATAACTCGTGATTCGATTGAGTTATTTAAATCAATGTGTATTGAGTGCCAGAGAAAACGTGTTACAACGAAAGGTGTTGTTGTAAAACCAATTATAACAAAGAACTATGCTTCTAGGGTTCAAGCTGACTTGGTTGACATGCAGTCAATGGCGTCCGGATCCTTTAAATGGATAATGGTTTATCAAGATCATCTCACAAAGTACTGTGTTTTAAGACCTTTGAAAAGAGACGAAGCAAATGAAATGATCAACGAACATCAGTCCACTGAATGTGTTGGAGGTGATGACGACAATTCCATTTCGATCAACAACAACTATTACAAGATTTGAACTCTGATATTATTAAAGAACGCAAAAGGGCTGCAGATGTAGGGATCAAAATACCCTTTTTCTATGCTTAGCAAAATGCTACACATTTCCGAAATATGAATAGCATTTTGTTTAAATTGTATAGCAGTTCTTGTATACCGGAGTTATGCCATACTGTTTTGTATTAAACTCTTCTAAGCAGATAGAATAATATCCATCCATTTCTGTGCTTTTTCAAATGAGTTGCAACACATGAAGCACTAGCTATGTTTTTCAACAGAACTGCCTTTAACAACTGCATGGACTTAGATATTTCCAAATGCGTAACATCTCTTAATTTGATGGGCTTAAAGTTATTTTGACTGGGTATTTTATGCAAAATGCAGAAACAATGCAGGATGAATTTAAACCAATAAAATTCATGTTACATATGAAGTTGCTAATGCGAGACGGATTATATCAGGAGTAAAGCATATCAGGAGTAAAGCATCAGTGAACTAGCTTGCAAAGTTTGTTGCAAATTTTCATTTTTAGATTTTGCAATATAAGATATTCAACTGCAGCCTATTAGGCTGCAGTTGAATATATTGTATCGCAAAATGCTGTACATAACTGAAAATTGTGTAGCTTTTAGCGTGTTTTGCATAGCAAATAGCGATCCGAAACCACTTTTTTTTAGCCCTGACAGCAGATGGACAGTTGAAGCAGGGTAGAACGCACGTTAAAGCGCAGTGAAGTGATTAACTGTGTTGCGAACATTGGTGATAATGTTGCTGAACCAATCCCATTAGTTGATCACGGGAAAGGTGACCCACGCAATATTATAGGTGTTATTGTTGATAGAAATGAAAATGACTTGTATAAAATATCTGTTTCTGCGGGGAATTTGTTTCAAATGTGTTGTGGATGATTATTTAATTATTTGGATTTTGATGTTATTTCGTCATTACTGATTAAATTTTGACGAATTTTTTGTCTTAACACAGACGGCGTGTACATGGATAACGTTCAAACGTGGGTACCCTTCGCCATTTCCCGAACAGAATCAATAGCGGGTGTGCCAACCCCCGACTTCAGTCGCTGCTCTAACTCCCCTTACCACTGTTATTCCACTCCTGAAGAAGGGCCTGCGCGAGCTCAGCGACGTTGTTTGGGACCCTGACGCACCTTCTGACCCTCCTGTCCTGATTGCCCCACAAATGCTCGATCGGGCACAAACCTAGATTAAATGTCTGGGCATAGATATTTTTTCAAGATCTACGCCCTGTCAGGCATGAATTTCTTAAAGTCTTGCATCCTGTTCAGCAGGATTTTTTCTGTTCTCCATTAACCCATTGGGCATGAATATCTATATCTTTGAATTCTCAAGTCTTGCTATCAATTACCCGCAATCCATCATCTACCAGATCCGATCTATAGTTGAATCAGATCAGTGAGCAAGTTTATCTTTTTTACTGACAAATGTGTTGGCTACCAAATTATCGACAAGTGAATCCAAACATATTAGCTGTGTTGGAGTTATGTTCTTTGAGATTTTATTTAACCGACAGATGTGCCGGTTACTTAATTTCCGATAAGTATGTCGAAGTTATGTTTTAATCGGCTCAGAGAGCTGGTTAATCTTTTTACTGACAAGTGTGTTGGTTACTTAATATCCGACAAGACTGAGTGTTGTTGTTTACTAAATTTCCAACACATGTTTTGGTTACTCAATTCCTGATAAGAGTGTGTTGGAATTGTGTTTGAATCTTCTCAGGGAACTCGTCAATCTTTGTACCGACAAGTGTGTTGGTTACTTAAGTTCTAACAAGTGTCTGTTTGAATGGAGTTTTAACCCTATGATACTTTTGTACGTCTTATCACGTATGAAAGGGGGCGCGGTGGCGTTGCAATAACCGGTTCTCGTCAGATCACTGAAGTTAACCAACGTCGAGCCCGGTTAGTCCTCGGATGAGTGACCGTCTGAGCGATAGATTCGGACTCCCGCGTTGTGTCCTTGGGCAAGGCACTTAACCCCGATTGTCCACATAGGGGCACGATGACGTCGTGTACTAAAGCGTGCTACTCACATACAACTGCGTACATGCTGGCAACGCTACTACAGAACAGCCGCAAGTACATTATAATAATAATAAATGTAGTTTAAAGCCGAAAATCCTCATAGTGCACTTGGGCTTTACAAGAAGACAAAATTCTGCATTTCAATTTCATTGGCGGTGTCTCAAGTAGACGAATCACCAGTCAGCGCCCTTCACTGGAAGATTGTATACCCGCCGGAACAAATGTGTTTTGAGAGCCGATCTGAAAGATAGAAAACTCTGGGGTGATTTTTACATGAACAAGGTTGTTTGTAGCTCCCGAGAGCAGTGCGCTACCGGGTTCGTAACGTAAAACCAAAATGGCCAGATACGACGGGCCCTCGCCGTTTAAGAATTTCCAAGTTAATGTAAGAATTTTGAATTCAATTCGTTCCCAAGGAGGCAGCCAGTGGAGATTTTTGAGAATAGGTGCAACGTGGCAAGATCGTTTGCTCGTAGTGATTACACGAGCTGAACAGTTTTGTATTGTGTCAATTTTGTCAATGATGGTCTGTTTACAACCGAATAGGAGAGAGTTGCAATAGTCTATTCGACTTGTAATGAAGGCGTGGACAAGTTGTTTAGCCGTCGTCTCATCAATCACTCTCCGCACCCTATTGGTATTCCGGAGATGATAGTTCGAAGCCCTGCAATCATGCAAGACGTGTTTTCCTGCCCATACGTTGTCATCCAGGAAATATAGAGGTTGCGTGCCGTGGTCGATGGAGAGACAATACTGTCTTCAGTGTCAAGATCAGGTCTTGAACATTTGGATAATTGATGACTCGACCCGATACAAATGATTTCAGTTTTATCAGCATTCAAGTTTAAGTAAGTTTCGGACATCCAAGATCCAATATCAACAACACAATATTCGAGTTTTTCTTTGGCCATTGTATCAGACTCTGGAGTGAACTGTATGTACAGCTGTGTGTCATCCGCATCGCAATGGAATGACAGCCCATGGCTGCGGATGATATCTCCTAGGGGGGCAGAACGTAAATGATGTGTAGCAAAAGGCCGATCACTGACCCTTTGGGAACTCCACACAATTCAAAAGAGCCTCTGTGACAGAAACCGCTGTGTTCGATCGAAACCAGCGCAGTACCAACGATACCGAGCCGGGTAGCAAGTCTGTTAAGAAGTATAGTGGTTGATCGTATCGAACGCTGCTATTAGATCGGACAATATCAGAGGGGAAATTTGTCTTTTATCCATGGATAGGAGAATGTCATTCTGCACACGTAGAAGGGCGGTTTTAGTACAGCAGAACGACTTGTATGCCGACTGTAACTCCTCGCGGAGTTACAGTCGGCATACAAGTCGTTCTTCTGTACTGAAACCGCCCTTCTACATGTGCAGAATGACATTCTCCTATCCATGGATCTGTTTGGCAACTGACACTCGTTTACTTTGGACAGAAATGGGAGGCCCGAAACGGAACGATAGTGTTTTTAAGATTACAGGATCCAAACCAAGTCTTCTTAATGAGCGGTGTAATTAGAGCTCCTTCATAGATGATGGGAAAACTGCCGATGCTAATGAATTATTCACAGTAGCCAGGAGCCATGGCATAAAATCGGGAAGACAGGATTTCAGTAGTTTTGTTGAAATAACATCAAGTTTGCATTGTTTGGATGGCGCTTTCATCACAATCCCAGTGAACTCATCGGGCGCAAGTGGCTTGAACGATTCTAGAGTCGCCGACGGCACATGAGGTGGGTGGTGCTGTGATGAAATGTTACTCTGCGCAACTGAACTGAGACCGGAGCGAATGGTGCCAATTTTATTTATAAAAAAGTCCGAACATTTATAAGCTAAATCTTCCGCTGATGAGTGTTCCGGTAGGGTTTCCTTCGGCTTGCGAAGAAGAAGCTTGTCAATCACTTCAGACCACACGTTAGGTCTCTTGTTATTATCTGATATAATGGAGGCGAAATAGTCTTTTTTGTTCGATGGATTAACCGATTGACCACAGCCTTTTGGTTCACAAACATTTCCCTGTATATTGTAAGTTTTGAAATTCTCCATTGTAACTCAAATTTTCGGCACACACTGCAAAAAATATAGGTTCTCTTTAGAACCAAAACTGGTTCTAATCTTGTCCCTGAGATGGAACCAGTTCTGTTTAAACGGTATTTATTTCAAATCAAACAAATTTATAAAGATTAACATTAAATATTAACAGAATTAAACATAAATTGAAGGGGGTTTCAGCCGTAAATTTAGAGCTTATGCGAGGTTGTTTCAAATCATTATTAAGCAAAGGAGATATGAACAGCTGGCATATCGAACCAGTTTTGGTTCTATACAGAACCAAAACTGGTTCGATATGCCAACTGTTTATATCTCCTTTGTTTCAAAATGTTTGGCGACTGCGTTGAATAAGCTCCAAGTTTAGTGCTGAATCTACTTCAGTTCATGTAATATTCTGTTAAAATTGAATGTTAATCTTTATAAATTTATTTGATTTGAAATAAATACTGTTTAAACAGAGCTGGTTCCATCTCAGGGACAAGATTAGAACCCGTTTTGGTTCTAAAGAGAACCTATATCTTTTGCAGTGCAGGCGTTTTGTATGTCTTGCATGTCTGATCTCATTATTGTACCAGGGGGAATGATGGTGCCTAGATACAATTCTGGACTTTTCGGAATTGATCGATGAGTTTATGTGAGAGATCAGTAAACTTGGAAGCAGATTCACTCACTGTCGACTCGCGATGGATCACATCCGTCGATATCGATAACACACGTGAAAATGCGATAAGGTCAATATTCCCGAGTTTACGTAAGGTTATCTTTTTCTTAAATAGTTGCCGGTTGAGGTAGCCTTATGGCGCATTTTACCATGTAATGGTCTGATATGACTATATGAATAACCTCCAGATTGTGTATAACATTTTGATCGTACGCACGAACAATTACCAAATAGAGTGTGTGATTGTTACGATTGGTTGGGTCATTTGTGGGCTGTGTAAGTTCTATAGATTCCAGAAGCACACTAAAATCAAGCGCGTCTTTTTACGCAATCACTGAGTGTGAATACGGATAGGTGTATACCAGCATACTACGTAATATCAGCTAATTGCAATCCCCAAGTACAGATGCCAGCAACGGTGTTATTGGGTGCCGCTCGCAGCTTCGACCATGCCTCGACCGACCCAAACTAATTTTTGGAAACCTACACCAACAACCCGAGATACACTTGATCCAAAAAATATACTGATTTTGGGGGGATGGAAGTTTGTTTCAAATGCGTCTAGGATTGGCATATCCCCCCCCCCCCCCCCAACCTCTGAAGGAGTTTGCTCCAATCCTTTTTCTGTAACCGTTATGGAATATCATGGCGTGGCCACTCCCTGGCTGGCGTAGCTGTTGGGGTTCTTATCCTCTCCCACCTAACCAGGATCCCCTACTTGGCTTGACCCGACCCGGTGGAGTCAAAATTAGCCCCCCCCCCCCCCCCCCCATACGCTCGGTCTAAACAAACGGCAGTTCCATGTCATCTTGGAACATCGACCAGCCAAAGAAGCCTTAAACCTTTGGCACATACGACCTTCTCATTTGTTGGATGTGTGGAGCACTTGGCCCTATCGAATCAGAGACAGACTATACTTGTCGATGAAGGCTCGAACGGTGGTCACAATAGTAAGCACAGATGGCAGATTATACTTACGGAAGAATAACAAGACCCAGCACTCAGAATCATCACTATCATCTCGAGACAGACTAAACTTGTTAATGGGCAAATTAAACAAGCCTGGAAATAAGCAGACTATCGTCTGCAGGATGCAGTCCCCAGAGGGTGAATTTGGTGGTGCTACCCTGCTGTGCTAAATTTACCCTCTGTGAACCTCAAGTTGAATCAAGGTCTCAGGCCTAAATTAAAGATGTGCACATAGGGCAATCACCTAGCCTAATAACTTATTCTACTGTCCTTAACGATCTCTCACCAAATAAAACTACTTTGGGAGGGGCCCACTTAGCCCAAAAGCTTCCTCCAATGCTTTAAAAAGCCTCTTGTGAAATAAACTACTTTTGGGTCACTCAACCCAATAACTTATTCCAACACCCATCGCCAAAACAGTCCCTGACTGCACCTCAAGTCCTTCCTTCAAGCGGATTCTGTCTGCCCAATATTCTCATTATCCTCAAATACTATAAAGGAAATCCCAAGAGTCATTTGAGCGGTTCCTCTTTGAAGAACGCAAAAGTATTAATAGGTTCGGTGAGTTTTGTTGAAATGTTTATTGTGAGACATTATATCACTGCTTTCACTCTCAATCAAGGCAATGTTAATAGGGCTGATTCGCTACAGCCTTTGTTACAGACGCATCAGTTGTGGAATGGATAAATTGTTGATCGCCCGAGGTAATGATTAATTAATAGCCTATCTGGCTATCAACGGGCCAAATATTTACATATCTACACATCAATTTGAATCGATCTTGACACGAGGCTATATCCAGGTAACGCACTTGAAAATCAGCCTTTTAGGTGAATGATGTGGAAAAAACAAACTTCGCGAACGGGTATTGATTTTGACACAGAATATTAGTTAAATTTCCAGGTGCAAAAGTGGGAGTCCAAAAGGAATATTCAGTTGCATTTTAGTAACTTCTACGAATTCGAGTAAACACTGGTATTTTGTCCTCTTCGCCTATTTTCAAATGCAGCAGTCGGTCGATTGAGACACAAGAATAACAGCAATTACTTACATTCGCCTATTTCAAATGCAGCAGTCGGTCGATTGAGACACAAGAATAACAGCAATTACTTACATACAGTACAGTCGCCGTTGAGTGGTCGTGGCAGTGATGTCCACGCATGCGTTTACCAGGGAATAAAAAAAGCATCATCAGCAAAATGTTAATTAATGAAGCATCATCATGAATTAAATTATTGAGGATTATTCCTATAATTAGTGTTTGAAATCTAATATTATTGCGTCCGCGGAAATATTGCCCACCCGTGGAAAGTGGCCAGAACATGGAGCACGACGTCTTCAAAACGCGAGGCTCCCATCTCAAACACTCGCGATGTGATGATCACAAGATTATTATTTTTAACAATCATTTATTTATATAAATTTAACCATGAAATTCTCCCATGAAATAATGAAAGATGACAATTTTTGGAAACATTTCTACGAATGTTTTTTAATGATCCCTTCGGCGTTTTTTTTTACCTCAAAACAAGATTATTATAATCCCTGATGGGTACGGGTGTGGGATGGGAAAATCTCACCCGAAGGCAAGATAGTTGGGCCAGACACGAGGCTTGCCGAGTGTCTGGACCAACTATCTTGTCCCGAGGGTGAGATTTTCCCATCCCACACCCGTACCCATCAGGGATTATTTTTCTCCCCCCACCATACAGCGGTTACGTTAACCAGAGGTAATCGGCGGTCACGTGCTGATATAATCAACTCATTTGGTATTCGTTGTTTTGAAAAACTAATGACACCATCGGAAAGAGCATGCAAAAGTTATGTATATACCAAGGGTATATACCACGAAATCAATTAGGAACGGTGGCATCTTGAGGTTTAAAGAGTTTAAAAGCATCAAACTTCGATCACACGGCATTCTGATGACGTCAATATGAATTAGTTGGTAGCTAGAAACTGATACGATATGCATAACGTCATAATAACGTTGTAAATGTATAACGTCACGTGGGTGGGGTGGGATACGTCTGTCTCTCCCTGCTATCTCACCCTGGACAGACGTATGTTACTCATGCAGTGGGGAGAAAATCAAAACAAGTACAGTACGTGGAGAGTGTATTGTCACTAAATCACCTTCAGAGTGGAGATTCCACCCAAGCAATAATTTCAAATTTGTTGCAATGCATAACAAGCACAGGCAAAGTTTCAACCAATGGAAATCCGGGTTAAACCCGGAGGTCCATTGGCTGAAACATTGCTTGTGTTTTTTTTGTCCATTTGTACAAAATTTGAAAGTTATAGTTTGGATGATAACTCCACTCTGCAGGTGATTTAGTTACAATCCACTCTCCACGTACTGTATGTACTTCAAAAAAGACAAACAATTTCAATACTCAGTTCAAACATAAAGATCATTTCAAATTCTACTTGTCTGATGTCCTAGCCTTATTCTTGGATATCCGAGAAACCTTTAGTCACAGACAATTTTATTTTGATTTGCCTTCGTGTTCAGGTTGTTCTCGCCGAAATGCAATAATAGACTTTCAAGAATCTCCGGAATCACTGCTTCTATTACACTCCAGAAAATTCAGAGATACGGCGAATTTGAGAATCAAGAAATGTTCGCCAAAGTATATTAGCGTTAATTAAATATATAGTCTTAAATGTTACATAACTTTGGGATTGCTTTGGTTTAATCTCAGGTTAGTTTATGATAAAATATGCACGCGTATCTACATATCCATGTTTTTTTCTTGTTCAGGGTTATATTTCTTCAGTTAACTGATTTCGGAAAATATTCGAATATTCGCTCATTAGATCGTCCGAATATTCTAACATCAAGAGCGATAGAAAACCAAACACTTTTGAGGCCAGTAGCGCTCAAAGTAAAAACACGAAATTACAGATATGTAACAGTATATTACAATCTGCAGTTGGCCCAAGTGGTCCATTTTTCATAAGTTCTGCTTGGAAAAAACAGCAATTTAGTTTGCACGTTTGCAAATGTTGAGATCAAAACAAACCTTTTTATCCCATAATCGGACGTTTATTCGAACAATAAAAGTCTTGGATAAATTTTACTTTGTTCACCTAATTGCAGCTGCTAGTGTGTGGGGTGATAAATTTTCCCTGTAGGTTTAACACTGAAAGAATTTATTCCTGTAGTAGAGACGGACTTGTTGACCTCTGACCTCTAGCGCATTCGTGTTGTCATGACCTGTTTTACGTTTGTGGGAGAAAAAATGAACCGGCGTTTATCAAACGTTGACCGTCACTGAACTGTTTAGTTTTAGAATATATGGCACATTTCAACTCTGTCTAACAAAAACGAACAATAATTAACAAGAAAACACAAAGTAAATCAATCGAAACCAAGCGTTGAAAAAAGCATACAAGTTCGGTTGTGAAAGGCGGGGACATGATGAGTGATGTTTCATTTTCGAAATTAGGAAAGTATAAATAAACAATTGCACGTGTCGTCCGCTCTGTTTATAAAACTCAAGTTGAATCGACGACGAAAAAAAACAACAATAAACGACGAAAATAAGAAAGATAAACATTGTTCATTTACTAAAGTATTTTTACAACTTTAGCTCAAGTTTGTAGGGGAATTATTTTTAGACAAAAATGTATCACTGCGCCATGTTTATTTTTGGATGGTTTTCTTGTCGATCGAATTGAACCAATGTGCTTCTCACTTCTCGCAGTGTTTTGAAGTGAGTAACAACAAGATTTCGATTTATTCTACTCGAAGGATTAAGAATGAAGCCGACTCGACAGAGGCGCGTCGGCTTCATTCTTAATCCTACTCGTAGAATAGTTTTAGACTTGAAAACACTATACGTTTATTCTATATGTGGCGGTAACACGATATCACAGTGATGTACATGATATCTGCTAATTTCAAAGTGAAAGGGATTGCTAAAGTAGCTGAAGAGAAATGTTTGATGTTTGTCTGGTGATGACTCAGGAGAAGCGAATAGATGTATGCTTTGATGCAGCTGTGGAAAAAGTGGGTAAAGACAAAGTCACTGAGTTGTGCCATAAACACTTGAGTAACATGAACCCACCAACACAGCCAACTGAATACTCTCACTTTCTCGATGGACCATTGAGTTGTAAAAAAAAGCAAGCATGATTGAGTTGTGAAAAGAGTGATAGCCACAAGACCATTCACAATTGGATTTTGAGTTTGAAAAATTACTGTAAGTTGTTGAGGACAAAAATAAAAAAGAGAGGAAAACAAACCATAAAATATAAAATATAAAAGAATGTTGTGTTTGCCGTAAAAGCATCTGATGAGATTTCCCTGGGCAAGGATGAAACATTTTGTTTTGGCGAGAATCATTTTATTTTGAACACAGAAAGAATCGTGAATGCCCCCAAATCGCCTGATGGGTTACTTTTGGGCAAAGCCGGTGTAAAAGGAATAGACATCCGTAGGAACGTTAGTCCCTCTGGACTATTATTCCGCGGAATTATAGTCCTAGGTCTAACATTTCTAGGAACAGTAGTCCGCCGGACTACTATTCCTAGAAATGTTAGACCTAGGACTATAATTCCGCGGAATAATAGTCCAGAGGGACTAATTTTCCTACGGACTTCCATTCCTGTTACACCGGCCTTTTTTCAACAAAAATAAAAATTAGGTCGAACTCCCCTGCACACAGCATAGCACACACTGTTTTAAAAACTTTTACTCCAGTTCCTATAAAAGAAATAAGTTCCATATCCCCTTCTCCTATTTTTAATAAAAAACACAAAACTTACTCACAATGAAGTTATACACTTCATTGCCCCATCCCCACCACCCCCACCCCATCCCGAAAAAGTGTAAAAAGCGGGAAGCATCGTCCTTCTCTTCCAGCTAAATAGGGATCCTCACTGGAAGCAACCGTTCACCTGTTTGATGTGTGGATCTACGGGTAGCGGTAAATCATCATTTCTGGTTAAACTTTTCCAACACCTCGCAGAGCTAATCACCCCCAAGCCAAAACAGATAAATATGGTGGCGTCAGCTCGATGCTCCCACTTTCTTAACGTTCGTCTTTAGAAAGAGTGTGAGAATTGGGAAGTGTTAATTAAATTGCTATGCGCCGAGTTCAAAGATTTTGAATTATAGTTCATTTCGTGATATTTGCAGACACTCAGCGAATGATTTTGGGTCAGGTTAGTCCACAATTAAAGAGCAATCAGGGGCGGCGGAACGATTTTCAAAGTGCGGTGGGCTGGATCGGACGATGGATGGTCATCGCTATGAGAGGGCGAAACATGGTTGGACCCGTCGTATGAACATTTTAAATTCCTGGGTTTCCAAACACCCATTTTCATGCATTTGAGCGGATATTTTGAGATTTTTCAGGAGATGTATTTGAAAGATTTCATACTTTGGGAGCCGTTAAAAACGTCGGTAAAGCATACAGGTGAGGTTTATTTATCAGCTTTGGTCAAGCATATAGGTGAGGTTTATTTATCAGCTTTGGTCGTAACGACCAAAGCTGATAAATAGACATCACCTCACCTGTATTCTTTACCAGACGTTAACAGCAATTATACTGTCTGTGGATTATGTTGTCTTGGGGTGGATTTGGTACTTGTATGTCTGTAAGATTACAATCAATTTCAGTTAACCGATTTTTTAACAAACTGCATACATTTTAACGTTTGCTGCCACTTACTGCAAAAAATGATCCGAAATCCATCGAAACTGAACCAGTACGTGAGAAAATATGATGGAGGCTCTGGATCCGCCCCTTGTTTCACCAGTCATTGGTTGTGTTAAAATATATGCATACAAAAAAAACACGAAGCCCCCCCCCCCCCACCCCCCACCCCACCCCTGTTCCGCGGCCCCTGTCATTTGATTCTTCAACAGCTGAATGAAAATAGAAAATACCTTTTTAACACACACTCACACTTCTTAGTAGTCTCACACTATTTTATCACACACCTGCTCCATGAAATCCCCATCTACATACAGCAACACTAAACCATGCGGAAAATGAGAATCCGTTCCGCACACATGTGCCGAACGGAAATCGTTGACGGACTATTTTTAAATAGAAGCGAAATTTCACTGGAAGTTTCTCATCGTGCACCGCAATTACAATCTGAATCGCTAGCGGTAGCTAAAAATAGTTACACGGGTTCCCCTCGCAAATTTGGTTGTCGATAAAATGTGTTCTTTTTGTTGATAGAACACATTGGGACTCAGGGGACGAGTTGTCAAATGAATTGCTGAGTGTCCTTCCAGTAATTGCTTTTTGACGTGAATGGGTGTAATAAACACAGAACAACAAACGCGTGTGGATTGATTAATCGATATGGCACTTGTGCCATCGCGCGGAAGGCTAAAACTTAAAAAATCGGACACCGCAATTAAAATTTGAATCCCTAGCGATAGTTAAAAATATTTCCCTGAGTTCCAATGTATTCTATGTGCCAGTAGGCACATAGGACACATTGGAACTTAGGGGGACGAAATAGTAACACGGGTTCTCCTCGCCAATTTGGTTGGCGATAAAATGTGATCTTTTTGTTGATAGTTATCAAGTGAATTGCTGAGTGCCCTTCCAATAACTGTTTTGTATAGACGTAAAGGCGTGTAATAAACACAGAAAGACACACGCCTCTCTTCTCATCATTCCGCACTGCACTCGTGCCATATCGATTACACTATTAACACGCGTGTGTCGTTCTGTGTATTTAAAACACACCCACACACTTCTAAGTAGTGGCAGATTATTTTATGTGATTTATTTATCAGATATCACTTCCTTTCCCAGAAATCGTCTGATATGACTTTAAACTGCTCTGATATGACACTGATTTCGGCCGATATTAACCAAGCTAGAGTTTTCCCCCTTTGATGCATTACTAGGCACGACCAATTTGTTTACATCGAAATGTTCGTAAAGGCACGTATTGTCGATCCCATTGATAGATCAATCTCAGCCGATGTCAGGGTGGGCCCCATTCAGTCTATGAATGTATTCTCCTTTCCACCAGAGAGACACAAGCCTGAACGAGAGATTTGTATCGTCTTCCAATAACACGTACCACAAAAGAGTTTCATGGAGAGTTTGTTGAGTTATGGATCCTCTGCCAGAAAGCCGAATCATACTGACGAACTCTGGTACAAAGGTACAGCGGTACACATAAAAAAATCCGACGGACGAAAACAAGGGATTCGCCTCAAGAAAAACGTTTACAGACAGAAGTCAAGTTGTAGACATAACTGAGGGGGGTTACTCTTGGACATGTTCTTCCAAACTTGTTATCTACCAAATGGAGTTAACGTTCACGTTAAAATAACTAGGGCGAAAAATGCATTTTCCTTAATGACCGATGTGGACATATTCGAAATAAAAATCCAGGTCGTATCTCTTTTTTGGTGCAGTGGAGCCTCTACTCATTCGTGAGGGTAGTCCATACGAAAGCACTGGAAAAAGCAACTGCGAAATATCCGATCAACTGAGTTGAAACCAAACTAAAGTGTTTTCCGTGCCAAGGAAATATTTGAGCATCGCACAATAAAATTTGTTTTGGGGTCAACTTCAGAAACTCATCGTCGTGTGTTGCATGGATAACGACATTTTATATGGGAATTTTCAAAGAATCTCTTTAACTTTAAAAATTACATCAATCGCTGAACTCGTTTCAATAAGGGGTTGTAAAGTGTTTTCTTTTGGCTAAAACTGCTAAAATTATGAAATGTCGAATGGACACTTTTTAACCCTTTTACCGGTTAAACAATACCATCCCTTCACTTCACTTCAATGACATCGCCCTGGAATAATAGTGTGAATCCTGGTGGGGGTGTAACTTTTATGCCGTTTGGGGAACCCTGAGTCTTTACTGAAGACTTGAGTGCCTAGAAAATGAGAGAATAACTTTTGCACAATGAACAAGCAATACCATGGCCAGCGTTCAGTACGATCGACGGGGACAGGTGACTTTCCACGGGTGGGCAACATTTTCACGCACGCAATAATATTAGATTCCATACATTAATTATTGGAATAATTATCAACAATTTTAATTAATGAAGCACCGGGTACAACTCGGTGCTTCATTAATTAAAATTTTTCTGATGATGATTTTTATTATTTGGTTGACCTAATTTGCGTTGACATAACTACCCACGCGTAGATTACGAGCAGTCCACGACGACTGTGCTATGTACGAACCAGTTTTCAGAATTTCAGGCTTGCATAAGGTTGGCATTCTTTTGAGAAAAATTGGCGAGGTTTGCAAGTTCCTCCATTTCCACTCACACCCACACAAACCATGCTGCTGTTACACTACATGCAACCGAGAATTCTTCTTTCGAAAACGAGTTGATGGCAAAGTCAAGTGCTGCTGGTGTCCATTGTCCATTATTTATGCAGGTTTTGTTAAAATACCTTTAATTCGGATACCTTACCGGAGCTCCATAATCTTCAGCTCACGGAACAATTCACAAAATGTGATATTTCACGCACATTGGTGGACAGTGTAACCAAATGCATATCTCCTACTAAAAAACCTTCATTTTGGATAGAAATTAGATATATACTTCTAGAATTGCTATTTTCGTGCACAGAGCGTATTAGGATATCATTCAAAAGCGAATATAAATTCTTCACTCTTCGACAAAAGCTCTCAGGCCACCAGACAAATTGTGAAAGACATTAGACGCAATTATGGCCTAAAACCAGTCTAGCGCGTAAATAGTCCATTGCTATGTTTATATTCACTCGTCTAGCATATTTTCGTTATGGTAAAAGCGCCTATAGTTCCCTTTTCCGACCAACTGATGTACTCCAGACGATTGATACCATAAATATTCATTTTCTTTGAATCAGCGCTAGAAATACACAGAACGACACACGCGTGTGAATGGGTTAATCGATATGGCACGAGTGTCAGCGTGGGTGGATAAGACCAGAGGCAGCGGGCCTCGGGTTTTGTCCTTCCGCGAAGCCACAAGTGCCATATCGATTAACCCATTAAGTTTAGTATTGCTGTAAATGGGGATTTCATAGAACAGACGGTTTCAATCGAGACTAGATTTCACCGAATGTTTGATGGCCTTAACATTAGGAATGACAACTCACTACACCCCTAGATTTAAGATATTTTCATCGACGAACATGTCCTCTATCCCTGCAAACATGTTGCTCGTGACAATCGTGTTCACATATTTGGGTGTTCTATTCTTATTTAGTTTCTGTTGTTCTTTTTCTTCCACCCCCCCCCCCAAAAAAAAAAACAGTTTATGATATTTAGTGCTTTATTTCCGAAGTGCGCTATCGTGCACCTATATAGCAAGCCATATATGCAACCGCGGTACATTTGTTCTCGCGCTCTTAAAACATGAGCAGTAGAATAGATCTAACGATTTCTACTTAACCCGGGGTTACTTGGGCTTAGAGCCCAGTTATGTTTGGTGTATGGCGTTAAAATATTAGATCTCTCCTCCAGTAGATATTTTAGAAGCGTGTGAACTAGAAGATTTTGTTGTATGAACTAGATGCCACGTTCGCAAACTATTTGTGAATTTCAACTGCTGTTGCTGTACGGGTTATGCGATATAAACTGAAAATTATCAGCACAAGCTTAATCATAACTCGCTACGCTACGTGAGTTATGATTAAACTTGTGCTGAGAGTTTTTGGTTTACATCGCATGACCCGAACAGAAACAACAGTTAGTTCTTGAAATTTAAAAGACAGATATCGGGGAATATAAATTTTAAAAAAATAATCAGCGTTTATTTAAACGAAAATAATTTATTTTTTTCGTCAGCAGACACAGCGACCGTGACAATTATGGGTCACGTCATTCAAATCAAAGAACGTTCTTTCATTGGTCCGCTTCAACGCTGTATTTTTAGATTATAACGTGATTGCCGGTGTAACAGGAATGGAAGTCCGTAGGAAAATTAGTTCCTCTGGACTATTATTCCGCAGATTTATAGTCCTAGGTCTGACATTTCTAGGAATAGTAGTCCGCCGGACTACTATTCCTAGAAATGTTAGACCTAGGACTATAATTCCGCGGAATAATAATCCAGAGGAACTAATGTTAGACCTAGGACTATAATTCCGCGGAATAATAGTCCAGAGGGACTAACGTTCCTACGGACTTTCATTCCTTTTACACCGGCATTCATCAAACTGTAGCGGTCGAGGTATAAAGTCCATTTACCAACCAGCCTGGTTGGTCCGGATCTCTTAGTCTCATGGTAAGTCGGTCGCCTTTGTGTGCTAGAGGTCGACGGTTCGAACCCCGGCTCCCGCACTTATCTCTCCTCCTGTTACATTTGGGGGCTCATCCAATCCTCAGCAGTAGGTGGCACTGCGGGTGTTTCGACCGCTCTGAGGAGGAACTTGGGTGAGATTCACATGTGGTGAATCTCAAAAGAAGGGGAGAGTAGTGTAGCGGTCGAGGTATAAAGGCCATTTACCAACCAGCCTGGTTGGTCCGGATCTCTTAGTCTCGTGGTAAATCGGTCGCTTTGTGTGCTAGTGGTCGACGGTTCGAAACCCGGCTCCCGCACTTATCTCTCCTCCTGTTACAAAACCAACTCAAATGTTCATCTGACAATCGTTTAAATCGCGAGTTTTGTTTATTTGAAAGTGACAGTCTTTATGTAATCCAATTACTTCCACTGGATGATTTTCTTCGTAACATTTGGGAAAATTGCCAGTCGCTGGTTTGTTTACTTTTTTATTGTTTACCGTACTTGAATGCAGACGATAACATCACCGGACGGTACACGGAGACGCTTGGATAGACGGGTCCCATAAAAACTTGAAAAGATATATAGTAAATTATTGGGTCACTTGGTTTGTTTTTCTCAACTATAATGCAGTAAATTTATTGTTTATTTAAAATAAATTAATATTGATGACTCGCTGAGTTGATATTTAATTGACGATTTATGCAATCGGTTCGAATCCCACCTGCGGCAATCGCGTTGTGTCCTTGGGCAAGACACTTCACCCCCCCCCCCCCCCCCCCCCCCCCCATTGCCCACGTGGGGGCACGGTGGCGCTGTGTACTAAGGCGTACTGCGCGTCGATGGTGCACCTGTCTTCAACCAATGCTCACCCTGCTTGTGTGGAGTATGTTGGGGAGCTGACAGTTGCTCGACGTTGCTCGGTGGTTCTCTCCGGGTACTCCGGCTTCCTCCACCCGTAAAACTGTCGTGGTCATGATTAGCCATTGTGCAGAAATATGTGACCTTAAACACCAATAAATAAATAAATATTTATGCAAATTCAGCTGAGAAGGTGGGCAGAGCTTACTTGATAGCGTCAGTGTGAATTCCCAAATAATTTCAGTTGTAGAGGCGTGGTTAAAACATTGTACTGTGCGTCCATTCAGATTGTACAATTTGACAAATATCACCCAGCACAGAATGAGTAAATCATATGTGGGGAGAGTAAAAGTGCAGAGGCGGAGGAGACAGGGGTGCACAGAGGGCACGTGCCTCTCCACTTTTTTTTCCACGCATATGTTTCGCAGTTACATAATGATTTAACATGGGCGCATGCAAACGTGTCAATATACAGACATTCCCGTAAAATTATTTGCAAATCCAAACAATATTTAGCCAGAAATCTCACATTCGGTCGCTTCGGTCCGTTTCTTATACTTCAACTATCTTCAAACCCGAAGGCTGGCCTTCGGGTTGGAAGATGATTGAAGTAGAAGAAACGGACAGGGCAGTGAGCATACAGTGGCATATTCATCTAAATGAGAGACTTTAGCGAGTCATGGTACATTTACTGATATACGATTGTAACCTTTCTCACACATGGTAGCATTGGAAATTTGTGTCCCTCCACTTTTTTTGCGAGCGTCCGCCGTCCCTGTAAAAGTAATTTCATTATTTCACAATACACGATTTGGGCTGCGAGTCATCTTGACCCTTCTTCCATTTCCGTCGTATTATAACAACTAACGTTACCAACACGAAAGCTGATCAGTAAACATTTTGACATGTTTCCTGCCGTCTGCGTACATCTGACAGTTCGACGACTGGTTTTAAAGGAAGTAATATTCGCTATCGCATCAAGATAACGAGATGCTGAGTAAATCACAGTTACTGGAAGTTGTGTCATTAACCACTTTTCGTCGATAGCAATGAATGTACGTCACAACCGTATCCCGTGTTACACTTACAGTATAAATATAGTTATGAAAGCCTATTGTGATCCGACCGATACTCCCTTCCCAATCAAATGTGAATACGTCCATCAACTAAAATTTCATCAACACAGTTTACTTGAGCACCTATCTACAATGCGTTTAACTTCATGCCTATCATATCCTAATAATCAAATTATCATCATACAGCCTCTTTATTTGATAAAAAGGCAACCCGTTCCTGTCTGTTCGATGTTTTTCCGCTATTCGACACCATTAGAACAACAATGATGACGTAACGTTAAAACATTAACTCGGAAACCGGAACTACTTGCCGCGTTGTGTTTGTGCGGCAGAGGTCAGATTAGAAGAACAGATGAGGTCAATCCCATCGAGCTCGCTGTGGCAGGACCCAATATCTTGATAACGGGCCAATGCGGCACCGAAATAAAACATACATGCAGTCCAGCTGTAAGTTAAGGTAGGTATCCAAATCACAACTCATCTCCTTTCCACGAAGCTACTGAATATAAGGAAATGTGTGGCCTGTTGTTTTAAATTGACAACATGAACAATTGCATGGTGCCTTTCCTTTATACGGAAGCCCATTAGTGCCACGGAAAAATATATCTTTGCGAATATTCGCAAACCTTTGCGAATATTTGCAAACACCTTTGTGAATTTTCGCAAACCATTGCAAATATTCGCAAATATCTTTATATCAGCAAACCTTTGCGAATATAAAGATGTTTGCGAATATTCGCAAAGGTTTGCCAATATTCGCAAAAGTGTTTGCGAATATTCGCAAAGGTGTTTGCGAATATTCGCAAAGATGTTTTTGAATATTCGCAAAGGTTTGCAAATATTCGCAAAGATATTTTCCCCGTGGCACTAATGGGCTTCCGCACATTGATTTCTTTTCACAAGAGACGACTTGTTGAGAGATGCATTTGCGGTTACACGCAAGAAAACCTTTAGAGGTATTAACTTGTTTGTTATTGGCCCTAATGACTGAATAATGCCATGGTGAAATGGTGCCATGCCTATTGCAATGATATGATTCCACCAAGCAAATACAGCCTCAGAAAAAACGTTGGGTTATTTTAAGACAGCTCACACCAGGGACCGATCAGGACTATTGAAAATACGCTCTAGCCTCGGAGCCTATTTTTTCAATTCATGCGCCAGATTTCAATTTACGGAGTCACACTGCTGTTTGTAACACACACTGCAAGTATGTAATAGCTCTCATCATTTTCATTTCGTACACTATAGCAAACATTAATCTTCACTGTGGTTTCTGATCAAGTCTTGGCTGCCTATTTAGGAAGCCAAGACTTGATCAGAAACCACAGTGAAGATTAATGCTTGGTAATTAAGACTTGAAGTATTAACTTAAGCACTCTACAACAATGATAAATGATAATCATATATATAATACATGTAAGAGTGTCTCTCTCGATTATCCATCGAAAGAATATCAAAATATGATCTGAGAAGTTACGCGCCAACTGAGAAGCCTATTTCTGAGATTTAAGAGCCAGGTCCTGATGTTTCAGAACCAAATACGCACTGGCGCATGCCCAGGTCGGTCCCTGTCACACCTTGTCACCCGAAGTTGAACATCCGGGAACTGTGTTGATGAAATTTTGTTTGATGGACGTATTCACATTTGGTCGGTCAGACCAAAATAGCCTTTCATATTTATACTGTAAGTGCGACGCGGGATAAGGTTGTGATGTGCATTCATTACTGTGAGTAAGTATATCGGTGCTCGGTGTCTCTGTGGTTGGAGCATTGAACTTCTAACCGAAAGGTCCAGGGTTCGATCCCCGCTAGTGGTAACTGCATTGTGGCTTTGAGCAAGGCACTGAATCCCGATTGCTCACTTGGGGCACGGTGTAGGGTCCTGCGAATATTCGAGATTCGATTCGATATCGATACCGTGCGTATGCTTCGAGATCGATCCCGAATCAGTCTCAGGGTTCGATTTTTTCGAATCTCTCGTACTAACTTCAATTTGTAACATTTCCAACAAAAATAGGATAAAACTGTCATTAGAAAATTCATTCATGTAGGCTCAATTCCTATTTATTTGAGTAATTGACAATGTTTAATTGTTAGGTAAGGTGTGAATTTGGCCCAGAACATGATCCATAGTTTTGGTTTTTGAAGGCTTAACTTGTTACTATTCACGTTCTTAAGAACGTGAATAGTAACAAGTTAGGCCTTCAAAAACTAAAACTATGGACAATAAGCCTAGCTTTTTCAGCGACGGTGCTACAGAGAATATTTAGTTATTGGTGTTTAAGGTGTTCACTCCGTCGCGTAAGGGTCATCATAGTGTTCCGTAACTTCCGTTTGATGCAATATGAATTAATAACTTGTCTTTTAAGATTCGATTCGGGATTCGATTCGATGTCGATATCAGAGACACGATTCGATTCGAGATTCGATTCGAAAAGAAATTTGTGATTCGCAGATCCCTAGCACGGTGGCTGCCGAAAGTGTCGTACAAAACCCAATAAAAAAATAAATAACTTGGGCCGGCCGCTGATGTGTCACGGATATCGGGTGAGAAGGACTTGATCAACTGGGGCTGGGCGGTTTTCGGTTTTCCGGTTCGCTTCCGGCAAAGCGGGAAACTGAACAAGAAAACCCAGCAAAAATTGGGCGAACGGCTTTCATGTGTTTGTGTATACATAAATCAAACTATCTTACTGGGAGGAAACTGGACTACCGACCATTACAGACTCCCGTTACTTGTGCTCTCCTGTCGCAGGGGCGAATATGTCGTGTTCTCATTGTCGCATCTTCTCCCTTGTTGACTCGCCCACCGGTCGAGTCAATAAGGGAGAAAAAATGACAATCAGAACACGAAAAAGTTTAGATGAACTACATTAATCAGACTATCTCGGTTGGCGAGACAAGCCCAGATCCGACGTGGCATACTCCTCACCAAACGTCCAATATCAGCTTGTCTGATGTTATCCGATTCTTCCTGCAGTGCAGCGGCGAGTTCCTGTTGTCGATGTCGTAGGCGCCTGTCAAGCATATCCCAGACGTACACGATTGGTGAAAGGTCTGGATTTAGTGCTGGCCAAGGCAGTGTAGTGATGTTCTGCTCCAGGAGGAACTCTGTAGCGACGCGAGCCCTGAGCGCTCTTGCATTGTCATCTTGGAAAATGAATCGACGGCCGTGACGTCGCGGAAATGGCACAACATGAGCTGCTAACATGTTGTCACGACAGTACTGCGACACGCCCTTGGATGACATGTAATGCTGTTCTGATTGTCATGGTTATGCCTCCCCACACTATCACCGGTCCACCACCAAAACGATCGTGCTGCTGCCTAGCGGTTACGTCATGGTATCGTTCGTTCCACCGCCGCCGCCACACTATGTTCCGCCTGTCGTGGAAGTCAAGAGTGAACCTCGACTCATCGGAAACATAACGTTGCTGCATCATATTGTCCCAGCGCTGTCGTGCTCCACACCAATTACGCCTTGCTGCGATGTGACGTGCAATCAAACGTGGAATTATTCGAGGTCGTCGAGCGTACAAATTCCAGCTGTGTAGGCGATTTCGGATAGCCTGACACTTACTCGCACATCTGTCGCTCGGTGCAGCTGCTGTCCAATTTTTGAGGCACTTTGATGACGGTTACGTAATGCTGTGGTTCGGGAAACGATCCTGGTTAGCAGTTGTCGCCCTTGGACGACCTGACCGACGTCTGTCACCAACATTGCCTGTCTGACGGCAGCGTGACATCAACCTGCTGATCGCCGATTGAGTAACGTTGAGAAATTGAGCCACTGCAACCTGTCTGTTGCCAGCTTCCAACATGCCAAAGGCACGTAAACATTCGTCACGTGTCAGTCTTCGCATACCTCAAACGTTACGTTTTGACCAGAAACTAATGATGAACGAGTTTATACCAAGAAAAGAACGATGAGACCTCCGAAAAAGCCCGTCCAGTACAAACGAAAACGTACTCCACAGACATTAACGAGGCGCTCGTGCGAGAAACATGCACGAAGTTTTCGTGGGCAGGTGACATTCAGGATCCACACTAAACTTGGTAACATATTGTTGTTTCCAATCACGCGTATCCAATACCATTTTCCGAAAATATCAACATCAGTTTGGATATTCCCTACGTTTTTGAATAGTATATATGTTCCAGGCTTTCAAAAACCGTTAGAAACTACAGTGGTGGAAGAAGGGAGGAATAATTATCAATGCAAAATACAACCTACTGACCAAGCACGGTGATGACCAGGCAATGTCCTATATGGAATGTGTATGGGCCGAAATTTCCAATGGGAGCTTTTACTGAGAATTCTCTCGTCTACCCAACCTGCCAGCTCGGGAGCACAGTGGGTCAGTAGGTAGAGGTGCAGGCTGCAAACTGCAGGCTGAGAGGTCCTCGGTTCGAGTCCCACCTGCGGCAACCACGTTGTAGGGGCACGGTGACGTTGTGTACTAAGGTGTATTGCACGTTGATGGTGCACTTGTCTCTAACCAATGTTCCTTAAAGCAGCAAATAGCATTACCTACGTATATTACCGGGCGTGCGTGCGTGCGTGTGTGTGTGTGTGCGTGCGTGCGTGCGTGCGTCCGTGCTTGAGTTCGTGCTTGCGTCCGTGCCTCCGTGCACGCGAGCGTGTACTTCGAAGTTGTGTCTTTGTTTTGTGGCTTCGTGTTTATGATTACCGGTAATTTTTATCGCGAAATTATGGAGCAGCGGCCATTCAGTGGGGCTCCTGGCGAGAGTTTTTTTGGTTGGCCGCCGTGTTTGCCGACTACCAAATTTCAGTACGGGCCTCCTTACCAGGGAGTCGCTGATTGGGGTTACGGGAGAGAAGAACCTAAGTGTGCTATCTGTCATTACGGTGTTTGGGTGTTGTACGGGATAAGAAATTTTGTCATTGTGATTACCTTGCTTCAATTAACATAACCTTGGAATGGGACACACAAATGGATACGAGCCTGCGACATGTCTATTCTGGCAACCATACCCTTTGATTCGTGATCTCTACGTTGGTTTGGCTTGGCAGTCATCACCCCACATACGAAAGTGCCCCATGTTTCTGTAAATAATTCTTTTTTTTTTCTATGACTATTTTTTATTCAGTTTTTCCTTTTACTAATCTCAACGAGAAATTATTGAATCCCGCCCGTGTCTTGTCATGCCACTGTGTATTTATCACCTCTTTACTGGAGACGACTTACAAAAGCTTTAAACTTGCTGTCACTTTCTGTATTTATTTACAATATTTCCTCACGACCATTATGATCATTATTGTCCGTAAAATCATCATGTTATTTAAGGATTAAAATCTTTCTTTTCCAAAATAAATATTGTCAAGATTGGATGCTAAATCATCGCTAATGACTCGGAACATTCCAAGTATAAAGCAAAGTTTTGACATGGCAGGTAGAGGAAACAATTGGTGGACTAAAATCGTAACGACCATCGGTCGCATATAGAAAAAGTGTCTCACCTGCCACCATCTTAAGTCATTTGGGGGAAGGAGAAGGTGTGGGGGGAGGGGGGGCGTTGTCGCTGAAATAATCCTTTACAGCAACAAACTTCTCGAAAGTTTTTAATTTTCCGACGCCTCGCAATCGCCATTCGCTTTTTAAAGAACGTACTTTAGTTTAAGCATATTTTATTCACATTAAATTTGCAAAAGGGTTTGGAGAACAAGTGCTTATCACTTACAAACCCTCCTCTCCCTGTACATGAGCGTTACATTTTAATAGAGATAGATCATAGTACAAAAAATATATAATTACAATTCGTATATAAAGGAGAGAAAAACTGCATGAAGAGAACAGAAAGAACAAAAATAGAACAAAAATAGAAAAATGATTTTGAATTATATTTTAAGTACTATAAATATATATTATAAATTGCCACAACCCAGTCTTCTCCTGCAGTTAACACTAGAAGTCCTGTCATGAAATGCGCGCAAATAGGACGTCGATCTGCGCGTTAATCTACGCGTTATGACCATAGTAAGGCTATCACATTCTGTACATATGTCCTGCACACAAACAATGTTTCAGCCAATGGACCTCCGGGTAACCCGGAGGTCCATTGGCAAAAACATTGCCTGTGCTTGCTATGAGTAACCAGGAGAACTTGCCGTGCTTTGGATGCCATTCGATATGGCAATTGCGCGCAATTCATACACGAGCAATTAAGCGCACAGTTCGTGACAGGACTTCTGGTTTTAACTGTACTTTATGTAATGAGGCAGGCAAGATTTCTCTGCCTCTATTCAACATTAGGTTAAAATGCACATTGACATAATAATAATAATAATAATAATAATAATAATAATAATAATAATAATAACGCCCTTTTTCGAGGGACCTGTCTATAACTGTACTTGCATGAGCCCTGCAACTAGCGACGAACGCTCTAAACTTTTTCACAACTGTATTTCGAAAATGTAATGGCTGGGAAAAAATAGCTTATTTTGGAAGGAGCGATAATTTATCTGCTATTTTCTATTAAATTGTACCCTAAACGATAGATTATCGAACAAATTGCGGAAAGATAGAAATCGTATCCCTCGCTGTGAAGCTTTAGAAATGTTCATTTGCACGGTATCAGTCAAAATGGCGGCTTTCAAAGCATCACTTCGAGGCGAACACGAGTCAAATTATCACTTGAAATGATCAATGTGTTCTAAAAACGTGTAATGAAAAGAAAATCTAGTGCTTTTGAGTGGATACCGATCATTTCCAGCAACAATCCAACATGCACTCATCCCAAACCGATGCAGGAAACCCGCCAGCTGAATCAGATCGCAAGACGTCACCTGTTCCGAGCATCGATCAAATCACTTCCGCGTGTCAATGTGCATCAGCTGTCTACTTTCATGCATCAACACAAGGCTGAAACGAGCGGAACTATCGATGGGAATGATCAGATTCTTATAAAAAGTGTATAATAGAAAGAAAACCTAGTGCCCCCGAGCGGACACCGAAAACTATCCCACTCGTGACCGAGACAAACGGGTATTTTAACTCGCGTAAGCGCTCGCGAAAAATAAACACCCGTATCGGTCACCCATGAGACAACCCTCGGCGTCCAACTCAAAAACACCAGACAACGTTTATATATTAAACCTCATCGAATCTGATATAAATCGATGCCCTGCCCAAAAAAATAGTCTTGTTCATTTCATTTGATAAACTCGTCTTTCCATATAAAATTTGTTCAACTCTCTGTTCTCAAAATCAGACTAGAGTCTGCAAAAGCACAGCTCGAATGTCAGCATAATATGGGCAGGAAGAAGTCGTTTGCATCCTCAATTCCATACCCAAAAGAGCATTCAATGTAATTTGAAGTTTTTGAAAAATGAATATGTTGATAATGTGCACAATTTTTTTAAATGAATTTACTTCGGTTGTTATTGACAAACACAAAGTCGTAAATGGAACTTTGATACCTTGCTACTTGTTTTCGCACCTGGCTTTCATTTGGTGTTTGGTGATGAGAAAGGTATTACGCTGCGACTACAGTCACATCGTAACAGCTTTCACGTCATCGAACGTCATCGATGGGAGGAGTTACCGCGTCGAATGATTTGGCGCCATCTTGAAGAGGGCCTTTTGAGAGAGCGCAGGACGGAAATAGTCTCCCTCTGTTTGTGAAAGAATGTTTAGATTTCCTAGATGTACTAATTTTACCCTTTACCTAACACGAAAGGCAGACGACACTTGCAAATAAAATTCTTGAATAATTTTTTTTTTCAGATTTTCCTCAAAAACGTAGCTTATGACACCTCCTTTGAACGAGCTCAAATGAGGGTTCATAAGCTATGTTTTAGAGACAAAAATGAAGAACGTAATGAGAAATGAATGGTGATTTGAGTGAATAGCGCTGGTCGGTTTTGGCCGTTACGTTGGGGAAAGGCTTGAAAATTATAATTTACTAAAAAGTCGAATGGTTACTCTTTTTCTAGCAAGGCACACGATAGCACAGCGGAACTAAAACGTGCCTCAAAGGAAAGCGGGAGTCTGAGGTTTAGGTTAATCAGCAGGTTCATTTTCAGGACGTTCCCGTAATATTCATTTGTTAACTTGTCCAGCGCCAATCTCGTTTTCTTGTGCAATGGGTCGAAGGAGAAGTCCGGGAACCAAAGCTCGAACGGTCGTCCTCGAGCATACAAAGCGACCTATTTACCAAGAGACCTAAGAGATCCTGACCAACCAGACTGGTTGGTAAACGGTCCTTGTACCTTGACCTCTACACAACTTTCATGTATTGTTGTTTGTTTATTTTTGGGGGGTTTTCTTTTTTTGTGTGTGTGTTTGTATTGTTTTGGCCACATTAGTGCAGGATGCCATGATGAGCCTTCTGGGGCACTTCCCCGGCCGGGCGACGCGGACATGCCCGCCTCGCCCTGAGGAAATCATTAGATCAGCTACCAGGAGACCAGGAGACCTCCCCGGAAGGGTTTTCGCAATTTTATGGTTGAAACAAGAAATTTGGTGACTTTCCTAATAGTTTAAACAGGATTTCTGTACACCACAAACCCACCCGTTATTGAATAATGCCACGTCCGCTCGGTACCCACGTAGTTGGTACGTCACTGTGTTTTGCGTTCGATAACACATGTTAAAAGTCTCGGTTTTGCAGTGATATTTTCGTCAAAGAAATGAACATGACGAAAGAATGTTTAAATCGGATGAAAAATTAACCATATATTTGGCGGGAGAGCACGGTGGCTCAGTGATTACGGCATTAGATTTCAAACCGAAAGGTTCACAATTCGATCCCCAACAGGGGTTACTGCATTGTGTCCTTGGGCGACGCACTTAATCTCGATTGCCCGTGGGGGCACGGTGGCGCTGTGTACAAGAAATACTACACGTCGATGGTGTATTTGTCTTCAGCCAATGCCAAACCTGCTTGTGTGGAGGGGAGTCTGACAGTTGCTCGCCGTTGTTCCGAGCATTCCGGCTTCCGCCACCCCGAAAAACTGTCCGACACGAGGTGACCCTGGTTGCCAAAAGCGTCGTTAAACGCAAATAAATAAATAGATACATAAATAAATAAAATAAAGTTTTTCGGGGGGGGGGGGGGGGTAAATGCTCGCCTCACCCCCACGGTTTCAACCCTACTGACGATAACACTTGACGTTCTTGGACTTGAATAATGAATTTCTACGATGTTATATAGTAATCACATAAGCACTGCCTCATAACCAAGTTCAGAACAGGAATATTATACACGGGTCATAAACCCACGAGATTTTTCACGTGAGTTTATTGACCGGCGAATCACTTTAATTGATATGCGTCTTCCTACGCGTTGAATATTCATATTGCAGCCCACACAAATCAATTGAACATGAAATCCGGAGATCAATGGTTCAAGAGGCAGCCAATAGGCAAAAACAAACTTACCTCTATAATGAAGCGTATGGCGACGATTGGTGGACTTTCCACTCAAAAACGCCTCACAAATCACAGTGCTAGAAAACACTTGGTCCAAAAGTTGAGTGAATCAGAAATTCCAGCCCATTCACATAATGCAGATAACAGGGCATAAGAACATTGCTTCCATCAATAATTATAGCCACATAAATGAAAATCAGCACAAAAACATTTCCCGTATTTTAAGTAACACTTCCAATGAACTTAATAATCTCTCAAGTACGAACGAATGTCATGTTGAATCCGACAGTCGATCCCAGTCTTACTGTCAGGCTCAGCTGCCATTGCCGACGACAATGCCTTCAACTTCAAGCTTAACCTCAGGATACAATTCCACAAATAACACATTTGTACGTACTGTTGGTGCAAAACACACGGCCACTACCGGCGAAATGTTCACAATGTTTTCAGGGAATATTTATGGTGGTAATTTCAAAATCCATGTCCATGAGAATAAAAGCCCGGCTAAATCTGAGGCGAAACGACGAAGAATAATTGTTTACATTGATTCACACAGTGATTGAGACCGTGACGTAACTTTCCTCTTGATGGCTCCAGCACGCGACATTCCAAAGAAAAAGTAGCGTTTCTTTTTCGAATGTCTCTTATAAAGTCATGTGCATGGAGCTGTAATATTATCATCATTAAATATTGTTCATATTGTTATTACTAACTCACGAAAATCAGAAATGAATAACCTTTTGTCATTGATACCCGATGTACATAAACCTTACCGGGTCTATATTTCAACGGGAAAGTGGATGGCCCTCAGTAACGTGATTGGGTTACGAGTGCATTCAAAGGAAGCCGAAACATTGTAGCAATGTGGGTTAGGGTTAAGGAGGCTCACCAAATTCTGTCAGAATGTAAACAAATCACGGTGATGTGATAAAAAGAATCTGAAACTCGTCCCCGATAAGTACCGGTATGTAAAATATGAACCTCGTCCACTAAATTCGATTTGGGTCTCGCTAAAGCTCGGCCCGAAACGAATTTAGTGGACTCGGTTCATATTTTACATACTTATCGGGGACTCATGAGAGATTCTCTATATAAAGTTTAACTATTTCGCTGCCCTTGATTCGTACTTAGTACGGACCCAAATTCGATATCCTTTGCTGTGAGTCCGTACTCAGCACGGAGATACTTCACATAGGGCATTGATGCCACAGCACTGTGTTATTCTCAATATAACGAACGTTGTAAAACATGTAAGCGTCAGAGAATATCCTCTTGTTCCACTGTTCGTCACATTTTATTTAAATACCCGAGACAACAACGTGCTCAGATATCAGTTCGAGTTAGCTTTTTCGATGTTCTTGAAACAAACATATGACTTATGCTTATTGGCATTATTCCTGAATAAAACAAACGCCTGTGTACAACAGACATCAAGTTACATATATACTTACCTTTTGCGACACGCATCGAGGAAGGATTATATATATCACGACTGATGTACCATTGTGATTCTCGATAACTTGTCCAAAATGTAAGAACCCGAAACCTTATAAAGTTATTTATTTGTTGGTGTTTAAGGTCACATACTTATGCAGAATGGCTAATCGTGACCGTGACAGTTTTGCGGGTGGAGGAAGTCGGAGTACCCTGAGAGAACCACCGAGCAGCGACGAGCAACTGTCAGCTTAACATTCTAACTCTGTTCAAGCTCCGCTCAAGCAGGGTTATAGCGGTTGAAGACATGTGCACCATCGACGTGCGGTACGCCTTATACACGGCGTCATCGTGTCCCATGGAGGCAACCCGGATAAAGTGCCTTGCCCAAGGTCACAACGCGGGTCGTCCCGGATGGGGATCGAACTCTTACAACGCGGGTTGTCCCTGACGGGGATCGAACTCGGGACCTCTAGCATAGAAGTCCAACACTGAGCTACCGCGCTCCCCACCTTGTAAAGCATTACCAATGATAGGGGTATTTGAACAAAAACCCTTATGCATAGCAACGGGTGGGCAACTCTTATTGCACAGTTATTTCCATGGTCGAGATATATAGAATATACCCATAGTAGCTTGGTGTACCAAATGTTCACCAAGAGTGATGAAGTGGTGTTAGCCGCGAGCCTTTGGCGCGAGTTTAAAAACCACATCACCACGAGTGGTGAACATTTTGTATATACTTTATACTTTGTGTATATTTTCTTTATACAATGATTGTCAGATTAATAAGAGTTTAAATGTTAAATAAATCAATATTCACAAGTGCGAATCTGTTTTTGTTTACATGAGCACCGGTGGGCGATACTTCCGCTGGCAATTTTATCGCCGAAACGAAATAGAAGACGAAATGCGCAAATTACGGGGCCTTTTTCACTTTAATAACATAATAACGTACTATTTCGAGGTATGGGTGCTTTGTTAACATGAGACAATGTATGTTGTTAATTTTTAGTATATTATGAGGTAAACTTATTTAAAAACGTAATAAATAATTGCCGGTTTCATTTAACTCTTCACGAGGCGACGAGTGATAAATTTAGACAAGTTTGCATTCAAGGCCAGGTCACCAAATGCCAACTTGGAGGATGTAGTTCCACTGTAGCAATCGAAATCTCATTACTGGCGTGTTCACCACGGTTGGTGTGTAAATTTATAAAAATTGTCATAGGATTTTTATATATAGTAGAATAGGTAATCAGGGTATAAAATACCTCCTATCAGTTAATGTCACAGACTGCTTTGTGAAACGTTTTGTTCAATCAACAACAGGTGTGGAAGCCTGTCTTAGACAGAGTTAACATTATGCAATTCCAGATACCGAAAGCATTAAATCATTTGGACAATGTACCCATGTAGAACTAGTACATGTACTTGACTCAATACAACTGATACCCAATGAACTGTTCACAGTACACAAGTGGGCATACTTCATTGGTATACCATTGACTGTCTTGACAATCTATATACCCGTAAGATATGTCCAAAATCAAGGACATATTCGGATGCGCAACTGGATTTTGTGACAGAAATATAAGAAAGCTAGGCATAACTTTTCTGTTGATGAGTGTGAAATGTTGAATGGTGTTGTACCATAGAAAGGCTATATGGCCTGTGCACAAGCAATGTTTCTGCCAATGGACCTCCGGGGTAACCCGGAGGTCCATTGGCAGAAACATTGCCTGTGTTTGCTATGAGTAACCAGGAGAACCTGCCGTGCTTTGGATGCCATTCGATATGGCAATTGCGCGCAATTCCTACGCCCAATTAAGCCTAGATAAGCACACAGTTCGTGACAGGACTTCTAGTTTTAACTCTACCTGGTGAGGGAGTGGAAAGACATATACGTATACCTAAGCATTCGACTAAACAAATGAGTTTTCTCTTCAGCACCACCAGCAGAACCACCACCAAGAAATAAATTTCCACCAACTGAGATCTTGGAGATGATGCACAAATCCATTCGACGAGCAGCTAAGAAATCACCAGTGTTAAACCAAAGACTTCCCCCGAGGGTACAATATGATACAGAGACTGATACAGTGTGTGCTACAATGAATAACAAGGGAGACAAATCTGATGTGGTGGGAGAGACGACCTCTCCCGAGTAAGTGACAATAAATAATAAGTATTGTAGTATTGTAGTAAGTGAATTTTATTTGAACTTTTAACCCTTTACCTAACACAGTATTTTTAAAAAATAAATTATATTTCACATTTTTCGAAAACAAATTTCACATTTGTTTTCAATAAAACCATACAAATATGGATATCGTTAGAACCAGCTCGACGAGACACGATCACATTTCATTTAGATTGGAAATTGCCCTGACTTAATTGGCTATGAGTGTAGAGAAGGACCAAGCCTGCAACAGGATCATATAATTAAAGAAACTACAGTACTATAACAACGCAGGGGGGGTACGACGGCGTCCCTCATTTAACCCATTTAGAAGGTTCCTCAGTTTAGGACCAAACCGAATTTATTGAGCTTATCATTTACCAGGAGTATCTGACCATCAACCAGACGAATGAGGTCAGGACCAATGAATCTCCCTATTGGTTTCAGTCAATCAGTCAATACTATTCTAAACTCCTTCTTGATGCAGAACCCAAAGGGGCGTGGAAGAGTATTGCAGAAATACGGTTCACATGTGATTGTCCGATTTGGTTGTTTATCAGAAGATAATTATCAAAATATGTTAAAATCTAAACAGAGATTTAAAAAGTAAGCTTTATTTCTACAGGACGCTGCGTCCCAATGTTTTGCAGGGCTGGGGCCCGTGGAAATATTGTGTGAAATGCAACTGAAGAGTGGAAATCCTGGTGTACTAGCCTAGGAAGTCCTAGTGTACTGGTGTCGATAATAACTGACAGCCTTGCGCCTGTTGTATTTGATAAAAGCTCTGAGCTCTAGATATATCTGATGGTAAAGAAGAAATATTATAAAAGAAACTTTAGTTGAACTTTCTATGTGTTCACTGGTGTCCCAACCGAACATTGGTACGCACTAAGCTAGGCAAAAATCTCAAGGATGGAGGCATCTAAGGGCGATTGGCATCAATTAGCCGGTTATGTGCGGAAAGGGGTGCTACTGTGTGTACAGAGGATGGTTCCTTGTAGGACAGGGAGTAGCATGAGAGGGCGGGCGGGCTGATAACATATTTTAAGCAATGTAATACGGTTTTAACTGGTAGAGTGCTAAGTTATTTTTGGTCATCAGAATTTGTTCACATGTCTTTGCTTTGTTACAATTTATGGGAGAGTGCCAATAGGCACACCGAGAGACACGCCAATAGGCACTCTCCCATAAATTGTAACAAAGCAAATCCTAACAAACTAAATTATTTCAGTTCAAAGACAAAGCAAAGCACATCCACTGAATTTGAGGCCCTGTGGTAACTGTACTTCAGGGTAAAGCCCAAATATGGGCTTCCAGCACTCTACCAGTTAACTGGTTGGGAAGAGGGTCACTCATATTATTTATCCTGGAGGGTTAGGAGTGAAAAACAAAACTATAATGATATCCCCCGGGGGCGGGGGAGGAAAGGCATATGGTTATTTTATAACAGTTTGATGTCGTTTTGGAAGTGAGATTGGGTGGGTTTCTTCGGGGTGGGGATACATTTTAACCCTTTTCCTAATTAAGGGAGTGTTTGAATAAATTGGTGATATATTTATTTGTGTAGTCAGCCAATTGGGTCAATGTGGAGTTGCATATTTCCGGTTTGTTCAAGCGGTAGAAAAAGTTTGGTGGTCAGTTCTATCATATCGCGTTGGTCGCGGGTGGTATCCCATTGCTGGGTATTATATGGTGTTTTCTTTGGTGGGCTTGAGAGGTTTAGTAGATGTTGTGGATTGTCAGGTGACTGGTTAATGGTATGGTTGTGTGAGTGGTGGGTTAGTAGACGAGTTGAGGTTGTCGGATCGGAGTTGCTGGTTTGATCAGGTGAGAGGATGAGATCCTTGAGGATTACATCATTGTTGTAGAATGTTAAAGGTGGCGGTGTTGGAGAAACTGTTTGTTGGTTCGGGGCTGAGCGAAATGGATTGCCTCCCTTGATATGAGTTATTTCACTTCTCGTCGGTATTCGAGTTTGGCGTGGACACAATGTTTGTCATTCTTAACCGACGACGTTTGGGGTCCTCGGAAGAGGTTATGTTTATGAGTCGTTTTCGGTTAAGACTCGAGGTTGTGGGTGAGGGTTGGGTCCCTCGTCGGATAACACCAGAGGGTTTGTATCAATTGGTTGTGGTTTTAGTTTGAGTGTTTAATTGAGAAAGTGGCTCGTGTGTGTCGGGAGATTGGTGTTTATGCAGCATACGGCCATGGTGCTTTTTGGTATTGGCCGCCTTATATTTGGCAAGGTCTTTTTCAATGAACTGAGATAGGGTTGCCTCAGATACTTCAAGGAATGTGGATCTTTCATTTGGGGTCTCACTGCAAAAGACTTTCCCTCAAAGACGGCCCCGAAAGCCATCATAGAATGATTAAATAAGGAGGTACAGTTAAAACTATATGTCCTGTCACAAACTGTGCGCTTATCTAGGCTTAATTGTGCGTAGGAATTGCGCGCAATTACCATATAGAATGGCATCCAATGCATGGCGGGTTCTCCTGGTTACCCATAGCAAACACAGGCAATGTTTCTGCCAATGGACCTCCGGGTTACCCGGAGGTTCATTGGCTGAAACATTGCTTGTACACAGAATTTGATAGCCTTTCTATGGTCATTACGCGTAGATTAACGCGCAGATCGACGTGCTATTTGTGCGCATTTCATGACAGGTCTTCTAGTTTTAACTGTATCGGCCTACCCCAAATTAGGCAAACCTCTCAAGGGTGTGGGCATCTGAGGGCGGTTGGCATCAATTAGCCGGTTATTTGTGGAAAGGGGTACAACTGTGAGTACGGAAGGAGGGGTTCCTTGTGGGACAGGGAGAAGCATGAGAGGGCGGGTTGATAGCATCGTCTAAGCAGTGTAATACGATTTTAACTGGTTGGGAGGAGGATCACTCGTATTTATCAAGGAGGGTTAGGACTGAAAACCAAACTATAATGATAGCCCCGGGGTGGGGGAAGGCATATGGATTATTTTATAACAGTTTGATGTCGTTTGGGAAGTGAGATAGGGTGGGTTTCTTCTGGGTGGGGATAAATTTTAACCCTTCTCCTAATTCAATTTTTGATGGTTACTCAGGGAGTGTTTGGATAAATTGGTGATATATTTGTGTGCGGAGTTAGCCAATTGGGTCAATGTGGAGTTGTTTATTTAAGCCCTGGCGCTGTATTTTATTTTTATTAAATAAGGAGGTACCGGCCAAACCCCAAGATAGGCAAAAATCTCAAGGATGGAGGCATCTAAGGGCGGTTGGCATCCATTAGCCGGTTTTTTGCGGAAAGAGGTGCTACTGTGTGTACGGGAAAGAGGGGTTCCTTGTGGGGCAGGAGTAGCAAAAGAGGGCGGGGAGACAGCATCTTCTAAGCAATATAATACGCTATTCCCTGGTTGGAAGGAGGGTCACTTATATTTATCAAGGAGAGTTAGGAGTGAAACACAAACTATAATGATATCCCCTGGGAAAAAGGAAAGATTAGTATAAGGAGATCGCGGCCTACCCCACGCTAGGCAAAAATCTCTAGGGCGGAGGCATATAAGGGTGGCTATCACCAATTAGCCAGTTATTTGCGGAAATGGGATGCTACTGTTGGTACGAAAGGAGGGACTCCTTGTGGGATAGGAAGTAGCATGAGAGGTGTGGCGCAGTGGCAATGATCGCCAGGTCGCTGGTACTCTCGGGGTTGTGACAGGCTACAAGTGTCCATTGTTCTACAGTATGGGTGGCTGTGGCTCCAAGTTCCTTTTCAAGGTGACGCTTTCCACTGGACGGTTGGGAAGTCAATCAATACATAGAAAACGTAACTACAGTTTCTATATTATTTATTCTTACCAAATCTTGCGAAAAATGAGTTCTTCGAGCTATTATATTTGCTCACAGTTAATAGGAACCCCAAGCGGGCCGGAGGCCCGCAAAGGGTTCCACATACCCAGTCAGATAAATGTGTTCCAGAACAGAATTCTCTATAGCCGTCAATGTGATTTTTGAAGTGGACAGTAAATTTCAGTGAAAAAACCACGTAACTTCCGGTGTCGAATTGCCCATGCAATTGCAATTGGCCTGGCCCCCTCTGGGAATCAAATGTTTTTTTGTTTCGCCTCAAAGCTTTGCGTGATACATTGGCCTACATATCTACACTTCAGGGGTAACCAGGCCTTCTCAACCGAGAACCGCGACAAATCAGCGGCCGGCCAAAGTGTTACTATTATTACTCGAGTTCTGTCCTTCTGGAGGTTTGTCAATATGCTCAGCTGATGATCTCGTCATTTCAGATCGAACTCTCAGTCCTGATTTCGTTGCAGCTTGTCTGCCAGTGATAACCTCAATCGAAAAAAACGTACATATAACCGATAATATAACTGATAATTGTTGTTATATTGGTGCGATTGTATACAGATATGCATTGACACGTACCTCGTGAAATATCAAGATGAACAGAAACTCAGTTGTTGAATTATCCGAATGTTAAGGTGTTGTAAAAGTAAGAAAAAGTTTGCTTGAAAAAAGGGTATACGGACGTTTCGTCCGCAAGCCGAGCCGTCCGCTTGTCAAGGAAAATATTGTCTGCACATTTTCTACACTTTGAACAAGACACCCACCCCCTACTAACGTGTGACATTTCCCCAGATTAAGCCCAATATTCTCACATATAAAGCCGCCTGATGTTGTATTTGTGTTCAGAGTGTGATGTACAACATCATCTTTAAGGTTTGAAACACAAATGATGTCATATATTGGCTGATATATTGATATGTTTTTAAAAAATTGCACAAGTTGGAAATGCACATTTTTGGTGCACTCAAGAGACTCACCCACCCCCACATCACGTCTTGCAAATTTTTGCCCCCCCCCCCCCCCCAGGACCCCCTCCCCCGGAATAATTGCAAAATTATAAGATTATGTTACGGAACTTAATATAACAAGTTTTGATGCATTTCTTAATATAATTATAACACGTTTTGATGCGTTTCTTAATATTATTAATTCCTATAATACATTTGCTAATAATTTCGTGATTATTCATTGTAAAGCGCCGGTGATGCTCTTCCAAGAATAATTGCAAAATTATAAGATTATGTTGCAGAATTTTAATAAACCATAAATTTTGATGCGTTTCTTAATATAATTAATTCTTATAATACATTTGCTAATAATTTTGCTATTATTCATTGTAAAGCGACGGTGCGCCTCGATGAATACTTGCAAAATTATAAGATTATGTTGCAGAACTTAATATAACAAATTTTGTTGCATTTCTTAATATAATTAATTCTTATAATACTTATGCTACTAATTTTGCAATTATTCACAGTAAGGTGCCGGTGGAGCTCTTCAATGAAAAATTGCAAAATTATAAGATTATGTTGTGGAACTTAATATACCATACTTGATATACTTTAAGAACTTTTACTGTAATAACATAATTTTTATTGGTAATCCATTGAATAAACAGTAATTAAAATTTATTAGATGGCTGGATAGTTTATTTTGTTCTGACATTTCTGTTTTCAGAATTTCATACACATATATGAAATTTAATGCAAGGAGGTACATTAAGATATATTACAATGGAGGTACATTAAGATATATTACAATAGGTAATATACAATAAATTATACAATAAAATTATTATATAAATAAAAAATGATTCAAAATGCAATACTTGAATACTTTTCCCCAGCGAACGAGTTTCGGACGTGTTGGGTATAATTGTAGAGGACGACTTCGGTAAAATTGCAGCGGACGATTTGGTTAGCAGACGAAATGGGTGTAATTCGAAAAAGTGATACTGATAGGTTGCTTTCAGTCCCGTTAGAAACCAAATCAAAGTAATAATGTGTTACTTTTTGGTGCATCTGTATTTCTGAACAGTGCTTCGTAGTTTCAAAAACTAAAAAATGGAAAATAGTAACCCTTTTGGATATTTACCGCCATTGAAAATGGCATGTCATCTTTTTTTCGGGAACTGGGGGAATCTTCAGCCTGGGGAGAACTAGGCCCAGGGAAGAATCATCCAAAAGAAAAGCAGTACACATCTGTTAGGATATTTTAGATACGCTACGATATTCGTTTTAACTCCTGAAAATAATTCTTAAAAAAAATATTAATAGATTGTTCGATATTAATTGAAAAAATATTAATATAATATATCGTCGAGCAATTATCTCTGCAGTAAATTCACATTCAATGTGTTCTGTAATAGGGCCTAACTAACGTCTCTCATCTGTTAGAATGATATCCAATCACTTCGGCTCCAAGTCATTTCGTCCTCTGGTCAATTCGACCTCAAAGTCATCTCTGTCCTAGTCACTTTGTTCCCTTGGTCATTTCGGCACCATTTTAAGTGTAGAGATCTATAAAGATCACTGCATAGTTCATGTTTAGAAATAATGGGTAATTACCTTTATTAAGTAATGTTCAGTTATTTGTATTTACATAGTGTACAGAACAGTTATACATGACATTAAAAATTATCCATGTGTTCAGTTTTACATACATTTAAGATGCTATCTGTATAAGTAAGAGAAATTATTTTACTTTGAAATTTTGCAAAGTACCGGAATATGCAGTCATTTATTCATATTGTTATGCACAATTCCTAGTCACCTTCCAGTTTGAGGTTCACAGGGTTTCTTTTTTTTTTTTTTTTTCTGAAACAACCACCAAACTGCGATTTTGATACTACCATAAATATGTCCGCATTTTCTAAAACACAGAGCAGAATCCTTGTAGTTATGCGCAATTCCTAGTCCCCTTCCAGTTCGATGTCCACAGGGGTCTGATCCCAGTGCCCCACTTTCAAGGCATATACTCAAACCAAATCACATTACTTACCCTCCTTTTCGGCTCTCATAGATTCATAAGCAAATACAATTATTCAGGTCACAAGTGATTTCAAATCCCACATAGTCCATGTGCATCTTCGACATGCTGAAACTTTTCTTTTATTTATTCATCATG
This sequence comes from Pictodentalium vernedei, assembly GCA_031216915.1. Classification (NCBI taxonomy): domain Eukaryota; kingdom Metazoa; phylum Mollusca; class Scaphopoda; order Dentaliida; family Dentaliidae; genus Pictodentalium; species Pictodentalium vernedei. The sequence continues at coordinate 86,278,722 of CM062297.1, read as the reverse complement.
AAAGAAAATCTACTAGACATATATCATGTATACCTGAATATCCAATTGAGAGATATATATGTTGAAAAAAAATTAAATAGAAAAATGTTAAAATTCAAACAATATTTGAAAATATTTAAAGAGGCCGAAATGACCTGGTATATTGGGGCTGAATTGACCTGAGGCTGTAATGACTGGGGCCAAAATGACTTGGGGCCAAAGTGACTGGAATTCGTGAGAATTGCATCCAAACTGTCCTCCAACAATTTGACCCAAACTGGATACTAATCTAACCCAAACCATCCTCTGGCAATTTGCCCCAAACTGTTCTCCAGAATAGGGACACATGATTCTTATTGATTTATTTATTGGGGTTTAATGACACTTCGATAGCCAGGGTCACTTCATGTCGGACAGTTTTACAGGTGGGAAAAGCCAGAGAGAACCACAGAGCAATTACAAACATCTAACGTACAAACAGCAGACACGCTGGGTTAGCATTGGTTGAAGACAAGTGTACGATTGACATGCAGTATGCCTTGGTACGCAATGGCACTACATGGGCAGTGGGAATGAAGTGTATTGCCCAAGGAAACAAAGTGGTTGCCACAGGTGGTATTTGATAGAGGACACTTTGGCTTGCAGCCTTCACCTCTAAGTACTGAGCCCTTTAACCTTCAAAACTGTATAGTACCAGCTAAAACATTTTGTAGAATGACCACATGAAAACTTCACAAGTACATAGTTTCATTATTAGTTTGTGATATTTGTTTTTGCTGTACAGTGGAACCCTGTTAATTGAAGAGCCACTTTGCCAATAACATTATTCAATTAGCAGGAGTATTCAATTAACAGGGATTGTGTCACTTTCCTGTATTCCAGAGATAAACTTAGCATTTATTCTATTATATTTTGTTTGACAGAGCTCCATGCGCACAAATAGCACGTCGATTTGCGCGTTAATCTATGCGTTATGACCATAGTAAGGCTATCATATTCTGTACATATGGCCTGTGCACAAGCAATGTTTCAGCCAATGGACCTCCAGGTAACCCGGAGGTTCATTGGCAGAAACATTGCCTGTGTTCACTATGTGTAATCAGGAGGACCTGCCATGCTTTGGATGCCATTCGATATGGCAATTGCGCGCAATTCCTACGCGCAATTAAGCCTAGATAAGCGCACAATTCGGGACAGGACTTCTAGTTTCAACTGTATACAATTAAGATATATCCAATTAAGTGGGCACAACTGTATAACCCCCCCCCCCCCCCCACACACACAATTAAGATATATCCAATTAAGTGGGCACAACTGTATAACCCCCCCCCCCCCCCCCCCCCACACACACACACACACCAATCAAAACCATCATTCAAAGGTCTTGGATTCAGCAAATTTGATTTCTTTATTTATTGGGTTTAACAACAATTTTTACAGCCAGGGCCACCTAACAGTTTTACTGGGGGAGGAACCCAGCCAGAGCACCCAGAGAGAACTACCGAGCAACAATGACAAGCAACTGTCAGCTTCTCAACATTGTAACTCCAAGCAAGCAGGGTTAGCATTGGTTGAAGACAAGTGCACCATCGATGTGCAGTACGCCTTATTTCAGTTGCCGCAATTGGGATTCGAGCTGAGAACCTCTCACAGCTTGTTTTGGGAAGGTTTTTTTGTTCCAGCTTCATTAAGGTTTGTTTCATATCGCACTTGTAATTTTGTCATAATTAGTAATCATAAATCCTTAACATAAAACAATAGAAAAAATGCATAGAATATTTAAAAAAAAAAAATTCTGTGAGGTTTTGACCTCAAGAGGTGATGACATTCGACCACGACTGAGACCGAATATTCTAAGAAAAAGTATGAGGGCTGAATCTTCCTGTGACTGAATCTTCATGAACCCCTTTTTTCAAACTAAATTGCCCATTACTTATAAAGCACCATAACTAAGGCAAAAACAATACTATGAAATTTCCAAGTTTGAAATTCTATAAATTCCAAATAAATTTACACACATTATATAGCAAAATGAAGGATGTGGTGTATAGTATGTGTGCATCTCACACACTGACACACAGTCGCCATCAGACATCAGCGGATCCTGGAAGTGTGCTATCAGTACCATATTTGTACCATAATTGATAATAATAAAATAATATTTCATAAGAACAACAAACACAGGAATTCAAAATGCAGCCTCAAGGCAGCATGGTGGTGAATGCCAATGCTATCCCATTGTCCTTGAAAGGGGGAGTCCTTTACAAAATAGGTTTTTGTTTTGTGATACTCTGGATACTCCCCATTTTTAGCTCAGCTTTGACAAAGTCATATTTAAGGTTGTGTCATAGCCTGTTGTCCATCTGTTTGGGAACAACAATTCAATACGACTCGGGCTTCCTTCTGTTTGGGAACAGCAATTCAATACGACTCGGGCTAGAGGTTGTATTTATGAACCGATCTTTACGAAACTTCTTGGGTACCTTTGTTATCACCGTGGGACGAGAACGAGTGTTTTTAGGTGCGGTCCAAAATGCAAGATGGCCTCCAGCAGCCATTTTGTACAGAAATTAGTGCAGTCAGTGTTTTGTACAGAACTTCTGTATGAAAGTTCTGATTTGAACAAATTTTTGTATGAATGTTTAGTAACATGGAGTACATCACATATAATACAGGTTTTTTTCTCGTGCTGAAATTATGCAAATTAGATGAACTTTAATTTATTCAGTGCTACTTACATGTATACCCAGTAAGTGCACATGCCAATACGGCTAGGGCTAGGCTGTATTTATGAACTGATCTTCATGAAACTTCTTGGGTACCTTTGCTATCACCTTGGGATGAGAATGAGTGTTTTTGGGTGCGGTCCAAAATTCAGTATGGCTACCAGTGGCCATTTTGTACCGAAATTAGGTACAATCAGTTTTTTGTACAGAACTTCTATACAACTTGGGCTAGAGGCCGTAATTATGAATCGATCTTTACAAAATTTCTTGGGTACCTTTGTTGTCACCATGGGGTTAGAATGAGTGTTTTTGGGGGGAGTCCAAAATTCGAGATGGCCGCCAGCAGCTATTTTGTACTGAAAATGAAATTACTGCAATCAGTTTTTTGTACAGAACTTCTGTATGAAAGTTCTGATTTGAATAAATTTGTGTATGATTGTTTAGTAACATGGAATACATCACATAAAATACAGGTTTTTTTCTTGTTCAGAAATTATGCAAATTAGACGAACTTTGATTTATTCAGTACTACTTATACACAGTAAGTACACATGTCAATACGGTTCGGGCTAGGGGGCTGTATTTATGAACCGATCTTCACCAAGCTTCATGGGTACCTTTGTTATCACCTAGGGACGAGAATGAGTGTTTTGGGGTGCGATCCAAAATTCAAGATGGCTGCCAGAGGCCATTTTGTACCAAAATTAGATACAATCAGTTTTTTGTACACAACTTCTATACGGCTCAGGCTAGAGGCTAGAGCCCGTATTTATGAACCAATCTTTACGAAACGTCTTAGGTACCTTTGTTATCACCGTGGGATGAGAGCGAGTGTTTTTGGGTGCAGTTCGAAATTCAAGATGGCCACTAGCAGCCATTTTATACCAAAATTAGTGCAATCAGTTTTTTGTACAGAACTTCTATATGAAAGTTCTGATTTGAATAAATATTTGTATGAATGTTTAGTAACATGGAATACATCACAAAAAATACTGTATAATACAGGTTTTTTTCTCTTGCAGAAATTATGCAAATTAGATGACGTTTGATTTATTCAGTGCTTCTTATACACTGTAAGTGCACATGTCAATACGCTAAGGCTGGAGGCTGCATTTATGAACCGTTCTTCATGAAACTTCCTGGGTACCTTTGTTATCACCTTGGGATGAGAACAAGTGTTTTTGGGTGCGGCCCGAAATTAAAGATGGCTGCCGGCTTTCACACTGTTGCTTACTGAGGTGAAGTCACTTTACCATTACCAAGCTACCTACTAAATACCAAAGGGAAAATATTTCAGTGCACTCTTATTACTTCAGTGCCCATAATTCTCAAATATGGCATTAAAACCAATCACATACTTATACTGCTTAACTCTATTCACATAATCAGAATACACCATCAGGGGTGCATTAGCTCAGTAGGTAGAGGTGCAGACTGCAAGCCGAGAGATCCTCGGTTCGAATCCACCTGCGGCAACAGCTTTGTGTCCTTGGGCAAGACACTTCACCCCCCACTACCCATGTGGGGGCAAGGTATGCTGTGTACTAAGGCATACTGCATGTTCTTGGTGCACCTGTCTTCGAACAAGGCTAACCCAGATTGTGTAGTATGTTGGGGAGCTCACAGTTGCTTGCCATTGCTCAGTGGTTCTCCTGGGGTACTCTAGTTTCCTCCATCTATAAAACTGTCATGGTCACAATAAGCTGTTGTGCAGATAAATGTGACCTTAAACACCAATAAATAAATAATAAAAAGAACACACCACCTCATACCCGTTTAGACTCTCCAGTTTTCATTCACCTTGGTATCCCTCGGTTTGCCTTGGTGTTTAGTATGCCCGCCAGAAAAGGAGTGATTTCTTTTTCTAAAAGAGCAAAACAAGAAACAGTAATTTTTAACAGGTAGTAACGAAATAATTTTCATGAAGCGCACAATTTTATCTTAGTTAATAGCTGAAAAAACGCAGGGTGATATTTGCAAATCTTATTTTATTACTGGCACCAGGTACTGGTAATGAAAATTGCTGTTTGTCATCAATACTTGATCAAGTTTCTGACAAAGCACATTATACTATTCCAGTATGTTAGCGACTGGACATAAGCGCACAATTTGATGTTGGTTTACCACTATATACTGGTGCTTAGCCAGGAAATCTAAGTTACAGGTAGGGGCAAGAGTAATATCTAGTGGGAGTGGGGCCGCGTAATAAAGAATATGATGCACAGAATCACCTGAGCCACATAGCAGTAAGATAGGGGCGAGGACAAGAGGGTGTGTGACCCTCTCATCAGTGGAGGGGTCGGGTGCACCTCCCCCCACCCCCACCCCCCCCAAAAAAAAATTTGAAATTCAAGACAGTAAAACACAATTACCTTGACTCTGTGTCCATTTGTGTCCATAATAAGTTGCGAACAAGCATAAATATCTAGATATTAAAATGTCTTTTGGGATGTTCATTATATGGGTTAACAGGAGAGAGGGGTGGGGGCATGAATGCAATTGGGGACCGAATATTCTCAGAAAAAGTATGAGGGCTGAATCTTCCTGTGACTGAATATTCATGAACTCCTTTTTTCAAACTAAATTGCCCATTACTTATAAATCACCATAACTAAGGCAAAAACAATACTATGAAATTTACAAGTCTGACATTCTATAAATTCCAAATAAATTTACACAAATTATATAGCAAAATGAAGGATGTGGTGTATAGAACCCCAAAAATATGTGCGCACCTCACGTACTGACACACAGTCAACATCAGACATCAGCGGTTCCTGAAAGTGTGCTATCGGTACCATATTTGTACCATAACTGATAATAATAAAATAATATTTCATTAGAACAACAAACACAGGAATTCAAAATGCAGCCTCAAGGCAGCATGGTGGTGAATGCCAACACTGCCCCATTGTCCTTGAAAGGAGGAGTCCTTTACAAATAGGTTTTTGTTTTGTGATACTCTGGATACTCTCCATTATTAGCTCAACTTTGACAAAGTCAAATTTAAGGTTATGTCATGGCCCATTGTCCGTCTGTTCGGGAACAGCAATTCAATACGGCTCGGGCTAGAGGCTGTATTTATGAACCGATCTTTATGAAACTTCTTGAGTACCTTTGTTATCACGTGGGACGAGAACGAGTGTTTTTGGGTGCGGTCCAAAATTCAAGATGGCCTCCAGCAGCCATTTTGTACAGAAATTAGTGCAATCAGCGTTTTTGTACAGAACTTCTGTATGAAAGGTCTGATTTGAATAAATTTTTGTATGAATGTTTAGTAACATGGAGTACATCACATATAATACAGGTTTTTTTCTCGTTGTGAAATTATGCAAATTAGATGAACTTTAATTTATTCACTGCTACTTACATGTATACCCAGTAAGTGCACATGTCAATACGGCGCGGGCTAGGCTGTACAGTATTTATGAACTGATCTTCATGAAACTTCTTGGGTACCTTTGTTATCACCTTGGGATGAGAATGAGTGTTTTTGGGTGCAGTCCAAAATTCAAGTGGCCATTTTGTACTGAAATTAGGTACAATCAGTTTTTTGTACAGAACTTCTATACAACTTGGGCTAGAGGCCGTATTTATGAACCGATCTTTACGAAATTTCTTGGGTACCTTTGTTATCATCATGATGTTAGAATGAGTGTTTTTGGGGGGAGTCCAAAATTCCAGATGGCCGCCGGCAGCTATTTTGTACTGAAATTACTGCAATCAGTTTTTTGTACGGAACTTCTGTATGAAAGTTCTGATTTGAATAAATTTTTGTATGATTGTTTAGTAACATGGAATACATCACATAAAATACAGGTTTTTTTCTTGTACAGAAATTATGCAAATTAGATGAACTTTGATTTATTCAGTGCTACTTATACACAGTAAGTACACATGTCAATACGGATTGGGCTAGGGTCTGTATTTATGAACGGATCTTCACCAAGCTTCTTGCATACCTTTGTTATCACCTAGGGACGAGAACGAGTGTTTTGGGGTGCGATCCAAAATTCAAGATGGCTGCCAGTGGCCATTTTGTACCAAAATTAGGTCCAATCAGTTTTTTGTACACAATTTCTATACGGCTCAGGCTAGTGGCCTTATTTATAAACCGATCTTTACGAAACGTTTTGGGTACTTTTGTTATCACCATGGGATGAGAGCGAGTGTTTTGGGGTGCAGTTCGAAATTCAAGATGGCCACTAGCAGCCAATTTGTACTAAAATTAGTGCCATCAGTTTTTTGTACAGAACTTCTGTATGAAAGTTCTGATTTGAATAAATTTTTGTATGAATGTTTAGTAACATGGAATACAGTTAAAACTAAAAGTCCTGTCCTGAAATGCGCACAAATAGCACGGCGATATGCGTGTTAATCTACGCGATATGACCATAGTAAGGCAGTCAAATTCTGTAAATATGGCCTGTGCACAAGCAATGTTTCAGCCAATGGACCCCCGGGTAACCCGGAGGTCCATTGGCAGCAACATTGCCCGTGTTTGCTATAAGTAACCAGGAGAACCTGCCGTGCTTTGGATGCCATTCGATATGACAATTGCACGCAATTCATACGCGCAATTAAGTCTAGATAAGCACACAGTTCGTGACAGGACTTCTAGTTTTAACTGTACATCACAAAAAATACTGTATAATACAGGTTTTTTTCTCTTGCAGAAATTATGCAAATTAGATGACCTTTAATTTATCAGTGCTACTTATACACTGTAAGTGCACATGTCAATACGCTAAGTCTGGAGGCTGTATTTATGAACCGATCTTCATGAAACTTCTTGGGTACCTTTGTTATCACCTTGGGATGAGAACGAGTGTTTTTTGGGTGTGGCGGCCCGATATTAAAGATGGCTGCCAGCTTTCACACTGTTGCTTACTGAGGTGAAGTCACTTTACCATTACCAAGCTACCTACTAAATACCAAAGGGAAGATTTTTCAGCGCACTCTTATTACTTCAGCACCCATAATTCTCAAATATGGCATTAAAACCAATCACATACTAGTACTGCTTAAATCTATTTACATAATCAGAATACATCACCAGGGGTGCATTAGCTCAGTAGGTAGAGGTGCAGACTGCAAGCCGAGAGATCTTCGGTTCGAATCCCACCTGCAGCAACAGCTTTGTGTCCTTGGGCAAGACACTTCACCCCCACTACCCATGTGGGGGCAAGGTATGCTGTGTACTAAGGCATACTGCATGTTCTTGGTGCACCTGTCTTCAAACAAGGCTAACCGTGCTTGTGTAGTATGTTGGAGAGCTCACAGTTGCTTGCCATTGCTCAGTGGTTCTCCTGGGTACTCTAGTTTCCTCCATCCATAAAACTGCCATGGTCACAATAAGCTGTTGTGCAGATAAATGTGACCTTAAACACCAATAAATAAATAATAAAAAGAACACACCACCTCATACCCGTTTCTCTCCTGTTTTCCTCCACCTTGGTATCCCTCAGTTGCCTCGGTGTTTAGTATGCCCACCAGAAAAGGAGTGCTTTCTTTTTCTAAAAGAGCAAAACAAGAAACGGTAATTTTTAACTGGTAGTTACGAAATAATTTTCATGAAGCGCACAATTTTATGTTAGTTAATAGCTGAAAAAAATGCAGGGTGATATTTGCAAATCTTATTTTATTACTGGCACCAGGTACTGGTAATGAAAATTGTTGTTTGTCATCAATACTTGATCAAGTTTCTGACAGAGCTCATTATACTATTCAAATATGTTAGCTACTGTACATAAGCACACAATTTGATGTTAGTTAGTTTACCATTATACTGGTGCTAAGCCAGGATATCGAAGTTACATGTAGGGGCAAGAGTAATACATGTATCTAGTGGGAGTCATAAAGAATATGATGCACAGAATCACCTGAGCCACATAGCAGTGAGATAGGGGTGAGGACAAGAGGGTGTGTGACCCTCTCATCAGTGGAGGGGTCTGGTGCACCCCCCCCCCCCAAAAAAAAAAACAAAAAAAAAACAAAAAACAAAAAAAAAACAACAAAATATGAAATTCAAGACAGTAAAACACAATTACCTTGACTCTGTGCTGCTGTGTACTGGTCACTTTCTGTGGGTGGGCAATATTTCTGCGGATGCAATGATATTAGTTTTCAAACATTGTTTACAGCAATAATCGTCAAAAATTTAATTAATGAACCACAGGATACAATTCGGTGCTTCATTAATTAAAATTTTATTGATGATTTTCTATTACCTGGAAAAAACATGCATGGACATCATGCACTGCACATGCAAGGATTATGACCAGCAACTGTACTGTATGTCTGTGTCACTGCTATGAGCAGGGACCAATCTAAATGGGTGGGTGTGTTTACAAATATTCACCTGATAACAAAGTAATATTAGTTTATAAACAACCACACAATTGACTTTTAATTACAATACTCCTAATTCCTATTAAACATATATGAATGTTTATTAATTTTGTGGAATTTTTACACTGTGTATGAAGCTTATTTGGGCCTGTATGTTTGTTAAAATTGCCCTTCCACTACGGAGGACTTTTTGAAATCAGTCTACAATGGATTGTGTGGTATTCCTTTGTGTAAGACAGTGTATTCATTGTAATAATATTCATGCATACGTTCATGTTCTTGGTTTGTTTTAGGCCTCATAATCTACAGAATAGCTTGGATGGAGGTGTATTCCATCACTTGAGTGCAAGAAGGCTTTGCAATGCTACATGTATAGCATAAACCTTGTTGCACTCCAGGAACAAATTTATCAATTTTAATAACATGGGTAAAATATCGGACATGAACCGTTTAATTTTTTTTTTTTTTAGCTCACTTCGACAAAGTCAAGCAGGGCTTATCTAATCACTCTCCATCCATTGTCCATCCATCTGTCATCCATCAACACCATGTTTTGGTCAATTCAAGTTAAAGTTTGTGTGAGTAATGGTACCAAATGGGTATTACATTTTTGTTTAACTCAACATGCCCAGCCCCATAGGGAGGGGGTGGGGTAAAATGCTCCCAAAATATTTTTAAAATCTTATGAACCAGTGGGTACAGTGACTTTATATTCGTTATGGAACTACCTTTTGAGGTGTAGAAGCACGCTTGTTCAAACGTACTTTGTGAAGCAATATTTGGCTTTGTAATGGCAGTGGTTAGATTTTTGGTACCACCCAAAATTTCTATTTTCCGAACCGATGGTCCGATTTGAATGAAATTCAGTATCGTGGTCATATTGGGTCATAAGTACTTACCTCATGCAAAAAAACCCTGCATCCCCATGGGAACCCCAGGAGCAAAAAATAGAAATGTTTTCAAACTCCCATGTTTCCCAAACCACTTGGAACAGAGAACTGTTATGTGGTATGAAGCATCCTTAGAACCAGTAGAACTGAATGGTAAAAAAAAATGCCCTCTGTTGTTGTTAGAGAGTTCTGCAGAGGGCATCAGAATAATGTTGGTGTAGCATTTTTGCAAACATTTTAGAAAATCTTTTCTCAAGAACCAATGTTCAGAATCTTTTGATATTTGGTATACAGCATCCATAGAGGGGTCAGATACAAGTTTGTTAAAATGAAGCCCATTTGTTCATATTTGGACTCAATGCAGGAGCCCAAATTTTATGGGGAATTTTCTTTAAAAATCTTCTTCAGAACCACGAGTCAGAATTTTTTAATGTTTGGTACCCTCATTGTTATGAGGGTCAGATTCAAGATTGTTCAAACCAAGTCCCTATGTTAATATTTGGGCTTCCTTTGCTAGCCCAAATTTAACTTAGGGCTGTATGGGGAAGTTTTTTTTTAAAATCTTCTTCTTCAGATCCACCAGTCAGAATGCTTTCGTATTTGGTATACAACATCTCTAAGGGGGGAGGGGTGGGGGTGGGGGTGAGATTCAAGTTTGTTCAAATCGGGTCTGTAGGTTAAAGTTTGGGCTCACTATGGTAGCCCAAATTTTAACTTTGTGCAATATGAGGAAATTTCTTTAAAATTTTGTTCTTCAGATCCACCAGTCAGAATGCTTTCATATTTGGTATACAGCATCTCTAAGGAGATCAGATTCAACTTTGTTCAAATCGAGTGCTTGGGTTGATATTTGAGCTCTCTATGGGAGCCGGAATTGGCCAAGTAGCTGAAGAATTAGACATTTTTTATTCAGTACCCTCAAGAGGTGAAGAGTAATCTACATAGGTTGTATCAAGGTGCTTGAGAGGGGAGCTCCACATTTTACATCATAATCAACTAAAGGAAAGGCATGATGCTTGGACTGTTTTTGTCACTCCTGAGGGGCTCAAAGATTTGCAGTGTATTCTATGGAGATGGATTGCTTAATGTAGATTCATTCTTGGACTCTTATATCGTGTTCTGTTCTCTGTTTATATCGTGTTCTGTTCAAGGTGAGCGCTTCAGGCCCTGACAACACTTTCGAAAGCCAGCAGCTACAAGTTTCTTCTCTCCTTGAACCAAGCATCTCGCCCAACTGCAGCACTCATGGTCCACTGAGTTTTTAGCTCACCTGACTTTCAGTCAGGGTGAGGTGTAGTGATCACTTGCCGTCTGTCGTCCGTCGTCCGTGAACATGATGTTTGCGTCTTCTCCTCCAAAACTGCTGAACTGATTAATCATTTAAGTGAAATGTGAGATGCTTCTTTGTTATGACATTGCATTTTGATTTTGCTTAAATCAAGTTGCCCTGCCCCCAGTAGGGCCATTCCCCAAAATTTTGCCCAAATCTTAAAAAAATCTTCTCGTGAACCAGGAGTAGCAGAGATTCGATATGTGGTGTGCTGCTTCCTTTTGAGGTGTAGACTCAGTTTTGTTCAAGAGAAGTTTGTGGGTCTTTATTTGCCTTCATTATTGGAGGGCATGTATTTTTGCCCCGCCCAAAATTTATGTTTTTCGAACCAAGAGGCTGATTTGAACCAAATTTAATTTTTAGTTTTATTTGATCATAAGTAATTAATTTATGCCCCAAAATATTTTCCCATCCCCCCATGGGAACCGCAGGAGCTAAAAATAGAACAAAATTCAAAACGCACATATCTCCATAACTACATGGCACTGAGAATTCTTATTTGGTGTGAAGCTTCCTTGGGACCAACAGAATGGAATGGTCTAAGCAAATTTCTGTCAGGTCAATCATGGGGTACTTTTTCGTGACTTTGAAAAAATGCTTAGTCAGAGTTCTGTAACACTATGGGTAATGAAGAAAGCATTTAAGACTCTTCTTCACCCAATTCACTCCTCCAAAACCTTTCAGATTTCACATATACCATCTTTGCAAGTTTTTTTTACACGTTTATTGAAATCAAATCCCTGGGTCTATAGTGGCCTCTATGGGAGTCCAAATGTTGAAATTAGTGCAGTATGAGGAATATTCTTTAAAAATCTTTTCTTCAGACCCACCAATCAGAATCTTTTGATATTTGCTATTCACCATCATTAGGCGGGTGAGATTTAAGTTTCTTCAAGCCAAGCCTATATTTTGGCTCACCAGGGTTTTGCAAATTGCGAGAACGGTGATTTCATTCCTCTGATGTTCTTGCAAATGCTTGTTAAGAAGATCCATATTTACCATTCCCCCAAAATTATAACCATTTTTTCATCAGATAAAATTTAATAAAATTAAATTAATTTTAGAGCTGAAACGATTAAAGGGTTTTCGTGATTGATTAATCGCATGGGTTAACCTTGGTTAACCGATTAATCACTTGCCCCAATAGGTAGCTGAATAATTGCTGTACCATTGACCATTTATATAATTAAAACTTTACTCAGCATAATGGACAAAACCGGGTAGCGCCATATACAAACATGTCCATTCAAATTTTATTATATTTTCAATTTTTGTCTCAAAACATAGCTTATGACCCCTCATTGGAACAAGCTCATTGAGCTTGTTCCAATAGGGGGGGGGCATAAGCTATGTTTTTGAGACAAACATTGAAAATCTTTAGAATTTCTTGTGCAAGTATCGTCTGCTACCTGCATTTGGTGAAGGGTTGAGAATGACCGTTTTCAGCTACTGATACAGTATAATGATCATGCAAGTGAACAAGTATTTTGGCACGTAACTGGCATGCATTTCTCTGTCTCATGCAATTGATGTGAGCCAGTGTGACAATGTTTGCCTGTTTTGGAGCAAGTTTGTTCCATAGTTAACCCATACAGAGTATTTTTTGTTTTGAAAAATTTTATTAACAGTTTCCATCTTGGTTTCAAAAAGTGATGATAAATAGTGAATATAAGCTTACCCAATATGAAAGAAAAATTGTTAGCAATTGGACATTTTTTTATAGCATTTTGCGATGTGAATCCAGCCATCAAATACCCTGCCATATAGTACCGTACTTCAAAAGTAACGGTTAACCGATCAATTACTTTTTTTTATCAATCAAGATATTGATCATTGGTTAGTCGATTAATCGGTGTGAGCCAACGTGAGATTCAAGTTTGTTTACGCCAAGTCCCTGGGTTCATATTTGGGCTCACTGTGGGAGATTCAAGTTTGTTTACGCCAAGTCCCTGGGTTCATATTTGGGCTCACTGTGGAAGCCTGAATTATAACTTAGTTCAAAATGAGGAATATTCTTCAAAAGTATTCGTCACATTCAGCAGTCAGAATGTTTTGATATATACAGTATCCTTAGGGAGGTGACATATAAGTTTGTTAAAGCCAAGTCCCTGGGTTCATATTTGGTCTTCCTGTAGGAGCCCGAATTGTACCAAAATTTCTATTTTCCAAATTGAGAGGCTGATTTGAAGCAAATTTGATATGATGGGCTTATTGGGTCGTAAGTACCTAATTTATGCCAAAACATTTTCCTGTGGCCCTGTGGGAACTGCAGGATCTAAATATAGAAAAAATGTAAAACGCTCATATCTTCAAAACTACATGGCACTGAGAATTTTTATTTTGTGTGACGCTTCCTTACGAACAGCCGAAAAGAATGGTCAAAAAAAAAATGCCATCAGTTTTATCATAGGAAAGTTTTCCAGGACTTATGCGGAGTCATCATTTTAGTAATGGGAAAAACATTAAAGAATCTTCTTCTCCCATACCACTGCTCCAAAGGCTTTCATATTTTGCATATAACATCTTTGGAAGATTTATTCACATGTTTGTTGAAATGAAATCCCTGGGTCCATATTTGGGCTCTTTATGATTAGATTAGTGCAATATGAGGAATATTTTTTAAAAATCTTCTTCTGATCCACTCTTCAGAATATTTTGATATTTGGGATGCTGCATCCGTAGAGGGGTGAGATTCAAGTTTGTTTGAGCCAAGTCCCTGGGTTCATATTTGGGCTCCCTGTAGGAGTCCAAATTACAACTTAGTTCAATAAGAGGAATATTCTTTAAAATCCAGTAGTCAGAATCTTTAGATATTAGTATATAGAAGCATCCTTTGGGATGTGAGATTCAAATTTGTTCAAGCCAAGTCCTTGGGATCATATTTGGGCTCTCTGTGGGAGTCTGAATTATAACTTAGTTCAATATGAGGAATATTCTTTAAAAATCCTTTTTTTTTAGATCCACCGGTCAGAATCTTTGGATATTTTGTGTAAGCTTTTCTTATGAGGGGTAGATGCAACTAAATGTTCAAATAAATTCCCTGGGTTGATATTTAGGCTACCATGTCAGGTGAATGCCATCAGGCCCTCTGGGGGCTCTTGTTTGTTTTCTGTTTGACAACATTGCCCTGGCTCTTCTATCTATATTTTTCATTTTAAGTTAGTCACTACTTTTATTCAGGCTTCCCAAATTTGTTACTGCATGTCTGTCTGTCTGTCCTTTGGATGAAATGTTTCTTTGCTTTTCATTTGCCTGGGTCAACATTTTAAATAATTTGCAGCTATCTTTCACCCTCCAACCTCCCCCCCACCCCCCCCCCACCCCCCCCCCCCCCCCCACACACACACACACAAACACACACACACACACATACAAAAATCTGGGCTGGCAAGTATTGAGTATTTTATCAAAAAAGTGGTACTCAAGTACTACCAGTACTGAGTACTTTGGACCCAGCCTATCACAAGTATATTAAACATCAAAGAGTATATTATATACTTGAAACAAATACTGTACAATGGCAGTGTACTGCTCACTTTCCATGGATGGGCAATATTTCCATGGATACAAATTCATACAATAATATTTGATGCCAAACACTAACTATAGGTATAATCATCAAAAATTTAAATAATGAAGCACCAGGTACAACCCGGTGCTTCATCAATTCAAATTTTGTAGATGATGATTTTTATTGACTGGTAAATGCATGAGTGGACATCACTGCCCACGTGTGTATTACAACCCGTCCACGGCGACTGTACTGTAACTTGTCCTCTTTGTGAACATATTTTCTACAATTTCACTCCTTTTGACAGAATGCATGCCTGTGGGGATTAAAACCAAAATAGTGAAAGTGCACTTGTGGATATTTGCAGCACAAGCACAGCACTAATGAATCAATATTTGATGATTTTAGGAATTTTAACAGTGTCATGAGACACCACAGTAGCAGGTACTGGTCATTCTGTTGGAAAAAATCACTGTTTTATGACTCGAGGTGCCTTAACTGAGAAAACTTAGGCTTTTTCTTACAAAGATTGCAGAATATCAAACACAATGTGAAATGTGTTCAGAAGCAAGAATGTGATTAAAAAATAATGGGAAATTCATGTCACCATCAATTTATTTATAAATTAATAAAGTTTTTTAGCTCACCTGAGCACAGCTCAGTGGGAGCTTTACTGATCACATTCTGTCCGTCGTCCGTCCGGCGTTAACTTTACATTATTCAAATGTTGGGTAAATGTTTATTACCTAATGCCAATTCAGATTTGTTCAAATGAAGTTGCCCCCTTCTCCTGGGTGGTGCCATGCCCCCAAGGGGCACCAAAATCTTCTCATCAACCAGCAGCAGCAGAGACTTGATATATGGTATGCAGCTTCCTTTTAAGGTGTAGACTTGGATTTCTTTAAGCGAAGTTTGATGGGCTATATTTGGCGTCGTTATGGGAGGGGCAAAATTTTTGGCCCCGCCCAAAATTTCTATTTTCCGAACCGAGAGGCTGATTTGAATCAAATTTTATGTGAGGGCTTATTGGGTCATAAGTACCTAATTTATGCCAAATTTTCTTTTTCTGCAGCCCCATGGAAACCACAGGAGCTAAAAATCGAAAAAAGTAAAAGGCCATATCTCCAAAACTCCACGGCACTGAGAATTTTTATTTGGTATGAAGCTTCCTTATGACCAACAGAAAGGATTGGTCCAAAAAATTGCCATCGGTTTTATCATAGGGTACAGTTTCGGAACTTTGAAAACACTTTTTAACACTGTGGGCAATGGGAAAAACATTAAAAAATCTTCTTCTCTAGATCCAGCAGGCAGAATCTTTCGATATATGGTATGCAACATTGTAGGGTGGATCTGATTTGAATTTGTTCAAATCGGCCCTCTGGGTTTATATTTGGGCTCAGTATAGGAGCCCAAATTCAAACTTAGTGCATTTCAGGCAAATTTCTTAAAAGATCTTCTTCACCAGATTCAGCTGGCAGAATCTTTTGATATTTGGTATGCAACATTGTAGGGTGGATCTGATTCAAGTTTTTTTCAAATCGGTCCCCTGGATTCATATTTGGGCTCACTATAGAAGCATTTCGGGCAAATTTCTTTAAAAATATTCTTCTCTAGATCCAGCAGGCAGAATCTTTTGATATTTGGTATGCGACATTGTGGAGTGGATCTGATTCAAGTTTGTTCGAATCAGCCCCCTGGATTCATATTTGGGCTCACTATAGAAGCCCGAATTCGAACTTAGTGCATTTCAGGCAAATTTCTTAAAAAATCTTCTTCTCCAGATCCAGCAGGCAGAATCTTTTGATATTTGATATGCAACATTGTGGGGTGGATCTGATTCAAGTTTGTTCGAATCAGCCCCCTGGATTCATATTTGGGCTCACTATAGAAGCCCGAATTCGAACTTAGTGCATTTCAGGCAAATTTCTTAAAAAATCTTCTTCTCCAGATCCAGCAGGCAGAATCTTTTGATATTTGATATGCAACATTGTGGGGTGGATCTGATTCAAGTTTGTTCAAATCAGCCCCCTGGGTTCATATTTGGGGTCAGTATAGGAGCCCAAATTTGAACTTAGTGCATTTCAGGCAAATTTCTTTAAAAATCTTCTTCTCAAGATCCAGCAGCAGAATCTTTTGATATTGGGTATGCAGCATGCTTAGGGGGTGAGATTCAAGTTGTTCAAGCCAAGTCCCTGGGTTCATATTTGGGCTCACTGTGGTAACCCGAATTATAACTTAGTTCAAAATGAGGAATTTTCTTTAAAAATCTTCTTCAGATTCAGCAGTCGGAAAGTTTCGATATTTGGTATGCAGCATCCTTAGGGGGGGGGGGGGGGGGGGGGTGATATTCAAGTTTGTTCAAGCTATGTCCCTAGGTCCATATTTGGGCTCACTGTGGGAGCCCGAATGATAACTTACATGTTGTTCAAAATGAGGAATTTTCTTTAAAAATCTTCTTCTTCAGTTCCAGCAGTCAGAATGTTTTAATATTTGGTATGCAGCATTCTTAGGGGGGTGAGATTCAAGTTGTTCAAGCCATGTCCATAGGTCCATATTTGGACTCACTGTGGGAACTTGAATTGTAACTTAGTTCGAAATGAGGAATTTTCTTAAAAAATCTTCTTCAGATTCAGCAGATGAATGCTTTTGATATTTTTTATGCAGCATCCTTAGGAGGCAAGATTCAAGTTTGTTCAAGTCATTTCCCGAGGTCCATGTTTGGGCTCACTGTGGGAGCTCGAATTGTAACTTAGTTCAAAATGAGGAATTTTCTTTAAAAATCTTCTTCTTCAGATCCAGCAGTCAGAATGTTTTGATATTTGGTGTGTGGCATCCTTAGGGGGGTGAGATTCAAGTTTGTTAAAGCCATGTCCCTAGGTCCATATTTGGGCTCACTGTGGGAGCTTGAATTGTAACTTAGTTCGAAATGAGGAATTTTTTTAAAAAATCTTCTTCAGGTCCAGCAGATGAATGCTTTTGATATTTTTTATGCAGCATCCTTAGGAGGCTAGATTCAAGTTTGTTCAAGCCATGTCCCTAGGTCCATGTTTGGGCTCACTGTGGGAGCTCGAATTGTAACTTAGTTCAAAATGAGGAATTTTCTTTAAAAATCGTCTTCTTCAGATCCAGCAGTTGAAATGTTTTGATATTTGGTGTGCGGCATCCTTAGGGGGGGGGGGGGGGGTGAGATTCAAGTTTGTTAAAGCCAAGTCCCTGTGTTCATATATGGGCTCATTATGGGAGTGCAAATTAACTCAAAGCAACATGAGAAAATTTCTTTAAAAATCTTTTTCTTCAGATCCACTAGTTTAATGCTTTAATATTTGGTGTACAACATCTCTGGGGAGGTCAGATGTAAATTTGTTCCAGTTTGGTTCCTGCCAGTCAGAACCCTTTCATATTTGGTATCGCAGGAGGGGGGGGGGGGGGGCAGATTTGAGTTTGTTCATTTTGGTTCAATATGAGGAATATTCTTTAAAAATCATTTTTTTTTAGATCCACTTGTCAGAATCTTTGGATATTTGGTATAAGCTTTTCTTAGGAGGAGTAGATGCAACTTGTTGAAATCAATTCTCTGGGTTTATATTTAGGTTACCATGTACAGGTGGGCGCCCTCAGTCCCCCTGGGGTCTCTTGTTTTAGGAAGAAATGCATACTGAGAGCTTGGGGGCGGGGGGGGGGGGGGGGTACATCCAGGGCTATAATTTACCTCATCACCAGGTAAAAGAATATTTGACATCATTTATTGAGATAAAATGGCACTTTCTATTGATATTGGTGGATTATATAGCCTCAGCCAGGATTTATAAGAATCTGAGAATCGATTCCCGTAGAGATCCGTGCAACAAAACCAGTGAGAAACCATGTAGCTTCTCGTAACATTGCTGCTAGGATTCACATGAAAAGAACTGAGTCAGTTTAACCCTGTACCTAACATAAAGGCAGCAAATTAACCAATACAACACTAACATGACCTGAAATATTGTGACACTGGCAATAAAATTTGTACAAATATGGCTGTCATTGGAACCAACTCTCATCAGCCGGTTCTAGTAACATCCATAATTATTACGCTTGATGAATATTGTTTATTTTTAGCTCACCTGACTGTAAGTCATGGGGGGGGGGGGGCGCTTAAATGACGACTTTCTGTCTGTCCACCATCAGTCCATCCTGTCCGGCGTGAACTTTACATTACTAACCTCTCCTCATAAACAACTGAGCCGAATTGAACCAAATTTGATATTCATTTTCCTTATCATATATGAATTCCAGTTTGTTCAAATAACGTTGCCACACCCACAGGGGGCCCCAAGCATTTCTCTGATAGCATGCATAAATTGTTTTCCAAAATTGAAAAAAAATCTTCTCCAGAACCATGTATAAGAATCTTTTGATACTTAGTATACAGCATCTCTAGGGGTGGGGGGATAGGTTCAGGTTTGTTCAAATCAAGTCCCTGAGTTGATATTTGGGCTCCCTATGGGCACCCAAATATCAATAGTGCAACATGAGGAAATTTCTTTGAAAACCTCCTTCAGATCCACCAGTCAGAATGCTTTCATATTTGGAATGCCATTTCTAGTGGGGTGGGGGGGGGGGGCAGGGGGGGGGGTAGATTGAAGTTTGTTTGAATCGGGTCTCTGGGTTAATATTTGGTCTATCTATTGAAGCCCAAAGTTTAACTCAGTGCAGTATGAGGAAATTTCTTTAAAACTCGTTTTTTTTCAGATCCACCAGTCAGAATCCTTTCGTATTTGGCTTACAGCATCTCTAAGGGGGTCAGATTCATGTTTGTTCAAGCCAAATCTATGGGTTAATATATGGGCTCATTATGGGAGTGCAAATTAACTCAAAGCAACATGAGAAAATTTCTTTAAAAATCTTTTTCTTCAGACCCACTAGTTTAATGCTTTAATATTTGGTGTACAACATCTCTGGGGAGGTCAGATGTAAATTTGTTCCAGTTTGGTTCCTGCCAGTCAGAACCCTTTCATATTTGGTATCGCAGGAGGGGGGGGGGGGGGCAGATTTGAGTTTGTTCATTTCAGGTCTGTGGCTTAATATTTGGGCAGGAGTGGATTAGGTTCGAGGTTGTTCATAAATGTTCAAATCCATTCCTTAGAGCTTTTCCATAAAATTTGCCTTTCAAAGTGCAGTGACACAACAACCCTTGGAAGTTTGGCAGTACTTGTCTACAGCTGTCAGAATTGGAAGCAATCAGGAAGACCTAGGCTAATAATCATCTAACATGGACAATAGAATTATGAATAATTTCATAACATTATTCCTATGTAGTGGCCATGAACCTTGACTAACTGAATCTGACCCAAAATACTTCTCTGAACCACCTCGTCAGGTGAGCGATTAAGGGCCCAGGGGGGAGGGGGGGGGGGTAAAAATCAGTAGTTGGTGTTGTAAAAATTAAAAAAAAGCTGTATTGGGTAAAGGGTTAACATGTATTATCAGTATGCAACAGGGGTTCAATCATACTGACCTAATAGGATCCTGGCCCATAGCAGGTCTGAATTCTCGGAACGATTTCCGCAAGAATCCAAATGGATTCTCCCAAATTTAGAGGAACTATAAGCCCTGCACAACCCCAATTTTGAAACAAAATTGACATATTGTTTCATAGTGGTGGGGCCCTATTTATCTTGCTGTATGATTAATTAAAACAGATTTTGTGAAAAGGTTTTGTGTGCTGATGCAGATTTTAGTTTTATTTTGGGATTTGGGTAGTTTCAAAGAAAGCTGTGAATTCTTATCCCTCCCAACTTATTGGGTAACAGGGCAGAAATTCTGTCGGAGGCAATAACAGTTTTTAAGCCTATTTGACACAGATTGGACAGTTCTCTTCAAAAGAACAAATTTCCCATGCTTTGGACTAGACAGAAGCCAAAAGTTGAATTCTATTGCAGAAATGACTCTTTCATCACATGAAAGAGGTAACTGTATCTTTGGTAGGGTTGGGTTTGCTCATAGGTATAACTGTTGTAAATATTTTAATTAGATTTACATGCCTCGAAAAGTTGCGCTCGGAAATTATCTAATTCCCAAAACTAAGCAGTCTTGGGGAAATATATTGTTTCAATAAACATTTGAAGAAGTCTACTGACATTTTGCATTACTTTTGAATGTTCCAGATGAATAAAGAGGATGATTTGAGGACTTTTAGAACCTAAAAATTTGTTTGACTATTGGTGTGTTTTGTTTGGGAATTCCCTGAGAAATATGAACATGTGACCAGCACTTCCCTTTCTGTTAGTGTTTCTTTTATTTGTTGCATGACCCCTTGTTTAAAAATCATTAAAAGGTTGTCTGAAGGGCTATAGTTGACAAAAAATGTTTGAATGCTAAATTTAAAATGATGCGACCATATTTTTTTCGCCTGAACGTTATAATGGTCGCCTATGGGAAAATATTTAGTACTGTGAAACGTATTCTTGTTTGGCTGAAATTAAACAATTGCAGGAATTCGACTGAATAAACCAAAATGTTTTTGGAGTAATGGTTGCGGACTGAAATATTTCAATACGTTGGATACTTTGGGGTTCCTTCTTACGCCTTGCGTATTGTCATATTATTGTCTACGGGGGGTGCGATGGCTCAATAGGTAGAGATGCAGGCTGCAAGCGGAGAGGTCCTCGGTTCGAAGCCCACCTGTGGCAACCGCGTTGTGTACTTGGGCAAGACAATTCACCCCTATTGCCCTCGTGGGAGCACGGTGGCGTTGTGTACAAAGGCGTAATGCACGTCGATGGTGCACCTGTCTTCAACCAATGCTAACCCTGCATGTGTGGCTTAGTATCTTGGGGAGCTGACAGTTGCTCGCCGTTTCGCGGTGGTTCTCTCCGGGTACTCCGGCTTCTTCCACCCGTAAACCTGTCGTGGTCATGATTAGCTATTGTGCAGAAATATTGAGTTTAAAACCAATAAATAAATAAACAAATATAGTCTACACAAGTATCTTGCCAAAAATGAGCTCTTGGAGCTATTACAACATTTGCTCACAGTCAATATTGTCTACACCAGTACACCAGGACTTCCACTCTTTAATTAATTCTGACTTTCACATAAATAGTATCAGCGATAGCGCGCCTAAACTGACAATTCGACATAGTTTTATAAGGGCGTCAACCCTGTTAAAAAATTATAGTATAGAAACGGAGCGTCCGGAAAGTAAAGCTTACAAATGAGTACTTCACCATCATCAGGCTCTGTCAGGTTGTTCGATCAGGCGAATACGTCCACCCAGGCCGGTGATTATATTGGGAATGGCGGTTTAGTGTTCCCGTTGAATTCTGTTAATTCCTGTTGAGGCAAGCATCCGCTTTCGTGGCGTCTGAAGCACCCTTTACCTGAGAGAAGTGGATGGGTGGCGCCAACAGTCAACTCTCCAAGCCTTCCACAGAGTCGCCGGTTCCGGAATGATTATTAAAATTGCCTTGCACAAAGTTAGTGAAGACTGTTCGCATCAGTCGCCCCATATCTCAGTTTACTGGAGAATACTGTAAGCTGTTACTAAAAGAAACAATATTACTCGATACTGTGATAATGCAGCTATTGTCAATGATCAATTTACAATGTGGATGTTTCATTTGGGGTTAGACCGCTCGTTTCTGGGTGTGTTTTGAGTTGTCTAATATTCTCCTGCAATCGGGTAATGTGTACACGCAATTGTTGCTCTAGCAATAGTGTTAAGCGTTGGCAAGTATGGAACGCTATACCTTCCAAGTCGCCGGAGAGTTTGTGTTGGAATTTCAGGGTTTTGTCAGTTATGGTCCGCAGTTGATTCAGGGTTGATTGGTGGATCTCATTGGGAACAAGATTGGTTATTGTTCATAATTATGGAAGATGGGTAGAGCGCGGGCTTCTTTGTACAGCGGGGATCTGGTATTATTTAATTGCCGTCTTTAAATGGTTGTGGGCACTCGGATTGAGTGAATTCATTTTAAAAAGAATTGATACTGGTGTTAGTTTTATGTGAGGTCCGTTATAACTAGTTTCGCCTAAACCAGGCTTTTCATACCAACGAAAGGTAAGATGGTCCTCGGGTAGAGTTATATACCGGTGGCGGTTTTAATTGGTCACACCTGAATGTATGAATGGTGTTACGGTAATGCTGTATAACGATACGTTTATTAAAAGTTACAAAAAAAAACTTGGCTTCTTGTAGCAGGCCAATTAGGAGCAATTAAGTAACTGTCCACTTTGTTTTAGAGTAATTTGCAAATTTGTATTCTTTTCAGGAAAGAAAAAAATTAGCAAATCTCGCCTTATATTAATGGAATGTATAGTGCCTATATTATATGTCACAACGCGCACAGTGTTAACAGAAAAAAGGTCATAGAACATCAAAAGATGGTGAAAACGTCATTGTCTTATTTTTAACCCTTTGATACACTTGCACGTCTTATAACGTACGAAATCAAACACCGCGTTGATACTTTGTGGTCATTTGTTTTGTTATTATTTTTTGATTTTTTAAAGTTTTAACCTAATTCCCATTTTCTCCCGAATAGTGCTCATTGACAACCGCTGGACCAAATGTTATCGCAGCTCAAAATACTAATACAGTCCTGCTGTCAAGACTTCTTAACTGGTTGAGTGCTAGAAGCCACTATCTAGGCTTTCAAAAAATGAGGATAACAGAGCAAAAACCAAAACTTTTCTTGCTTATATTTCATATTCAGTCAAACACAAATAATATTTTGTTTATATCAATTTGTTTTATTACACTGGGCACTCTCCAATAATTTGTAATAAAACAAGTTTTAAATAACAAATTTAGACCATCAAAAATAATCTAGCCCTCAACCAGATAATCACAAAAGTGTAAAATATCTTGTTATTTGTACTTTCCAACGATTGACGTCGCATTTTGCAAAACGTTGAAGAAACTGAATTCCCAGTGACGTTTGGACGTCATGATAATTAAAGTCTCAAGGGTTAAGACAAGTGCACCATTATTGTGTAGTATGCCTTAGTACACAGCACCACAGTACCCCAACATGGACAGTCAGGGTGAAGTGTCTTGCCAAAGGACACAATACAGTTACCCCTGTTGGGAAGCTCTGGCAGTTGTCTCTGGGCAAGTCTTGGCTGCCTATTTAGGAAGCCAAGACTTGTCTAGAAACAACTGAAATGTTACAGGATGGACACTGTCAAAGTGTAACAGATATGTATAAAAATCTCCAGCCCCTTAAGGGTTAAACATATATGGGCTCTGACACTCATTCCTCCACCAGCCTCAGATTGCAACTGAAATAACTTCAAACAAGTTTCCAGGAGAAAAAAATATCTCGTTTTCTGATATAATCAAGACTTCACTTGAAAAAAACATCAATGGTCAGTTTGTAGCTTAGCACATGTTTTCTGGAATACTGGTGTATTAAACACTGACACTACAGTAGAAAGAACTCAACAAAAGAGAAGTCACAAATGATACTTTAAGCGTCTTAATCCTCTGAGTGTTTCAGTCATGCAAATCTAATCAGTAGTTACCCCATACTTACATTATAGACAAGCCTTAAACAAGGGTTAAATGGGTTTAAAGAGTGAATAACAGTCAAACGTTCAAACTAATTGGGAAAACGTTGAAAAAATCTAGCTTCTGTGTTTTTATTCTACTCTATAGGAAAGTGCCTGGAGTTTGTGAAATGGTTCACACATCGATAATACAACTTCGCTAACATTTAAAACATTTAAGATTTTTCTGGTTTTCATATGAAATTCGCACATTCCAAGTGTTAAGGTCATTGACAAATTTAGAAAATTGAGGAGAGTTAACATACCTGTAAATCTATTCCACTGAAGAAACATGTCAGCCATTTTTGTATCACTTGGAATTAAATTCTCTACAATCTCTTTCAGTCTCTGAATCTCATACTCTGCACTTGTCTTTTGTGGTGGACCGCCCGATTTCTGAGCAGTTTGGTTCCGTTTTCTGCCCCAACTGTTCTTGAAATCGTAATCATCAGTGACAAAACACTGGTTGAAATATTTTGAAGTTCATTGCGTGTTAAGTTACATTTCTCACAAGGCTCTGCGAATCGCACTTTTTCGATTCGAATCGAATCTCGAATCAAATCACTTTTATCATTCAAAATCGAATCTCACCTCGAATCGAATCAGTGGCGTCTTGAAGATGACCAATGGAGGTTGGTGTGCTATAAACCTGATTTTATTCCGACTGTGATGGCTCGAGTCCCGACTGATAAATTAATCGCCAACTACAGTCCGTGGAGAGTGTATTATCATTAAATCACCCACAGAGTGGAGATTCCACCAAGCAATAATTGCAAATTTGTTGCAAAGCATAACAAGCACAAGCAAGTTAAACCCGGAGGTCCATTGGCTGAAACATTGCTTGTGTTTTTAGTCGATATATACAAAATTTGAAAGTTATAATTTGGATGATAACTCCGCTCCGTGAGTGATTTAGTTACAATCCACTCTCCACGTACTGTACATTATTAATAATATACAGTCAAAAGAGAAAGTATAATAAACTTTGAGGAGCAATGTTTTTAGTATTATCGACTTTAATCCCAAACAAATTATTGTAAATTCATATTTCGAGTCTAGTTGTATGAATTTGCATAATTGTATGTTCGTCAGGACGTTGTAGTTCAGACATGGGTTGAAACGGAAAGTGCACACATGCAGTCAATAGCGTGTATGTCCACCGTTTGCCTCTTGGATGGAAAGACATCGACGGCGCATGGACCTGATAAGTCTCTGGATGTCACCATGTGGTACTGCGTTCCACTCCTGCCTTAGAACATTACGTAAATCGCCTAACGTCTGAAGATCATGAAGTCGTACCCAAAGATGTTCGATTGGCGACAAATCTGGCAAAAGTGGGGACCAGGCAAGAAGTTCGATGCTCTGCGCCTCGAGAAAGTAACGATAGATACGCACCACGTGACATCGGGCATTGTCTTGCTGGAAAAACTGCAATCCGACGTTAGCGTTGAACAACGGGACAACAACAGCGTTAAAAATTTCGTCTCAAAATCGCTGTCCATTGAGATTACTTTCGATGAACATCAACTGCGTTCGATGGTGCAAGGAGATTCCTGCCCAAACCATTACATTGCCCCGGCCGAAACGGTCGCATTCCCGCACGCAAGCATCAGAGAAGCCGTTCTCCTCGTCGGCGATACACTCTTGCCCTACCATCAGCGCGCCGTAGACAAAATCGTGATTTATCACAAAATAGAAATGTGCACCAACGCTGCCGAGTCCAGCAAACACGCTGACGTACCCATTCCATTCTGACGGTACGATGACGTTGGATAGGGATTGGTCCGTGGTATGGACGCCTACTTCGGATGCCGTGTTCAGCGAGTCTGTTGTGGACAGTTTGTGGACTAATTCTATTGTTAGTTCTACCAGGAGTAATTGCTGCTGTCGTAGTCGCTGGAAGAAATCGATCCTTCACGTGAGGCGTCCTGATACGTGTCGGTCTTGTGCATGGGTCGTAACTCTTGGTCGACCTGAAAGAGGTCAGTCGGCAGTAGATCCAGTGCTTCTATACCTCCCAATGATACCTCCAGATGAGCTCGCTACTGAGTTCGGAGTCACTGTTGCCAACAGTGGCAACAGTGACTCCGAACTCATAGTGAGCTCATCTGGAGGTAGGCCTGCCTCATGCATATCAATGACACGCAACCTCTGATTTTCGGTTAACCTTGGCATTTTTTAAAATGTCGGAAGACAAAAACTGGCGTGTTTTCTCAATAAGACAGGCTCTCTAGCACAACATAACACAAAGAAAATCGTCGGTCACCCATTCAAATTGACATTCTTGGGTAGCACGTGCTATTTTGAAATCCGTAGCAAAATTGTATACGGTTGGGTAGACAACAACAACATGTCATTACACTCTTTGCACGACTTCTTGTCCACAAACATGCAACATTAGAACTATTATATTTCACATTTTGTTCACATTTGTTTCTATTATATTTTCTTTTTTGACTCAGTATATATTAAACAAAATTCATTGGGGTCCTTTGATGACAGACTCTATTGGTGCGGGAGGGGTGGTGCTGGGTCTGTGCCGTTGGTAGCAGTAATGAGATGGGAAGTGGTGTATATATAGTGGTATATATAATGTAATAGGAATATTACTCTGTAAGGATTATAGTTCATCGTCGACATTGCTTTGAAACTTTAAATTTGCATTTAACAGTGGTAGAGTCTAGTGATATTGAAATTACCATGGCTGGATGCGCGAGTGTAGATGTTATTTATCTTAATGTAGCTGAAGTTACACTTAGGGTACCTGCAAACAGCAAGTGATCAGCGTAGCGAGGCAATGCGAAGCGAAGCAAATAAGGGCGAGCGGCGGGAGAAGCGAAGCGTTTCTCGCATTGGATGCTTTTAAAACGAAATGGTATATTTGCGGCCAAGACAAATGTTCCTGGTGGAAAATTCAGCTCTGAGGTTCAATGTTCGGACGAGAAATGTGCGGGTACATAAAATAAATGCTTGCAGGGAAGACCTGGGGGAATATCATCCATTCCTTCTTTGCATTGTCCCCGTTTGTGTGTTTTCTATCCTTTGAATCTCACAGAGCAGGGTGTCAGTTTGAACACAGCAGCAATAATAATAATAACACTTTGGCCAGCCGTTGATTTGTCGCGGTTCTCGGACGAGAAGGCCCATGTTCTACCAACTGCCTCCCTATTCCCGCGCTTCTTCTCTCCTCCCAACACTCGGAGACGAACTGCTTGATGACATCCCTTGCCCCATTCTTCCCAATCTCTCCGATTAGCATATTAACCCTCTCCTTTGAGTCTCCCCCTAACCATATGTCCTCCATTCTTCCATCCCACTTCCCCGATATACTCCCAGTGAATCTTATTCTGTTGGACTGGTACTTTGGGCATTCTAGAATTCAGCGTTCCAAGGTCTCCACCGTGCCCAAATTACACACCTAGCACTCCTTTTCACTGTTTTTCCCAATTTGTCCCCTCAGCTCCAGGGAACGCGACCTCAGCTTGAATAACAGTGACCCCCAAAGGTGGCATCAAGGTACTCTTCAAAACCTGGCTTCTCTTTATCACGCAGGCCACGCAAAGACCTCTTTGATTTGACCCCCCTCTCGCCAATTACGGTTACAATCCTCCATGACCCTTTCTCTGGCGATTTTTTACCCTGGTTTGTCCCAACATGCAGATCCGAGATATCCATTGAGTAGTTCTCTACTAGCTCCCTCACTTGGACCATCCACCCAGTCTTGATATCTGAGTTGAACATTCTCAGGAACATTACACCATCGGCTGTCGAGGAGATTCACCAAATAATTAAGATAACCGAGTTTCAACAAGTCTATCCTGTCCTTGATCCTCATCCACCCAAGCTCACCCTGATTGCTGCTTGCGCTGCGGCATTCCTCGACCCGTTATCCACCGGCCTGCATCGTTCTGCAGGATTTCCAAGCTCTTTACGGCCGTCTGGTGTAGGGGTAATCATTCCATCGTTATCCATTGCTTTTCTGAGTACCCTAGTTCCTTTTCCTTTTTAAAAAACTACGATTCCAGCCAGAAACTTCACTTGGGTACATCGCGTTGCTGTGACAATTCGCTTGTGTTCGGGTGACCAAATCTAAAATTTTGATTTCATCGCTGCACATGCCCTGGCTTCGCTCGTGGTGTGAACAGTACTAACGGAAATCCAAGCATAAATCTTTTCGCCGAAATTGCCTTGCCCGCTTCGCTTCGCTGATTGCTTGCCGTTTACACATACCCTCAGACTTTGATGTACGATTTCCGAGTCATTATAAAATTTCGGCAGACTTTGAGAGAACGAAACATCAAAAACGTAAAGTTCCTGAAAATGTTGGTTTATTGAAGTTTTATACAGATGCAAGATTATTAAGAATAAAAATAACAAAATCAGAGCTTAATGGTTCTCCAATCATCCCACTATATCTGTCCAACAGAACTGTTAACACATGCTGTCTATGCCATAACGGAAGTATTCTGAGGTTCTTGCTGAACAAATTACTGGTCAATTATATTAATTCTGTATATTTATCAATATTCATGGCCCAATCATAGATTTTAACATGAAAAATTCAAGCAACGTAAATTCGTGTTGGTGCTTCGTTGGTTGGGGAATTTCTGTAAAAAAACCCCAATAATTTCGCTAGTAAGATGAAGCCTAGTTTGGAGAATCACCCACTCTAAGCTAAAAAGCAACCCACCACTTGGACGTTCTCACATTATGTAATGAATATCCAAGGAAAGGCCAGAAATGATCACTGACAAGCTCAACAGGGGAAGGAGAAAACTTGTTGTTACTGTGGGGAAGCGTCTCTAACAGGAGAGGCGCTATTTAGTTACAGAATTTAAAAATCTTCTGAAAAGAAGAGCCATATCTGATTTAAAATTACACAGTCGTCTTTTCGCATAGCATGAACTGCAAAATTAAAATCAATATAAAAACCCAGAACTTGTTATACTGTCACTTTGCCAAACCTTCTTTGTAACAGTAAAGACTTATCCTGTTACCTGGTGGACACTTTGGTTTTTCTGACAGTAAACAAGAGGAAAGTAGAAATAAAAGTGTGAACATCATCATACATAAAATTCATGTGTGAAGGCCCTCCTGGAGCGACAGAATTTTGCATTTTGAATTTTAGACGAACTGTCGACACAGAACTTGCATAAATACATCTTATCTGTTACAGGATGGACTATGCTAGTCTACTTAAGGCAGGTCTGAAGAAATGTCAAACATCAACTAAACATTATCAAATTCAACAAAATTGAACAATCTTGTATTCAATAAAAATGTGACATATCCAGAAATAGGTGAACTGTAAAGTTAAGGAGAATTTAAAAGTTAAATTTTGGTGTCACACTTTTTTGCGTATCACCATACTTGACTTTATAAACTCCAGTCGTTATTCTTTCGATCCGATAAAAATCATCAATTAAAACACATCTTCCTCAAAAGCTACTTTAATCTTGGCACTTTGTAAATATATATTCAAATGTGATTTCCGAAAAAAATTGATGAAAGTAAAACGGCAATTCAATTGTATATATAAAATTTAAGTTGGAATACAAAAAGTTCCCATTTGACTAATGCAGGTGGTTGCAACGGATAAAGTGGGAAGGACGTTTTGTTTGAATCATGAAAGCACTGTACAAAGATGTGCAGAGTGTACTTAACTTGGGAAACATCACAACGAAGAGGGCGCCAATGGAGATGGTCCTTAAGCAGTGGTGCGTCCTTTCACCGATTCTCTTTGCATTGCACATACAATATTTAGGAAAAGGGTTGCAAGCGCAGAGGGGGTAAAAATCAGAGTAAAAAATCCCAGGAATTTTCTTTGTCTATGACATGGTTTTATTAGCCAAGAGTGAAGAGGGAGTATAAAAACTGTTAACCCTTTACCTAACATGAAAAGCAGACGACACTTGCAAAACAAATTCTTGAACAACTATTTTTTTTTCATTTTTTGACTCAAGAAAATAGGTTATGACCCCTCATTGGAACGAGCTCGTTCCAATGAGGGTCATAGCCTATGTTTTTGAGACAAAAAATCAAAATTAACTGACGATTTTTGAGAATAGCGCTGGCCGGTTTTGGCCGTTACGTTGGGTAAAGGGTTAACCATAGTCGGAAAGCACGGAGATGAATAGCGTCTTGGACTTTACGAAACCCAAAACAAAGTAATGCCTGTGTGGCGTTGAGTGGATGAGTCACGAAGGTGGAGGGTGGGTACATTCTCCAAAGGAGAGCAGAGGAAAGCAAGGATATGATAGTGGGAGAACGGGCGGATATGAATACTTGGGGGTGAATCTGTGTGTTACAGGTGGAGACATGTACAGAAAGCACACAGATAAACATAACACAAAGGGTAAAATAATACTCAATCAGTTACAACATCTGGGAAAAATTTGCTTAAAGAAGGTGTTCGCTGGAAAAACTCTTTGGGAGAGGGTATAACACGTGGAACAGATGTGATCCCTCTAAATCAAATGGTAGTGAAGAACTTGGAGATTCTACAAAATGATGTGGGCCAGTGGATAACCGGATCAAGGGATGCAGCCACACCGGAAGCGGTCAGGGGAGAACTCTGTTGGATGCCGGTTAAAGAGAGAGAATAGATACGGGGAAATTATGCTACCTAAATTACCTGGTAAACCTCCCAAAAAAGCAGATGGTGCAAACGACGCTTAACTATTTATCTAACAATCATAACGATTTTGGCCCGAAAACCACGAGAAACGGTACGTATCACATAATGTTTTCTGATTCCGTATCATATAGACGACTTATTCTGATTCCGTATCATATAGACGACTCGTTTTCGGGAACGCGACGGGCTATCATAATATGCGCTTGAATACATTCTATGTGTGTTTCAGTGATCGACTCGACTAATAATAATAATTGTATACGCCAAAATTATAGTTCAGAAGATATAGAACCATATTCTAAGGCGCTCTACATGGTACTGAGCTCGTGCAGGTATACAAATGGAATATATACATTATCTTACAGCCCAGAACATCACTTATAGGCTTTTTGAAACAGGTGTGTTTTGAGATGTTTCTTGAAAAGGTTGACATTTGACAGTCTTTTTACGTGTTCTGGTAAATTATTCCACAAGTGAGGGCCAGCAATTGAGAATGACCTATCTCCAAATGTCTTACACCAAATGTTTTGGAACATGTAGTAGCATTTTACCATCGGACCTCAATTTGTATTGACACACATTCATGGTATTAAGAAGTTCTTCTAAGTAGGCTGGTGACATGTTGTTTTGTGTCTTAAAAACTAATAATAAAGTTTTGAAATTTATTCTGTACTTGACTGGCAGCCTGTGCATATCCCTCAGAACAGGAGTGATGTGTTGATATCGTGATACCCTACATACCACTCGGGTTGATGCATTAAGTACCATCTGCAGGCGAGAGTACTGATATTGTGGAAGGTTGAACAGTAAGGCATTACAATAATCCAAATGTGAAGTTACAAAGACATGAACTAGGGTTTTTGTTGAGTCTTTGGTGAGGAACTGTCTTATCTGTTTAACTTTGTATAGACCTTTGAAAGCCTCCTTGCACATATGTGTAACATGTCTGTCCATAGACGCGGTAGCGTCGAAGAAGGCACTAAGATTACGTACACTGTTACTTGCACTGATGGCGGAATTTCCTACCTTCACTGAATTGATGTCAACTTTAGTGAGTTATTGTCGTGAACCAATTATTAGAAATTCAGTCTTATCATCATTTATCATTAATTTGTTTGAAACCATCCATGTGCGAACATGATGCAATAGTTTCTAGAGCTTTAGTTTGATCCTTGATTGATGGTCGAAAAGAGAAATAGACCTGTGTGTCATCAGCGTAACCATGGACGTCAGGCAGGTGAGATTCAATGATGGTGAACATTTTTGAAATATAGAATAGAAACAGAACAGGACCAACGCAACTGCCCTGTGGGACTCCACATTCAAGATGGAAGTCTTTTGACAGATTACCGTTTATTGATACACGTGGCTGTCTATTCTTGAGGTATGATGATAGCCAGCTAGCAGCAACACCATTAAGTCCAAAATCAGAATTCATTGTCTCCAGTAGAGTTTTATGACAAACAGTGTCAAAATCAGCACTAAGGTAAAAAAGAACAAGCAATGGGAGACAGCTACCTCACACTTGATACCATTATATTCATGAGCTTCAATTACTGACATTTAAAATGTGTTTGTATAATTACACCTCAGATGAGCTCCGTTCAATCAATAACACAATGGATCATGTCAAGCACAGGCCTAAAGCTTATGTTTTTAAAGCCTTGAAAAAACAAAGAATCCTAAAACCTGAATTTTGTTTTACCAACAACAGCTGAGATAAAGTATACCAACTAAAGGGATTAAAAATTGAAAACAAACAAGCAATAAGATCAAAGGTTATTAACTCGGGTGTGAATACCAACAACATTCATGTAATCAGCACAGATACTACTATTCATTCCCCGATTACCTCAAGTGTAAACCTTTCAACTGCAAATACCAGATCTATGAGGAATAAGGTTCCTGATTTTGTAGAACACATTGTCAATTACAAAATGGATTTCTGTTTGGTTACTGAGACTTGGCTAACTGATCAGGACAGTGTAATTGTTTCAGGACGTTCCTGTGAAGGATATATTTTCAAGAGTGCCCCTAGGATTAATACTAGGACTGGAGGTGGAATTGGTCTCATGTGCCGAGAGAATATACCAATTAAAACCTCAACCAACGGAGATAAATCCTCTTTTGAATACGCCGAATGGACTATATGCTGGGCTGACACCAACATCCCAACTGTGGGTGTATATCGACCACCTTACTCCAAAAATCATCCTATCTCGACCAGTGTTTTTTTTTAAAGAATTTTCTGTGTGCCTTCTTGATGCCATTGTTATGTGTTCTGAAAAACTCCTTATCATCGGTGATTTTAATATACATATGGATGACAACAATGACAGTGATGCTAACAAGTTTATAACCCTCTTAGAAACATTTGGTTTTCAACAACATGTTACTGGGCCTACTCATACCTCTGGACACACTCTTGACCTTATCATCACAAGATGTAATAATAATAACACTTCGGCCGGCCGCTGATTTGTCGCGGTTCTCGTATGAGAAGGCCTTGGTTACCCATGTTCTACCAACTGCCTCCCTATTCCCGCGCTTCTTCTCTCCTCCCAACACTCGGAGACGAACTGCTTGATGACATCCCTTGCCCCATTCTTTCCAGTCTCTCCGATTAGTATATTAACCCTCTCCTTTGAGTCGCCCCCTAACCACATGTCCTTCATTCTCCCATCCCACTTCTCCATTATACTCTCCGTGAATCTTGTTCTTTTAGACTGGTATTTTGGGTATTCTAGAAGAAAGTGTTCCAGGGTCTCCACCACGCCCAAGTTACACATCTGGCATTCCTTTTCACTGTTTTTCCCAATTTGTCCCCTCAGCTCCAGGGAATGCGACCTCAGCTTGAATAACAATGACCCCCAAAGGTGGCATCAAGGTACTCTTCAAAACCTGGCTTCTCTTTATCACGCAGGCCACGCAAAGACCTCTTTGATTTGACCCCCTCTCGCCAATTACGGTTACAATCCTCCATAACCCTTTCTCTGGCGATTTTTTTGTCCTGGTTTGCCCCAACGTCAAGGTCCGAGATCTCCAATGAGTAGTTTTCTACTAGCTAATGAGATGTACTCATGACTTTCAGCTTCCCGAGCCATTAATCCCATCATTCAGATTATCTGATTATTCATTTGTTGAGTGCACACCAGGTGTTCGAAAACCATCACTGACACGTAAAGAAGGAATTCTCCGAAAATTCAATCAAATTGACATTAACAAGCTTAAATGTGACATCGAAAAATCAGATTTGTGTAATTCGCTGTGTTCTAATCTGGATGATCTTGCAAAATCATACAACAACACATTGTCTTGTCTACTGGATGAGCATGCCCCTCTGAAAACAAAAACATTAATTATTCGCCCAAGTATTCCCTGGTTTACCAATGAACTAAGAACTCTGAAAGCTAATCGTCGAAAGCAAGGGCGGGAAAGATATAAATCTTATAATGCGGAAGCAGCATATAAGACTATTCGTAATCAGTTCTCCAACAAACTAAACTATGCCAGACAATCTTACTACACAACACGTGTTGATTCTTGTAATGGTGACAGCAAAAAACTGTTTAAAGTTGTTACAAATCTGTGTACAGAGAAACAAAGTGTGTCATTTCCACCACACGATGATCCATCAAAGCTAGCTGATCAATTTGGCGAATTCTTCATAAAAAATAAAATTAATTCAGGAAAAAATAAAGAACAAAAATGTAGACAAAACTGACAGCAAACAGAGACCGTCAGAAAAAGGGCTTTCAAATTTTCGATCTTTAGAAATCCACGAGGTAACCAAATTAATAAAAGAATGCTCAAATGCCTCATGTCAATTCAACCCAATGCCAACATCTATTGTCAAATCATGTGTAGACTCTTTGGCTCCTGTAATCACAAATATGATCAACATGTCTCTGCTAGAAGGATATGTGCCTGATGTGTGGAAAATAGCAATTGTTAATCCTCTTCTGAAGAAACAAGAGACATACAAAACAAAACAAAATTACTTACAGTAAGCAACATAACTATTCATAGCCAACCCTCCAATACACACACACACACACACATACAATAAACAGAAACTGAACAATTCAACATCACACACTCGTAAAAATTCAAGCGTATCATCATAGGAAGTGACACTGAGAGAGAAAAATTCATAAAACAACTTTGAAAATTGCGGTGACAGCGTTACTCGTTGTTAGAGTGCACAACTATATAGGGTAACGCGACGGGCTATCATAACAGGTGCAAGAATACATTCTATGTGCGTTTCAGTGATCGACCCAACATTATGTCCCAAAACGGTTTTCAATAATTTAAGATTTAATCTGGGGTTTTTTTGGACAGAATTGTTAAGTAAATGAATTATCATGATAATGTGCATGTCCTGTGATTTGCATCAGATTCTCGGTGGTGTCCAAAAATGGGATCACAACTC
Source organism: Pictodentalium vernedei (assembly GCA_031216915.1). Lineage (NCBI taxonomy): Eukaryota > Metazoa > Mollusca > Scaphopoda > Dentaliida > Dentaliidae > Pictodentalium > Pictodentalium vernedei. The sequence goes on along the minus strand of CM062297.1, from coordinate 86,243,329 downwards.
GCCGGCTCGTTGAGATCCCATTCAGGACACCACCTCGAATCTGATACAAATCACAGGACATGCACATAATCATGATAATCAGTATGTATAGATCTAAAACGTTCAGACTTGAGGGACAAAGCAGGCGAGAAAACTAATGGAAATTTAGAAAACTACTGTTCAGAGACTGAAGAGCTAGAAGGGGGCTGAAGCTGGGGAGGAGCTTTATAGGGGAAAGGGTGTTCGAGGATTGTAACAGAAATTGACGAGCTTGAATTAGGATCAATAGTTCGTTAGACGGTATATATAAATAGACAGAACGCGGGTGTGTTTGAATCGGTGGGTGTTTTATATAACGAGTTGGAATGGCGTAGTCATATTTCGCGAGAGCCGTAGCTCTGTGTTTATTACACATCCCATACATTACAATTCATTTAAATAAAAGAATTTAATTCCGATGTTTAAACCCAAAGGTGAAAGTCAGTTTGTTTTGTTTGAAGCTGTACTGATTAAATGGATCGATAAAATATCAAAACAACCTTTTGGGAACCAGTGTTTGTTGAAATTCGCATCGTTGTTTCTCTTCGGCTGGTGCCCATTCACGCCTAACCATTTGGTGGCTATTACTGTCAGTGAAAATATAAGTACAAATTTGTGCTGATTTGCAAAACAGCTGGGAGAAACATGTTTAAAATAAGTTCGAAGCACGTCAAGATGTACGAAGATTTACCGAAATAAAGTTGACCAATTTAGATATAACGGATCCACAAAACGAGACGGCCACGGAACTGGGTTAGTGTTCAAGTTGGAATTGACTGGGTTTTTTGTTTTTAATTTTATCCCATTTTTGGTTAACTGATTTTTTGTGAACCGACTTTATTTTGCTCTGGACGTTTTCATTTTCACACGACGCGATAGACGGTCGATAATTGTATAACGAAAGTTGGAAACTTTTCGAAGCGTAACTAATGACTCGATGGGAAAGGAACTGGTACGACGAACGGTACTGGAAAAAAGTTCCGGCTTGTACATCACCCAATTAATACTAAATCATTTATGTCATAGCAGCTATTCCGTTAAATACAAGGGTTTAAAGTTGAATGGATGTGGAATAAAAAGGATGCACCAGCTTTTGTGGAGTTTCCGGCTGATTCATTTGGGGGGGGGGGGGGGGGCATGGTTGTTCAAAGTGAGATCCAAGCCACTGGAGTGGAGGGGTCAGGAAAGGCGAGGAAAGAGTGTACCAAATGTGTAACTTAGGTGTAATGGAAATTCTCGAACATTTCATTTTAAAATGCCCCAAATATTTGCCCAGTAGAACAAGACTTCTTGTGAAAGTAATGGAAAAATGGGCTGATAACATGGAGGATAATTGAATAAGGAATGACACGAGGAAAAGGGTCAATTTTATACTTGAGGCGGTCAAGAAGGCGCCAATGGTGGAAATATGAAACAGGGTGTTTTTTTTTTACTGAATGCAGGAAGATTACGAGGGAGAATGGGGGAGTAATACCCCGACAGGTCACTGGGTTAATGTGGGCCTCCTCGTTATACAACCTCGACAAATCAATGGAAGGCCGAAGATTTATTTATTTATTTATTTATTTATAAATCAGAAAGATTAATTTTCTCGAAAAAGACCCGAATTAACCCTTTACCTAACATGAAAAGCAGACGACACTTGCAAAAAAAATTCTTGAATAACTAATTTTTTTCATTTTTTTGTCTCCAAAACATAGGTTATGACCCCTCATTGGAACGAGCTCAACGAGCTCGTTCCAATGAGGGGTCATAACCTATGTTTTGGAGAAAAAAATGAAAAAATAATGAAAATTAATTGGCGATTTTTTAGAATAGCGCTGGCCGGTTTTGACCGTTACGTTGGGTAAAGGGTTAAAAAAAAACAAATGATCCCAAACAACCATTCATTAAAATATAACGATTTAAGTTGACTTGTAGTTCCGTGTAACAATCTTTTTACTTACCATAACGGTAATTTCAGTATATCAGATCTGAAGAAATATGCTTCAATTAGAGAATTCATACTTATTCAACATGCAATAATTTCCCAATAGTAGAATATAAAACAAGATTAAATGTGGTAGCTGAAAAAATGCCTTAAAAAATAACAATAAAAGAAGGAACACCATTCCCACTTCCAGTCCTGCTTGGAAGAAAAGGTTTTCCACCAAGACTTTTTCACAAATTCTTTAAATTATTTAGAAAAGTAAGGTTATAGTTTCCATTTGCCTCTGTGCTTAGCCTACTATACTTAGCCTGTAACGACCCTTTACCCAACGAATCGGCCGCATCCGCTCGCGTAATATGTAAATTCAGCAGTTAAAAAAATATTATTTTTCAAAAAATTTCAACAAAACCATATCATGTGACCCCTCGTTGGAACGAGCTCGTTCCAACGAGGGGTCATATGATATGGTTTTGTTGAAATGATATTTAAAATAATAAAATTTGATATCGTCTGCGTTGGGTAAAGGGATTTGATGTGTCTAAAATTGTTTGTTACAGCGAAAGTGACTAATGCAAAGTTTGTATCCTCAATGTGACAATATGGTATCTCCTTAAAAAAATCGATTTTTTAACAGAAAAACACACACAGCCTAACCACAATGCTCAGTTGATGACCACAAAGGGTAAACTGAATGAATAACTATAAAAATATAATCAATAACGGCTCGTGATTTACTTATACACTTTTAACCATCACTGTGTCCTTTCTATAACAGATGGCATCTTTCCTGTATCATACCAACAACATATTTTACTGTCGGTTTAAATTCTGTCGTTGTACCAAGATTATTGAATGCTTCATTTATTTTTCAAACAAATCAGCAACAGTCAGTAAAAAAGATTGAAGGATTCACACCTAAGTCAATCAAAACGCTTGTTGTAAAGATTTATTCTCCCTCCATGCAAAGAATTATTCTCCTTCCATGACTCTTCCATCTGAACTATATGTTTTGTTAGACGATGAATTTATTTATATTTATTTATTTATTGGTATTTTAAGGTCATATACTTATGCACAATGGCTAATCAGGGCCGTGACAGTTTTACGGGTGGAAGAAACCGGAGTACCCGGAGAGAACCACCGAGCAACGATGAGCAGCTGCCAGCTCCCCAACATCGTAAAGCTCTGCAGCACAGGCAGGGTTAGATTGGTTGAAGACATGCGTACCATCGACGTGCAGTACGCCTTAGTACACGGCGTCATCGTGCCCCCATGTGGACAATCGGGGTTAAGTGCCTTGCCCAAGGACACAATGCGGGAGTCCGAATTGATCGCTCAGACGGTCACCCATCCAATGATTAACCGGGCTCGACGTTGCTTAACTTCGGTGATCGGACGAGAACCGGTTATCGCAACGCCACCGCGCCCCCAGACGATGAATATGACTGATACAAAGCTTTATTCCTATGAAAACGATTCTGGAGGAATCGTATCGGGCAGCCGAATTCGAATCGAACCGAATATCTACTTAAGAAAAAATGGAGAGAGAAGTGTGGGAGCCGAGGCTCTCGAAAGTAAGAAATCTCTGCCAAGAATATTTGCGACTTCAGCATCCGTAACTTGCCAATTCGAACTTGGACGGTGAGACCGTACGGTTATTTTTGGTGCGGTGCGTCCGTGTGCTCTGAGTGAAATTACATTTACATAGGGCCCTGCGAATCACGCATTTTCGATTCGAATCGAATCTCGAAATCGAATCACGTTTATTATTCGCAATCGAATCGAATCAGTGGCGTCTTGAAGATGACGATGGGGTTGGGTGCTAAGAACCTGATTTGTTCCGACTGTGATGGCTCAAGTCCTCCCGATTGATAAAAATAATCAAACTACATCATCAAGGCATGCCTTCCTCGAAGGCATGCCTTCATGGTGTAGTTGGGATAATACCTGTAAGGATTATAGTTCATCGACGCATATTCCTACTGTTTCTCTTTTAAGGGAGCGAGAGAAAAAATGTACCTCGCGCACCAATATAACACGACATATCTGCAACCTAGGTACATTTTTTCTCGCGCCCTTAAAACAGTAACAGTAGGATGGACCTCAGGATTTCTATTTGTAATCCGGGCCTACCTGTGCTTACAGTTCAGTTATGTTTGAGGTGTGGTGTTGAAATTATTAGATCTATCCTCCAATAGATATTTTAGAAGCGTGTGAACAGAAAGATTTTGTTGCCTGAACTGGATGTCACGTTCTCTGTTTTTGTATTTCAAGTTCCTGACGATGGTTATGGTGGCCTGAATTTACAATGGGCGACCTGGCCTGGGTGCGTGTTATCTTGACCTGCCATCGATTTCCACCGTATTATATCAACTAACGTTAACAACGCGGAAGTTAATCACTAAACATTTTGACATGTTTCCCGTTGTCTGCGGAAATTTGACAGTACGACGACTGGTTCTAAAGGAAGTAATTTTTCGCCGTCACAACAGAGCAATGAGATGCCGAGTCCTACTGATAGTAAATATATGGGAGCGCGGTGCCTCAGTGGTGACGGCATTGAAATTAAAACCGAAAGAGCCACGGTTCGATCCCCTCTAGAGGTAACTGCGTTATATCCTTTGAGCTTAGCCTTTAATCCAGATTGTCCAAGTGGCGGCACGGTAGCGCTGCGTAAGGCGTACTGAACGTCGATGGTGCACTTGTTTTCAATCAATGCTAACCCTGCTTGTGTAAAGTTAGTTCGTTGGGGAGTCAGACAGTTGCTCGTCGTTGCTCTGTGGGTCTCTCCGGGTACTCCGGCTTCCTCCACCTGTAAAACTGTCCGACACAAGATGACCCTAGCTGTCGAAAGTGTCGTTAAAACCTCAATAAATAAATAACATTGGACGGCCGCTGAAGTATCGGTGAGAAGGACTTTCTTAACTGGAGCTGGGCGGTTTTCCGGTTCGCTTCCGGTTTTGTTTCGGCAAACCTGGAAACTGAACCAGAAAACCCAGCAAACAAAAATTGGTCGAACGGCATTCATGTGTTTGTGCATATACTGACCAAACTATCTTACTGGGAGGGAATGGACTAGCGACCACTACGGACTCCCGTTACCTTTACTATCCAGCAAAGGTGCGAATACGTCGTGTTCGCGTTGTCACATCTTCTCACTTATTGACTCGTCTACCGGACTCTACCGGATTCTACCGGACTAGTCAATAAGGGTGAAAATGTGACAATGAGAACACAACAAAGTTTAGATGAACTTCATTCATTTTACTATAGGTTTTTCTCTAACTGAACAGGCTTAGCAACTGATCCCAAAGAATCCCCAAAAATGCTAAGAATGATCAAAGGAAAGCTAGGCTGGACCCAATACAGACGGTTTTTTTGTGGAGAGTGATGTCGTACAAACTATTGAAGATTTCGTCCATGTTTTTGAGCTTGAAGTGTTTTTTACTATCTGTTCTCATTAGATAGAAAACGAAACGAAACCAAGGGGTTTTTTTCTGACACAGAACCGAATCTAAAGCATGGAAATCTCCCATCTGTATGATTAACCCTGCGTCCCAAACCTAGTATCTCCTCTCCCACCCCAACGGTTTGGTGACACCCGGTACCCCATTCTTGCCAATTTCTCCAATAAGCATACAAACCCTCTCCTTTGTGTCACCCAATACCCACATAGCCTTCATCTCCATCCCACTCCCCCACTATACTCCCAGTGAATCCTATTCTGCTAGACTGATATTTTCGTTCATTCTAACAGAAAGTGTTCCAGGGCCCACACTACTCGTAAATTGCATGGTTGGCACTCCTTTACACTGTTTTTGCACATTTGGTACCCTAAGCTCTAGCGAACGCGCCGTCATCTTAAACAGCATCGACACCCCCCACCTCCCACCCCCACCCTCGCGCCGAAGTTGCCATCAACGTAGGCTTAAAAAACGGCTTTTTTTTAAACAGTTCACCAAAGAATCACTTTGCTTGGACCTCCTCTCGCCAATTTCGGTTACAATCTTCCGTGACTGCTTCGCTGACGTTTTTGTTTTTTTCCTTGGGTGGTCCTCACCTCAGAGATCTCCATTGAGTAGTTCTCTATCAACTCACTCACTTGCTCATTCCACCCTTTGTATTTTAATTCCTAGTAATCAGGAATATTAGGTTACACTATCGGGCCGGCTGTCGGGAGATTTCATTATTATTTAAGATGACAGAGATTCAGTACGTTTAATTATGTCCTTGATCCCCGTCCACCCACGCTAACCCACGATTGCTTCCAGAGCTGCGGCATTAATCCCCCCCCCCTCCTGTTATCCATTGTCCTACATCATTCTGCAGAGTTTCCACGCTCTTTACCACTGTTCGGTTTAGAGGTATCACTTCCGTACATGATGTTATACTTGGTACACTCATCATTTTCCAAACTGGTTTTCCCACAAAAACCTTATTGAAGTTGTTTGTCCCTCAAAGTTTCATTTGATTAACAATTCGCTGCCCCCCCCCCCCCCCCTCCACCCACCCTCACAGTTAGTTTTTTCATGTGGTATTAGTAGATTCTTCTTTCCGTGACTTTTATATTTACCCCAAATACTCTTAGTCACATATCTCTCCCACAATGAGTTACTGCTTCCTTCCGGAATACAGAACTCCTCAACTCTCCACCTTCGAATAGGTTCCACTTTACGACCCACGGGGATAACTTTGCTTTTTCGAGTCACTATTTGTACCCATATCTCCCAACAATTGCCGAGCATTTCCTCGATCATCTCTGAGACTCGTACAATATCTTCTGCGTAAATAGTCCCGGGATCTTCAGGCCGGCGAAAGCTACACCCTTGTCACCATTCTAGAGTTCATCTCCCAAATCTTATATATTGAAACTTGAAATATTTTGAAAAAGTAATTTTTTTCAACTGCTCAATTTGCATTTTACGCGGGCGGATGCGGGCGGATGCGGGCGATTCGTTAGGTAAGGGTTAAGACCTTCAGGGATCTTACTCCTATCCGTACACACCCCTTAACTTGGTCTATTCGTCAACGTTTCGGTTAGGCCTAAGACCTCCACCTCGATCAATGTAGCCATTTCACTTACTTTTCTGTGGATACCCTGCATGTGGGTGTATCACACTTTCAGAGTAACGGGATTCCTTTACTTCCCTTATTGTTCATGATGGTCCCTGACTATAATCTCGGTATTCTCCTACTCCCTCTCCCTCTTGATCCGCCCACTCATGCCCCTTCTTTCCATTGCCTCTGACCTCCCATCCAGTTTGTCCCCAAAGATGCTCTGCAGATTTTTTTCTCCCAGCTCTTGTGGCTCCATCCTGATAAACTCAGCAAGTCTCGTCCGTACATGCTCCCCATACCCGAGAACATGTTCCAGTCATCAATAAATAGTATTTTCAAATCAACACAGTCCTCAAATGCCCCATACAACACCATAGTCCTCGAATTCCGCTCATCCCCACCCCTAGAATAAGAAGACGGTCCGATATCTGTACCCGCGCATTCCTACTAAACAGTTTACTGACTAAACTCCTGTACATCTCCTTCAGTCTTACTGATTTCCTCTCCCTGATGTTGCTGGACCACCACTATCGGTTCCGAATTTCACCCCACCAGAATACCATCTACACAGTCCCTCAGATCCTTTACCCCGAGAACATACAAAACATTCTGATTTTAACCGTCAGGACAACAAACCACTTGTCAATTCGTGTACAATACCACTCCCTGCTACAACTAACTGTCTTTTATTCTCCTTCCTGCTTCTCCCCTCAGGCTCTATATCACGTATATCACCTGAACGTGCATCGTTCTTGACCGTTCTCCTTACACTATCTGTCCTATTAACACCAGTGACCACCTATTATCTCTTGTCCTCTCCCTCATCCTTTTCCCTGGATGCATCAGAACAGCGAACCTATTTTCTAAACAACGCTTAGTAGCCATGCGCAGGACCTGATCTCCTGTCTCTATCCAGTCCTGTCCTGTCTCCCCCCGCCCTGAATTTTCGTACTGGACATCACCTAACTTGCATCATCCACATGAAGCGTCTTCCCTCCACGTTTACTCCATTCCAATTTCCTCTTTGAACCCACAACTACCTACCAACCACCTTTCATCTCACCACTGTAGGTAACTTTTATCGGGGTGGCGCCAGCTATACCAGCTCACCCCAGCTTCCTCTTCAGCTCTGTAATATCCCGTTCGAGACCAAGATACTTATCTGAGAACTACAAGATATCCCTGCACTTCGCACACACCCCGCGGCTGTCCACCTGACCACCCCATACCTCATATTACACTGCCTACACGCCTCTGCCTCCACCTCCTGCACATCCAGACTCTTGAACCCCTCCACTAACCATACTTAACTTTCGGCTGGACACCAGTTGAGAGCTTACCATCCATGTTTTCACTAACCATACTCAACTTTCGGCTGGACACCAGTTGAGAGCTTACCATCCATGTTTTCAAATACAATAACAGAAAATAAACGAAATACACGAAAAAAATTAACGTAAAATAAATTAAAAAAAAATTCTCAAAAACCTATTGCCTAAACCTTCTTGTGTTATCCTTTATTAATCTCCAAGACACCTACAAACTAAATATATAATAAACCCTCCTGAAATACAACTAGATACAACTAGATAATTAAAAATACTTATAAACAGCTCTGCAACCAATTAGTGCAGCGGCCAAACGCAAAAAGTAGTCCAATACCCCTACCCAAGGTAGAACAAGTTGAAACTAATTTTTTTCGATGGATGTATACATTATGTGCATAAAAATGATATTTTAAATTGGTGAAAATGGTGGTGGCTATCTTTATTGTGATGATATATGATGGCTGTTGATGACTTTTGTGTGGAAACGTGGGTGTGGTGGTTCCATTCCTTACACGGCAAATGCTTCATGTTTGGGCACCTTTATGTACCATAAAAATATTTTCCCCCACACCACATTTGAATGTCGAAATGACGTTATCATTATTGAAGAGCATTACACACTTTTTCTATAAGCCGAAGGCAAAACTGTTCCGCAATTCACCTACTTTCGCCCTATTTTCGCCCTAGTTTAAATCCAAGAGCCTTGGTTCCACTGGACATTGAAATTTTAATCAATGAATTCGTTCATTTTGTGTTATTGAATGGTAAAATAATTGTCTCATTTTGAGAGTAATACCATAGTTTTGTTATATATACCACAACCCCAAGCAAATCGTGGCTGTATAAACCTGCAAATTTTCGAGAGTGACGTGTGTTACGACGACACGGATGCAGTCACAATGGCTGATTGTTTGGGATAGGTAAGAATGTTTCCATGAATTCAAAATGCCCCAACACATGGTTCTGAAAAGGCTTTTTTCTTAACTGACGCCGACCAAAAAGCGTGGTGCCAGGCAGCGAGGGAAAGGGGTACGGGGGGGGGGGGGGGGTGTTCTGAGGAGAGTGAGTAATATTTAGCAGAAACTCTGACCTTGTGTCCGGAGGTCTCACCTGGTCAGCAACGATGAATTATAAAACTAAGAAACAATCTGTCTACACTCTAAAATCAGTTGGGTTAAAAATTAACCCAAATCGACTGGGTTGAGTGAATATGAACCTAATTGGGTTCATATTCACTCAACCCACTCGATTTGGGTTAATTTTTAACCCAATTGATTTTAGAGTGTACATAGAATGTTGGTAGTTCTATAAGTGATGTTGTTTTGACTCGTTTTCATTTATCCCAAGCAATTTGCATAGACACAGCGTTATAGAGGTATCTCCTACCGCGATTACTAAAACAGAATGAACAGTGTTATTATTAAAATTCGTCGTCATCGGAAGAACAGTCTTCATCACTGGCATCGTCAATTGTCGGACTGTTAGGACAGTCGTCACACGAACAGAGGTCTATACAAGCTAACCCAGCCTGTAGACAAGGACACTTTTTGGGGACTAGACATTGTGTATCTTTGCAGTACAGATGAGTAGTATTTCTGAGTTGAACTGGGGCCGACTCTTGATCATTCAATGTTGGTTCGAACAAACTATCTTCACATTTGTTCCATCCAAAGTCGGTTGGATCTAAGTCAGGTGGGTTATTGATGTGACTATTTTGCCAGAGAAACGTCTGCGGATGAGCACGCAGGGCATGTAGTCTAAATGATCCTTCGGTTGGTGGTAATACGGCACAAGCAGAGTCTGTAGTTGATGCAACAACGTATCTGAGTTCATTCAGATTGCTGACTTTCTGTTTCTTCTTTTTGTGCAGTAGAAGAACAAAGCTTATTGCTGTTGAGATGATCTTGTTCATTGACTGTGTGAGTCCAAAGAAGTGTAGATCATCGGAGATAACCTCAATGGTTTCGATTAGTTTCCGAAGGGCATTATTCTTCCCTATTCGGAATAAGGCATTGGTGGTATCGCAGCCTGTTAGTGCATGCATAGCAGGTAGACATCGACATACACTGGTTCCCAGTTCATTTACTATATCGTGGATTGGGATAAATCTTTCATGGGTCACTTGTTTGCCCGCATGCCCTGCATGCATGAATATTTCCGTGGAAAGTGATTCTTGACTGTAGTAATATAGCAGGAGGACCAAAACATCGGTATCATCTGAACGAACAACGACTCTTTTGTGACTTGGAACCAGATTGATGCAATGTAATATCATTCTGGTATCCGCCTCTTCCTGGGTGGATGAGAGATCCGGCCTACTCGCCGAATCATCAGTTTTAATCTCCATTACTTTGGTACCATCTTTAAACCCATCTGCCAGTATCATTCTTTTACCATTGGGAATCTGTCCAGGGAGCACAGAACAAAGCGAATCACAAACGAACGCTGCAAGAGCAGCTTTGTTGGCAGAGCTCTTCAAAAAAACTCTGTAGTTCGGAACATCACGCCCACCAATGATTTGAAGACTTTGAATCATATCACTTGATCCACAGAGTCCACTCGCTCCACGGCGTGACCGCTCATAGGACTTCACAGAATTCACTTTGTCATATCTGTCAAATATTAAAACGACACACGTAAAGCTATTGTCAAGATATTCCTTCCCAAATATCAGCTTCACTCTTCGGACCACTTGGTCGGTGATGTCATTGAAAGTTTTAAAACGAGCTTCGTTCAGACTCTGAAATAGGGCCATACCATCGATGATGTACGCAGATTCGAAACGGTCTCCAAAATCACTACAAACGCTTGGCAAAACAGTTGGTATTTCACACAAGGACTCCAGTTTCTTAGCTAGATCAGATTTGTTTGTCTTGCGCATGGTCCCATCGTCGCTGAACAGGGCTGGTGGGACACCCGCCAGCTCATATTGCAAGACGTCCTTCAGATTGATCTCTCGAACATTCGACACGGCCAGGAGACGGCGAAAAAGAACTTCACTACTACATGACACTTTCTTAGTTTTGCCAAGATTAATACATTTCCTCATGTCAGAGAAAGTTGGAGTTCGCAATTTTTTACTCTTATCCCAAAAGCACTTTGACTTTCCGATAATTAACCGCTCTTTGGCAGATTTCATCATGTGTGACCTGCCAGTTTCTACAATCTCCGAAAGGCCTTTTTCTACCTCTTTAGACGCAACCTGTCCCGTCACAATATTTACAAGAGAAGTTGGTACACGGTCAAGGTCAAAGGGATTTTCAAACTGTTCCTCGACACAGTCCGCTATTAAATTTACGTCCCGAGAATCTCTAGCCAATCTGCTGGTATGGGCTTCTGAATGCTCCGTCGTCTCTTCATCTTTCGAAAATAAGACACCAAACCTCTCAGAATATGCTGCTGTCACATGCCGCGTCATCAGCCATCTCGTCAAAGCCGCTTTTCGCAAAGTGAAACCAATCACTCTCCCAGAACTCTTCGCGTCTCTATTCACTGGCTGTTCTAGAGCCTGGTCAGCTGGAACACAGTTGAAGCCATGCTTATTGCTCCGACGAACTACAAACCCCCCTTTTTTCAAATGTTCAGCTGCTACCGGATGCTCCTTCTGTTGATTCCTCATCTCGGCAACATAGATCGAGGCATATCGAGCATAGTGCTGTCTATCGGCCATCACAAAATAAGGAATAGCCTCACAGATAGAGCTTAGGTGAAGTTCAAAGTCTGCAGACCGTTCAGCCCTTATGAGTCTCAACATGACACCAACTGCTTGGATAAAATCGTCCCAGAATTTAAATGTTGCTGATGTTGATCTTCCCATAGCTCTAAACCTTTGCAATGAAGTTTCAAGAGTAGAAAGATCAGTTGTCGAAATTTCAATTTTCTGTAAGGGCTCACCTGTAAACACCTGCTGAACGCTGTAAACAAGTTGCTCCGAGGTAACATCAACCCACGACTGGTTATTTTCAGCACACCACGCTTGTGCGGAAGAGAGTAACAATCGAGAGAGAGCTTCATACAAGAGTTTCAGGCCCCTGACACCTCTGTTCAGGTGTTTTCCTTCCATCATTAAGCGCGCTGTCGCGGGTGCAACAATGTTGGCAGATATCAATAGATCTGTGGCTCCCCCATCCCCAAATAACTTTCCAATACTCGCAATGTATGCCATCAACAGATGCATGCCGCCAAGTCGCATCGTCACTTTACCACACAGGTCTCTTAGGTTGCTCCAAACTACTTGCTGGTCTTTACTATAAATCCCCAAATCTGCCGTGACAACAACATGGGGTTGTCCCTTTTCTTTGGCCACAGAAACAAGTCTCAACAAGGTGGTGTATACAGTGGACAAGTCAGTTGGGGGTGGGGGTGCCCTAACAAATGGAAGATACCTAACTGTTGTGGTGGGAATGGCATCTTCCAAAAAAGTTGCTTTGAATGCTGTCCATGCAGGGACCTTAACTCTGTCCGATCCTCGCCATCTTGCCAATATCCACAAAAGATCCTGTCTGACTGCCACAGAGACACACGCGAAGTTTACATCCAAGAAATCTGGCACGGTGACCACAGGTGGCTCTGGCTTATTTTGGGCCAATGGAAATCGGATTATCTGCTCGTCGAATATGTTTGATGTACACAATACCTTTTCCTTTGAACGAAGGAGACGGTAATCGTCGGTACTATTTCCTGCTGATGTCTCCGAGCTTTGATACAGTACTGCTGCCATCGAATGTGTCGTGTGTTTACCATCTAGCGTTTCCTCGTTTGTGTCAAAATTATCAATGGCGGCACTTATAAGCGTTTCACTTCTTTCCATTTCCATTTTTGAATGCCCTGTGGTACATATGTTACACAAGAACGCGATATCTGGTCTACAGCTACCGACGAAAGAAATCGTCTCATTTCGTCATATGACACACATAGTCCCAGATTGTACATGGCATCTATCAATTGCTTACTTCCTACATTACGATGTATGTAGAGTGCAGTTGCAAGGGTCAATGGAGTCCGTTTGTTCTGAGATAATGCAATAAGACTGTGGCAGATGAAGACCGCCCTCATATCTATTTCTTCCTCGGTTGTCTTCACTTGATGGTATCCAGTCTCGTTAGATATCCATCGTACAAAGTCATACAGTTGATTCGGGACAAAGTCGCGACATTTTGGGGAATCGATATCACAACTGGGGGGATAGGTCTTTGGGTCAATGCTTGTTTGAGCTATGTTCCGTCTTAAAATACCAGCTGCACTGTGAAGCACTACACTTTCTTCTTGGTCGGTATCCCCAGAAATATCACCCCTGGACCAATCCATCTCATCCTCACCATGAGGTTCATTCAGTTCATCCTGGAGTGCTGATGCTTTTCTTAAGGCGTCACCAACTGTCACAGAACTAGAGCAAATCAAGTCAGAGAAACCTGGTCTCGCAATGAAGCTAATTCTTTCACAAAAATGTTTTTTAAGTTTTTGTTTTAGTTTCCAGGATCTATAAGCTCCGATGGTTTCTTCGGGAACATTTTGTGCACGTAGGAGAAGGCTAAACTTTGAATGTTGTTCAGCAAGAGTAAAGACATTCGGTTCGTTCGAGCACATTATTGACTCTTCTATATCCTTGATGAGGACAGAGAAGGCTTTGTCTTGGTCAGACGATTGCGATTCACCAGACAGCTTTGATACTGCAGCCTTTATGTTTCTTTCTGATATATAGTGGGAATAACAAGTGCGATGATATTTTGCATCAAATGCGAACAAGTCTCCGTAAAGCAGCATGCGTGATTCAATACAACTGTCGCCTCTAGTTTTAGCGGCATCCATAACCTTATGCCACGTAGACTCACCAGTCCCAGTACATATTTCAGTCAATCGTTCCCTGCTTTTGTTGGGCAATCGTTTGGTAGAGGAACCGCATATGAAACACTGACTCCTAATGTCGAACTCGCATCTTCTTGCTGTCGCACGGGCACCGTCTTCACAACCCTCTACTTTGCGCTTCGTACGTGATGAACTCTCCATCTGCAATGCAAATATACTGCCTTAAGAAAATTGCATAGATTTTTGGTCGAGTAACTTATTATTAATCATCAAGTTATATAACTGACGATAGTCGCCAAGAAAAAAAATGGCAAGTCCCGCTAATATTAGCAAATGTCTTGTTAACTCATGGGCGCAGATCTCTCTCTTAGAGTGCGTGTGTGTGTGGGGGGGGGGGGGGGGGGTGGGAGGGGGAGACGTGAAGGGGCAACCACTGTTTGGCTCTGCGGCCGAAAATTTTGAAAAAGTAAACTGAAAACACGCGATTTACGTCTATTGGAGCATTGCTCGGACACACAATGCGCAAGGCTAACCATGGTTTGGCCCTGTGGTCGGAAATTTAGAAAAAGTAAGGTGACAATACGTGATTTCCGCCTATAACAGCATTGCTCTGACCTATATATGTGGGAGGAGTGTGGGGGACATAACATATAATGCCACCCCTCTGAAAAACTTTGTGGGGGATACGTCCCCCTCACGATCTGCGCCCATGTGTTAACTTACAAACGTTGTTATCGAAACGGGATAAATCATTTCTTCATTGTGGAAACTGAACAAGTTGCTGCGAACAGTACACACATAGCCTGTCATCAACCAGGACAGTTATTATATGCCCCCCCCCCCCCCCGCCGCCCCCCCCCCCCCCCCCCCGACATACATTGTTTTTTGGCGGAAATACATTTATTGCCCATTCGTTCAGCGTGCCGTTACCACAGACGCAACAAAAACGTGCTTATTCCCATAGTTCGAGGATGACTTTTAAAACCAACTTATTGCATCTAATTTATCGTAATATTCATTTGAAAACCAACCTGTGAGAGTCTGCTAATCAATAAGGTATGCAGAAATTTAAAAGTGTAATAGACAGAATATTTAAAACGGTTATTTAACGTTGTTATCTATCGCTCTCGAATCAGAGAGAAAGTGAACAAGCACTGTGAAGTCGAAATAATTATTTCCCCATGATTACAGCGATCGTTGTTTGGAAACCAGTAGTTTCATTGTATGGATATCAAGGGAGATAATTTTGATTTTTTTCTCGTATGGGGGAGGGTTTGTTAAAACCGCAATATTCGTCCCCAAATCTCACACTACTGATTGATATTGTCCCAAATTAACTGGAAGGGGGGTCCAATAAACTCTCGATATGACAAAACTTGCTCGTGGTGCAAGGCGGGAATGTGCGTCATAAATTTCGGGGAGCAATTTTCCCGAAACGCTATTCTGCAGGTTAAAATTTTACCAAAATGCACTGGTGCCGCATGAGTTCTTTAATTCTGGTGAGTTTTTGTTTTTGATGTGAGGTGCGACGTGCATTCCATACCGTGGGTAGGGGTATCTCGAAAACTAGAGCTCTTTTTGCGTTTGGCCGCTGCACTAAATTGTCTGGCTTCTCTTCACCAGTAGTATTCACATCCAATACTGATGATACAGAATTATATGTTCTGGACTTTCAAAAACCCATTAGAAACGGCAGAAGAAGTCGAGGAATAATTACCCATGCAAAATACAACCAACTGGCTAAGCACGGAGATGATCAATCAATGCCCAATGTGGAATGTATATGGTACGAAATTTCTAATGGGAGCTTTAAGCTTGTACTGGGAAATTCTGTCGTCCATCCAACCGACCAGCTGCATTGTGGAGTGATATTGATCTGCCTGTCGACAGAGTAACTGTCACTAACCTTTAATATATAGTTGTGACGACGATTTTAATGAGGACCAACTCATTTATAGTACGTGGAGAGTGTATTATCACTAAATCACCCGCAGGGTGGAGATACCACCCAAGAAATAATTGCAAATTTATTGCAAAGCATAACTAGCGCAAGCAAAGTTTCAGCCAATGGACCTCCGGGTTGAACCCGGAGGTCTATTGGCTGAAACATTGCTTGAGTTTTTTGTCGATATGTACACAATTTGAAAGTTATAGCTTGGGTGATAACTCCACTCCGCGCGTGATTCAGTTAGAAGTCACTCTCCACGTACTGTATAATCGCAAACATATGTACGTAATATATCATGTTCCAAACAGCAGCAAGTAGTAGTATCTAAGTATATTAACGAAAATTATTCTACACCCCAAGTCTTATTTCTTTGTGCTGAAACAGTTCCGATACACGAAGTGGGAGTATCCGGACATTTTTTTCGCTGATCTTGTAAGAAGATACCACCTTCCGGTGTGCATAATTTCTAAAAACTGATATGTCCCGCAAAAAAGAACTACAGGTTAAAACTGGAAGTCCTGTCACGAACTATGCTCTTATTTGTACATACTTTGGCGTAGGAATTGTGCGAAATGTTCCTATCGAAAGGCATACAAAGCACCACAGATTCTCCTGATTATCAATAGAAAGCACAAGCAATGTTTCAACCAAGGAAATCCGGGTTAAACCCGGAGCTCCCTTGGCTAAAAGATTGCTTGTGCAGCGAGCATATGTACAGAATGTTTTTTTTATTATTCAGATAAAGATTTATATGAAGAATACAAACACAAAACTAAATAATAACAAATACAACTGATGGAGCCCCTGTTAACATTTGTATACAAGTAGTCAAGGGGCTTATATACATATGTATATGGTTAATGTATACATTCCCTTCTAATCTCATTGGTCTTGCAGAGTGGTTTTGTACCACTTTAATATGAGAGTAACCCTATCATCTGAATAACTACTGGTTGGACTTCTTTGAAGTCCCGGCCGCCAGTTAGCTGCCGATAATAATATATAACTCTATACATTAACCGACAAATGGATTATTTTAGTGGAATAACTGCCAAATATACATAAAGTGCAATGTGGTTATAAACAAACAAAACAGAGGCATAGGGGCATACATACAGACAAAAGAAAGAAGAAACCTGTCGGGTATTTCTTGCGTATCTCCATTAAGGTATTACATATATGCCGTTACAAGTAATGGTAATGGGATGACATGAAATTCTCTAAGACCACCATGGGCAATAACTCTTGAATAAATAGTTGGACACTACAGGTTCACAATCCTCTTCATGGTATTATCGCCAAAAAGATACGGGTTAAATTTGGACAAAAATCCGTGAACGTTTTTCTTTGAAATGTGATGACAAGAAATGCTAATGTGATGACAAGAAATTCTAAGTCCAGTTAGGAGATTAACCCTCGAAGAAATATCTGAACACAACTAATTCGCAATCCCATTTGTGATATGATCACCAAAGCTGTATACAAAATATGGAATATTAAATGTAATGACAGAAAATGGTAATGTGATGACAGGAAAGTGTAAATCCCACAAGGGCAATAACTCTTGAATAAATACTGCGGCACAGCCTGTTCGCAATCCCATTCATGATATTAACGCCAAGACGCAAGATATAAAATTGGAGAAATATTTTGAACGGTTTTCTTGGAAATATGATGACAAGAAAAATATAGAAGGAAAGACGGACGGAAGGACAGACAGATGGTCACACGGCTGACATTCCCACAGATGGACCCGTGTTTTCCTTTTGTTTCAAACCCAACCCCTTTACCACTTAAGCACAACGGAAATACAACTTAAGGAAACAATAACCATTGAATATAGGACTATGGAATTCTTTTGTGTGAGGTCACACCCCCCACCACTGAAGGTGGTGAAAGTTGACCCGGACACACTTACCGACGGGCGGACGTGCCTAACTAGCATATACTTGTGGGTATTTTCAGTTTAAAAAAACACAAGTACCCTAACTTTAACCCCACTAATGCAGGAAAAAAAACACAAGTGGTCACTCTACTAACCCAACCCCCACAAAGCTGAACTGTCCATAAATACAGAACCCACATGTGTTCTCTCTCGGGCGCGGACGAACGGGCGTAACCCATTCCCATACCTCTTCCCACTTTGTGGCGAGAGATAATAAATGCATTTAAGATTACTATGGATAGTATTCTTTAACCCTTTACCTAACACAGTATTTTTAAAAAATAAATTAAATTTCAAATTTTTCGAAAACAAATTTCACAATTTCTCAATAAACCCATACAAATATGGATATCATTAGAACCAGCGCGACGATCTGGTTCTAATGATATCCATATTTATATGGTTTTATTGAGAAACTTCCGAGATATTTTAGGTTGTGGTAAGCTTATTCTGGTTAATTTTCTATTCGTTTTGGCCACTTTGTTAGGTAAAGGGTTAATTAAACCCGTCGCTCTCAGACTGACAATCGTCTTGTTTTCCTTACCGTCCAACAATATATTATTCACACGAAACGTTCCAAGTGCGACGTTGTGAGTAACTTATTATGTTCCAAGGAAACTAAAATCCTCGCCCTTTGATTGCACAAGAGCTCACTAAGTTTTTTCTATGTTTATTGCTCCAGTAGTTAATGTTCCAATAAGACTAAAATCCTCCTCCTCTGATTGGACAAGAGCTCGCTTAGTATATTCTATGTTTACGGCTCAAGTGGCAAATGTTACCGTCTGACGTCACAACGCGAAATATTTGAAATGACGTCTCCCGTTTCGTAATAGCTTCACCAACGGAGTGACTACTGGCAAGCCGCTTCATTTTTCTGGATTTTTCACTCGTGCAGCAGACGATGTTCCGGATGCAGTGTTGTTTAAATTACAAAACCGATTTACGATTTGAACTGAGATGGAATGAGTTTATCTGGTTTATTGATTTTTTATCCAGTGCCGTCGTTGGTATACGAGGTGTTTATTTACTAAACTTGAACAAGGCAACTTTTAACGATCACAAGTTTAGTAAACAATTCGCGTCCAGTTTGAACATACGCTCCGATCCGCAAATCTCAGACCATGCTACCGTCAACTCTTCACAATAACTTATTATGTCCCGATACCAACCGCAATACCTTGCAGTGATTGGTCAATGCCTCGTTGATTTATTTTATGTCGCTGGGCACGCGCATATGTCTACTGTCAGCGATTCTTATGTCCACTGTCAAGGAAAGCGTCTCGTTTCCATGAGCAACGGTTCTTCGCAATGTCATTTTTCACTTGAAATCAGCTGAGACATGCATTTAACTGAAGTAAAATACACACAAAAGTACCGTTATTACGCACAATAAAATTAGTTATATAAACATGGGTAATTATTTTTGAAAGCGATTAGATTATAAGGTCTCTTTTCATTAATTTACTGTAACAAAAACTGAAACGAATCGAGAGCATCTCGCCCCGTTGATTGCGTATGTAAACATTGAATAAAGGGAAATCACTCCAGTCTGTTATGATAAACGTTAACACCTTATCGAAACAACGCCTGCTTTCTAATATTCTCTGTACAACAATTCAATTTTACTTGTATAAGAACGGGACATATACGTTATTCTGTTTGTTGACAGGGGACATGGTCTCACGTTTCCTGCATGAAACATATATTCAACCTCGGCTGACGCCTCGGTTGAATATAAATTTCATGCAGGGAACGTGAGACCATGTCCCCTGTCAACAAACAGAATAACTTATAATGTTACCTTCTGACGTCACCGCGCGACATATTTGAAATGATGTTGCTCATTTGAGAAGTATTTCGTCAACGGAGTGACTTGTTAACCTCTTAATTTTTGTAGAATTTCCATACGTACATCAGACGGTATTCCGAATGAAGTGTTCTTTAAATTACAAATCGGTTTATGATTTGAACTAAGATGGAGTGACCTCGACCCTTATCTGATTTACTGACTTTTGTCTAGACGTCGTGAGCTACATGCGAGGTTTATTTACAAAAAATGTTAACGTCAAAAGTTGACTTCTTTATTTCACGTTGTTGGTTTTGTGCTATGGGTTGGGTCTTATCGGACCATATGCATTATTATGATCAATGGACGGTAACATGGTCGCGTCGACGTTGAACATACGCCACGAGCCCCAAACCTAAGACCATGTCTCCGTACATTCATCACAATAACATATACTGTATGACCAATGGTGGGAAATAGCCGCGTTGTACTATGTGCTGTGTGGTCCGCTTTATCTCGTACAATAGTTTGTTAGTAATTGTATACGAAATGTTTTGAAACCAGCCGAAGTGAACTGAACGTTTTAGAGACAGTTCAAGCCAACTTTATCTTTATTACACACCTACAGTTAAAACTAGAAGTCCTGTCACGAACTGTGCGCTTATCTAGGCTTAATTGCGCGTAGGAATTGCGCGCAATTGCCATATCGAATAGCATCCAAAGCATGGCAGGTTCTCCTGGTTACTCATAGCAAACACAGGCAATGTTTCTGCCAATGGACCTCAGGGTTACCCGGAGGTCCATTGGCTGAAACATTGCTTGCGCACAGGCCGTATGTACAGCTTTTGATAGCCTTGCTATGGTCGTAACGCGTAGATTAACGCGCAGATCGATGTGCTTTCTGTGCGTATTTCATGACAGGACTTCTAGTTTAAAGTATTAATGTAAAAGACGTGATTTCCACTATTCTGCCTGTACGATAAAAATAAAGTTGTATCGCACATGTGGTGATACAAAACACGTTCGAGTTCGTTTCCAACGCAAACAGGCAAGGAACCCTTTTAAATAAATCACGTCAATCATTGGTCGAATGCATCGGAGTCAAGATCGCTTGGAAATTCCAAGTTCAGCATTTAGATTTGTTCACTCGGGATATTTAAACAATCAGATTCGAGTAAAAAATTTCCAAAAAAAAAAATAACATTCTGTCTGCTTGTTTCTTGACAAATACTTTCCACAATTGGTGGAGTGTGCTAAACTTATTAGCTATTTAAAACCTTTGTGTTGTGTTATTGCCCTCAGTTTAGTCAATATTTGAAGTTCGATCATCATGACCGTGACACTGATCGGTACTTACTGGTTTCGACTAATTGAATGGCGAAAAAATTAGAAAGCAAATAAGTGTTGGTTCCCGGCCAACTAACAGTGATGTCTCGTTAGCAACGAAGAAAATGCAGCAATTATCCAGCTGAAGGGTGCTTTTAGTTCAATTTTCGCGTGGACTGATTGTTAATAATTTTAGGGGTAATTACGCTGTGTCCCTAGGCAAGGCACTACATCCTAATTGCCCGCGCGGGGGGCACGGTGGAGCCGTGTACTAAGGCGTACTGCTCGTCGATTGTGCACTTGTCTTCAACCATTACTAACCCTGCTTGTGCGGAGTTAGTACGTTAGGAAGTCTGGCTGTTGTTCTCCGTTGCTTGGTGGTTCTTTCTCTGGTTCTCTCCGACTTCATCCACTTGTAAAACTGTCTGACTCGAGGAGACCCTGGCTGTCGTTAAATCCCAATAAATTTAATAAATAAATAATCTGACATGTGAACATAGAAGCTTCGGGTATTTAGTTTAGTTTAAACAGTAATTATTGTGAAATAGAGGATATGGAATGAGTGTTTTTCTCATATAATATTTATGAAACGAGTCTAAGAATTTTTTTCCGTTTTGGCGAGCCTCTGGCGAGATTAAACGGAAAATTCGGACGAGTTTCATAAATATTATATGAGAAAACACTTATTTCATATTCTATTTATCATATGCCACACACACGCACAAATTAGCCACTTAGTATGACTTTTTAACCCATCACCTAACTTGAGTTGCAGACGGCACTTGGAAAAAACATCCTCGTATAACTAAAAATTTTCATTTTTTGCTTCCAAAACATAGGTTATGACCCCTCATTGGAACGAGCTCGTTCCAATGAGGGGTCATAACCTATGTTTTGGAAGCAAAAAGTGAAAATATAAAAAAAATGAGTGACGTTTTTCTTGTAGGTAAAAGATTAATACAATATAACCCACCCTAAATAGGACAGATAACTTAAATTCTCCCTACTGAAATTATGCAAATGTGACCCAGTTGTATTTTGCTTAGCCAATCAAATTGTCCAGTTTTGAAATTGATCAATGAAATCTCCCAACTCTAATTATACAAATTATGAAAATGTGGCCCAGTTGAACTTTGTTTAGCCAATCAAGTTGTCTAGTTTTGAAATTGACCAATGAAATTGACGGAAGGATTTATCACTGATTAATATGAAAACAAAATATCAAATGTTTTAAAGTGAACAAAACGGACGAGTCATGTGATAAAAATGAATATTATGTCCCATGCATACACACCATAAAACATAAAGAATGAACACAATAATACAGGATACACAGCACATAACATAACAGTAGACAAAAATAGATGAGGAATTCGACGGAAAGCTTTAAGCTTTTATGTGTCGTCTCTCTAGCTCGAGATAAGTTTACGCCATATGATTTGTGGCTGCAGATGAACTCGAATAGCACCACTCAAGGACCGAGGCCCCAACAGTTAACCTGACAGAATCAATTAAAGTCACAACACCAGCAATCGCCCCTCGCAAACAATGAACCAGAATGCCTCTCAAATTAACCCAACAGAAAATAGCTGCGACATCTGGTGGCAGACATGCAAATTCGCCGAAGGGGAACCGCTCCTTGGGATATGATATTTTCAAATGTTTAAACTCTGTGAGCAGATATATGGGGAACAAAACGGAAGAAAAGAAGAGGAGAACAAAGTGAAGACAAAAGGGAAGTAAGAAGAAGGTGGGAAAACCAGTCTGAACACGAGTTACCATACCTTTAAAACAAGTTTTGTGGAAGCAGCTCTCACACACAATGTTGAGAAGAGTTTACATGGGACAAAGTGCGTGGCGGGCGCTCGTGGTTGAGATGGAGAAAACTAGTCTTTTTCATGGAATACTTTTGATAATCTTAATTTGGTTATTTTTTCGTTCAGTGGAATCGCTTGCTCAATAAAATAAAATCGCGTACCGCACTAAACATAAGGCGATTCTCGGCATTACTTGAAAATTCAGAGCCAAAAAGTAAGGCGAATACATCTGTTGCAAATGGAAAGTGGCCGATTGTATCGTTTCGAATATTTGAAGAGACTGTACAATACAATAAAAAAATGTTCAGATGTCTCGCACTCGCCACACTGACAGATAGGTTGAGATGTTAACCCTTTACCTAACATGAAAAGCAGACGACACTTGCAAAAAAAATTCTTGAATAACAAATTTTTTTCATTTTTTGTCTCAAAAACATAGGTTATGACCCCTCATTGGAACGAGCTCGACGAGCTCGTTCCAATGAGGGGTCATAACCTATGTTTTTGAGACAAAAAATGAAAAAATAATGAAAATTAATTGGCGATTTTTGAGAATAGCACTGGCCGGTTTTTGCCGTTACGTTGGGTAAAGGGTTAACTGATTATAGTACAAGTGAGAGTTAAGGGTTTTACAGTGCAAGCGCAATCTACAATGATAAATATGATAAATATGAGCAATAAAACGCCATAAAACCGCGATGGTCGGAGGTTTCCAGCATTTAAAAAAAATCTTGAACTTGTTCAGTGATAAGTTTTCGCGGATAATAATAATAACACTTTGGCCAGCCGCTGATTTGTCGCGGTTCTCGGACGAGAAGGCCTTGGTTACCCCTGTACTCCCAACTGCCTCCCTATTCCCACGCGTCTCCTCTCCTCCCAACACTCGGAGACGAACTGCTTGATGACATCCCTTGCCCCATTCTTCACAATCTCTCCGATTAGCATATTAACCCTCTCCTTTGAGTCTCCCCCTAAACAACATGTCCTTCATTCTCCCATCCCACTTCCCCAATATACTCCCAGTGAATCTTATTCTGTTGGACTGGTACTTTGGGCATTCTAGAAGAAAGTGTTCCAAGGTCTCCACCATGCCCAAATTACACATGTGGCACTCCTTTTCACTGTTTTTCCCAATTTTATCTCTCAGCTCCAGGGACCGCGACCTCAGCTTGAATAACAGTGACCCCCAAAGGTGCCATCATGGTACACTTCAAAACCTGGCTTCTCTTTATCACGCAGGCCACCCAAAGACCTCTTTGATTTGACTCCCTCTCGCCAATTACGGTTACAAGTCGTAGGGTAGGTTATTCCACTTTTCGTTGACGTTTGGATGAAAGAGGTTTTACCAAGTTGTTCCGACTAAACGGAACTCAGTGATTTTGGTCTGAACGTGATGGCTTCATTGTCGAAATAAGTAGAGGAACATTATTGTTGATGTAAGGAGGCAGCATGTGGTGATACATTTAAAAATACTGTATCAACTTTAGCTTGCGACGTCTCTCCTGCAGAGAGTCTCGTCGTGTTTCTGACCGCTTTGGATGCCGGACAGTTGTCCCAAACAGGGTTAGCTTATTCGAGAAGAGGCCTCGTGAAGGCAAAGTATATTTTTTCTAAGATCTTACGATCGAGATTATTTTGTGCTTTCGCAGGAATCAAATCGAGGCCAGGCTTTCGAGCAAATGTGGTGGATGTGATCGTTCCATGTACATATGTTATTAAATATCACTCCCAAGTGTTTGTGGTTTTGACTTCGGATATTTGTGTATCGCCTAACTAGAGCGGGGAGGCGCCGATGAATTACTTTTGCAGGATATAAGGATAGTTTCTGTGTTATGGGGGTTGAACTCAACCAACCTTGTTTTAGACCAATGTTCTATTGACGCCAAATCAGTGTTGATTAAGTTCGACGCCTGATCCGGATTTTCACCTACAAGGTACAGGGATGCTTCGTCTGCGAAGAGGCGTATTCTACTAAGTAGGTTTTCGGTTATATCATTGACGTAGAATAAAAGCAATAGGAGACCCAGTATTGACCCTTGTGGAACCCCGGGGTTAATTGGTCTCCAAGCCGATACACCCGAAGCTACGACAACCCTCTGCGATCTGTCCGGATATTTATTTTTCCCATATACTTACAGGTTCAACTTGCTGGACACATCGTTCCACGAAATACATAGAGATTATTACTGTATGCTTATCTAAGCTTAATTGCGCGCCATTGCCCTATCGAACGGCATCCAAAGCACGGCAGGTTCTCTTGGTTACTCATAGCAAACACAGGCAATGTTTCTGCCAATGGACCCCCGGGTTACTCGGAGGTCCACTGGCTGAAACACTGCTTGTGCACAGGCCATACGTACAGAATTTGATAGCCTTATTATGGTCATAACGCGTGGATTAACGCGCAGGTCGACGTGCTATTTGTGCGCAATTCGTGACAGGACTTCTAGTTTTAACTCTATGCATACCGTGATGAAGGGAGTTAACAGATACGTGGCTGCAGCAAGGCGAGAAAATGTATT
This sequence comes from Pictodentalium vernedei, assembly GCA_031216915.1. Lineage (NCBI taxonomy): Eukaryota > Metazoa > Mollusca > Scaphopoda > Dentaliida > Dentaliidae > Pictodentalium > Pictodentalium vernedei. The sequence goes on along the minus strand of CM062297.1, from coordinate 86,217,846 downwards.
GCCAGTCATTTAAGGTTTGGTAATGAATTTTGGTAATTTGGGCATTTTTCAAGCAAACGACAGGACAAAACTCTGTTCCGTATGTGCATGTCTGTAAAACCTAGATAAATAGAGATTATTACCACTATTTGGATGTACAAAATATGTATCGGAGTCGAGCTCCGGGTTTTAAGGGCAGATCACGACGAGTTGAAGACCAGTCGGTCGTGATCTACACTTAGAACATGGAGCGAGACTCGGATACATATTTTGTACATCCACATAATGGTAATAATCATTTTATCTTACAATATATTTGGGATAAGTCAAGAATGTAGACGAATATATAACGAACTATTTATTCGTACAGATAAAAAAATGGAACTCGCGCGAAAGGAACGTGCTTGTATCCTACCCCCTGATACAAACATCTGTATCAGGGGGTCGGATACACGACAGCTGCGGAGTTAATACAGACAAAATACATGTTGATTGTAAGATAAATGACGGATATATGTGAGACCAGTGTGGGGCCAGCTTCAAATTCAAAAGTGGCTTACTGCGCCATGGACTTCGTCCCCATTCTAAAGACCAAAAATCTTTCAAATGTTCTTCGTGTAGGGAGTAATTTTGCGAAAAACAAGAGAACATGTAACACAGTGCGATTCGATATATGGACTTTCCAAACCCTTCCAGTACACAGCTTGCAGCAAGAGTTTTGGCAATAGAAGAACTTAAATATGCATATGTCAGTTCTCACTGTAGAGAGTCACAGGTTTGACCAATGTACAGTACAGTCGCCGTGGACTGGTCACTTTCCACATGTGGGTAATATTTCCACGGATGCAATAGTATTAGATTCCAAGCACTTAGTATGGGAATAATCATCAAAAATTTAATTAATGAAGAAACGGGTACAACCCGGTGCATCATTAATTACAATTTTGCTGATGATGATTTTTATTATTTGGCAATCGCATGCGTGGACATCACTGTCCACGCGTGGATTATGAGCAGTTCACGGCGACAATAGTGTAGTCAAGAGTTTTCAAGAAGTGATAACAAATTATGTAGGCATCAAAATAAAGCATTCGCGTGCAATTTTTGTGGCGCCTCTTATCAGTGGAAAAACTCTGTTACAAGACATGCGATAACCAACACCAGGGACATTAGAAAACAGTTTATTTGAACAATTATCACTCTACCAGATAAGGATATCTGTGATATTTTTAAGTTCATCAAGTTAATTTTTATTCACAAAAGTACATGTATGTTCCACTTTGTTTCCCAGGTTAGACCAATCACAGCAGCCATGTTTATTTTATTTTGAAACCACCTGGACCAGCTGTTAGTTCCTGTTATTCGACATTCATGGTCGTAAATTAAATATATAAAACAAAACTTTTCTGAAATGTTTTCATGTTGTTAACATGTCCGTTTGTCCTTCTGAAAGGTTGCATGATCTTTGCACCGAAATGACATTCGTGTTAACACCAGTTCTTTATTTACAACGTGTTATCTTGAAATTGTAAGCGTCCAGTGTTAAAACTGGAAGTCCTGTCCTGTGTGCTTATCTAGACTTAATTGCGCGCAGGAATTGCGTGCAATTGCCATATCGAATGGCATCCAAAGCACGGCAGGTTCTTCTGGTTACTCATGGCAAACACAGGCAATGTTTCTGCCAATGGACCTCCGGGTAACCCGGAAGTCCATTGGCTGAATCATTGCTTGTGCACAGGCCATATGTACAGAATTCGATAGCCTTACTATGGTCATAACGCGAAGATTAACGCTCAGATCGACCTGCTATTTGTACGCATTTCATGACATGACTTCTAGTTTTAACTGTATGTCACTGTTTGAGTCAAAGTGAATAACGAACCAAATATCTTGAGGATGTGATTATGAGGAAGTATCTTTGCTTCGTGCGCTCAGTGGTATTCCCTCACTGTTCGCGACTTCCTAGCCGGCTCTTCTGGCTTACTGGCATTCCCCCTTTTCCGCTTTCTGGTGCCTCGTATTCTCTCCTCATTACCAAAACCATGATCGTTTAAATTAAAATGAATCATACAATGCACATGTGAATCCGTACTATTCCGATGATACTACATGTAGGTTAGAATCAGCATGTTTCTATACATAAGATAATGTACCATGTGAACATATGTATTTATGCAAATTCTGTACACACAGAAAATAACTTAATAAGGACTATCAACTGAAGTTCGAAGTTTCATGAATAAAAATGAGTGACGTGTTCAATATAACGTCTTTTCTCCCCCCACTGCATGTGTAACAAACGTCTGTCCAGGGTGAGATAGCAGGGAGAGACAGATGTATCCCACCCCACCCACGTGACGTATCAGTTTCTTGCTACCAACTAATTCATATTGACGTCATCAGAATGCCCTGTGATAAAAGTTTGATGCTCTAAAACTCTTTAAACCCCAAGATGCCACCGTTCCTAACTGATTTCGTGGTATATACCTTTGGTATATACTTAACTTTTGCATGCTCTTTCCGATGGTGTCATTAGTTTTTTAAAACAACGAATACCAAATGAGTTGATTATATCAGCACGTGACCGCCGATTACCTCTGGCTAACGTAACCGCTGTATGGTGGGGGGGGGGGGAGAAAAATAATCACACAGCGCTAGATTTATAACTACAAAAATGTAGAATGGGTCAAAAATTATGTTAAAAGTCAGCGTGTCATCTATTTTGAAAAGGAGCTGTATAGGTACCTGATAACAATTCAGCGAAGGTCTCCGATGTTTGACTCTGTTGCAGAGGAAGCATAATCCATTTAAACGTCGTAAGAATGGCAAGGGTACAGTATGTGGAGAGTGGATTGTAACTAAATCGCCCGCGGAGTGGAGTTATCACCCAAGCTATAACTTTCAAATTTTGTTTTTATCGACAAAAAAAACACAAGCAATGTTTCAGCCAATGGACCTCCGGGTTCAACCCGGAGGTCCATTGGCTGAAACTTTGCTGGTGCTGGTTATGCTTTGCAACAAATTTGCAATTATTGCTTAGGTGGAATCTCCACTCTGCGGGTGATTTAGTGATAATACACTCTCCACGTACTGTATATCTTTGTGCAAAGAAAAAATATTTAGACTGTGTATTAAAAGTAAACAGAAACGTTTGACTAAATGATTTTTTCATTCCTCCATTCGTCCACTCACGCATTCATTTATTTATTTATTTATTTATTTATTTATTTATTTATATTTATTGATTATTTATTTAATATTTATTCATTTATTTATTTATTTATTTAACTATTTGTTATCTATTTCATTCATTCATTCATTCATTCATTCATTCATTCATTCATTCATTCATTTCACCATTTGCCCGATCATAAATTGTCTTCGAAGTTTAACCTTTTACTGACGATATCAAAATTTATTATTTTAATTTTTTTTTTTCAATTTTTTCCAAAACAATCAACAAAACTATATCATGTGGCCCCTCCCTCGCTGAAACGAGCTCAGTGAGCTCGTTCCAATTAGGGGTCACATGATATGGTTTTGTTGAAATTGTTTGAAAAATATATCCTGTTTCAATTGCTCAATTTGTGAATTACATGGAGGGATGCGGCCTATTCGTTAGGTAAAGGGTTAAAATACAGAGTGTCGAGAACTGCGTTGGAAACTCTGTTTATCTAACAATCATATAGAGTTTGGCCTGAAAACCACGAGAAACGGTACGTATCACATAATGTGTTCCGATTTCGTATCATATAGACGACTCATTCTGATTCCGTATCATATAGACGACCCGTTTCCGGTAGCGCTACGGGCTATCATAACAGGCGCATGGATACATTCTATGTGCGTTTCAGTGATCGACCGAACATTATATCCCAAAAATGTTTAAAAATAATTTAACCCTTTACCTAACATGAACAGCAGAGGACACTTGCAAAAAAAATTCTTGAATAACTAATTTTTGTCATTTTTTGTCTCAAAAACATAGGTTATGACCACTCACTGGAACGAGCTCGTTCCAACGAGAGGGTCATAACCTATGTTTTTGAGACAAAAAAAATGAAAAAATAATGAAAATTAATTGGCGATTTTTGAGAATAGCATTGGCCGGTTTTGGACGTTACGTTGGGTAAAGGGTTAAGATTTAATCTGTTTATGTGACAGAATTGTTAGATAAATGAATTATCATGTTAGTGTGCATGTCTTGTGATTTGTATCAGATTCTCGGTGGTGTCCAAAAATGGGATCACAACTCGCCGGCAAAGCCGGCTCGTTGAGATCCCATTTTGGGCACCACCTAGAATTTGATACAAATCACAGGACATGCACATTATCATGATAATCTATGTATACCAGCTTTATGTTCCCGCTTTTTGGCTATAGACATGTTAGTTGGGACAATTGAACGCGGAAAACCTAACTACCATACTGGAAACTTCCAACCAGAGCTCTCCGTACAATTTGTGGGTCACCAAGACGCACAAGTCATAACGCAATTTATGAAGAGACAGGCTTTACCACTTTGAAGGAAAGGAGGAAAAGACATAAAATAGTCGTGATGTACAAACTCATATCTGGAACGCTCAATCATGTTATACGCTCCTGGTACCCCGACAGATTACTGTCATTACAACTTATCACTTACGTTCTTTAGACAATTTGCGTGAAATACAGTCGCACCAAGACGCGCAAGTCATAACGCTATTTATCATATGACTCGTCCGTTTTGTTCACTTTAAAACATTTGATATTTTGTTTTCATATTCAGTGATAAATAAAGCCTTCCGTCAATTTCATTGGTCAATTTCAAACTGGACAGTTTGATTGGCTGAACAAAATACAACTGGGCCACATTTTCATAATTTGCATAATTTGAGTAGGGAACTTTCATTGGTCAATTTCAAAACTGGACAATTTGATTGGCTAAACAAAATATAACTGGTTCACATTTGCATAATTTCAATAGGGAGAATTTACGTTACCTGTCCTATTTAGGATGGGTTATATTGTATTAATCTTCTACCTACAAGAAAAACGCCATTCATTTTTTTTATATTTTCACATGTTGCTTCCAAAACATAGGTTATGACCCCTCATTGGAACGAGCTCGACGAGCTCGTTCCAATGAGGGGTCATAACCTATGTTTTGGAAGCAAAAAAAAAATTGTTATTTATACGAGGATGTTTTTTCCAAGTGCCGTCTGCAACTCAAGTTGGGTGATGGGTTAAAAAGTCATACTAAGTGGCTAATTTGTGCGTGTGTGTGTCATATGATAAACAGAATATGAAATGAGTGTTTTTCTCATATAATATTGATGAAACCCATCCGAATTTTCCGTTTGGGCTCGCCAGAGGCTCGTCAAAACGGAAAATTCTTAGACTCGTTTCATAAATATTATATGAGAAAAACACTTATTCCATATCCTCTATTTATGATGAGACAGGCTTTATTACATTGAAGGAAAGGGGGAAGAGATATAAAATAATCATGATGTACAATCTCATATCTGGAACGCTCAATCATATTATACGCTCCTGGTACCCCAACAGATTACTGTCATTAGAACTTATCACTCACATTCTTCAGACAATGTGCGTGAAATACAGTCGCACCAAGATCTTTGCTGATTCATTTCTGCCTTCGATCGTGAAATTGTGGAACAGCCTGGGCGCGGACGTGCGATCCTGTGATTCCATAAGTTCTTTTCGCGGAAATGACAGGATGGTTCCAGAGTATTATTATGCTGGTTGTAGAAGGGGAAAATACTAGAAAACAAACTTAGAATGAGATGCAGTGCCTTGAATGGTCAAAAATTCGAACGCTTCTTAACAAACAACCCAAAATGTTCTTGTGGAAATGATTATGAGGATGTAGCTCACTTCATTTCATCGTGCCCTAACTTTCGCATCCAGCGTCAGTCTTTCATCTAAGCATTGTGAACCTAACAAGCATTATCAATTATATACTGAACGGTAATCTAGCATGGCCTCATGCAGTTAATCAAAGTCTTTACGGCCTTCCAAAAGTACATTGAAGAAACGAAGAGATTTGAGTAGTGGCTATCTCCCGTCCATGGAATAAGATATGATAAGTTTTCCAGTCACAAATGCATCATACATCGTAATCACAACAGACAGTTAGCTCCGCATAATACACCCGTTCAAGCCAGTGACGTAGGAAGCATTTCAGTCTTGGGGGGGGGGGGGGGGGTACTAACCAGCAGATGCTGAAGGCATCTGTCGCGAGTAACGGCGCGAGCTAACTGAGGGGAGGGGGGTCTGGGAGAAATTTTCAAAAACAGAGACGTCAAATGGGGCACTCTGGTGGCTTTTGAGCTCAAAATCCAGTTGTTTTCTTTAATGGAAAAAAGTTGATTTTCGGCAGCATGTTTCATTTTTTTTAAAAGCTGCTCGAATTTCCTCCCGTGAATTATGCAATAATATGCAAATGCTACATTTCTAGTCAAGCAGAATTTGCGTATTTACTTATGACTGATGTCTATGACGCTAACACCTGGAGAGCCTCCCCAAATTAAAAAAACAATAATCCATGCTAACTTGCTAAGCCTTTCAGTATATCGATAAAAGTTATTGAAGCAAATTCCTGTCTCGCTGCATGCCGTGAGTGTAGAAGACTGGAAGCTGACATTCTTCAACAAATACCACATACATGACATGATATTTTTACAATGGCAAGTCCTCGGCACACCTACATAACTCCCAATGTGATCATCCTGGAAATTGACAGCTGATTTTTTTTTTAATTTATCTGTATACTGTGCAGGAAAATTCATCTGCGAAGCCTATTATGTTAACCTATACACGGAAAAAAAGTTGGGGGGGGGGGAGCACGTTCCCCTGAGCCCCCCCCCCCTCCGGTTCCTACGCCACAGGGTTAAGCACCATTATTGTTTGTAATCTCTTTAACCCTTTACCTAACATGAAAAGCAGACGACACTTGCAAAAAAAATTCTTGAATAACTAATTGTTTTCATTTTTTGTCTCAAAAACATAGGTTATGACCCCTCGTTGGAACGAGCTCGACGAGCTCGTTCCAACGAGGGGTCATAACCTATGTTTTTGAGACAAAAAATGAAAATATTTTGAAAATTAATTGGCGATTTTTAAGAATAGCGCTGGTCGGTTTTGGCCGTTACGTTGGGTAAAGGGTTAATGTAAAGATGAGGTATTTAAGTAGGCTTAGTCATTTACCAAACCATTTTGATTTCGAAATGTAATATGTTTAAATAAATTATTTCATTCATTAGTTCGTCGGCTGAGTGCTAGAATGTTCTATGTCCTATGGGGGACATAGAACATTCTAGCATACAGACGACGAGTTGCCCGCGATGCTTAGGTTCACCTATGAATCTCCAAAATGGCGGTTTATTCGAACAATAAAAGCCTTGGATAAATTTTTGCTTTATTCACCTAGTAGGGTGATAAATGTTCCCCGCAGGTTTAATATTGAAAGAATTTATTCGAAAAGTAGAGATGGACCTGTTTACCTATGACACCTACCGCATTCGCGTTGTCGTGACCTGTTTTACGCTTGTGTGAGACATAATGAAAAAGGGAAATATTGTGCCAATATATAAGAAAAACGACCCTACATTTCCTAATAATTATCGACCAATAACCCTTTTAAGGAGCCTTGGGAAAATATTTGAAAAATGTGTTTTCAAGTATGTTTTCGAGTTTTTGAACACAGACATGCTTCTCTCCAACCTGCAGGCTGGATTTAGACCGGGAGATTCTACAGTGTTTAGAACTGATATTTATAACACACTCTGTTTAGCTCTTGACGAGGGAAAGGAAATTAGAATAGCATTTTGTGAGTTTGGCAAGGCCTTTGATGTGGTCTTGCACGAAGGACTATTGTATAATCTTGAAACAGTTGGAATAAAAGGCAATCTGCTTTTGTGGTTCGAATCATATCTAAGCCAGAGAAAACAAAGAGTTGTAATCGACTCACAGTCCTCCAGCCTGATGTATACTGCTTCTGGGGTGCCCCAGGGGTCAGTGATAGGACCTTTGCTCTTTCTCAATTACATAAACGATATTGTTGCTGGCATCAATTCCAATATTCGACTCTTTGCATATTTCACATCGCTGCACATAGTAGCAGAAAATCAAGAACAGGTAGCTGTGATATTAAACAGCTATCTCATTAAAATAGAGAACTGGGCACGCCAGTGGTTAGTCGATTTTAACCCAAATAAAGCGAAAACAATGACAATCACTCAAAAACGTAACCCCCTCCCTTGCACCGTCCGACTGTCATCCATACCCATAACGGAAGTGAAAACCCACAAGCACCTCTGCCTAATATTTAGTGACGACGGTAAATAGGACGTGCATATTCGCGAGGTTCTAACAAAAGGGTTGCACCGACTAGGACTCATCAGAAAATACAACTTTATCTTGAACCGAAAAACTTTGGAAAAAGTGAACTTTGGATTTATTCGCGCTGCCCTGGAATTCGCTGATACATACAAATTATCATGATAATGTGCATGTCCTGTGATTTGTATCAGATTCGAGGTGGTGTCCGGAATGGGATCTCAACGAGCCGGCTTTGCCGGTGAGTTGTGATCCCATATTTGGAAACCACCGAGAATCTGATGCAAATCACAGGACATGCACGTTATCATGATAATTCATTTATCTAACAATTCTGTCACATAAACAGATTAAATCTTAAATTATTAAAACAGTTTTGGGGCATAATGTTGGGTCGATCACTGAAACGCACATAGAATGTATTCATGCGCCTGTTATGATAGCCCGTCGCGTTACCAGAAACGAGTCGTCTGTATGATACGGAATCAGAATTTGTCGTCTATATGATACGGAATTGGAACACATTATGTGATACATACCGTTTTTCGTGTTTTTCAGGCCAAAATCAATATGATTGTTAGATAAAGTGTTGGAAAACTGTACTCGGGATTGTTCCGATCGACTTGAAAATATACAGACTGAAGCTGTAAGGCTTGTAAGAGGTGCAACAAAAAGCGCGAGTAAGACCTCAATCTATATTGAGACTGGGTGGGAGCTTCTCAAGAAAAGGAGAGAAAAACACAAACTTACACATTTTTTTTTTAAATGTACCATGGGATCACTCCTCCTTACTTGTCTACTCCCCCCTCCCCCCCCCCCCCCCCCCCCCCACTATACGTGAAACATACGCGTGTCCCGGGTGAGACAGCAGGATGGGATATTTTTATCCCACCCACCCCACGTGACACCACGTGACGTACTCAATTGCATATTTTATTAGCTCGCCGGAACTATTTCATCATCGTCTGCTCAATTGTAAATAAACAAAATGGCTTCACGCTTTCCCGCATGTAATCCACGTGCCATTTAAAATCAACAATGTTGATTTGTTTCAACCCCATGTTTCTCTGCAGATTTAATAATATCACTGCGCGAATTTATCGATCGATCAATAATCTCACAATGCCCTTTACATTAGCGTTTGACACGCGCAGATTCATTAACCCCTTAACGGACAGTGTTACAAATCAATTTTTTAGTATATACCTATGGTATATACCTACCTTTTGTATGATCTTTCCGAAATTGAAATTGAAATTGTTCGTTTTTCGAATGGACTGCGACTTGATAAATTGGATATGCCAGCACGTGGCCGCCAATTATCCATAATGACGTAATCCTCGTGTGAGGGGAGAAAAATCATCCTCGGTGAGACTGAAGGCGGGAATGGGGAAATCTCACCCTCGGGGCAAGATATTTGAACCAGACCCTCGGCAAGCCTCGGTTCTGGTTCAAATATCTTGCCCCTCGGGTGAGATTTCTCCATCCCACCTCCAGACTCATCGGGGATCATAATAATCCCACCCCAGCTATCGGAAATACGACCCCAAAACCTTCGGAGCAATACAGATCTATAACAGCCTACTTGTCGCCCGTACAGTCACCAAACATCCTTCATCCCATCTGCCACAAAATTGTGAAATGATGTATCATTGGAGGTGAGAACCAATTCATCATTAGCACACTTGAAAACCTTCTTAATAAAGACTTGCTTCGTCCACCAGGCCACTTTTATGCATGTTATTCTCGCCAAGCTGAAATATTCCACTTTATACCATGATTACCTATTCTACAAAGTATGAAAAGCCTATGACATAAATTTTAGCTTTACACACCAACCCCGATGAACACGCCAGCAATGGGATTTCAATAATTAAAATTTACACCTGCAGTATACACTACATCCAAGTTGACCTTTGGTGACGTAGACCTTAATGCAAACTTATATAAATTTATCGCACGTCGCCTCGCGAAGAGTGAAATGAAAGCGCCAATTATTTATTACGTTTTTAAATGGATTTCCCCCATAAGACACCAAAACTTAACAAACATGCATTTTCTCATGTTAATAAAGCATCCATAATTCGAAATGGTATGTTATTTTGCCATTAAAATGAAAAAGGCCCCGTTTCATTTTCCATTTCGTTTCGGCGATAAAATTGACAGTGGAAGTACCGCCCACCGATGCTCGTGTAAACAAAAAACAGATACACACGTATGTACGTCTGGTACTCAGTAAAATCGAGAAAAAATAATAGCGACTCTTAATAACCTGACGATCATGGTATAAATAAAATATACCCAAAGTAGCTTGGTGTACCAAATGTTCACCACTCGTGGTGAACATTTGGTACACCAAGCTACTGTGGGTATATTCTATATGTAAACTTGGACTGTGCTTTGGTAATTTAAATGAACACCTGTTCAGAAATTGTTTAAGTGTCTCCTTATGCACATACGGAGATGTGGAAACCTCTGAGCAATTTCTTATTTACTACCCGCGCTTTGCATACCAAAGGCGTCAAACCATTCAAAATCTACCCAAATGAAATGACTACAAGTCGCTCTTATATGGGAGTGAAACACTATCAAATAATGAGAACTGTACAAAATTGTACAAGTTTTAGAACAGTCTAGAAGTTTATCACTTTGTCAGGAAGTTATGGAAATTGATATGCTTCAAAATTGGAAAAACCAAACACCAACTTACTTAAAATGAGGACAAAAACATTGCTCGGCTTACGACGCAACAGACCCACTCACTCACTTAAGGCCTTTTACACACTGGAGGCGACGCGTGTGCTGCGGGGAGTGCAATGGGGAAGGATTTGACAATTTAGGCTCTCGTTTTGCCCACGGTAACGATTCTGGCAGACCATCTGGCTGATACGATAACCGGATGCTGCAGGCCCAGTGTGTGACCTTGTGTGACGGCACGAAGGGTTTGTGTGACTGCAAGCGCTCTGGGCCATAAGTACTCGGTGGCTGTCGTTGCTGTATTGTCGGGCTTGTCTGGGCTGTGTACCCGAAGAGGATCGATGTAGACTTTCAATTATATAAAGTTTACACCTTGTGATGACCGTCATGTAATCAATACAAAAAAAAGAATGAAAAATAGCTCATTTTCAATAACAGCATCTTTGAGACCAGTCCTTGATCAAATTTCAAGAAATGTGGGAACCAATCCTGAACATCCATCACAATTAATTAATTTGAACAGAAATAATCGCGACTAATTCTTGACATAAACAAAACTTTTCCAATTAGTTTTCGTCAATAATATCGGATTTGCAGTTCGTGTTGTGAACTGTCTTCAACTATTTATACCTGGAGATTCATCTGAAATCAAAAATGAAACAATATACGGTGGGGATAATTTAAAAAAAAACTCATATGTTGAGTAGCGATCTCGTCTCGATGTTGGTGACAGAATTTCATTCGACTTCAAGAGACGTGTGTAGAAAAATAGAAAACTTTTGTCAGAAATGCGTTGACGAGTATATCTATATGAACACAGGTCTGTTGAATCTGACATTTTAACCCTTTACCTAACATAAAAAGCAGACGACACTTGCAAACAAAATTTTTTAATAACTAATTTTTCTCATTTTTTTGTCTCAGAAACATAGGTTATGACCCCTCTTTGGTACGAGCTCGTTCCAAAGAGGGGTCATAACCTATGTTTCTGAGACAAAAATTAAGTGGCGATTTTTGTGAATAGCGCTGGCCGGTTTTGGCCGTTACGTTGGGTAATGCATTGTCCATATTAGGGACAGAATAGTAGAAACTATAATTATAATAACGACCATTTGTAGCAAAGCTTTCAGCCCCTGGCGTTCCTCGGTGCTATATTCAACAAATCGTTTCGCATCATACATTTTACATGGCATTAACCACAGATCGTACTGATAACATACGGGAATACGTTAATTGTAGGAAGGCCAGAGGCCGAAAGCTTTGCGATAAATGAGCGTTATTATTATTATTATTATTATTATTTATTACACCCCTGACGTCTAATTATAATAGGAATCTGTAACAAATAAAATGCGTTCTCCCCTCACTAGTGAGATCAAACACCTCGGTGATTATTAACATTTCGTATGAACTTGAAATTTACAAATGAATTTTCACAAGCACAAAACAAAAGTTGTTCTCCTTCCACAAGTGAGTATATAGGTATCGCGGAACTAAATATTGAAATTAGAGTGAACCGCCTTAAAATGTTGCACTCGGAAATGACGCAATCTCTAAAAAAAACAGCCTTGGGAAAATCCATTGTTTCAATAAAAGTTTGAAACATTCTATTGACATCTTGCATTATTGTTGAATATTCCAGATAAAAAAGAGGGTGATTTGATGACTTTTGGACCTAAAAAATACAATTTACTTTATGTGTGTTTTTGTAGGGAATTCCCTGAAAAATATGTGCACGAGACCGGTACTTCCCTTTGTGTCAGTTTTTCTTTCTTATTTGTTGCATGACCCCCTGTTTTCAGACCAGAAAAAAGTTGTCTGAAGGGCTAAACTTGACAGAGATATTTGAATGCCAAAATTAAAGTGATGCGATCATATTCTTTTCCACCTGAACGCTATAATGGTCGCCTATGGGAAAATATTTAGTTCTGTGATACCTATAACAAGACGTGATCTGTGTCAGCGGAAACAGCGATCAGCTGATTGTATAAACAGATTTCTTGCGTGGTATGGGCGTCGGTTTGGATCGTTTCAGTTGAAGCTTCAAATGAAAGTGGTATAATAAAAAGAAAATCTTATGTTTTCTTGTGAATACCGGGATTAATCTCATTCGTGAGTGGCAGAATTTGGATTTTCACTCGCAGCAAGCTGCTCGCGAAAATACGAATTCTCTCACTCACTCATGAGATAAATTCCTGGTATTCACAAGAAAACATTAGCTATCCTCTATTTCTACAATCCTGTACGGAAGCGTATTGTCACTTTTGTATCCTCATAGGTCCAAATATGTGGAATTTACCCTAAAAGCACTCCGGACGGGTGGGGAGGCAAGGCAAGCTTCTCCTCCCAGATAAAAAATGAGCCCCCACCCCACCTCCAACACCCTCCAGCAAACCTCCCATAGGATCACTCGTGCCTAAAGAATGTAATGATATTGCATGTTAAAAAGCAGAAGACGGCCCTAACAAGTGGTTTCGTATATACGAAAAAGTTTTCGTTTAAACGAAAAAGTTTTCGTTTAAACGAAAGTGGTTTCGTTTAAACGAAAAAGTTTTCGTTTAAACGAAAGTGGTTTCGTTTAAACGAAAAAGTTTTCGTTTAAACGAAATAATTTTTTTTTTCCACGTGGCAGCAATACGCTTCCGGACTAAAGAATGTAATGATATTGCATGTTAAAAAGCAGAAGAGGGCCCTAACAAGTGGTTTCGTAAAAAACGAAAAAGTTTTCGTTTAAACGAAAGTGGTTTCGTTTAAACGAAAAAGTTTTCGTTTAAACGAAAATGGTTTCGTTTGAACAAAAAAGTTTTCGTTTAAACGAAATAATCTTTTTTTCCACGTGGCAGCAATACGCTTCCGGAATCCTGAACAGTTTTCGATTAATTTGAATAGAAATAATTGCGGACAATCGTTGAGATAAATCAACTTTTCTCCTCAGTTTTCGTGAATAATATCGGATTTGCACTACATATAGTGAACTGTCTTCAACCATTTGTAAATAGAGATTCATTTGGAAGCAAAAACGAAACAATATACGGTGGGAATCATTAAAAAGGACATACATTTTGAGTAGTGATCTCGCCTCGATTGATTGGTGACAGAATTTACTCGACATTAAGAGGCGTGTGTAGAAAAATAGAAAACATTTGTGTGAAATGCGTTGGCGAGTAGCTATATCAGGACAGATCTCTTGAATCTGACATTTTAAAGACATGATCGACAAAAAAGAAATGAACGGTTTTATTTACAACACTCACCTTCAGCCTGGTTTTCCGCTGCCATCTTGAAATGACCATTCCTGATCACGCGTACGACAGTGAGAATGTTTTTTCCAGTCTCCGTCAGTGGCATGTTATCTTAAACTGTAAATGTACAAACAGTGTCATTTTTCTATTAAATTTGATAAAATATCACGCGACATTATATAAAAACAGAGTCTTCAAATTACTGCGTTGTGTCCTTGGGCAAGGCACTTAATCCCGATTATCCACGTGGGGATACGGTGGTGCTGAGGCGTACTGCACGTCGATGGAGCACTTGTCTTTAGCCAATGCTAACCCTGCATGTGTTTGGGTAGTACGTTAGAGACTCTGACAGTTGCTCGACGCTTCTCGGTGGTTCTCTCCGGGTACTCCGACTTCACCCACCCGTAAAATTCCGACACAAGGTGGCCCAGGTTGTAGAAAGTGACGTTAAACCCCAATAAATAAATATACACCGTAAATAAATAAAAATTAATAAGTAAATAAATAGAAAAAATAAAGATAAATAATAAATAAACAAATACAATCGGCTGGGTGATTTCTAAAGCTTTATATAGTACCTTGAGTGGAAATGGTGCCATCTACAGTGCTTTAACTTGTAAACTCCCGGTCTTAACTCATACTCAGAGTCGGGTGTCCTTTTTATGCCCCTGCGCGCCTTGAACTCGGATGCTTTATTTTTTAATTCTATGTTTGAGAGTTTTGTTTTTATATTCTCATTTGATTTAATTATAATGAAAGTGTCAATGACACTGTAGCTCAACTTGTCAAGACAAAGACATGTACATTATAGTATGTGACACAGCAATGACAAACATCTAGGTAATGACCTGATAACAAAGGTACATATAAAATATTGTAACGGTCTATACATAAATACGGACCGTTGCCTGTAACAAATGTATAGGTAAAGTATTGTAAAGGTGGGTGACAGTCAGATGCTAAACTAGAAAAAAATCTTTGAGTCCCAGAGTGGGTCTGACTGAACCCCAGAATATTTGTTCTCATAGCACAGTGATAACAAAGGCATCCCAAAACACACTCGTTCCTGTCCCAAGGTGAAAACAAAGGTACCCAAGAAGTTTTGTGAAGATCAGTTCATAAATACGAGCTGTATAGAAGTTGTGACAAAAAACTGATTGGACCTAATTTCGGTACAAAATGGCCACTGGCAGCCATCTTGAATTTTGGACCGTACCCAGAAACACTCATTCTCGTCCCAAGGTGATAACAAAGGTACCCAAGAAGTTTTGTGAAGATCGGTTCATAAATACAGCCTCTACCCTGAGCCGTATAGACATGTGTGCTTACATTGTGTAAGTAGCACTGAATAAATCAAACTTCATCTAATTTGCATAATTTCTGCACGAAAAAAACCCCCTTATAATATGTGATGTATTCCATGTTACTAAACATTCATACAAAAATTTATTCAAATCAGACCTTTCATACAGAAGTTCTGTACAAAAGACCGATTGCACTAATTTTGGTACAAAATGGCTGCTGTTGGCCATCTTGAATTTCGGACCACACCCAAAAACACTCGCTCTCATCCCACTGTGATAACAAAGGTACCCAAGAAGTTTCATAAAGATTGGTTCATAAATATGGCCTCTAGTCTGAGCTGTATAGAAGTTGTGTACAAAAAACTGATTAGACCTAATTTTGGTACAAAATGGCCACTGGTAGCCATCTTGAATTTTAGACCGCACCCAGAAACACTTGTTCTCGCCCCAAGGTGATAACAAAGGTACCCAAGACATTTCGTGAAGATCAGTTCATAAATACAGACTCTAGTCTGAGCCTTATTGACATGTGTACCTAATGTGTGTAAGTCGCACTGAAAAAATCAAAGTTCATCTAATTTGCATAATTTCTGCACGAGAAAAAAAACCCGTATTATATGTGATGTATCCCATGGTACTAAACATTCACACACAAAATTATTCAAATCAGCGCTTTCACATGGAAGTTCTGTGCAAAAATCTGATTGCACCTAATTTTGTACAAAATGGCTGCCATCGGCCATCTTGAATTTCGGACCGGACTCAAAAACACTCGTTCTCGTCCCACGGTGATACCAAAGGTACCCAAGAAGTTTCGTAAATATCGGTTCATAAATACGGCCTCTAGCCCGAGCCGTATTGGCATTTGCACTTACAGTGCTGAAAGTAACACCAAAAAACATCAAAATTAGTCTAATTTGCACAATGTAGGCACGAGAAAAAAACCCGTATTATATGTGATGTATCCCATGGTACTAAACATTCATACAAAAAATTATTCAAGTCAGAGCTTTCATATGGAAGTTCTGTACAAAAAACAGATTTCTGCATCGTCAGTACAAAATGGCGGCTGGCAGCCACCTTGATTTTCGGACCGCACCCAAAAACACTCGTTCTCGTCCCACGGTCATAACAAAGGTACCCAAGAAGTTTCGTAAAGATCGGTTCATAAATACGGCCTCTAGCCCGAGCCGTATCCAATTGTTGACGTACGGACTGACGGACAGACGGACAACGGGCCATGACAAAAGCTCAAATTTGGCTTCGCCAAAGTTGAGCTAAAAATTACTGCTTTGAAATATTTTCTTTTCGAAGTCCTCCGATGTCCTCCTATATTACTTGTATGACAGTGGCATAGGATGGCGGCCGAGGTGTCCGGATATTGGTTTTTTTTGTGAAAACATGGAAACTAAATGCCTGCCTGTCTGCCTGCCTGCTTGCCTGCCTGCCTGCCCGAGTCCGAAACCCGCCCGCCCGGCCTAGCCTGCCTTGCCTGCCTGCCTCTCTCTCTCTTTGTCTCTCGCTCTGTCTGTCCGTCCCTCCGCCCGAACCCGCCCGTCCGCCCGCCTCTCTCTCTCTCTCTCTCTCTCTCTCTCTCTCTCTCTTTCTCTCTCTCTCTCACCATCAATGTTGATAGATAGAAAATGAAGAGTTACTTTCAACTCTCCAGATGTAGATTACTGAAGAGGATTACCTTCTTATTTGAAGACCAACACAATCTTTACCCTCTTAATTCTACACCAGAACACCACAGTTATAGCCACCTCTGCAATTCAAATGCAGTCACCCTGAAACCTGTATGTCTTCTTATGATTATGTCTTTGCAATGTTATTGGGAAGTAACAAGTGTGCCCCGGCTCTTCACTCCTGACATGCGTTCGAGGATGTTTCTTCTACGGCATTTAAAGTCGAAGAAATTGTAAGGGAAGTGTGTCGAATGTGGAGCCAAAAATGTGTTTCCCAATGGTCACCCTCTGTATTGTATTCCTACCATCTCATAGGTCCTCACCCATGTATATCAGTGTGTCTGTGACATTCAATGGCCGTTCTCCCACCCCACCCCAAGCTATCATCTCACTAGGGTGCCTAGGCCCTAACCATGTATATCAGTGTGTCTGTGATATTCAATAGCCGTTCTCACACCCCCACCCCACCCCACCCTAAGTTCGAAATGCTCCCCCACGCCCCTGCTCAGCAGACCTTAAATTCTACCAAATTCACGACAATCAGTTTTGATTCTCGCAAACTCCTGCTGCTAGAATTAATTTTCAGTTCTTAAATAACTTGGAATTTGATAATACTATTATACGCTAGTGAGTGCAGCTAGTACATATTCCATAGAATTCTCATATTTATATATTTACTGGAGCATAAAATAATAACTGCAGTCAGCAGCCGTCTGGCTGCAGACTGCAGTTATTATTTTATAATCAATATACCATTACAGACCGCTTACAATAAGACAAAAATGGGACAAAATTATGCCTTGGACCGAAAAATCGGTCTTACGAGTTCAAAGGGATAGGAGCAAAGTTACAAATTTGGTGAGTTTTTTGCAGGTGCGGACTCTGTGAAAAATACTACCAGGAAATGCACCCGGAGGGGGCAGGACCCAGCGAAAATTTAATTTTTCGAGCTGAAAGAACGCTGTGTCCTATAATATGAACGATCAATGGCAGTCCACATTGGATGGTATTTGGATGGTATTTTTGTATCAGTTTCGTCGCTCATTAGGCTTAATTGATTGCAATAAATGAGCCACGAATCCATAGGGCCGACCGTAGTTCGGACCAATTGGAGAAAAATTTGATTTTTTGAACTTAAGGAAAGCTGTTTACTTGCATCTGAGCGACCAATGGCAGATTGGATGGCTGGTGTATCCAAATGTCCTCCACGTGGACTGCTAATGGCATTCCACATATAGGGCATTTAGATATACCGGTAGTTTTTGCAATCAGATCCATTTCGCCTTTTGCGCATTTTCAAGAAATTGTAGGTACCAATAGGTGTTGGACTGCATCGATTTTTGTTTGTTTGGGGGGGGGGGGGGGCACAGGGCCGCCCACCGGGAAATTTCCCGGTGGACAATAGGGCCAGCCCGCCTCTGGTTTCTTTCTTGAATATACATGAAGAACACGTTCAAACATACAGGCTTTGAGTGTTTTGGCTGATGAAAGTTACGGTACCTTCAAAGTGGTATCAAGTGAAGTTTTGGCTGCTGAGTCAAATTGTTACCATATCATGAAGGAACCAATCATGAAGGAACCAAACATAAGTAGAGTTCATTAGGTCATCAATGACATCTTCAAATCTTGATGAGAATCAAATGAACAACTGAGAAAATGATAGTTGATTCTCATTGTTTTTCTAGCGAGAATTAATTGCTTGAATCACTTGTGATGCTCATGTGAATTTTAAGCCCTGCTTGCGTCTAGAAAAGACGATGTGTATCGGGATGTCGTGCATGACTTTACCTCTGAGGCATAATTATGTCGCTTGGAAATACCCGATCAACATTACCCGGAAATATGATCCGAGATTTAATTTTAACCAAGAAAAACATAGAGAGATAAATTATTGTAGGGACTTTCTTCACTTCTTTTCATTTTTGTTGTCCACTTCCGAATTCCCCTCTCCCATAGGAATGCTGTACTGTGTGGCATGTGTCCGAAGAATGTAGGGCTTTTGTCTGAACCTCGTTTTCCGACAGCGTTCTGCATTTCTAACTGAATAGTTTGACCCTTTACCTAACATGAAAAGCAGACGACACTTGGCAAATAAAATTCTTGAATAAATAATTTTTTTCATTTTTGTCTCAAAAACATAGATTATGATCCCTCATTGGAACGAGCTCAATGAGCTCGTTCCAACGAGTGTCATAACCAATGTTTTTGAGACAAAAAATGAAAAAAATGAACATTAATTGGCGATTTTTTAGAATAGTGCTGGCCGGTTTTGGTCGTTACGTTGGGTAAAGGGTTAACCACATTTCAGACGCTATCATAAAGCTCAATTTAATAACAAATATTCTAATGTTTTCACCTGCTTTCTCACATACTTTCGGTGGACACGTTTTGGCCCTTTCGTATCCCCTTTCGGTTGTCCAATCTTAGAAACGCAACAGCTTATTACACATGGGTGAATTAACGACATGAGGATTATATTATCACCCCATTGTAGAACTGAGGATATAAACCCCTGATTACGGCGCTTTTGTATTTCCCACTAAGTATTAAAGATTATAGGTGTGTCTTATACGTAATAAACTTCATGTCTTTCAGAAAAAAACATGTTTTTCAATCCCGAATAAGAAATCCCTATTCAATTTGTTCTTAGAAACGAACATGTTCTGTTGAACCCACATGATATAAAAACTTGAGGTGAGTTTTTGCACAGCATTTCGGACAAATGAGCTGGACTGTTTTGGAGTCAACCTCTTCGCTGTTTTAGAGTTTCATTTTCTATTTTTCGTGGGATCATTAATAAGTAAGTTTTTAAAAGCATGTATTAATCACGTTTATGTCTGTTGTGGCTTCGTACTGTTTTTTTTTAAAATGCTGGATATTTCAAGTTTTTCCGCTTTTTAAAATTTTGTTTGTTAATCTTGTAGCTAACGAATCGGCAGCATCCGCCGAGTAATGTTTAAATTAAGCAGTTGAAAATACAAATTTCCATAATATGCCAACAATAACATATCACTGACCCCTTACTGGAACGAGCTCGTTCCAATGAGGGGTAACATGATATGGTGGTGTTGAAGTTGTTTAACCCTTTACCCAACGTAACGGCCAAAACCGGCCAGCGCTATTTACAAAAATCGCTAATTAATATTCATTATTTTTTCATTTTTGTCTCAAAAACATAGGTTATGACACCTCTTTGGAACGAGCTCGTCGAGATCGTTCCAATGAGGGGTCATAAACGATGTTTTTGAGACAAAAAAATGAAAGAAATTAGTTATTCAAGAATTGTTTTTGCAAGTGTCGTCTGCTTTTCACGTTTGGTAAAAGGTTAAAACATTTTAAAAAGCGGTAATTAAATTAATAAATTTTGTTATCCTGTGAGTTGGGTAAAGGGTTAAAGACGGGCTTCCACTCCTTGTAATATGGAGTTCCGTCTATAGCATTCGAATTTACGCCTAGTAATATTGGCATAAGATACAAAAGATAGAATCAACGGGCTTTCCGACCGGGCAGGGCGGATGTTTGTGCCCTCCCCAGACATTACCAACTTCGGTAAAGTAGATCATTTGTAATTGGAAGCAAAGTGAACAATACAGAGACATTTGGGTTTTTTGTTTGTTTTTTTTTTAAGGGGGGGGGGGGGGGGGGGGTGGTTGAGAATATATATCCAATTTTGTTTGCAATGGTTAATTGTCTGTTTGGGCAAAGCAATAAAAAGCGCACAATATTCCAAAACCGAATCAAAGTAGTCTCCGAAATGGAACCTTGTTGAAACCGTCTTCTATCATCAGGTCTCCTGTGCAGGAGACCTGATGATAGAAGAAGATTTCAAGGGGAGATACTTGGTAGAATTTTCCGAACATTTCGGTGATTCGAAATTTACAGAGTCAGCACGAATCGAATCAAATGATCGAGAGGATTTTGAATCGAATCGATTTTCGATGTTTCACAGTGCCATAAACTTACGTGTTTATTTCTTTTTCAGCACGACACAGGACAGAAAAATTGAGAAATGGATCGTTTGCAAATGCAGACGACAGTTTGTCTTTTCATTTTACTCTGGATGTGTTTCGTTTCGGCGCAGAATCTTTGCGAGCCTTTCGACGGACAAGCATCAACATTAAACGTGAACATCAGAGAAGCATCAAAAACAGGTACGGAAATTGCATTGTTCTCAAAAGACTTATTGAACCAGAAATTAAATTTGTGGCTCATCGACAACTCAGACTGACTCATGATCAGTGTTCGTGAGCTGCAAATTTGCTTGTTGTGTCCTCAAGTTCTTTTCCAGTATTGTTCGTAAATGTATGCGTCAGTCAACTCAATCACTCTCTGCGTACGGTAGCGTTCTGATTCGTGCGACAAAGGTCGTAGAAATTGGATCAAATCCCATATGAAAAACAAACCTCAATTTTTTGGGACGAATTTCGAAAGGGTGATCCGCGTGAGATTTCTCCCTGCGAGAGAAGCGAGGCGGTTTAGGGCGGAGCACGACCCAGGTATAGTTCACTGCCCGCGTATTATTCCACGCACGGCTATTTCGAAGACATTCAGTGTGGAAGGGATTGTGTTTGTATTATATCACGACGCGCACACTGTTGGGATAATGAACCGAAAAAAAGTTACAAAACATCAAAAGATGAAGAAAGCGCCGTTTTCTGATTTTTAAATGGGTTTTAACCCTTTAATACTTTTGTACGTCTTATGACGGACGAAATCCAGCAGCGTTTTGATACTTTCTTGTCATTTGTATTGATATTAGTTTTCGATTTTTTTTAAGTTTTAACCTCAAATTCTATTTTCTCGCGAATAGTGCTCAGTGACAACCGTTGAACCAGAAGTTATCGCAGCTTAAAATACTAATATAATCCTGCTGTCAAGGCTTCTTAACTGGTTGGGTGCTAGAAACCACTATCAGGGCATTCAAAAAATGAGGATACCAGAGCAAAACCCAACACTTTCCTTGTTTATATTTCATATTCAGTCAAACACAAATAATATTTTGTTTATATAAATTTGTTTTATTTCAAATTATTGGAGAGTGCCTTTGGGCACTCTCCAATAGTTTGTAATAAAACAAGTTTTGAATAACAAATTCAGACCACCAAAAATAATCTAGCCCTCAACCAGATAATCACTAATGTGAAAAATATCTTGTTATTTGTACTTTCCGACGTTTGACGTCGCATTTTGAAAAACGTTGAAGAAACTGAATTCCCAGTGACGTTTGAACGTCAGGATAATTTCAAAGTCTCAACGGGTTAAAGTTCAAACAGTCAAACCTTCAAATTGATTGCGAAAAACGTGTAAAGAGCTATTTTCTGTAAGCTACTGTAGTGGAAAATGCCCGAGGTTTGTGAAATGATGTTCACACTGATGATACAACCCCGCTAATATTTCGAATTTTCGATTTTTATATGAAATTACCACATTCTTGGTGTTAAATTACTGACAACTTTAGAAAATTAAGGGGAGCTAACTTTCCTGTAAATCTTTTCCAATGACGAACATTGTCAGCCATGCAGAAGCTGCAGAAAGATTCTAAAAATTCTCAAAGTGTCAGTTGTTCAAAACAAATGTGTTAAATTTTAAAAATTAACCAACGCGATTCGGGGCGCGATGGCTCAGTGGTTACGGCATTAGACTTCAAACCGAAGGGTCCACGGTTCGATCCCCTCCAGGGGTACTTACGTTGTGTCCTTGGGCAGGGCACTTAATCTCAATTGCCTACGTGGGGGCAGGGTGGCGCTGTGTACTGAGGCGTACTGTACGTCGATGGTGCACTTGTCTTCAACAAAAGCAAATCATGCTTATACACAGAACGACACGCACATGTGAATGGGTTAATCGATATGACACGAGTGCCAGCGCGGAAGGATAAAACGAGAGGCCGTACAAGTGCCATATCGATTAACCCATTCATACGCGTGTGTCGTTCTGTGTTTATTTCACGCGATTATTAGAAGGGCACTCAGCAATTCATTTGACAACTTATCCCCAGAGTTCCAATGTGTGCTAAGTGCCAGTAGACATATTGAACAAACTGGAACTCAGTGAACAAACTATCAACAAAAAGAACACATTTTATCGTCAACCAAATTTGCGAGGGGAACCCGTGTTACTATTTCTATCTATCGCTAGAGATTCAAATTATAATTGCGGTGCACAATTTGTAGAAAATTCCAGTGAAAATTCGCTTCCATTTAAAAATAATCCGTCATCGATTTCCGTTCCGCAAAAGCGTTTGCGGAACAGATTTTCATTTTCCTCGTGGTTTTAGCGTTGCTGTAGATGGGGATCTCACAGAACGGGCGTGTAATACATGTCAGTTCGTTGGGGAGACTGATAGTTGTTCGCCACTGTCTGGTCGTTTTCTCCGGGTACTATGGCTTCCTCCACCCGTAAAATTGTCCGACGCGAGTTTACCCTGTCTGTCGGAAGTATCGTTAAACACCAATAAAACAAATGAAACTCACGAAGTCTAAGACGAATCGTGAATCAGGAGCCAGTCCTCTTAAACCTTTACAACTGTCATTTCCAGAATCGGAATTTCTGTGTATGACCAAAAGCTTAAATGGATGAGATAAATGAACATTTAAAAAAAAGTGACAACAACTAGTCCCGATACCGGAGGGGCTGCCGGGGGGGTAGCCTTCTGTGAACTGTTTTTTGTTTGTCGAGAAGAAAAATATTGGTCGTTCGAACGCCATTTCCTCTTGACAGATTGAGGGCTAAATTATTTTTGTGGTCTGAATTTGGTATTCAAAAAAAGTTTTACTACAAATTATTGGAGAGTGCCCACAGGGCAATCTCCAATAATATGTCATAAAACAAATTTATATAAACAAAATATTATTTGCTTTTGACTGAATATGAAACACGTGCAAGGCAAATGTCGGTTTTTGCTCTGGTATCCTCATTTTTCTGAAAGCATTGGTAGTGGCCTCTAAGGTGTCGTCTCGTTATGCCGATGTGCTTAAATAAACATACCGAGATCGGGATTAGTGAAAGGTGCTAATTAATTTTACTGGTAACTTTTACCCAGGATTTTAGATGAGAAAAAATTACAAAAAAATTACTTTTACTGGTCACTTTTAACCAGGATTTTAGATGAGAAAAAATTACATGAAACATGGGCATTAATTAAATACTCTCAAAAAGGACTGGCCTTGGCCACGGCATCTAAAAATTGTAAAATGTTCATTCTACTTTCTCTGTATTCTCTTTGGTAATGCGGGATGAAATGTTCAATTTTTCGGTACTTTTTTCGTCGTGGGCAAACTTTACCACCGGCACGGAGTCGAAGTATTGTTGCTTCTGTGTAAGCCTGTTCCTGTTGAATAAAACTCACAACAGAGTACAAATTTGGATTACTTCCGTTGATTATTTTCTTCAATTTAGAATGCCATCCCTCCACGTGGTTTGTTGTTCTTGGGCCATTTGT
Source organism: Pictodentalium vernedei (assembly GCA_031216915.1). Taxonomy (NCBI): domain Eukaryota; kingdom Metazoa; phylum Mollusca; class Scaphopoda; order Dentaliida; family Dentaliidae; genus Pictodentalium; species Pictodentalium vernedei. The sequence goes on along the minus strand of CM062297.1, from coordinate 86,193,155 downwards.
CTCAGAATGATTCCATATATTTTGATTAACTCCTTCAACCCAGAATGAAGTTACATAGTCTGTGAACTTTACCACTCGCTGGTCAACATCCCTAGTATTTAATTCTTCTTCCCATGCACTCAGTACTTCAAACCAAGCATCGCTGACTTCTGGCACTGCCACAAATGAAAGAGCTATGGAAGAGCTATGGCTCGTCGAACTAATGTTCTGACTGCTGTGTCGTCTTTGTATTCATTTCTAAGGCTGCACTTGCCGATAAACCGCTTGACTGTAGTGGAAGTAACATCCCTTTACCGTTGTTGTTGGAGAGATGAGCTGCGCAGCATTCTGAGCAGCAATTTCAAAATCCATAAAAATCTGAGAAGGCTGGAGGGTCACACCTGCATCTTGGCATTTATTTGAGATAAGTTCAAAGAATCTAACGTAAGTTGACTGCTGCTTGTCTGGTAGAAATCCATACACAAGTGGGAACATTTTCTTTTCTTCGCCATCAGAAGCAAGAAGAAAGTTGTCCCCTGCTGTTGTTTTCTGGAACATTTCTGGTAGAAGTATATCAGAATGAGATTTTGGAAGAGCTGGCCTTGTTTTTGCTCGGGATCGGTAAAGAGCTGATCGTACAGTGTAGAAAGTTGGAATTTTAGCAAACTAATAATGTCATCTCTTGTGTTTATTGTGGCTCCGCCACCGCGTTCACTACACACCCAGTGGATATTTGGTGGCTTCTGTGACTTTATTCGGAACTTAAAGTCATTGTAAACTAGATTTCTACCTCCTCTGTTATTAGGAATGAACATAACTGAAACTTGTTGACTTGCCATGACTGCGAGAACTATGTATGAGAGGGACTGTGGAGATGTTCCTTTTTAAACCTTTTCCATGATCCCTGTTCACCCTGACGGGTATTAACGTCCCGTATTCAACAATATGGAGATGTTCTTTTTTAAACCGCCTCCATGACCCCTGTTCACCCTGACATGTATTCACATCCCGTATTCGCTAAGAAAAAAAAACCGAATAAAATTCTGTGAAAAAGTGACCAGTAAAAGTAATTAGCACCTCTCACTAATCTCGATCTCGGTATGTTTATTTAAGCACATCGGCATAACGAGACTAAACCGCCTCTAACACTCAACCAGTTGAAGCTGCTAACTTGAACAACAATGTTGACTGTAAGGCGCAACTACAATTTTCATAATGCAAAATTACACTTGTATTTCAAATATACTTTTGTATGAAAGTGTTCGATATAAGCAGGCGCGTAGCCAGGATTCTTTCATAGGGGTGCCCTAGCCTGGTTTTTTTTTATTTCTATTTTTATTATTATTTTTTTTTTGGTGTGGGCGGGGGGTTGCTGCGGGGTAAAGTAAAGATGTTATTTAAAACACTGTTGTGTGTGGTCTCGGGTGGGGGGGGGGGGGGCTCCCATCGTTCTAACTAGGACCCGCCCGTCATTTCCCCCTCCCCACTAGGGAGGTGGGGGAGAGGGCAGCGAACAGAGGGTCCTTGCTAGTACTAGTCCCCCACCCACGAGAGAATTTTGCAAAATTAATGGTCTAAGACGAAATCTGAGGCATTTGTAGCGTGTAGCCCCTTATATTGGAAACCTTTTTGGGGCTCCGTACTGTGTGAAATTTCCATTGGCCAATGTATTTGGGGGGGGGGAGCATCAGTTTTGGAGCGCAACCCCACCCCAGTAGCTATGCTACTGGTTAGTATGTGACAACCGAATAGCCCTGTAAATTATTTCGTGTATTATTATTTTAACACTCTGTACTCTGATGCCAAAATTCAGAAAATTTAAGTAGCAAATTTATCCTAATATACAACTAAGAATCTAACCAATTCAATCTTGTTTGACAGAGCTTTATGAGCTCTGTCAAACAAGATTGAATTGGTTATCTCCTTGGGTTTTTAGTATGGCATCGTCTGCTAACACAACGAGCTTTCGTTTTGCGCCCACGAGGAGCCATTGTGCAGACAAAAGTGACATTAAACACCAATAAACAAATAAATTGATCACATGACTTCTCCGTTTTCACGGCTTCTTGCCGTTTCATTTTGCAATAAATATTAATTAGTGCTTCAAAACACCTTCAGTTGATTTAATTGGTCAGTTTCAAAAGAACACTTTCTGATTGGTTATCACCAAAACGATTTGTGTCAAAGTAATGCGCGTGTAAATAGAACTATTTCAAAACATCAGCAAGGCCACAACACCTGATTTTATATGCTTTAAACATTTACAAAATTCCCAATGTTAAGAAAGGATAAATACTTGAACATTAGTACATATAACGCCGAATTATGGAACTTTATTTTTGTCGCGGTTATGACGTATGATTGCGTGCAGCTGTAACCAGTCATTGTCAAATGCATGACGTTCAAGGTGAAATTCCATTCTTTGACCCTTCTCCTTCTATCTTTTCTATCTAAAAGATGTGTTTTACCAAAAACTGGTAACTGTGGTGTCAAATAATAAACAGAGTTTGAAATTCGTGTTTTGGTCATACTCCATTTATGAAACGAGTCTAAGAATTTTCCGTTTTGCCGAGCCTCTGACGAGTTTCATAAATATCCACTATAAATCAACCCAATATGTGTACCTGCAGGCAAAAATCGGCTGTCACAGTCGTCTCGCGTTTTGTAGACGTAATCAGACATATGAGGCCGAAAGAGACTGGAATTCTCTAGGTACAATGGCGACAAACTAAGACGCACCATATTAGCTACTTTCGAAACCATATATCCTGTTGTTAAAACCCGAACCATTTTAGTTGAGGGGTCGACAGTTATGGTTGGAAAGAATGAAGTTTTTTTAGATAACTCTGCATTGCTGATGTCGTCTTAAACTTGCATTATATGGAGGATTAGAACACACAAAATTATAACACGGCACAGAAGTTATTCAATACCGAAGCCTTAAGAATTCTACCTGTTTAGGTGCCATACAGGAAGATATTTTCTTGATTGGTTTTCTTGTAATTTGATTTCTTCAGAAATCCATAATACAATCGTGACTGCCTCCATTCTGCTCGTAAATTAAATTGGAAATTCAACCTTCTCTGAACGGACATTAAATACATTTGAAGTAGCCAATTTTTCCACAATAAAACAGGGAATTTAACCAATTCAATCTTGGTTGACAGAGCTAGTAAGCTCTGTCAACCAAGATTGAATTCGCTAACGTCCTAGCTCGATTATATACAAACCATGTAAAGGGTTAAACGCGTGTGGTCTTCTATGTGTGTGTGGGGGGGGGGGGGAGAGTGTAAGTGGGGCGCGGGATCGGCGGAGGTGTTTGTTTTGATTGTTTATTATTTGTTCTTTCTTTTGTCGTTCTTATTCGTTTGTATTGTTTGGGTCTTTTTTATTGGAAGGGCGGGGGGGGGGGGGGCTTTTCCTTTTTGTGGGTGTGTATTATAGGTCAAGTTAGTTTTGACGATCAGTTGGAATTGGGTATGCCTCCTTTATTCCTTTACTTTCCTTTCTTGATGCTTAACGCCACATCCGCGGCCCAGGAGTAGTAAAGGCTGCCACTCTGGGTACAAGCATTTAACACTGATTTCCCCATACCCCAATGGAACCACTTGATCTACAAAATTAACATAGGATTCTCCATAGGGTTTTGTACCTCAGGGGGCATTTTTGTACCCACAGTGGCATTTTTGAAGCCAGGAAAAAGATTTTAAAATGTTTTTCCTGGCTTCAAAAATGCCACTCGTGGCGAGAAAACAACAGAAATTAAAATGTCAATTATGAAGTAAAAATAAAGAATAAAAACATGAAATAATTACAAGAGAAATTTCGCAAAGTCAAGTGTGGTCTGAATGAGTGATGATACAAGAAAGGCGAAAACGTATAAATCAGCTGATGATTTTTAGGGATATACATCGCATGTGCATCTCCTGTATTTACCATGATTTTAATTAATAAAAAATATTATTATATGACTGTGATATTTTTACCCTAAATACCATTACTGTTTGACGATTTTATCCAGACTGTCGGATCACAACAGGTGAGATTATCCCGGTGTAAAAGGAATGGAAGTCCGTAGGAACGTTAGTCCCTCTGGACTATCATTCCGCGGAATTATAGTCCTAGGTCTAACATTTCTAGGAATAGTAGTCCGGCGGACTACTATTCCTAGAAATGTTAGACCTAGGACTATAATTCCGCGGAATAATAGTCCAGAGGGACTAATTTTCCTACGGACTTCCATTCCTGTTACACCGGATCAAAAATCCATATCACACTCTTACGGAAATGGCCGAGAATTTCCGTATGAATAACGTCGGACTATTTATCCGTTAAAAATAGACTTCGTTACTGGGAAAGCCGTGACACAGTTTGATTCAAGGGAATTAGTAAATCGAGGTAAGCAAATTGAGTTACTGTTACTGTGTCAGTCATATAATAAACCTATCATCATAATAGTGTGTTGATCCGTATCGTGGTATCACGTCTCGTTGAGGTGACCAGATTCCCCGCGGGAACCTCGGGACGTGAAGCAGTGCTTGTTCACTGTGGTAAACGGGCTCCGTTCACTGGTAAAATAGAACCCAGTCACCAATGCTTGGGAGGTGCAAACCCTCTCTAAAATGAGCAGCATGGCTTATTAACGCTCACCCCTGGCCTTGAGTTGATACTCATGTTGTGGTCATGATTAGCCATTGTGCAAAAAATGTGCGACCTTAAACACCAATAAATAAATAAATAAATAAGTAGGTGACCAGATTGTCGGATCACTCTCGCTTCCTGCGGCAGCTCGTGTGATCTGACAATCTGACCACCTCAACTCGACATGATACTCCGACACGGATCAATACACTGTTATGATATGTATTTATTAGAATTTGTGATGTATTTTTGTTATTTCTTTTTCTTCTTTTTTAGAATTAGACTATGCAGCTGACCAGGCACCTTTTCAGGATAAACTACTTATCTATGGAACTTTAAATCTGGATGTAACACTCACGCTTCTGCAGGAAAGCTCGCCGTATGACCCAAGCGTTTACTTTCGACTACTAAGTGTGAGCAATGGGATGTTTATAAGGCTTATTCAGGGACTGGATAGAGATGTGAGTATTTCAGATAAATTAGCTGGTCGAGTGCTAGAAGCCCAAATTTGAGTTGTGCTAAAAAATAATCGAACCACATTTCGAAATACCTCATGTTCCGTGTACAGTACAGTCGCAGCGGATTGGTCATAATCCACGCATGGTCAGTGATGCCCATCCATGCGCTTACCAGGCCATAAAAAACATTATTATCAAAATTTTAATTAATGAAGCACCGGGTTATAACCGGTGCTTCGTTAATTAATTTTTTGACGATTATTCCTAAAATTAGTGTTTGGAATCAAATTTGCTGTAAAAAAAAATTTGCAAATAAAATATGTTTAAGCTAACAATAAATCACTTCGGGGCTTCAGATTCCCGAAAAATGAACAAGCTCTATATTATGTTACAGACCGGATTGCACAGTTCTGGCAGGGGCGTGGCGATAGGGAGGCCCCCCCCCCCCCCCCCCCCAAATCCTGGCCAAAATTTCCTACAGTTGGAAATTCGGAGGGCAAGTCATGAGTGGTTGGAAATTCCATTATCTGGATATTAGAGCCTCTTTATTGATGCTGATGTCTTCTTAGCTTCCCAAAATTCCAACTCGGTTTCAAATCGGCAAAAATTCCAACTGTTACTATTTACAACTACAACGTACGCAATATTAAGCTTCATTAGTAAGCATGATGGCAATCGGTACGAGATTTCTATAGTACGTTTACTTATCGTAATATAAAAAAAATCCTCGAAATGCACTTTAGAGCTGTAGGTTTTTAAATTTCTTGTTCGGTTTCGGTTTTGGTTTTTCAGGTGGAGAAAAACCTCGGTTCGGTTCGGTTTTCGGTTTGTTCATGAGGCCAAGTAAAATTCAATAAAACTCATTCTTATGTCCAGAGTCATAACTGAATGGTAGTGAAACTGAGTGAAACTCAATGAATGCCCGAAATAAGCTATAATACATGAATAATCAGGAAGGCCAATATAATAATTACCTAAATATACAGAACTTTTATTGTGCTTGGCCATTTTTCGAGGTCTGACACCTACACGCAACTTGAGGAAAGCCGCAAACACAACTAAACTGAAATGTCGGAAATTCACAGAATGTAGCCTTCCCAGAGTAGTGAGAGTACCCAGAATTGGCAGTGTCTGGGTACTCTCACAACTCTGGGATGGCTACATTCTGTGAATTTCGGCAGCAAGAGCTGGCAAGAGATTATTTAATAAAAAACAAAAAACCTTAGATTACGGGATGTCGACGGTTTCGGTTTTTAAAAAAACTAAAAACCTCGGTTCGGTTTCGGTTAACCTACAGCTCTAATGCACTTCAAGAAAATCACATTAAGTAAAATCGTTATTCTGAATTAATTCCAACATTCACAGTTACAAAATGATGAAACATGGAAAATTGATCATTTCTGCTCATTCCTGCATAAGATCTGATTTAATGTTAGGACTGTGTGAATTGCTCAAAGTTCTCAAAGTTCTCAGCTTGAACATTTGTTTAGCCCATATTCAATTCCAAGAATAATACCAAATAATAATAACCTGATAATTCTATCATAAATGTGTTGGCATATCAGTTACTAGAATCAATTGTCTACCCCCTTTCATGGCTTCATTTTTCAAAATGTTTCTCGGTAGTGCCTTTCCATTTCCAACTATGGGGAGGGACCGGGAAGGAGGTTCCCCCTCCCCACTAGTTAGAAATTCACTGTCCCAAACCTCCCTACCAGGGCTGGAAGCAGTTAACGTTTCAAACGTAAACGTGTTAAATTATTTTAACAAAGTTAAAATTTTTTTAACTAAGTTATTAACATTTAACTTTGAAGTTTGTTAGGGTGTGCCAGGAATGATTTTGTACTCATCGTGACTCATCTAATGTATCTGTATAGGGCATCTATTTTTTCGTCTCGCTCAGTTAACTGAAAGTGTGCCGCATTGTCGAGAGAACTATATTGACCATTTGAATCCAGGCGGCCGCTTTCTCGGCCAGGAACATGACACTTAATAGCGCCATTATATTATAAGTCGGCTGTTCAGTGAACCTGCAAGGTAGACCAATCAGTATTTTCAACGTGCAGCCCCAAGGCTGCACGTTGAAAATATTGATTGGTCTACCCCAAATAATGAATATGGACTCTTCTAATTGCTGCCATTGAACTGGGATGGGAGATACCACTGGAGTTAAAAGGGTTAATAGTGTACGTAAGTAAGGTAAGTTCAATCAGATTCAAGATCAAATCAGCAAAAATGGCCGGAATTGGTCTGTTATACTATAATTTTGTTCATTTTAACATTTAACGTCATTTAACACGTTAACGCAGAAATATTTAACACGTTAACGTGTTAAGGGAAATTTTAACTCCTCCCAGCCCTGCTCCCTACACCCCCTGCTCCCTACACCCCCCCCCCCCCAATCAAAAAACCTTCTGGAACATTATTTCCCATAATGTGTTGAAACAGTGCAATATTATCCGCCTTTTTGTTTTGTGTATGATCGTTGAACAGTTTGAAAAAAGTTCATCACGCTACTGATCATTGTATGTAACTTGTTTCTTCACATTAAAAATAAATATTGTTTCGGGTGTGTAGCCGGGAATTTTGTTGGGAGGTCAGTTAAGTGGCGATCGGCGATCACCGACACCGCCGGGGCGACCATGATCCGCCTCGGCTGAGAAAGGTTTTGAAAAATGAGTATAATTATAATGGAGCTATGTGGTTGCACCTGAGAATATTATACACAGAACGACACACGCGTGTGAATGGGTTAATGCTTCATTCATTAAATGTTTTATGATTATTCCTGTAATTAGTGTTTGGAATCTAACTTTATCGCGTCCGTGAGCATATTACCCACCTGTGGAAAGTGACCAGTCCACGGCGGTCGTTCTGTATGTGAATAAGTGCGTATAAAATACATCAATAAAGTTGATAGGCTTATTTTATTTTCCAGATATATATTATAGGGGCTACATATACAAGTAATTCTGTTACCCCTTTACCCAACGGCTAAAACCGGCCAGCGCTATTCACAAAAATTGCCATCCAATTTTCATTATTTTTTTTTTATTTTTTTTTGCCTCAAAACATAGCTTATGAACCCTCATTGGGACGAGCTCGTTGAGCTCGTTCCAATGAGGATCATAAGTTAGGTTTTAACGTAAAAAATTAAAAAAAAATAACTATTCAATAATTTTGTTTGCAATTGTCGTCTGCTTTTCATGTTAGGTAAAGGATTAATATGTGATTCTGGCACAAATTAGATAGCAAGAAGCTCAGTGTAACGAGGGGGGGGGGGGGGGGCTGTAACCAGAAGACCGCGCAGCTAGCTCCTAGTCGAGGCTATAAAAAGTATGAATGTAGTGCATAGGTGTTTCACAGAAACCGTATGAAAACGATAATATTTATGTTGTAAAACAACTTACCCCCGGAATATTGTACTCTCTGTAGCTGAGCCACGGAGATTGCGATGTATCGGGTATTTAAGATCGCCCGACTTTATCAAAATTTTCAAATCACAAATGGGAGATAGTCTCTCAAGGGGAATTCCCAATTTTGTGGGAGGTGCGTTCGCACCCGTTTCACCTCCATTGGCTACCTGCCTGTGTTTAAACGGTAAACCAAAGCGGCCCATACACTATCAATATTATTGACAATAATATTGTCAATAAACGGTATTGACAATATTATTGCCAGTGTGTGGGAGATATTGAAGATTGATCAATATTGTTGACGAATATCTGAGATCTCTGAAATATTTTCTTCAATATTTTACGACCGTCAATAATATTGATAGTGTGGGTTCCGTCAATAATATTACGCAATATTTCATTAAATTTGAAGTCACCGTAGCGTAAACATGGCAAAGAACACCAAAGAGGATGAACGAAAGTTCATACTAGAGTGCATTGAAGTATACAAAGAGCTGCCATGTCTCTGGAAAATTACCAGTGCTGAATATTCTAACCGCTCTAAGAAGGAAGCAGCATACAGCACCCTGCTTTCCAAGTACCAAGAACGTTATGAGAATGCATCAAAGGAGGATGTGAAAAAGAAGTTTAATTCTTTGCGCACAAACTTCAGGAAGGAACTGAAAAAAATCAGTCAGTCGGAAAGGTCTGGGGCTGGAACTGACGATCTGTACGAAACCAGCCTGTGGTACTATGACGCCATGCTATTTCTTTAAGACCAGGAAATGACGAAGAAATGACCGAAAATATTGAAGAAACTATTGAGTAGTTTGTGGCAAAAAATATATTGTCAATATTATTTACTCAATATTATTGTCAATAATATTGATAGTGTATGGGCCGCTTAACTGATCGAGTTCTCAAGAACGACATGCATCTTTTTGTTACAGGGTTCGACAAGTTCCACGGATGATGATCTAAATTCAATTACATATACTCTGGTTTGTCGAAGAACAAATACTGGAACAGAGGTAAGTAACTTTCATTTGTTCGGGGCATTGAAAGGTATTAATTAATTTCAGTACTTGCCTTAAAATAAAATGCCAGTGACACAGATTGCTTTTGGAGTGGTAGAACAAGAGCATACAGTAACTTTATCGGCAGAAGTAACCAATGCAGAGCAGAGGAGCTTGGGGAATGATGGGTATTATAAAGACGGATTTTCGTTGATGGACTATTTTGCACGTCACGTCATGGGTACATCAAAAGAAATAAACTCTGCCCACTATCGTAATCGGTCAATCAAAACATCGCATTCTGACCCAGATCAATCCGAAACCTGCCGTGACAGCCGTTAAATCGAATGTCAGTGGAAAACGTTTTTGTTCAAATCCGCCAAAATTAACAACATTAGACTTATTCCATAAATGGCGTGGGGTGGTGTTGATTTATTATAACCCCCAGGTGTGAACTTTGAAGCGGATATCGCTCAGATAACGGCAGCCAGTTCTATACTTCCGCTCTGACGCTCATGTTGTATTGACGAACGCATTCACACATCTTTACGTTCTGTGTATGTAACCTCCCAGGAAGCAAGAATTTTAAACATGGGTATGCACTGGAGTATAGCTCTAAATATCGCACTTGTGGCCATTTTATCTATTCCATCAGAATGAACGAGCAAAATATTATGTTAGTGAAAAAGTCGATAAAACCCAAATCTTTTCCGACAAAACTTTCGGCTAAAAAACCAAATAGTTTATCAAAATATATTTCGATCGTTCAGCGAAACAGGGAAACGTAGAAAAAGCCGGCAAGATGGACGTAAGCTCACCGGGAAGCATAGGTATATGTACATTATTACAGTTCATAAAAATCAACAAACGGATAGTTTTATGCGATGGTTGGAAAATCCCTTCCTTTGTGTGTAGCATGCTATCCATGCTAGGACACTTGGATCTTTTGGGGATCCACGAATTTTTATTCCGTACGCACATATCAGGACGATGAGGTTGGGGAGAGGTATCATGGTGGTGCCCAGTTGGTTGGGCGGGGGTATATTTTCAAGAATGGGAGAAATATAGAATATATCCATAGTAGCTTGGTGTACCAAATGTTCACCGCCAGTGGTGGACATTTGGTACACCAAACTACTTTGGGTACATTTTATTTACACCATTATCGTCAGATTATTAAGAGTCGCTATTATCTTTTCGCGATTTTACTGAGCAGCAGACTACACACGTGCCAATCTGTTTTTGTTTACAAGAGCACCGGTTGGCCGAAAACGGTTTGCCGAAACGAAATGGAAAAAGAAAGGCGCAAATCAAGATGCCTTTTTCATTTAGTAACATAATAACATACTATTTCGAGTTACGGATGCTTTATTAACATGAGACAACGTTAATCGTTGGAATCTTTTGAGGTAATAAATAACGTAATAAATAATTGCCGCTTTCATTTCACTCTTCGGGAGGCGACGAGCGATAAATTTGAGAAGTTTGCATTCAGGTAAAGGGCACCAGAGGTCAACATGGATGTAGTTCCACTGTAGGTATAAATTTAAAGTTTTGAAATCACTTTGCTGTCGTGTTCACCACAGAGACACGTGTTCACCACAGTTGGCGTGTGAAGCTAAAATTTATGTCATAGGCTTTTCGTATATAGGTAATCATGGTATAAATCTTGAAACATATGCCCCCAAATGGCGATGTTCCTTAGGCATAAAAGAGCATCAAGCGCGGTATGTTGTCATCTGTCATTTCATTAGTTTCATTAGCTGACGCTCAGTGCAGATTGTAGAATTCAGGATTTTTAAGGGGCGATATGATTTGGCGGAACAAAGTTCCTCAGCAAACCTGGAAATAATCAGGCTGTTATCTGCAGAATGAGGTCCCTCGGAGAGGGAATTTGGGGATGCTACTCTACACAATAGGGTAGCATCACTAAATCTACCCCCTATGAACCCCAGTCGGAATCAAGGTCTCAGGCCTAAAGAGAAAGAGGTACCCAGAGGAGAGGATAAATTGGCCCACTGTATGGGATAGCATTAGCAAATTTACCCACTGGGGATCTCGTTCTGCAAATAACAGATTGCTTATTTTCAGGCTTGTTCCTCAGCCTGACCCCCCCCCCCCCCCCCCCCCATCGCCATCCTTACCTATGCCTAGTGTTGCGTTCCGTTCCCCCTTCCCATATCTAAAGATTATTCCGTGTTTTGTGACAAATAGCCTTCTGTTGTAAGAAGTTCATTAGCAAATTTACCCACTGGGGATCTCGTTCTGCAAATAACAGATTGCTTATTTTCAGGCTTGTTCCTCAGCCCGACCCCCCCCCCCCCCCATCGCCATCCTTACCTATGCCTAGTGTTGCTTTCCGTTCCCCCTTCCCATATCTAAAGATTATTCCGTGTTTTGTGACAAATAGCCTTCTGTTGTAAGAAGTTCTCCGAGTCAGCTTTACTGAAAAAAGATTGTTGAACTCCAGCATATCAATATTATCATCTCTACGGGTGGAACTCGAGGGTGTAACCTTTAATCCTAAATGGATTGTCTTTGACCTGCAATACAATGGACAAGTTCGGGAATCTATGAATTGTCACAATGATTTGGTGGCGTGGACGTCCAATAAATATCGTAGAGGGGTTTGGGAGCACTAACCCGGAAGCAAGCTCTCACATACAGAATTTGGTAACTTGAGGGCTTGGAGTACGAGTTGTCTGATTTTGCGTACGAGTCGTTAAACCAAAAATAGGTGCACGAGTCGTGAATTTTGATGCGACTTAACCCTTTACCAAACGAATCGGCCGCATCCGCCCGCGTAATATGCAAATTCAGCAGTTGAAAAAATATTATTTTTCAAATAGTTTCAACAAAACCATATCATGTGACCCCTCGTTGGAACGAGCTCGTCGAGCTCGTTCCAACGAGGGGTCACATGATATGGTTTTGTTGAAATTTTTTGAAAAATTTCAAAAAATGATATTTAAAATAATAAATTTTGATATCGTCTGCGTTGGGTAAAGGGTTAACTGGTGCGAGTTGTCTACACACCGACGCGAAGAAGACAAGGACGCAGTTCAACAGCTTGGATTCATCACTTGGCTAAGGCCTACGAAAGCGAGAAATGGAATCAGAAAAATCAATCTTACTGTTTTGTAAAGAAAATAAGGGGATGGTAAATATTACACGCGAACTGCAGTTTTATAAGCCGCATTGAAAAATAAATTACCGCTACTCGCTCTGCTCACGAAGGGAATGAATTTGCGCCGCACAGGAACTCTGATCTATACTAAATCAAAAAAAGAACGTATAATAGAAACAAATGTGAAAAAAAGCATAAAGGGTGGAATATAATAGTTCTAATGTTGCATGTTTGTGGACAAGAAGACGTGCAAAGAGTTTAATGGCATGTTGTTGTTGTCCACCCAACCGTATACAATTTTGCTATAGATTTCAAAATTGCAGATGATACCGAGAATGTCAAATTGAATGGGGGACCGACGATTTTCTTTGTGTTATGTTGTGCTAGAGAGCCTGGGTTATTCAGAAAACACGCTTGTTTTTGTCTTTCGACATTTTACAAAATGCCAAGGTTAACCGAAAATCAGAGGTTGCGTGCCATTGATATGCATGAGGCTGGCCTACTTCCAGGTGAGCTCGCTGCTGAGTTTGGAGTCACTGTGGCCACTATTTACCGTCTAATTGGAAGGTATAGAACCACAGGATCTACTGCCGACCGACCGCATTCAGGTCGACCAAGAGTTACGACCCCTGCACAAGACCGACAAGACTCCTGCACAAGACCGACACACCAGGACGTCTCACTTGCGGGATCGCTTCCTTCCGGCGACGAGGACAGCAGCAATTACTCCTGGTAGAACTAACAATAGAAGTAGTGCACAAACTGTCCGCAACAGACTCGCTGAACACGGCATCCGAAATAGGAGTCCATACCACGGACCAATCCTTACCAACGTCATCGTACCATCAGAATGGAATGGGTACGTCAGCGTGTTCGCTGGACTCAGCAGCGTTGGAGGGACACACTAAAAAGTGTAGTCCGTGTCCGTGTCGGAGAAAAGGTGTAGTCGGCAATTAAATTATCATTTTCTCATTTATTTGATGGTTATTTTCTATGAAATTTGGAAAGTATACTCTGGGGACGATACGAAATATATATGCCAAACGAGAAGTTTGTACGATGTTATTGTATAATGTTAGAAGACATTTTATCTTTCAAACACACTAAAAAGTGTAGCTGATCGGCGCCGTGTTAGCTAATTAATTGGTTTACGCTGTCTTGACACAACAAGGCGGGCTGATTATCCTGGGTTTTTTTATGATCATGAGGAGATCAGTGGAGTGAACATGAAAGAAACAACGATTACTTTAATTTTCGGTATTTTATTGGATAAATACAGGACATAATGGATATAGCATAGCAGAAAGATACAGAGATACAGAACAAACATGAACAAATATATAAAAAGCAAATGCAAATTTAGTTGGTATGTCGTTCCGAGTGTTTTGTGGTTGGATTCGCCTGCGACAGTAGATAAAGGGTGTCGATCGCGTTATAAAACCAGTCAAAATAAGCATAAAATTTTTTTTCACCTGCTATTATTCCAACATTAATTTTGACAACATTTCTTGGGAAGGTCTCAAGCACGGAGACCTACCTTACAAATGATGTCAAGTGTCACGATTATCAACAAATTTCGGGAAAATGTAGGAGAAGCACATGGTCAACTAGCAAAGTTTCAGCTCATGGACCATCAGGTGTGAACCGATGGTCCATGACCTGAAATTTTCCTAAGGGTTAATTGTGTTTTTTTAAAAAAAGAAAACATTCTCATCGAGTGGAAAAACACTTATTACATTGTGTTCAGTTTACATATACACGTTACAGTAACACCTGGCAGTGGAGGGTGGATTACAACTAAATGTGTGTGTGTGTGTGTGTGTGGTGGGGGTAGGGGGTAGATTTTCCACCAGGATATTTTGTACAATTCTCTACAAAGAAAGCACGTGGAGTAAAATTCAATGCCCAAATTATATTGCTGCCTATTACTGAAACCCATTGAAACAATCTTGCCAACAAACAGCCCTTTTAAGGGCTTTATTTATTTTTTTGCCGGGTGGGGGGGGGGGGGGGATTTGAAATTCCAGTAGGATAACCAGATAACCCATATATCACACACATCCTATCTCCTTGAGGGCTTGATGGAGGGCTTTTTTATGTAACCGCTATGGTCAATATACCGGGGCCGCTACCAAACAGGCGTTACTGTTTAGTTTTCTTTTCTTCTCTATCAGTCCAAATTTCATTTCATTCTTTCATCGCAACCGATTTGTAAAACAGACAGTGAGATTGGGAGGGCGCACGAGAGAGAGAGAGAGAGAGAGAGAGAGAGAGGGGGGGGGAGGTATGTGAACGTGTAACTACCCACCACGGACATAAATTCAACACAATCTTATGTGAAATAATCTTATTACACTCTTACTATTGTACTTTACGCCATATAAATGGAAAAAAAGTAATGAAAGAAAATCTATCAGTCAAATCAACACCCCACTAATCTCCTCATAATCATGTGTCACCAAAGCGTAAGCCAATTAATTAGCCAACACGGCGCCGAGTCAGCTACACTTTTTAGTGTGTTTGAAAGAGAAAATGTCTTCTAACATCGTAAAATAACATCGTACAAACTTTCTCTTTTTGCATATACACTTCGTATCGTCCCCAGAGTATACACTCCAAATTTCATAGAAAACAACTAACAAATAAATGAGAAAATGATAATTTAATTCCCGACTACACTTTTTCTCCGACACGGACACGGGCACGGACTACACTTTTTAGTGTGTCCCGCGTTGGAGCACAGTTCTTTTCGGTGATGAACCCGAGAATGTCAAATTGAATGGGTGACCGACGATTTTCTTTGTGTTATGTTGTGCTGGAGAGCCTGGGTTATTGAGAAAACACGCAAGTTTTTGTCTTCCGACATTTTAAAAAATGCCAAGGTTAACCGAAAATCAGAGAGCGCGTGCTGTTGGTATGCGTGAGGCTAGGATATCTCCGGATGAGCTCGCTGCTGAGTTCGGAGTCACTGTGGCCACTATTTACCGTCTCATTGGAAGGTATGGAACCACTGGATCTACTGCTGACCGACCGCGTTCAGGTCGACCAAGAGTTATGACCCCTGCACAAGACCGACACATCAGGACGTCTCACTCGCGGGATCGCTTCCTTCCGGCGACGAGGACAGCAGCAATTACTCCTGGTAGAACTAACAATAGAATCAGTGCACAAACTGTCCGCAACAGACTCGCCGAACATGGCATCCGAAGTAGGCGTCCATAACTCGGACCAATCCTTACCCAACGTCATCGTACGGTCGGAATGAAATGGATACGTCAGCGTGTTCGCTGAACTCAGAAGCGTTGGAGCACAGTTCTTTTAGGTGATGAATCACGATTTTGTCTACGGCGCGCTGATGGTAGGGGAAGAGTGCATCGCCGACAAGGAGAACGGTTTTCTGATGCTTGCGTGTGGGAATGCGACCGTTTCGGCGGGGGTAGTGTAATGGTTTGGGCAGGAATTTCCCTGCACCATCGAACGCAGTTGATCTTCATCGATGGCAATCTCAATCGACAGCGATATAGGGACGAAACTCTTAACGCTGTTGTTGTCCCGCTGTCCAACGCTAACATCGGATTGCAGTTATTTCAGCAAGACAATGCCCGATGTCACGTGGTGCGTATCAGTCGTGACTTTCTTGAGGAGCACAGCATCGAACTTCTTCCCTGGTCCCCACTTTCGCCAGGGTTGTCGCCAATCGAGTCCCGGAGGTCCATTGGCTGAGACATTTCTTGTGCACAGGCCATATGTACAGAATTTGATAGCTCTACTATGGACATAACGCGTAAACTAACGCGCAGATGGACGTGCTATTTCTGTGCATTTCATGACAGGACTTCTAGTTTTAACTGTACAGTTAAAACTAGAAGTCCTGTCACGAAATGTGCGCTTATCTATGCTTATTAGCGCGTTGGAATTGCGCGCAGTTGCCATATCGAATGGCATCCAAAGCCCGACTGGTTCTCCTGGTTACTCATAGCAAGCACAAGCAATGTTTCTGTCAATGGACCTCCGGGTTACCCGGAGGTCCATTGGCTGAAACATTGCTTGTGCACAGGCCATATGTACAGAATTTGATAGCATTATTATGGTCATAACGCGTGGATTAACGTGCAAATTAACGTGCTATTTGTGCGCATTTCATGACAGGACTTCTAGTTTTAACTGTAGGTCTTCTCATTAGTGATGCATTGGGTTTAAGTTTGAATGTGATGTGATTGTGAATGCAATAAGTGTTTATATCCCCACCCTGAAACAATGCGCCATCTTCGATATATCTTTAAAATATTTTGTATCCTCCACTGGTCAAAATATTAATAGAACAAATTCGGAAACATTATATCAAAATTAGGAAGTCCTTGTCAAAAAGGAAAAGACACAAACCCTAGAACTGTCAGCTCCGGTGAATATAATATCCTGCATGTAGACGAATTTTATTATTATTATCGATTATTTTATAATAGGAACAGGCAGGGGGGGGGGGGCGGGTAGGAAAAAATTTGCAGACACTGATGCCGATTTTTTGTTTTTGACCGGTCGGAGGAAACACCCACCCATCCCATGTAATTTATTTCCAGTTTTACAATTTTTTTCCGGGGTTATCTGAACCACCCACCCCCTTTAAATACATGCTTCTGCATCATCCTTCCCACCATACTGCACCGTATCCAATTTTATCATACAGTATTGTGTGATTGACCTTCTACAGTTGGACAGGTCTTGAAAGAACATCCGTTTTATCAGACCAAAGAGGTCTCTTAAGGTCTCCCATAACAAATCAAATATAGAGTAAAGCTGGTATGTCCACGTATGTCCATATAAATGGATTACCTGTCAGTTAACTGGAAAACTATTCCGTTTAGTAAAGATAAATAATTTTGTCCCTTCAGTTAAAGCTCACAACCTAAAATTTGTATGAGTCGATTTTAAATTGTGGGAATATTATAGCTGGAAAACACTCTGGTCATGTGCGTCAAAGAGATAAACTTAGCATTTATTCTATTATATCTCCATGAGCTCTGTCAAACAAGATATAATAGATTAATAATAGATTAAATGCCTATATTGGATGTACTGAGGCCAAATAGGTCTATAAACAAAGGAAAACTGGGGAGAGTCAAGGTAATTTGTCGACAGGTTACAGGATTTTTTGTTCAATTAACAGGAGCTTACTCTATAACCTATATTCAATTAATAGGTCAAATTTGTACTGGAGGTATGGTAAATGGTTTTGTGTTGGGAAATTATATTCAATTAACAGGGATATACAATTGAGAGATATCCAGTTAAGTGGGCTCTACTGTAGTAGATAGAGCTCTGTCAAACAAGATATAATAGAATAAATGTCTGTATTGGATGTAGTGAGGCCAAAAAGGTTGATAAATAAGGGGAATTTTTGTGCATGTCACAGTAATGTTTTCGACCTATTACAAAAAATTATATACAATTAACAGGAGTTTACTCTACAACCCATATACAATTAACAGATCAAATTTGTACTGGAGGTATGGTAAATGGTTTTGTGTTGGAAAATTATATTCAGTTAACAGGGATATACAATTAAGAGATATCCAATTAAGTGGGCTCCACTGTATCGCCAAAGGATTCCCTTTTATTCTTATTAATTTATTGCTTCGTGTTTTCATTATTTTTATAGACTAGCTACACATTGGTAATCAACATTATGGATAACAACGACAACTCACCAGTGTTTCAGAACATTCCGTACAGAGCTGCAGTAAATGAGGTAAGATTATGTAGCTGTTTCAAGCTGCTAGGACTAGTTTTGATATCAATGCAAGTATTGTCTGAAAAGTTCTGAAGGGTGCATGTACAGTTAAAACTACAAGTTCTGTCATGAATTGTGTGCTTATTTAAGCTTAACCCTTTACCTAACGAATCGCCCGCATCCGCCCGCGTAATATGCAAATTCAGCAGTTGAAAAAATATTATTTTTCAAAAAATTTAAAAAAAACCATATCATGTGACCCCTCGTTGGAACGAGGGGTCACATGATATCGTTTTGTTGAAATTTTTTGAAAAATTTGAAAAAATGATATTTAAAATAATAAATTTTGATATCGTCTGCGTTGGGTAAAGGGTTAATTACGCATAGGAATTGTGCGCAATTGTCATATCGAATGGCATCCAAAGCATGGCATATTCACCTTGTTACTCATAGCAAAGACAGGCAATGTTTCGGCCAATGGACCTCTGGGTTACCCGGAGGTCCATTGGCTGAAACATTGCTTGTGCAGAGGCCATATGTACATAATTTGAGAGCCCTACTATGGTCATAACGCACAGATTAACGCGCTGATCGACGTACTATTTGTGCGCATTTCATGACAGGACTTCTAGTTTTAACTGCAGGCACTCTCCAATAAAGTGTAACCAGAAAATCACCATGTACACATGCTGACTACCAAAATTTATACAGTTTCAGTTGAAACTTACTACTCGCGAATTCAAGAAATACTTGTCTGGCTTTGCTCTCCACTCATCCAACATGTAGATGACCAGATAAGTGTTTTTTTTTAAATGTGACACACATTCTGTTGCTGGACATGACATTGTAGCTGAAATGTCTACATTCTCAGACCTGGCATTCCCCCCTCCACCTTAAATATTTGTCACTCATTGTTTTCACAGGCACTGTAAGGGACACAGAATTATCAGTGCAGCAAACCCTGTTCATTGAACAGACACTTTAGCTTCCGAAAAGTATTCAATTAACAGGAATATTCAATTAACCGGGATATGGAGCTCTGTAAAGCAAGATATAAAAGATAAAATGTCTGTATTGAATTAATGAGGCCAAATTGGCCTGTAAACCAGGCCTCCCAATCAAATGAAAAGTTCTTGAATCTCAGCCCCTTCCTTGAAAAGTCCTTGAATTTGTTTCCATCCTTGAAATATTAGATTTTCCAACACCTTTCTTGTAATGTACTTGAATTCAGTTGACCTTTCACATCTGAGACAAGAAGTTTCATGATAACTCACCTCAGTCTGGCTTGTGGATTCTTGACCATTGCAGTTTTGTTCATGATTTTCTGTCAGTAATCTAATATTATTACACACCCATTTAAAATTAAGGTTTGTTCACGACATTTTAGGATGTGTGATAAAAATAAACTTTTATCATATGACTCGTCCGTTTTGTTCACTTTAAAACATTTGATATTTTGTTTTCATATTGATCAGTGATAAATAAAGCCTTCCGTCAATTTCATTAGTCAATTTCAAAACTAGACAATTTGATTGGGTGAACAAAAT
The DNA here is from genome assembly GCA_031216915.1 of Pictodentalium vernedei. Lineage (NCBI taxonomy): Eukaryota > Metazoa > Mollusca > Scaphopoda > Dentaliida > Dentaliidae > Pictodentalium > Pictodentalium vernedei. The sequence continues at coordinate 86,173,264 of CM062297.1, read as the reverse complement.
AAAACTGGGCCACATTTTCAAAATTTGCATAATTAGAGTTGGGAGCTTTCATTGGTCAATTTCAAAACTGGACAGTTTGATTGGCTAAACAAAATACAACTGGGTGATATTTGCATAATTTCAGTAGGGAGAATTTACAGGTGCCGTCTGCAACTCAAGTCGGGTGATGGGTTAAAAAGTCCTACTAAGTGGCTAATTTGTGCGTGTGTGTGTCATATGATAAATAGAATATGAAATGAGTGTTTTTCTCATATAATATTTATAAAACTCGTCTGAATTTTCCGTTTGGGCTCGCCAGAGGCTCACCAAAACGGAAAATTTTTAGACTCGTTTCATAAATATTATATGAGAAAAACAGTCATTTCATATCCTCTATTTATTGCACACATGTGGGATACAGATTTTTGTACAGTGCTGAAAGTCCTTGAAAATCATCGTCCAATTCCTTGAAAAGTGCATAAATAGTGCTTAAATTTGATTCCCTGTTATCAGTGGAAACCCTGTAAACAAGGTGAATTCAGTGACTGTCAGTGTAATTTCCCATGGTCAGGGGTGGCGGAACCGGGGGTGGGAGTGTGTGGGTGTTCAGCTCCTCCACTTTTTTTGCCGGGCCATGTTTTTTTGTATGCATATATTTTAACACAACAAATGACTGGTGAAACAAGGGGCAGATCCAGGGCCTCCCCCCACATTTTTGCGAGCTATGTTTCTCTCGTAGTGGTTCAGTTTCGATGGATTTCGGATCATTTTTTGCAGTAAGTGGCAGCAAACGCTAAAATGTATACAGTCTGTTAAAAAAATCGGTTAACTGAAGAAGATCGTAATCTTACAGACATACAAGTACCAAATCCACCCCAGACAAGATAATCCACAGACAGTATAATTGCTTTAAACGTCTGGTGAGGTTTCCACCAGTGTGAAATCTTTCAAATACATCTCCTGAAAAATATCAAAATATCCACTCAGATGCATGGAAATGGGGGTTTTGGGACCCTGGAGTTTAAAATTTTCATACTGGCGACCATCCATCGCCCGATCCAGTACATCCCCCCCCCCCCCCCCCCCCCCCCCCCCCACTTTGAATGAAAATCATTCCGCCGCCCCTGAATTGGTAGTGGATGTCTATGTTTTATCGTGTTGAAACCAGGAGTTATGGCATTTGTCAATGATATACAATGGAGGTAGTGAATGCCTATGTTTTATCGTGTTGAAACCAAGGGTTATGGCATTTGTCAATGATATACAATGGAGGTAGTGAATGCCTATGTTTTATCGTTTTGAATCCAGGGGTTATGGAATTTGTCAGTGATATACTATGGAGGTAGTGAATGCCTGTTTTATCGAGTTGAAACCTGGGGTTATGACATTTGTCAGTGATATACAATGGAGGTAGTGAATGCCTATGTTTTATCATGTTGAAACCAGGGGTTGTGGCATTTGTCAATGATATTCAATGGAGGTAGTGAATGCCTATGTTTTATAATGTTGAACAAGGGAATACAACATTATCAGTGATAACATATGGAGGTACTGGGTGCCCATGTGTTATCATGTTGGAACCAAAGGACATGGAATTATCAGTGATAACACATGGAGGTAGTGTATTCCCATGTGTTATCATGGATGCATTATTTATGAGTGGTCACAACCACCCCACCCCCAATCACCTTGCCACTTCACATCATGAGGCATTATTCAAGTGTTTGTCCCCCACCACTGTGGATTGCAAGACAAGTTTAAGTGGTTCAGTGCCAACAACAAAAATTGGGGCTTCACTATCAGTGTCACTATAAAGCTTTTCAAATATTTTGCAGTGCAATTTATTGTCAGCTATCAGCAAAATAATATTTATAGAAAATAAAAATTTGTTTCAACTCATTTTATTGGAGAGGGATTATGTGATAATGTGATCAATATATTGTTAAAAACTTTGTCTTCTCATAAAATGTTTGCTGTTAATTTTGTCCCTTGATTAATTTCCTATTTATTTTTCTTTACAGTTATCACTCATAAAATTTTTGCTGTTAATTTTGTCCCTTGATTAATTTCCTATTTATTTTTCTTTACAATTATCACTCATAAAATTTTTGCTGTTAATTTTGTCCCGTGATTAATTTCCTATTTATTTTTCATTACAGTTATCACCAGTGGGAACTATTATTCTTGATAACATTTTTGCTGATGACAAAGACAGCGGAATTAACAGAGATATTGTGTACAGCATTTTGAATGTTGATCTCCTGGGTAGTGTGGTAAGAAAATTGCTTTTCATAATTTTACTCTTCACTTTTTCAGACTGTCTTTCTAATTAATTCCAATGTTTATTCACTCTGTTTACTTTTACTTGGGTTCATTTATCATGCTCTAAACAGTTGGAAAAGCTGTTCACAAATTATTTAGGGCAGCCCAGATAATTCACCCTCAGCAATCAGCATTGCTGAGGAAAAACCATTTGCCGCGTATGTCTTGTTGTGTGTCCGTTTGAAAGTGACGGTTCAAACGGACACACAACAAGACATACACGGCAAGTGCTGCAAGTTTCCATATGTTTCTTATATTTGAGTGTATATGTAGTGATTTTTCAAATCATAATTCATATTGCGGTATTATGGGCCTAAATTTACACTCAATGTCAGGCGTGAATATGTCGAGGTCTCGGTGAGGGGGTGTGGCTAGCCCCCCTGTTCACCCCTTCTAGAATTCAAACAAAATTTAAAAGTATTCTTAAATGCTCCCATCTAAGAGACAGGCCTGGCATTCTTTAGGAGTGCAGGAGTGCTGCACACCTAGAAAAAATTGAGGAGTGCAATTTTTTGCACCCCTTGATTTTCTGGAATGCCAGACATGTTTGGGACGGCCTTTGAAATCTATTATCATTTCGTCCCCTGAGTTCCAGTGTGTCTATGTGCCTACATTGGAACTCAGGGGACGATTTGTCAATGTTGCATTGATTTGCAATAATTCATGACCCATTCTGTGTTGCATTTCAATACATTTTGAGTGTAGAAGACAGTCACATAAGAATTGAATGCAACATTTTGAATAATGAGAAGATATGTGTGCCAATTTTTCCACTATGTAGCTGAATGTAGTACTGTTTTTCAGTCACAATATTAATACCTTGGAATGAATATAACCAAAATAGCAGACAAGATTTTGCATTGAAAATTCCAGGAACAATTGTACTCCCAAGCAATCTGAGGAGGACAATTATTCTGCACTCCTTGATTTTCTAGATTGCCTGGCCTGAAGAGACATGATCAATATTTTTGTTTAGCTCAGATATCAACACTTTTTTTTATTTTCAGCATGATGCCACTTCACGTTTTTCACTGAATAGGCAGTCAGATGGAAAAATGAGTTTGAATGTTCGAAAATATTTGGACTATGAATCAGTCAAGCAATACAGACTGAGCATAACAGCTGTGGTGAGTAACATTAAATACAAATAAAAAATTGGTAGAGCAATATTTTTCTTTTTATCATTCAAACATTACAATCATAACTCCGAAACCTCTTTCCAGCAGTGTACTATATTTTACATGAATGATAATTGAATATAATTTCCAAAGACAAAACCATTTTAGCATTTCTTCAGTACAAATTTGACATGCTGATTGCATATTGGTTATAGAGTTAACTCCTGGTAATTGATTAAAAAATCTTAAAATGTATGGAGAGATTATAGAGCAATGGAGCCCATTTAACTTGATTAACCCTGCTAAGTGAATATAATTTTCAAACACAAAGCTATTTACAATACATTTAGAAGAAATTTGGCCTGTTAATTTCATATAGGTTATAGAGCAAATCCCTGTTAACCCTCTGCACACTGAAGTCAAAATTCGGAAATTTCAAATTTCAATTTCTGCCCATAATGTAACTAGGAATTTAATCAATTCAGTCTTGTTTGACAGAGCTCAGCAAGCTCTGTCAAACAAGATTGAATTGGTTAAATTCTTAGTTGCATTATGGGAAAATTTTGCAGATTGAAATTTTAATTTTTTGACATCAGTGTGAAGGGGGTTAATTGATTAACTGCTTGCATGCTACTGGCAGATATTCCTGCCCAGGACAGGATTTCTCTCGCCACTGAAATAAGTATAATTTGGACCCATTTAACCCTTTACCTAACGTAACGGCCAAAACCGGCCAGCGCTTTTCACAAAAACTGCCAATTAATTTTCATTATTTTTTTCATTTTTTGTCTCAAAAACATAGGTTATGACCCCTCATCAGAACGAGCTGGTCGAGCTCGTTCCATGAGGGATCATAACCTATGTTTTTGATGAAACAATTAGTCATTCACGAATTTCTTTTGCAAGTGTCATCTGCTTTTCGTGTTAGGTAACGGGTTAATAAAATTTTTCCCTGAAAAGTGAATGGATTTTTTCATCAATGATTCTTTGAGTTAAATGTAGATGAATTTTTCATCAAATCTAGTCAGGGCTGCCTCACAACAGCCATGACTAGATTTGATGAAAAATATCTTGAAACTTCTCAGCAGGCTAAGAGTTAAAAAGTCTTAAGATGTATCAAGGGATTACCCTATCAGCCATTGAACTCTCCTTGTTTAAAGACTGAGGGGTGTGGTGGCTCAGTAGGTAGAGGTGCAGGCTGGAAGCCGAGAGGTCCTCGGTTCGAATCCATCCTGCGGCAACTGCATTGTGTCCTTGGGTAAGACACTTCACCCCCATTGCTCATGTGGGGGCACGGTGATGTTGTGTACTAAGGCGTAGTGCACGTCGATGGTGAACTTGTCTTCAACCAATTCTAACCCTGCTTGTGTGGAGTTAGTATGTTGGGGAGCTGACAGTTGTTCGCTGTTGCTCGGTGGTTCTCTCTGGGTACTCCGACTTCCTCCACCTGTAAAACTGTCGAGGTCATGATTAGCCATTGTGCAGAAATATGTGACATTAAACACCAATAAATAAATAAATTGTTTATAGACCTATTTGTCCTCACTATACATCCAATACATGCATTCAAGCTATTATATCTTAATCGTCCAAAACTATACCCAACGTAATGACCAAAATTGGCATGTGCTATTCACAAAAACACCATTCAATTTTCATTATTTTTTTCATTTTTGTCTCCAAAAGATAGCTTGTGATCCCTCATTGGAATGAGCTCAATGAGCCGTCATAAGCAGGGCTTATTTTTCATCTAAATTTGGGAGAATCCATTTGGAATCCATACTTGCTATGAGTGCCACAGGATCCCATGAGGCCACCATGGTTGAACGCCTGTTGTATACTGATAGCACATGTTAACCCTTTAACCAACACAGCTTTTCAATTTTTAAAATGTGATATTTTTATATAAAACAAACAATATTTACTAATAAAACCTTAAAAATATGGATGTCTTTGGAACCAGCTCATTGAGCTGGTTCCAATGACAACCATATTTGTACAATTTTATTGACAAAGTGTCAGGATATTTCAGGTTGTGTTAGCTTTGCATTGGTTAATTTGTTGCTGCTACGTTAAGTAAAGGGCTAAATTGATCCAATTCTTTTCATGCGTATCCTAGCAGAGGTGCAGCGAGAATTTCCATGAATTCTTGCTGGTTTTGTTGCGCGAATATTTGCATGAATCGATTCTCGGATTCTCGTTGAAATATAATATAAGCCCTGCATAAGTTATGATTTTGAAACGAAAAATGAAATTTTTTTAGTTTTTCAAGAATTTTGTTTGCAAGTGTTGTCTGTCTTTCATGTTAGGTAATGGGCTAACAGAACTTATGAGCTCTCTCCAACAAGAAGAGTAAATGCTCAGTTTATCTCCACGATACAAGAGTGAGCAAATCCTTGTTAATTTAATTCTTCTAATTGAATAATCTTCACTTACAAAGTGGCAATTCACTTAACAGAGTTCCGCTGTATTGGAAAAGGTTCTCTGAGATGACCCTTACTAACGAATTGAACACATCTGCCAGTGTAATTTTCAAATGGAAAAAAAAATGTTTTTTAAAAACTTCAACAAAACTTTTTCATGTGGCCCCTTATTGGAATGAGCTTGTAAGAGTGCCTCAACCTGACTGCGATCTGACCAAGAAACATACGACAATGAAGGGACACATGAAACGGTTTTGTTGAAATTTTTTGCAAAATTTTAAAAAACAATAATTTAAATAATAAATTTTGATATCCTGTTAATTAGGTAAAGTGTTAACCCTTTACCCAACAAATCGGCCGCATCTGCCCGCGTAATATGCAAAAGCAGTAGTTGAAAAAAATATTATTTTTCAAAAAATTTCAACAAAACCATATCATGTGACACCTCATTGGAACGAGCTCATCGAGCTCGTTCCAAGGAGGGGTCACATGATATGGTTTTATTGAAATTTTTTTTAAAATTTGAAAATATGATATTTAAAAAAATCAATTTTGATAACGTCTGCGTTGGGCAAAGTGTTAAATGTTTTTGATGTGATTGGGCCCAGCTTCTGTAACAGATAAAAAACAATATTTTAGACAATTTTTTGTATGTAATGTTGGCCACATTTTTCAGAATCTAATAGTTTTCCTATATTTCAGGATCAAGGAATTGCAGGATCTCGCTTCACTGTAGAAACATCTATTGCAATCACAGTAACTGATGGTGATGACTTGGGTCCAGTTTTTGAATACACATCTTGTTATCGGTACAATGGATTATGCTACAACCCAAAATATACTTCAACTATATCCTCCGGAAATGTGAGTTGTTTTTTTTTTTTAAAATGCATATCTTTTTTTACTCTTGCCCTGTTGAGTATTTTCTTGAATGTTTTTCATGAAATCCAGTCATGGCAACTATGAAGCAGCATGACTGGATTTGCTGAAAATTTTGAACAAATGAAGCTCAGCTATGTTCCGTGAGATGATTGGTCCAATTTACAGTGATGCATTATGTTGAACAGAAGCCAAATTATATCCTTTCTGTTGGCAAGAGTATTGATCTCCTGGCAGGAATATCTGCCAGCAGCATGCAAGGAGTTAATTTATTCTAAATGTTTGTGAAAAAAATTACATGAAACATAATGTTATCATAAATCAAGCCAGGTGTTTCAGTTTTCTTATGAGAAAAAATAATGTTGGAGGTTGGACCTTTTTGGGGTATTAATTTGTTTAACAGCACTTTGTGATATATTCCTGAAATCCAGTCATGGCTGCTATGAAGCAGACATGACTGGATTTGCTGAAAGTTTTGAACAAAAGAACCTCAGCTATGATTCGTGAGATGATTGGTCCAATTTACAGTGATGTTCTGTTGACCAGGAGCCAAATTATACCTTTCTGTTGGGAAGAGTATTGGTGTCGTGGCAGGAATATCTGCCAGCAGTGTGCAAGGAATTAATTTATATTAAATGTCTGTGAAAAAAATTGCATGAAACATAATGTTATCATAAATCAAGCCAGGTGTTTCAGTTTCCTTATTAGAAAAAATAATGCTGGACCTTTTGGGGTATTAATTTTTTTAACAGAGCTTCCTGATATATTCTTACTGGGATAAAAAATATTGAATTCTACTCAGGTACCATAGGAAGTGCAACAATGTTTGTTTGTTGTGAAAATAATTTAATGTTTTATTGTGAGAAAGCTATTAATTGAAAACAGATGTTTTCCTTTTTGGAATTCACTTTAAAATTTTTTTTGACAGTTCCCGGAATCTTGCACTCTTTATAACATATAACCAACAAACCTTGTGCATTTCAGGGCTGTCGCGATTTTTTAATTTAGGAATCAATTAATCGTCACAAATAATTGATAATAAGGCCTAAAAAAATAAAAAATCTGTTTCTCAGGCCCTCCCACATGGTCCTTTTGGCTGCCGCATGCTCTCTTTTTAAAACCAATTTAAACTTAAAAAAAATTAAAATTAAATGGTTTATGTCTGATATTTTACCCAAGTTAAAAAAATTGATGAATTTGTCCCTTGAGTATAAGAAGGCTTTGCAATGCTTTAGCATTGCAAAGCCTTCTTGCACTCAAGGGATGAAATACACCACTACCCATGCTCTTCTGTGGATTATGAGGCCTAAAACTTGAAGCAAGAACATGAACTTTTGATGGCAAAGAAGTAATTATTGAAATAAAAAATAAAATAAAAAAACGCTCGCCCGCATGCAATTTCACAAATAATGGCCCGAGAAACAGAAGATCTACTTTGTGTGGCCTAATCGATTAATTGTACCTAGATGACCCCACCTCTCCCTCTCTTTGAAGTCCATAAAAAATGAAGTTCAAGTTAGTTGACCAAAAAGGCTGAAGTCTTGAAATTCTCTTGGTCATGATGAACAAATGGAGAAACTGGGTCTTGTGACTATAGTACTGATACGGCTTTGTTGACATTTTTTTTTAAATTTGAAAAAACAATAATCAAATAATTTTGATATCATGTGTGTTGGCTTATATGAGTTAGATTCACTGATGGTTGGTAGTTGGTGCAAAAATTTGATTTGGAAGAAAAAAAGAAGAAAATAATAAAAAATAAATGTGAGTGATTTCTACTTAGCAGGGGTGGTTGAGGACAATTCATTTCATTCAGTGTTAACCCTCTGAATACTGTCAAAATACCGCCATTTCAAGCTTCAATTGTTTACTGTAAACCAACTACCTACAGTACGTACGCCCTCTGTGGACTGGTCACTTTCCACGGGTGGGCAATATTTCCATGGAAGCAAGAATATTAGATTCCAACACTAATTATAGGAATAATCATCAAAAATTTAATTAAAGAAGCACCATGTACAACCCGGTGCTTCATTAATTAAAATTTTGCTACTGATGATTTTTATTACCTGGTGAACGCATGCGTGGACATCACTGCCCATGCATGGTTTACGACCAGTCCACAGTGACTGTACTGTAGGAAATGAACTAATTCAAATTTGGACCGCAAACTCATAGCCATGGTTATAAAACTGGATATATAATTGTAACAGATCTAGCCATACTGTGATTGAAAACCTCACTGGATTCAACACGACATGACTCCCCCACCCCCTTTTTATCCCCCATTGATAAACCATCATGATCACAATAATCATTTCTCCTATTTTTGTTTTTGTTTTGGTAATAGACTCTAGACAATGCATTTTTGTTTATTTCAGACTGGGACACTTACTATTTTTCCTGATCCAGCAATTACACCAATACAGCAATCAGTTTTGTTGCAAGCAAAGGACCAAGACAGTCTTAATTCAGTCATTCAGTTCAGTGTTCAGCAGAGTAAGTACTACAATTAAAGCCAGAAGTCCTGTCACGAACTGTGTGCTTATCTAGGCTTAATTGTGCATAGGAATTGCGCACAATTGCCATATCAAATGGTATCCAAAGCACGGCAGGTTCTCCTGGTTACTCATAGCAAACACAGGCAACATTTCTGCCAATGGACCTCTGGGTTACCCGGAGGTCCAATGGCTGAAACATTGCTTGTGCACAGGTCATACATACAGAATTTGATAGCTTTTCTATGGTCATAACGCGTAGATAAACTCACAGATTGACGTGCTATTTGTGCCCATTTCATGACAGAACTTCTGGTTTTTACTGTAAACTCCCTAGTAACATTGTTACCACTAAAACCGTCTCAGAGTGGTATTATCACCCAGACAATGTCTGTGATATCCGGTGATAAAGCATAAGAAACATTGGTCTATAATTGTTTATGTATTTATTGTGGTTTAATGACACTTTCAACATCCAACACACCTCATGTTGGACAGTTTTACAGTTGGAGCAAGCCAGAGTACCTGGAGAAAGCCACTAAGCAGTGATAACTGCCAGACTCACCAATACTTTAACCCTTTACCTAACATGAAAAGCTGATGACACTTGCCAAAAGAATTCTTGAATAACTAATCTTTTTCATTTTTTCTCTCAAAAACATAGGTTATGACCCCTCGTTGGAACGAGCTCATTCCAACGAGGGGTCATAATCTATGTTTTGAGACAAAAAATGAAAAATAATGAAAATTAGTTGACAATTTTTGAGAATAGCACTGGCTGGTTTTGGCCATTACTTTGGGTAAAGGGTTAATTCTGCACAAGCAGGGTTAGCATTGGTTGAAGACAAATACACCATTGACACAGTACACCTTAGTACACATTCCAAAAATTCCAAACTGCCATGGAGACTTTGAACATAAAGTGTTTGTTAATTCTATTGTTTGTCATCACTTGCCAATGTTGTAACAACATAATCTTAACTTCATGACACCTGTACAAATGTAGATTATGTAGATTTAAATGTAGTTGAGCACTAACACACTTGCAAAAAAAACCATCCAAAGTGAAGGGTAAAGTCTCAATTAAAAGGCCTTCAGACTGATGTCCTTCTTGTGAATCTTTTATATTTTGCTAAAATTTGGAAGTAACTGCATGGATGGAATCTCCATTCTGGTTTTCTCGGTTAACCTCTCATTGCATATTTTAAGAAATATTTTGTCAGTAGTGCTGTGTAATTGTGGTTGAAGGAATAACTTTTCAGGTATTAATGCATAACTATACCATGACACAATAGGTAATAAATTAAAATGATGTAAATTATATTCCCTGATTTATTTTGTAATTTTAGCAATCCCAGCGGGTTATCAGAACTCATTTAGAGCAACATCCAAACAGATTGCTAGCACAGGACTGTATGAAGCCACCCTGGATCTCATCAGCCCAATCAATAGAAATCAACAAACAAAAGAAATAATCATCATTTTGAGGGTTTGTAAATATTTTGAATACAATGAGGGGTCGCATGATGAGACTGTTTTACATATTTTTCTTCAACTGTTCAATTTGGAAATTGAACACATGCATACAGCCAGTTTGACATATGAAGAGTTAATCAATCTATGTTATGGGATTCATCGACTCGCCTAACTTTGTGTCAACTTTGCATCCAGACTCCCTGCAGACTGGCTTGACCTCTTGAAAATAAACCCACCCATATACTTTTGCCCTCTTTTACTTTATGCACCCACTGGGCTTATTTCAGGGTCAGTACGGTAAGTGGCACTCTATAGGTTCGAAGTGTGTATCTTCTCTTATAGGTAAGGGTTCAGAACTTCCCCAGGGTACCAATCGGAGCACCCCAAGTACTTTTTTTTAAACTGAGGTGCCCAGAAAGTGGAGGTACAACTACACCAAAATGACCCATGAAATATTCGGGTAAGAATACAAAACAAGTTTTATGGATTTCAGGCATGAATGTAATATTGTAAGGGTTTTTTTTATAAAAGTGGGATGGAAGACAAGTCTGCGCAATCCCCCCTCCCTCTATGTCAACATGGCTAAATCGCAGTAATGCACCTTTTATGTTATGTATTGAAATCATATTTTGTTTGTGGGCCTCTATCAGGTATAGTAACAGAGATCATTAAGAATCTTAGAACTCTTCCAACTCTCCCCCTTGTCACACAAAGTTGTCATTTATATTTGAAAATACCTCACAGCACATATTTAAAAACAAATTGTCTTTTACCATTGTAGGCAGAAGAACAAACAACATCAGGACGACATGAACAGGCTCATGTTACCTTATACATAGCACAAACCAACAACTTTCCACCATCAATGGTTGTCAATCTTCCTGGAAGTAATGGATACATACGAGAGCATTCTCCAAGGGGAACACTAATAAAAGATAATACGGATAGTACTATTCTCAAGTTAACAGCTTATGATTCAGATGTGGTAAGTTTCATCTTTTTATCTTACAATTAACATGTATTTTGTCTGTTTTAACTCCGCAACAAAGTTAGGGGTCGGATACAAGCACGTTCCTTTTGCGTGAGTTCCATTTTTTATTTTTGTTCATCTGTACGAATAAATAGTTTGTTATATATTTGTCTACATTCTTGACTTATCCCCAATATATTGTAAGATAAAATGATTATTACCATTATGTGGATGGATGTACAAAATATGTATCCATCTCGCTCCGGGTTCTAAGGGTAGATCACGACTCGTCTTCGACTCGTCGTGATCTGCCCTTAGAACCCGGAGTGAGACTCGCATACATATTTTGTACATCCACATAATGGTAATAATCTCTGTGTATTAAATGTGTCACATATACACAGAATAGCATGGGTGGCAGTGCAGAAGGATACAACAAGAGTTCTATCCTTCCATGATGACATGCAAGCCATATTGATGCATGCTTTCACACAATGTGGCATTCTCTTGTTATCACACACCTAAATGGCATTCAAACTTCACAGAGTTCTGGCATCTGCTTGAAATAAAAACACGAACAAGATTCATGTGTGATTGGCAAACAGATCAAGAAGAGAACTATCGTGTAGTGTACCGGTACACTGATGAAAGCCAATTTTTTCAAACTTTAATGTGCAACAAATATTATGGAAACTGGCATGTATAAATAAATCCATGACTGATTCCAAGGAGAGTAAACACTTCATATTAACTCTTTTTCTGGAATTAAAAAGAGTGCCTCCCTCCTTTATCAAAAGATTCTGGAACGAATCCCTGAGAAACAAGAATTTATTTTTAATTACCTAAATTGAATAACCCTGTTAGTGTTAGTTGCATATAATTTCACCTCTATACCAAACCATGTACCACGTTTTTATATTCTTATTGCACATAACATCTATCGGAAAATGCACTAACTACTGCTGGTTAGTATTTGAAGTACAGTGGAACCCTGTTAATTGAATAGCCACTTTGCCAGTGAAAATTTGAGTCCTGTGGAAAAACAGCGTGGCCAACTCTGTACAATTCTATACTAGTAAATACAGAACATTAACATCATATCTAACCCCTACTAGGATACATGTCTCTGTAATGTCGTAAATAGGTATTAAAATTCGACTGCATATACATAATGAAGAGAGTAGATTACTACTTAATTGCAATGCCATAATTCAGTCATGGAATTCTGACGCAAGCAATTTTTAGCTTGCCTTAACTGCTCACGCAATTTAATCCAGCATAAGCCTTTTTTGCTCACCTATTTTCAGCTATTTTCAACGGGGACGGACCATGGAACGTGTGTACAAAATATGCTGGGTACATGTGTGTGTCGGCCACTACATGTACCAGTCCCCGTGAACTTCTTGATTGATCTGACTACACTGGGGTGGAGGGGATAGTAAAAAATGAATACAGGTTCATTCATTAACATTTTATTAATTCATTTAGAATTGATTGGCTTGAATGCACTATTGCATTTGAAGGAGAAATTACCCAACCCGGTATTAACTAAGTCTTTAGAAGATCTTTGTGAAGCAAAAAAGTGAAAAAGATTTCATGAGATCAATTTGCTCGCGTAGGCAGGTTCCAGGTGAGCGATTTATTGCCACACTGGATTTTTCAGAAATCCAAGCCTGCCATATATTCTCCTCTCAAAATTGTTCATAACAGCACAAGAAACACTTGCAACCTTTCATCACATGGACTACCGGGTGCAACCCGGTGGTCCATGTGATTGAAATTTGCAAGTTCTTCTTGTATTTTGTCCTCAGAAATTCTAAATAATTACTATGTGCAAAATCTATCCCACAGCTATTTTGAAGTAATCCACCCTCCACATACCGTAGTCTCAATATTTTCTTTCTGTTTGGTCAGTTCAGTTTGTGATTTCACTACCATCCTCGCTAATAGCGCATTACATTTTGCATTGCATAGCGCAAATGCTCGTGTGTATTTCAGACTACTTCTTTCTTCCTCAGTAATGAGTACATTACCTAATGAGCATTTTCTGTGCTAATTGTGACAGGACTTCTAGTTTCAACTTTGTAGTAGGGCTGAAACGGTTGGCTCATTTTCATAACTGACTAACCGAGAGCTATAACCGGATAATATCTGGTTATCCGTGGCCATTATTTCACCGGATATGGGATCAAAACTATAAGAATTGGAAAGCAGTATTCTCAAACTATTCCGTTGTGTGTCTACAAATGAACGCTGTCGAGTACTCGACAACGTTTGTTTGTATACATACTACGGAATAGTTTCTGCGATTACTCAATACTCATGGAAACTGCCGATCATTAACGAAGTCTTGAATGCCAAAGTTGATTATTTCTCAATATATACAATGCGGCTTCTAGGTTAATCTATCACAAAGGAGAAGCAGCAGATTTACTACATTTTAAAAGTGGAATGACGATCACTAATGACGATCACTATCGATGTTTTGGATAATCGGTTGACGGTTTTTCTAACCGGTTAGGTATCTAACTGGTTTCAAACTGATTATCTGGTTAAACATTTCATTACTACTTTGTAGCCGCCTTTATATTACTAAAACACTAATATTGTCTTATTGTAGCTCAGTAGTGATGAAACACCTCAGTATGAATGGACCATAGAGAATTCTAACCAGTTTTATGTGACAAGTGATAGCTATATAGCCGTGTCCAGCAACAACTTAGATTATGAAAATTCACAGACAATTACACTCCAGGTATGTATAGCAGGTGTTCTGAAAAACTTATGCTTTACATAAATTAAATACACTAGTGGATGTGGACCTGCACTACACAGGGTTTGGTAACTCATGTCTTTATACAGAATAGCACAGGATATGACACAACTGCCGATTTTGGGGAATTCTGCAAAAATATTTCCAGGAAACTTGTTGATTTAGAAATACATACACCTGCCAACTTTGAATTCAGTCATAAGAGGCATCACTGATCTTTTGTGGTTCGGGAATTATGATGTAGTTTGCTTGAACTTGACAGGTTTCAGTGACTCTAGTGGATCATCAGATTCAAAAAAGGTCCCTTCCCAACTTTCACAGATTACAGTGGAACCTGTCTTGAGAGACCACCCTTTGGGCCACACAAAAGTGGTCTCTCAAGACAGGTGGTCTCTCATAACAGGTTTCAGGTTTTCTCAAGTTAGTGAATAACCAACCACAAAATTCAGAAATGGAAAAGAATGGATTTTTGTAATTACTTTGTATTTCTTTTTTATGAAGTTTTTGTAACAAATTGAAATGGACTGTTATAAAAATTATAAAAATAAATTAGTGTTGAAAATCTTCATTGAAGATAAATTAGGCACATTCAAAGCTTTGTTGTTGTGAACTTTTGAACAGTCAGTGTAATAATCAAGACTGGTCAGCAGTTGCAACTTGCAAAGTTCGCAACTGACGACCGGTCTTCATTATTACACTGACGGTTCAAAAGTTCAGAACATCAAAGCTTTGAATGTACCTAAAAGAGGATCGTCTTTGTTGTTTACTTGAGGTTGGTCAGCTAAATTGAACATCATTTTTATCGACTTCAAAGAGAGGGAGAGGGTGGAGGGTCATCTAGGTACAATTAATTGATTATTATCGATTATTTGCGATTATTTGCGATGATTAATCGATTCCTAAATTAAAACATCGTGACAGCCCTACTGCTGATCAAACAACATGTTAATGCATTCATTGTATAGCCACTAAAGTGGCTTTTAGCACTTTTCAATAGAGCCATGATAGTGGCTTCTTGCACACAACCAGTCAAACTCTGATACTATATAGATTTACAGAACATCTGTAATGCTGTCTTTGGGGAAACGATAAAAAAAAACTTTTGAGAAAACTGACCTTTATGAACCCCCTTATTTCTTATCTTGTTATTTACCAGATTAGGGAGGGTGGTGGCTCAGTGGTTATGGCACTGGACTTCAAATCAAATGGACCGCGGTTCGGTCCCTGCCACGGGCACCTGCATTGTGTCAATGCTCAATGCACTTAATCCTGACTGTCCACATGGGGGGGCATGAAAGCACTGTGTTCTAAGGCGTACTGCATGTCGATGGTACACTTGCCTTCACCCAATGTAAATCCAGTTTGTGCGAAGTTGGTCTGCTGAGGAGGCTGACATTACTCGCTGTTGCTTAGTGGTTTTCTCCGGATACTCCAGCTTCATCCACCCGTAAAATGGTGCAACATGAGGTGATCCTTGTCAAAAGTTTCATTAAACCCCAAATAAATAAATAAATTTACCAGATTGAACATAAGTTTTATTCTTCAGAAAGTATTTTCTAACCATGATATCGGCGGATGCCTGTTGCCATTCTCCTATGCAATTGTAAGGGAATCATTTTTGTAAACACAATAGAATTTCAGTTCATAACAGAAATTCAGGTTTTATAGAACAATTTAAACACATTCTCCCTTTGAGGATAACCTTTTTGATGTACATGTATTTTTATCCAACTTCTGTTTTGTGTTTTGCAAGCCAAAAAATAAGCAGACTGTCATCTGCAAAATGAGGTCCCCAGAGGGTGAATGTAGTGATGCTACCTTGCACAGCAGAGTAGCAACACTAAATTTACCCTCTGGGAACCTCATTCTGAATCAGGGTCTCAAAACTAAACAGAAAGTGGTACCCAGAGGATAAATTGGCCCAGTATATGGAATAGCATCATCAAATTCACCCTCTGGGAACCTAATTTTGCAAATGTCAGACTGCTTATTTTCAGGCCTGGTGTTTTGATAATTACATTCACAATTTGACATTTCAGGTGGTTGTAACTGAGGCTGACACTGTGGAGAAAAGGCAAGGAACTGGCACTGTGACTGTTAATGTATTGGATGTCAATGATTTTGCTCCTGTGTTTGAATCCAACAGTTACAGAGCTACAATCACTGCTGGTGATTACAGGTCAAATAGTATTAATGTCATTCAGGTAAGCATTTATACACATAGCAATCTTGTTATTAGCATAGTGACTTTGCCAGTTAACTTGAATATTCGATCAACTCCGTATTTGCTGCAGGTGGATATTCCTGCCCAAGACAGGATTTCTCTTGTCACTGACATTGCACTTTCTCCCACCACTAAGGTACTGAGACATAGATAAAGTCGTTTGAGACAGCTGGGAGAGATATGCCTGTCCCCCCCCCCCCCCCCCCCCATGTGACAGCTATGTCACCCCACTCACGTGACCACCCTATATTGGCTTACTAGCATATTTAATGAGCGCAAGACTATTCAATCATCGCACATTCTTCTGTAAGCAAACAACATGGTGTCATGTTTCGGAAATAGCAGACGAACATTTTAGTGAAGAAGATAGAAATAAAAACACAGACCGCAAAACCAAAGAATACTCGACTCTTTTATATGAATTTTTAGATGAACACTATTATGAGTGGAGAGAGTTGCACAAAATTCCCGTCGAAAAGTTATGCGAATACATTGCAGAATTCATAATATAACGTCATCGGAATGTGTCACTACAAATCTTTAGCCCCTGTCTTGCTGGCATTGGGATTTGATTTTGTGGTATATACCTGTGGTATATACAGAACTTCTGTGTGCTCTTCCCGATAAGCAAATCAGTTTTTTTTCAGAAATGGACAACAAAATTGTTTGATATTGCTACACGTGCCCCTGAATTACTTTTGATGATGTCAGACTGGTTTGGTGGGGGAGAAAAATTATCCCTGATGGGGGTGGGTGTGAGATGGGGAAATCTCACACTTCGGGACAAGATATTTGGTCAAGGCACTCGGCAAGCCTCGTTTCTGGCCCAAATATCTTGCCCTAGGGTGAGATTTCCCCATCTCACACCTCACCAGACAGGTATAATAATATTCCCATGGTTCATAGAAAAAGCGGGAAAGTTTTGTCTTAATGGGACATTATATCAAAAGAGGAAGAGCTTGGTCGGTATTGGCCAATGAAAATACTGAAACGTTGTTCACGTTTTGGCAAGTTTTTTAAGTCGGGTTGTGTAGTATTTGACTTTGCTGATGACAGCACACACAAACATTTTAAGCTATTATATTCAGTGTCGCAACATACTCATCCTTCAACTCAGTGTAATCACTGCTGCACTTTGAGTTATCTTTAAGCAAAATTGTCTATTGATGTCATCATCCATCTAGTCACTAATCTCAAGTCCAAGTGATCACACCATAGGTGACATTGACAGAGCTAATTTTGTTAGTTTGGCTTTTGGACACAGGTTTCTAGAGTTTTCTAAAAACAATGTTTTTATCTCTAGTTTGTCATGGGTGGTCAGGATCATTTATCATGGGTAATATTAGTGCATTTTTCATGTAATATTATAGAGGATCAAATTGTAAACTAGGAAATGTGCATTGTGATAAGAGCTAGCAACACACCAGACTGGAAAGCTATTAAAAAGTGATTTTGTTATTTGCACAGTTCAGACTAAGTATAATATGCGCACTTCTCATCAAATTATCTTCCTGGAAATTAAAAGAAGTTTTTCATCAATGATTTATGGTCTTAAAGTTAGAAGAATTTTTCATCAAATCTAATCATGGCTGCTTCACAGCAGCCATGACTAGATTTGATGAAAAATATCTTGAAAATATTCAACAGTTTAAAAGATAGCTGGAATCTGGTAATTGGTTCTAATGATAAACTGCAAATTGATTGTAGTATATCTTGGTTGATATGGTCCTTTGTGAAACAAAATATAATGAATTAATACCTATATTTGATGTTCTGAGGCCAAAGAGGTCTTATAAACATGGGTAACTCAGTGGTTCTCCAAACAATTCTTTCTTAGAGTACAAGGGTTTTTGCCAGTTAACAGAAGGAGTTTACTGCATAACCTATAAGCAAGTTTAACAGTTCATATTTGTAAAGAAATTATGATAAATGGGTTGGTGTTTGGAGCTTATACAGTTAAAACTAGAAGTCCTTTCATGAAATGTGCACAAATAGCACGTCGATCTGCGCATTAATCTACGTTTTGACCATAGTACGGCTATCAAATTCTGTACATATGGCCTGTGCACAAGCAATGTTTCAGCAAATGGACCACTGGGTAACCCGGAGGTCCATTGGCAGAAACACTGCCTGTGTTTGCTATAGGTAACCAGGAGAACCTACCGTGCTTTGGATGCCATTTGATATGGAAATTGCGTACAATTCCTATGCGCAATTAAGCCTAGATAAGCTCACAGATCGTGACAGAACTTTTAGTTTTAACTGTAGTGTGGCCTGTTATTTTGCAAGAACCATGTTTCATACAGAACTATTAACACAGGCTAGTTCTCCTGGAAAAAAACTTGTGGCGACGTTGCGACCTATAACTTGGGATAATTTCGAGATCAGTGTGCTATTGGCCAGCCAATTGCTCATTCCGGATTTCTTTTTAACCTTTTCACTTTAGCCAATCTGCAGAGGACGTGGACAATATTTTCAATTAAATGAAAAGTATCAGTTTTATCTATCCCAGGGCTCATGGCATTTACTTGAAAAACTTCAATCAAGGATAAGTGCACAGTTCATGAAAGGACTTATAGTTTTAACTGCATGCAATTAACGGGGTCATTCTATTATGAGATATCCAAATAAGTGGTCTCTACAGCACATTGAATCCTTTTTTTGAAACAAACACTGTCAACAAACAATTTCCAAATAACAGCAGGGCTCAGGGAAAGCTTATCAAACTATTCCTCCAGCATACAAGTACATGATAAAAATGTTTGTCACTCAGTGCTTCATTTATGATGAGCTCATTCCAATTATCTCCGACAAGTTTCTTTTGGCTCAGCTAAGTTTTTGGCTCAACATATAAAAGTCACTTGAACATAAGAAGACCAAAAGAAAAGTTGATTAGATATTTTAAAAGGACTGTTTGTACATATATTTCAGGTAAAAGCAACAGATGGCGATGTTGGCCGCAATGGTATTATAATTTATACCATCACTGATGTCAGTAATGGGAATTTAGGCGTATTTTCCATCGATGGGAATGGATATATTTCAGTGGTTGGAATTGTCACAGAACAAGTTTATCATGTCACTGTGAAAGCTACAGACAATGCACCTACTACTGAACAGAGGTAAAACCTTTTATTTATTTATTTATTTATTTATTTATTTATTTATTTATTTATTTATTTGTTCATTCACAATAATAATTTCCTGCATACATTATTACAGGCTTCATTGTGTGCCTTGAAAACGTTAAAAGCCCCTGAATTGAAAAATGTGTTTTTAATCCTTCAGCTAACATAGCACCCAAAAGCGGCCAGAAAATTAACCAGATTAAGCCCACTGCAGCCTAAAATATCTCAGAAGTTTCTCATTAAAACCATACAAATATGTATATCATTAGAACTGGCTGGTTCTAATGATATCCATATTTGTATGATTTTATTGACAAATTGTGAAATTTGTTTTTGAAAAATGTGAAATTTAATTTATTTTTAAAAAATAATGTGTTAGATAAAGGGTTAAGGTTTTGAAAAAAGTACTTGAATTATCTTTGAAAGTCCTTGATTTTAAAAATACCTCAAAAGCTTTAATCCTTTACCCAAAACTCACGATATCAAAATTTATTATTTTAATTATTGTTTTTTCAAATTTTTCAAAAAATTTCAGCAGAACCACACCATTTGACCCCTCATTGGAATGAGCTCAATGAGTTTGTTCCAATGAGGAGTCACACATACCAGAAAATTAGTGGTCAGACAAGGACATTGTCTGGTACAAAAAGGCCAATGTCTGACTGAAGTTTAAAATCATCAGTCAAAAATGTCTGATGCCAAAATTATCAATGAAGTTCAGTGATCAGAACATCATGCATGCTGGAAATCATGTACATAACTAGCAAGCCTAAAATTAATGATTATTGTGATTTCTGGTCCTGGCAAGTTGGGAAGTGTGAAGAAAGGGACTGTACAGCTCATCAGTATTAACAGCATGTGAAGGAATATGATTTGATATAGCCATACATGTATCTAAATTATGTCTGAAGGGTAATTCAGTTCCAATTCAGAATGAAACTAATCATACCTTGTTTGGCAGGGCTCATTGAGCCCTGCCAAACAAGGTATGGTTAGATGAATTCTGAGCAGCTTTAAGATGAAGGTACATGTACAACCAAAACACACCATTTTCAATTCTCAAACTCCATTTTATAATATGTCAGATATCATTCTTAAATGACAGACATGATTCATTTGGTGACTGACATTTTGTCTGGAAGCGCAGGCAAAATTATTTTCTGGCTTGGAGTGACATGATATGGTTTTGTTGAAACGGGTTGAAAAATATATTTTCAACTGCTTAATTTGTAAATTTCATGGGTGGATGCTGCTGTAAAGTAAAGGGTCAATTTTTGTTGCACGCCATTCAATGCTCTGAAACAGAAATTAAAGTTTGAAGCATTCTTAAGCATCAAGGATTTTCCCAAATAGATCTACTTTAGTGTTCCTTTTATATGTCTGGTAAATATGCTTATTTGGAGTGTATTTTATGTCTGCTTTTGAATTAAGATAAAAAATATACCCATATTCCTAATTATTTTTTTATTCAGAGCTATACACATGTTCTAAAAGGCCCTTGAAAACTGCTTTTTTACCTCAAGCCTATATTCCTAATTATATATTTACTCAAATTATTTTAATACTATAAATGGCCCTTGAAAATTGATTGAAAGGATCCTTGAAGAAGTAATTTATTAACATATTAAAAGATTTTTATGTCCCCGGCAATTAACAATGGGGCATTAAGTGTTACCCTTGCCTGCCTGCCTGCTGCCTGCCTGTCCATATGTACATACATTGATTCATTCATCCCAAGTTTGGTTTCCAGACAATTACTTTAGTTTCACTGAACGAAATGAAACAAAATTTTATACATAGGTTTTATAACCACAAAATACAGCTGTGATTGATAGTGGGCTTGCTTCAATATTCTTTGGCAAAGTTATGGCCCTTTTCTGTCTTAGAAGATCATAAAGCGGGGGCAGTCATGTCCCATGGACACATTTGGTGGTCTGCTGTATTGGTGCTATGGTTTACTGGAGATAAGATAAGATAAGATGAGATATTAATTCATTAATCACCAAAGATAAATGACTAGAAACTTATGCTTGGCAGGGGTTGGGGGTGGGGGGTGGGTAGCCACTCTTAGCATTGCATTTGCTTATTTATTTACAGGAGTTTTCAATTTAGAAATAACCAGTTAAGAGGAGGGTTCCACTTCAATAATTTAACCAATTCAATCTTATTTGACAGAGCCCAATGAGTTGCATTATGAGAAAAATATGCAGTTTGAAATTTTGATATCACGGAACTGGTATACAGAAGGTTAACAACCCCAAATATAGTTTGAAAGTTCTTATATTTTTGTTACAAAATACACCTTGTGACTTCTATTGCAGAAGCCTTCAGTGGTAATTTTAGTATAGGACTACAAGTAATGTTTTTTTAATGTGAAAATTGCAAATTCTTAACCGGCTGAGTATTTTCAAGATATTTTTTATCAAATCTAGTCATGGCTGCTTAACAGCAGCCATGACTAGATTTGACAAAAAATTCATATAAATTTAACTTTAAAGATCAATGGCGAGAAAATCCATTCCATTTACAGGGAGAAAATTGGATTAAGTATGCCCAAATTATACTTATTTCATTGGCAAGTAAAATCCTGTCCTGGGCAGGAATATCTGCCAGCGACAATATAGGAGTTAATAATTCTGATACATTTTTTCCAGGTATTCCTCTACAACAGTAATGGTGACTGCAACAGGAGCAGGCAACGACAGTCCAGCATTTTCTGCATCTGAATATTTAGTGACAATAAGTGAGGGCACACAAGTTGGAACTGCATTTTTTATGGTGTCAGCAACTGATAAAGACAGTACTCTTCTGACATATTCTGTTGTTGTAACAGATGCATTTATCTCGCAAGAAACATATACCATTCAAGAAAACACGTGAGTTTGTTAGTCAGCCAGTTATGATTTTAACCACTTTTTCAACTCAGTTGAATTTGTCCAGATAGCTAGTTGGAGAATTATTTTCATTTATTACATGCCTGTTCAATGAAATCGCCATATACAGCAACACTTAACCGTGCAGAAAATGAAAATTCATTCCGCACACATGTGTGGATCGGAAATCATTGACAGACTATTTTTAAACAGAAGGGAAATTTTACTGGAATTTTCTGCAAATCATGCACTAATTTATTTATTTATTGATGTTTAAGGTCACATGTTTATGCACAAATGGCTAATCATGACCGTGACAGTTTTACGGGTGGAGGAAGCCGGAGTACCCAGAGAGAACCACCGAGCAACGACGAGCAGCTGCCAGCTCCCCAACATCGTAACTCCGCACTGCAGCACAGGCAGGGTTAGATTGGTGGAAGACATGCGTACCATCGATGTGCAGTATGCCTTAGTACACGGCATCATCGTGCCCCCACACGGACAATGGAGATGAAGTGTCTTGCCCAAGGACACAACGCGGTTGCCGCAGGTGGGATTCAAACCGAGGACCTCTCGGCTTGCAGCCTGCACCTCTACCTACTGAGCCACTGCGCTCCCAAATCATGCACTCCAATTACAATATGAATCCCCAGTGATGGCTAAAAATTGTCCCGTAAGTTCCAGTGTGTTCTATGTGCCAGTAGGAACATAGAACACATTAGAACTCTGGGAAAGAAATACTAACATGGATTCCCCTCGCAAATTTGGTTGGCAATAACATGTGTTCTTAGTGTTGATAGTTGTCAAATGAATTGCTGATTGTCCTTCTAATAACTGTTTTTATAGACGTGAAGGCATGTAATAAGCACAGAACGACACATGCATGTGAATGGGTTAATTGATACAGCACTTGTGTCATCGTGGAAGAATAAAACTTGAGGCCTGCGTGTCGTTCTGTGTATGTTGTGAAGTGGAACCGTAATAAAACTATTCACATTGATGTCTAAAAAGGCAAACTTCATGAAATAGATTTTACCCACAATGCAACTAGGCATGTAACTAATTCATTCTTGTTTGGAAAGCTCTGAATGAGTTCTGTCAAACAAAACTGAATTTGTTAAATTTCTTGTTGCATTATGAGAAAAGATTTTGGGAATCAAACCCTCAGCAACCCCACCTGGTGATCAGGTGTCCAACACCTAAACCACTAGTCCATTAACCCTTTACCCAATGCAGACGATATCAAAATTTATTATTTTAAATATAATTTTTTTTTAAATTTTTAAAAAAATTTCAACAAAACCATATCATGTGACCCCTCATTGGAACGAGCTCAATGAGCTCGTTCCAATGAGGGGTCACATGATATGGTTTTGTTGATATTTTTTGAAAAATTAAATTTTTTCAACTGCTCAATTTGCATATTACGCAGGCGGATGCGGGTCCGAATGTAGGTTTCTAGATTATCAGACTTCATATTAATGTCAAGATCACAAATCATGTCTCAGTCATAACTCAGAAACTGCTGGACCAAACATCACACAATTATAAAAGACAATGGGAGGATGTGTCACACACTTAACTGGGTTTGTAATCTCAAGGTCGAAGTCACATTTCAAGGTCACATTTCATAAAATTATCAAACTTCCTACATATGTCAACCATGCCTGAAAATAAGCAGTCTGACATTTGCAAAATGAGGTCCCCAGAGGGTGAATTTGATAATGCTATCCCATACAGTGGGCCAAATTATCCTCTGGGTATCTCTTTCTGTTTAGTTTTGAGACCCTGATTCAGAATGATGTTCACAGAGGGTAAATTTAGTGATGCTACCCTGCTATGCAGGGTAGCATCACTAAATTCACCCTTTGGGGACCTAATTTTGCAGATGACAGTCTGCTTATTTTCTGGCTTGATGTTAACCCTTTACCTAATATGAACTCATTCCAATGAGGGGTCATAAGCTATCTTTTTTAAGACAAAAAATGAAAAAATAATGAAAATTGAATGGTGATTTTTGTGAATAGCACAGACCGGTTTGGGCCGTTATGTCAGGTAGAGGATTAAGGATAGTCAGAAGGTGTGTAGTATATAATATAACAATAACATGATTTTGGAGGTCATTATGGTTCATTAGCAGCCCTGTGGCAATGATGAACAGCCCGAGGGTTTATTAAAGGCCCGAGACAAAGTCAAGGGCTGTTAATAAGCCCAAGAGCTGTTCATCATTGCTGCAGGTCCACTAATGAATCATGATGCCTGACAACAATCATGTTATTACTATTATTACCACTCCCTGTTACAGCTAACTTGAATCTAAAAAATTGCTGGGCCGTGGGCCACTAAGGGCTATTTATACCATTATCGCCCCGGCCCGGCTACATCGAAAGACGTCACTGAAATTATGGAGTTTTAATGGGCCCCCAAACTTATGTTAATCGACTAGTAACTTATAGATTGAGTGGTAATAATACTATTTGATACTTGTTTCCTGATGATGAAGGTCAAGGTCATATTTATATACCTACGTTGAAGGTCACATGTCACGCCTCAGCCACAACTCAGAAACTGTTCTGACCACAATCATCCAACTTCACACAATCATAAACTCTTAGAAGCCCGGGAATCAGAATGAATTTATTGAACATGACATACCTTGAAAAACTTACAGTAAAGCAGGTGCTTCTAGTCAAGTGTTGTCTGCCTATTCAGGCAGACCACACTTGACTACAGCATCTGCTCAGTATTTAATTCTCCCCCAGTCCAAAGATAGCCAAACCGTCACAGCCAGATTACCGGCCGTATTACATCACAGGCAAGAAAGCTCAACTCCTGGCTTTTAAGAGTTAAGGTAAGTTTCATATAGTGTTGTTTTGTTTTTGTTTTTTTGGAGGGGGGGGGGGGAGTGTGTTACTATGGCAACATTTCTTGTTTATACTTTGACATCCCTGTGCAGTGAGATTAAAGCCACATTCAATTAAATAAATATTATATTTTTTCAGTGGACTTCTCATTGTTGGACAGCCATTAGATCGTGAAAGTAAAACTGAATATAACCTGCAGGTTACAGTTAAAGATGCTACTGGTGGGGTAAGTTGTCTTTACCTAATTCAGTTCGACTTGTGTTATACAAAGATTAACTTTTCTGTTTATGGAATAAGTAAAATGTTTTTCACTGTAAATTGATTTTTTTAATTTATTTTCAGAGCGATGTTTGCACAGTTAAAGTAACATTATCTGATACAAATGACAATAATCCAGTATTTGTTGGTAATCTACCTTATATATTCTCAGTGGCTGAAAATGAGACTGATGCAGTAGTTGGAATTGTCAGGGTATGTGTTATATGTTACTGGAGAATTTGCTTTGTTTTAACCCTTTACCTAATGCATCACCCACATCTGCCCATGTACCGCATTTACTCTCTGTATTGGGACAGCTAAAAATAAATATTTTCACAGATGTCCCACATCTTAGAAAATGGGGAAAAAACACAACCTGGTCTTGTTTTGATGCTGAATCAAGTTGTGTGTGATGCGTTTTCCATCACTATATACGAAAATCGCCATCCAATTTTTTTTTAGATTTTCATTTTTTGCTTCCAAAACATAGCTTATGCCCCCTCATTGGAATGAGCGCATTGCGCAAATTCTAATGAGGGGTCATAAGCTATGTTTTGGAAGCAAAAAATATAAATTTTTAGTTACACAAGAATTCTTTTTATGAGTGTCATCTGCCACTAGCATTCGGTAAAGGGTTGAAGACTGTTACAATGCAATATTAAATAGTCTTCCTCATGTCAGTCCGGACTGTAAATATTAAAACTTAGGAACAGATTTAAATAAAAACAACACAAATCAGTATGTATTATCAATTTTTTATTGTTTAAAAAGGAAAATTAAACACAAACTTAGCTTTAATATTGAGCATTTTGCACCGTTTTCAGGTGACTGGGCCAACTGGAAACAAGTCTCTTGAGTGTCCCAAACATTGGTGCATAAAAAAAATATTTTTCAGGAAAAAATGTGTGTCCCAAGTTATAGAGTGTCCCAATATATAGAGTAAATATGGTAATATGCAAATTGAGCAGTTGAAAAAATTAAATTTTTCAAAATATTTCAACAAAACCATATCATGTGACCTCTCATTGGAATGAGCTCATTGAGCTCATTCCAATGAGGGGTCACATGATATGGTTTTGTTGAAATCTTTTGAAAAATTAAAAAAAAAATAATATTTAAAATAATAAATTTTGATATCGTCTGCATTGGGTAAAGGGTTAATGTTAGGGCTTGTGTGAACAAATTTATGTTATGGAAATAATAGCCAGTTCTTGGGGTTCATAAACTGTTTTCAAGGCTCTTGAATGAGTTTGAAAAGATGAATGAATATTCCAATTCTTTCTCAGTTCTAGGATTTTCTTCCAGGTGAAGGACAAAAGCCCAACCTGATAAAAGTCCTACTGTAAAATACTCTTTACAAAATACTGAATGGGGACAAATGTTCTAAAAAATCTTTTCCATCTTTTGAAAAAAATATTTTCCTTTGGGCCTAAAAAAATAAAAAATCTGTTTCTCAGGCCCTCCCGCATGGTCCTTTTGGCTGCCGCATGCTCTCTTTTTATTACCAATTTAAACTTAGAAAAAATTAAAATTAAATGGTTTATGTCTGATATTTTACCCAAGTTAAAAAAATTGATGAATTTGTCCCTTGAGTGCAAGAAGGCTTTGCAATGCTTTAGCATTGAAAATCCTTCTTGCATTCAAGGGATGAAATACACCACCACCCATGCTATTCTGTAGATTATGGGGTCTAAAACTTGAACCAAGAACATGAACTTTTGATGGCAAAGAAGTAATTACTGAAATAAAAAATAAAATAAAAAAACGCTCGCCCGCATGCAATTTTACAAATAATGGCCCGAGAAACAGAAGATCTACTTTGTGTGGCCTTGGAGTTAAATTATATTTCAAAACATAATTATTTCTTATATTTCTTTTTACATTTATCAAATAAAAAAACCCCCAGAAAACACACAAACAGCACAAAATGCAGAAACGCACAAATCAAAACATGGCAGATAATTAATTATATATGACTCGTCCATTTTGTTCACTTTAAAACATTTGATATTTTGTTTTCCTATTACTCAGTGATAAATAAAACCTTCCGTCAATTTCATTGGTCAATTTCCAAACTAGACAATTTGATTGGCTGAACAAAATATAACTGGGCCACATTTTCATAATTTGCATAATTAGAGTTGGGAGCTTTCATTGGTCAATTTCAAAACTGGACAATTTGATTGGCTAAACAAAATACAACGGGTGACATTTGCATAATTTCAGTAGGGAGAATTTACGTTATCTGTCCTATTTAGGGTGGGTTATATTGTATTAATCTTTTACCTACAAGAAAAATGCCATTCATTTTTTTTTATATTTTCACTTTTTGCTTCCAAAACATAGGGTATGACCCCTCATTGGAACGAGCTCAACGAGCTCGTTCCAATGAGGGGTCATAACCTATGTTTTGGAAGCAAATAATGAAATTTTTTAGTTATACGAGGATGTTTTTTCCAAGTGCCGTCTGCAACTCAAGTTAGGTGATGGGTTAAAAAGTCATACTAAGTGGCTAATTTTTGCGTGTGTGTGTCATATGATAAATAGAATATGAAATGAGTGTTTTTCTCATATAATATTTATGAAACTCGTACGAATTTTCCGTTTGGGCTCACCAAAACGGAAAATTCTTAGACTCATTTCATAAATATTATGTGAGAAAAACCCTCATTCCATATCCGCTATATATCACACTAATGCTCTGAAGTTTATATATATACTTTTTAATTTTAAAATAAAAACTCTAATGAGCAACAACTGTCCCAAACATTTCGGCTTTAATGGCCTTCTTCAGTGGGAACTATGTATCTCAGTTACAGAAATAATATTTAAATAATGTTGCCGTAATGGTATACATCACAACATTGCAGAGTGAATATGTGTACTCGTGATTATTCAAAAGTCAAAATAAAATAACACAACATGTGTGTATGACAATCACAAACCTAGAAAAATATATTATATGTGACATAAGTGGTAATTTAAAGAGAGCACAGATCATATTATGGGTGCAGACTGCAATATGATATGTGGACAGCAACACTGAATACAGAGGGTGGATAAAATGGGATCATAAGGTCACGTTTAGCTATAAACAATAAAGTGGTATGGGGGTGGAGGGGGGAGGGCAAAATGTTTCTAAAAAAAAATTTAATTTATGAAGTTTGGATGTACCAGTACCGTATTGAGTTAACTATTGTCAGTCAAGTTTATTATGTTATGCGAATTAATTAATGTCACTGATAACTTTACTTAATCCAGCTGGCCCAGAGGGATAAAGTTACGCAAACAATTTTATAGACTTGTTGTCGATAGAGTATGCAGTTAATTAAGGTCATTGATAACAAATTTAATCCAGCTGGTTGATGGGGATATATTACACCTATAATGTTTATGTTGTTTTTTGATACCCGGTATTTCAAGTATAATGTATTATATAAGATGCTAACGAGATCAGCCAGAAAATGTTTCAGAATATCCACAAACTGACACGTTTATTCAGTAATTAGATAAATTCAAAGTAGAACTTGAATGGCGGTTTGTCTGTAATGAAAGGCATCGATTCACTTCTGGGGTTTTCATCAGGTGCCTTTTTAGACTATGAAGTGACGATAGCACCATTTGTGGAAATGTATTCGGATAGTTTGGACAGTGACACTGTTCTGCTGAAACCAGAGTTAGCTATAACAGCCAATCTGCCCATACACACAATTAATACTGACTTTAACCCTTTACCCAACGTAACGACCAAAACCGGCCAGCGATATATACAAAAATCGACAATTTTTATTATTTTTTCATTTTTTTTCTCAAAAACATTACTAATTTTTTTCCATTTTTTGTCTCCAAAACATTACTAATTTTTTCCATTTTTTGTCTCAAAAACATAGGTTATGACCCCACTTTGGAACGAGCTCGATGAGCTCGTTCCAATAAGGGGCCATAACCTATGTTTTTGAGACAAACAATGAAAAAAATTATATATTCAAGAATTTTGTTTGCAAGTGTTGTAAAGTTATGAATTTTGTAAAGTGTGAAGAATTATTTATGTTTTTGGTGCCCCCCCCCCCCCCCAAAAAAAAAGACAGACTCTGGTTACATGCCTGGGTATATGGCATACCATCAGTATGTATACAGGACAAGCACTCAGGATGAATAAAATATCTATTTCTATATGTTGGGAAAAAGGAGATGCAGTATTAGATATGGTTATTGGCATTGGCTTAGTTTTTTGGTATATTGCCCATCTTTACTATTTTTACCACCAGGTGTTTATAACAAGGGATGAATAGATAGAATGGAACAATACACCTAATTTCATTATTCACAATGTGATAATACATGTACATGCACTTTTGATGAATTCAGTACCAGTTATGTTCTTGTGAATACATTCTTTATTTGTTCTCTTTTGTTTAGGCTGTTGACAGGGATCAGCCAGGTACCAATAATGCTGAAATACGCTACTCATTGACATCACCTCTGTAAGTATTATTATTTCCTGATAGAACAAAATCTTCTTAGGCCTAAAAAAATAAAAAATCTGTTTCTCAGGCCCTCCCTCATGGTCCTTTTGGCTGCCGCATACTCTCTTTTTATAACCAATTTAAACTTGAAAAAATTAATATTAAATGGTTTATGTCTGATATTTTACCCAAGTTAAAAAAAACTGATGAATTTGTCCCTTGAAATACACCACCACCCATGCTATTCTGTAGATTATGAGGCCTAAAACTTGAACCAAGAACATGATCTTTTGATGGCAAAGAAGTATTTACTGAAATAAAAAATAAAATAAAAAAACGCTCGCCCGCATGCAATTTCACAAATAATAGCCCGAGAAACAGAAGATCTACTTTGTGTGGCCTTATTTCCAGGTCTTATATTTATAATTTGGGAGAATTCATTTGGATTCAAGTGAAAATGATTCCGAGAATCCATACCTTCTATCAGTGTCCCAGGATCCCATTAGGCCACCATGGTTGAACCCCTGTTGTATACTGATAACACATGTTAGACCCTTACCCAACACAGCTTTTTTTGCTTTTTAATTTTTAAAATATCAACTGAATTTGATAATTTAAAAAAAAAATAAACAACATTTATCAATAAAACCTGACAATATGGTTTGCAATGACAGCCATATTTGTACAATTTTATTGAAAAAAATGTCAGGATATTTCAGGTCATGTTAGCCTTGTATTGGTCAATTTGCTGCTGCTATTTTAGGTAAAGGGTTAAATTGACTAAAAAAATTTCATGCAAATCCTAGCAGAGGTACAGCGAGAATCTATATAGATTCTTGCTGGCTTTGTTGCACGAATCTTTGCATGAATGGATTCTCGGATTCTTGTTAAAGTATAAGCCCTTAATTTATTGGCTAAGAATCATGTATTATAGTCTCCACCATGTCACAGATAATGCCCCACAAAATGCATTATCTGTGACATGGTGGAGACTATAACACATGTTATAGTAAAATGGCGGCCAAAAAATCGAAAATTTTTGTTTTTTGTTTTTTATGTGTTTTGTTAAATTTTGAGACAAAAACATTTTTTTTTTACACTGAAAATTTTTGGTCCGGGTGGGACCAACATACAAAATGAGTTAACCCCCAGGAAACGAATAAAAAATTATTAACTGGTTGATCAAGTGCTAAACTAATTTTCAGTGGTAATTTATAATGTGACTATTTTTTCAAAGATATCGCACTACTATAAAGATGAACCTTAGTTTAAAATCAATATATTGTTTATAAATAATTGCATTGTTATAATTTATTGAAGAGTACCATTTAGCAATCTCCAATAAATTGTAACAAAACTAATTGATATTAACATTTTTTTTGCTGCTGCTGATCCAACAACAAACTAGTGTATACAGAGTGAAGCCAATAAAGTGGCTTTCAGCACTTTTCAATGAAGCCACGATAGTGGTTTCTATCACTCAACCAGTTAAATAAATCATTCTGTTCAGATATGTATTTATTACATCAATGAGAGACAACTGATTCCTTGTAGGTTCAACATCAACAGCAGAACTGGGGAAATTACTACCCGCCAGGCTTTAGATTATGAAAGTAAGAAGGAGTATTTCATTAATGTGGTGGCATCAGATTCAGCCCTCGACAGTCGCTCCACAACAGCCACTGTCACAGTGAGTGTGACAGACATAGAAGATTCAGTTCCTGTATTTGTGCAGACCTCATATACAGCTAATATACAAGAAAATGTTGTTCAGTCTCTTCTTTTGAAAATCGATGTAAGTATCTTATTAACACTTAACGTGACTGAAACTGAACACAGCAGCCTCTTTATCCTCTAGGTGCAGCCAAGCGACGTGATCAATTGCCGATGCTATCGTGGAGTGTTCCCCACTTACTCCTTGCTGTTTCAGTTAATTTTTGTTCTTTGGTGTATATGAATACTAAATTAAGACCAGTTACAACAACATGTGTAAGACAGGGCCTGAAACCCGAGATCTCTTCAAAAAAGGATATTGGCTTTCAGACCTGGCTACATTTAAAAACTTTTGGAATAGATAGTGGTCGTAGTCATGTTCCATATATAACATTCTTTGACTCAGTACATCGTGGAACTATGCTTTGTATGATACACAATCAAGTCACTATAATCAGGTATTCTCGGTCTAACCAATATTTCTTCAACTGTTTTCGAATGCATGATCTGCTGTCAAGAAATTCTTCTATTTTTACAAGGGGCGACAGGAAGACAGCTAACATTGCTCTACCGCTTCCTTGCAGTATATCAAAGTATGTTAAAATGAATTGTTTAGTTTACCTACTGTACATTAAATGTAATTGATATACTGTGAATAAAGATGAATAGAATAGAATTGAGCTGTAATGCCAAAAGAAAAACCATTTTGGTTCTCAAATTAAACCATAGCATTCATCATTTTTATTGAAAAACTTTTTTTTTCACTTCTAGTATGGAATAGGGAGGGTTGTGGCTCCTTGGTTATGGCATTGCTCTTCAAACCGAAAGGGTCACGGTTAATCCACGCCAGGGGTAACTGCCCTGTGTCCTCACCAAGATGCTTAACCATTTACCCAATGAATCACTCACATCCTTCCACGTAATATACAAATTCAGCAGCTGAAAAAATATTATTTTTCGAAAAATTTCAACAAAAACCATATCATGTGACCCCTCTTTGTAACGAGCTCATCGAGCTTGTTTCAAAGAGGGGTCACATGATATGGTTTTGCTGAAATGTTTTGAAAAAATTAAAAAAATGATATTTAAAATATTAAATTTTGAAATCGTCTGCATTGGGTAAAGGGTTAACCCACCAGTAAACGAATAAAAATATGCGGGGGCATGGTGGCATTGTGTGCTAAGCATACTGAACAGCGGTGGTGCACTTGTCTTCAACAGTGGTTCTGTCCAAGTACTCTGACTTCCTCCAACCATAAAACTATCAGACCTGAGATGACCTTGGCTGTTGAAAATGTTCTTAAACCCTAATTAACAAATAAATACATAAATAAATAAAATAAATAAATAGTATGAAATCAGAAGACTTGAGAATGTTATGATTTCTCCACAATTTTTTGAATGTGAAGATGAGTCATCAAATCTTATTAAAGCTTTCCTGTTTTGTGAACATCCTGTTTGGTTTATTCTACAAAAAGGGGAACCTAATGTTATGGACATTGCTGTTTATTCTAAAAAGGTGCATAAATAGAACTAAGGCCTTTAAACAAAAAATTTATTTTCTCACGCAGTTTTTTCCCAACTGTAGTATGTTGAGAGATGGAGACTTTTTTTTTTTTTCTTTTCGTTAACCTTTTGAACCCGAGTGGCTGCTTTTCAGACCCAGGAACATGATACCCCATAATTTCATAAAGTAGGATAGATGCTATGTGAATATGTGGGGCAGACTAAAAATATTAATTGGTCTACCCCCAAATAATGAGGATGGACTCTTTCAGTTGCTTCCATTGAACTGACATGAAAGATACCACCAGGGTTCAAAGGGTTTATCCACAAAATAATCCTAAAAATAGTGTGGAATTAGAAATTTAACTCCTTGCAAGGTTATGTGGAAAAACTAACATTCTGAGCAGTGAAAATTTCCCATAATGCATTTACAAATCTAACCAACCATATCTTTTTTAACAAAGCTGAGTTTGCATTGTCAAACAAGATATTATTGGTTAAAATTTTAGTCCAACAAGTGCAAAATAGTACGATTGAAGAGATTTCCTAGTAAAAAAGAACAGTGATGAGGCAAATTTTTTATGATGAGGGAGGTACTTGGGAAACATGGAGTTTTTTAACACAAATGTATTGGAGGCAAAAATTTAAAAAAAATATAAAACATATGCTGCGATTTTAGTTTGTTTTTTGGAGGGTTGAACAACTAAACCGCCAGGAACAAGTCCTGTCAAACAGTTTTATTACATGCCTGTTCTATGTAATCCCCATCTACAGCAACACTAAACCATGCGGAAAATAAAAATCTGTTCCACACATATGTATGGAATGGAAATTGTTGATGGACTATTTTTATAAAGAAGCAAAATTTCAATGGAATTTTTCACAAGTCGTGCACTGCAATTACAATTTGAATCACTAGTGATTACTAAAATCATCCCCTGAGTTCCAATGTGTTCTATGTGCCAGTAGGCTGCCAGTAGGCTGCCAGTAGGCACATAGAACACATTGGAACTCAAGGTTCAAAATGGTAAAACAGCTTCACCTCATTAATTTGGTTGGAGATAAAACGTGTTCTTTTTGTTGATAGTTGTCAACTGAATTGTTGAGTGCAGGCCTTCCCAAATTTAAATTTAAGGTAACCCATTTAATGGGTTATCTTAAAATTCTTTAGGTAACTCATTTCATATAAGGTAACCCTTTTCATCGACATACTAATAATGCCAACCAAATAAAGATTAACTACATAATTTAAATTAAAAAGTTTTCCATCATCATCGACCTCAAAACTAAAATCAGTTGAATTTGACCACTTTTTGAATGTCTTCATGCCCACAGACTCAGTCATTTGTTTCACTTTTAATTTACTTAACATGGTTTGTATGTTAGAATTTTATGCACAAAAAATTGCGTGTTTTACACTTTTACTGTCATTCATTCAATAGAATGCTGAAACATGGATCGCTACTCTCACTATTTCGAAAGTATATGTGTATCAGTGTTTGTTCCGGTTAATTAACATAATATTAATATTCATGCAATTTTTTTTTTTTTCATGTCACTTTTGCGATAATAGTTATAAAAATAGTAAAATATTTAAAGTGTTTTTCGCAAGGGAAACTGTACTTATATTCTTTTATTTAGAAAATGCTAAAACATTAGATTGACATTGGAAATTTATTGCAAAAATGAAAGGTCAACATCGAGCATGGCATTGAAGACGATAGCGCATGATCGCTGCGCAGTTATTTTTAACATCCGCAAGGCAAACACAGAATCACTGGTCTATAAATAAATTTAGCTCAGTGCATAGAATCAACTATGACAGAATGAGTTCGGAATTTCCGATGACGAAATAAAATCGCAATGATCTGAGCATGATTTTTCGGGATCACTTTTATTTGTTTGGTTTACATGTTTTAATTTGGGCAAACGGAAAAATGGCTCTCCTTAAAAAAATTTAGGTAACCTTTGGGCAAACGAAATGACCATTCACCCAATTCAGGAAGGCATATGAGTGTCCTTCTAATAATGTTTTTTATAGATGCTAAAGCATGAAATAAACACAGAATGACACACATGTGTGAATGGGTTAATTGATAAGGCACTATCCTTCCACACTGGCACTCATGTCATATCAATTAAACCATTCACTCACTCATGTCATTCTGTGTATTTATGGGTGGATGAAAAAAATAACAAGTAGTTGCAAGCAGCTGTCAGATGATTCAATTTACTATTCTGGCAAAAGAAAGGTTAATCGATTTTAGTGAGTAGAATCCATATGGAACCCACTCTTGACTTGAACATTTTTGACTCCAAACCTTTGCTCTCAACAATCTGTGAAATGACTATCAATGTGACAGTCTGTGATCACAAGTAACATACTTTTGAATATATATTAAAATCATGATTGGGACCCTATTAATAGCCTTTTTATCATATGATTTCTCCGTTTTCTTAGCCTATCACCATTTCATATTTTCAATACATATTTATTGGTGCTTCATAACACCTTCAGTTGATTTGTTTGGTCATTTTCAAAAGAATGCTTTCTGATTGGTTATCACTGAAAAGACCTGTGTCAAATTAATGCAGACATGATGTATGATGGCGTGCAGCTGTGATGCGTTACAGCCAAATGCATGATGATGTTCAAGGTGAAATTCCATTCCTTAATCCTTCTTTTTTATCTAAAAAATGTGTTTTGGTAACTTTGGTGTCATATGATAAACAGAATATGAAATGCATGTTTAGGCCACACAATATTTATGAAATTTGTCAACAAATTTCCTGTTTTGCCTTACAAGAGGCTCGGCAAAACAGAAAATTCTTAGACTCATTTCATAAATACTGTGTGACCAAAACACTCGTTCCATGTCCTCTATTTACGTCAAGTGCAAACAATTACTATCAGGGTTTAATCCGGGAATGGGAATTTTCTGGTTCTCATTTTTGAAGGCCAGTCATGATACCGAGAATTATCTGGTTATCGTTTATGAATATCAGTCCCAATACATAGGGAATTCATAGATGAGAACCAGGAATCAAAGGTTGCATTCAGCAACCTTAGATTCCCGATTCTAGTGTATGAATTTCCCAGGCATTCGCACTCATTTTCAGAACTGGTAACCGGGAAATTCCCATTCATGAGATTAAGCCATATCTCCAATGGCGAGGCTGTTCTCAGATGAAACGGATATTCACTGTAATCTCATAAAGTATAGTATGCAATCATTGATGCCAAGGTCTATGAATTTCCCTGCTATTGTGATTGACTTTCAGAACCTGGAGTTACAGAGCTGTGAAATACCTGTTCCCGGTATTAAACCTTTATTACTGTTGACTTGAAATAATAGTGTATTGGGACACTCTATGATTTGGGACACACATTTTTTCCAGAAAACTATATTTTTTTTATGCTCCAAAGTTTGGGACATTCAGGATTTGTTTCCAGTTGACCCGTCGCTAGTAGCAGATGACACTCCAAAAAAAAATTCTTGAGTAACTAAAAATTTTCATTTTTTGCTTCCAAAACATAGCTTATGATCCCTCATTGGAACGAGCCCAATGTGCTCGTTCCAATGATGGATCATAAGCTATGTTTTGGAAGAAAAAAATGAAAATATAAAAAAAATTGAGTGGCGATTTTCGTATATAGTGCTGGAAAACGAATCACACACAACTTTATTCAGCATCAAATCAAGACCAGGCTGTGTTCTTTCCCCATTTTCTAAGAATTGGGACACCTGTGAAAATAATTATTTTTAGCTGTCCGAATACATAGAGTAAATACAGTAAACCTTTATTACTGTTGACTTGAAATAATAGTGTAATTTAGTTAATTGTGATAATTGTGGCCCAGTGGTTAATGCACTGGATTGCAAACTGAAAGGTCCACAGTCTGATCCTACCAGGGGTAACTGTATTGTGTCCTTGGGCGTGGCACTTAATCTTGATTGCCCACATGAGGGAACAGTGGCACTGTGCATTACAGCATACTGCATGTCGATGGTGCACTTATCCTCAAGCAATGCTAACCCAACTTGTGTAGAGTTGGTTCAATGGGAGTCTGGCAGTTGCCCATCACTGCTCAGTGATTTTATCCAGATACTCTGGCTTCCTCCATCCATAAAACTGTCTAACACAAGCTGAGACTGCCTGTCAAAAGAGTCTTTAAGCCCTAATTTAAAAAATCATGGATGGTCAGATGAGTATTTTTAGCTGCGACTAGCAGCTCAATAAGTGGCAATGTCAATCTGTTGGTCTGTCTGTCGGTCTGTCGGTCTGTCGGTCGGTCTGTCAGTCTGTCAGTTTGTCGGTCTGTCGGTCTGTCTGTGACCAACGAGTTTCAAAACTCAATAACTTTTGAAATACTAGATGGAATGACTTTATATTTGGCATGTAAGTGTATCTTATTTATGTCTAGCCACTGTTCAATGCATGTGTTGTTCCAAATATTTTTCTTGGAGTTATGGCCCTTGATGAACTTAGAATTTTGTGAGATTGCACCACCTGTCGCAGCTACGGCGTCGATGTCGCGATTTTTGTTTGAGCTCTGTTCTTTTATAAGTAAATGGTGTATTATTTTATTATTTCAGGCTGAAGATTTGGATCTTGTTGATAATATTCAGTATGAGTTGTTTGGTGAAGATTCTGCAAATTTTATGATTGTAAAGAGTTCAGGCTTTGTAGGCAACAAAGTGGAACTTGACTATGAAGTTAAAAAATCATATGAGTTTTTTGTAACAACGGTTGATGGACGCAACTCAAATGTTCCATCGTCTACTGCAACAATAATAATTAATGTACAGGTAATTAAATTTCACTCTTCTGTATTGTATGGTCTGTAAACTATTTGTCCAATAAGATACATAGGTTATTACCACCATGTGCATTTCCAAGATGGTGTATTGAAGTCGAGACATTGTCTCTGGGCATATATTGATGAGTCTATCAGAAGCAAGTTGGTGACGTCAATGCAACATTATGGAAGCTTACATGGTGGTAAAAACCAATTTATCTTACAGTTTATTCCTCCCTTTCTTGACTTGTTTGCATGATGAAGGGATTAGGTACAGCTTTTAATGGCATCTGTGTTCAAAATCATTTGGCATTTATTTTAGATACATGAAGATCATGACATTATGGTATTGCATTGTAGTACCGTGCAAAATGTAATCCTAACTTTTATTATATTAACCCTTTCCCCAACGAATCGCCCGCATCTGCCCGCGTAATATGCAGATTCAGCAGTTGAAAAAATATTATTTTTTGAAACATTTCAACAAAACCATATCATGTGACCCCTCTTTGGAACGAGCTCATTGGGCTCGTTCTAAAGAGGGGTCACATGATATGGTTTTGTTGAAAATGTTTGAAAAAATTTTAAAAATGCTATTTAAAATAATAAATTTTGAAATCGTCTGCGTTGGGTAAAGGGTTAACAGGGATTTACACAATATGCGATGTAGTGTAAATTCCTGTTAATACAATAAAAATGTTAAATATTTCTTTCTTTCTAATTCCGGTAACAACTCTCAAATCCACAAGCATAAAAGACATATTTGGCGACATACTTTATTCTGTTTCTTCTTGTTTGACTTAATGATCTTGGTCAAATAGTATATAATAGGATGACTACTGAATTTGTGACCAGAATGAAGAAAAATTATTGTTAAATAGCTATTGATATTTTTTATTGGCAAAGTAGTACAGTGGAGCCCTCTTAACCCTTTACCCAACGAATTGCTCGCATCCGCCTGCATAATATGCAAATTCAGCAGCTGAAAAAATAGTATTTTTCGAAAAATTTGAACAAAACCATATCATGTGATCCCCTCTTTGGAATGACCTCGTCTAGCTCGTTCCAAAGAGGGGTCACATTATATGGTTTTGTTGAAATTTTTCGAAAAAATTTAAAAAATGATATTTAAAATAATAAATTTTGAAATCGTCTGCATTGGGTAATGGGTTAATTGGATATCTCTTAACTGAATTACCCAGTATATAATTTCCCAACACAAAACAATTTACCACACCTCCAGTACAAATTTGACCGTTAATTGAATGTAGGTTATAGAGTAAACTCCTGTTAAGTGAATAAAAAATCTTGCATCCTGTTGAGAAATTACCCTGACTCTCCCGTTTTCCTTTCTTTAAAGACCTATTTGGCCTCAATACTTCCAATACAGGCATTTAATCTATTATATCTTGTTTGACAGAGCTCATGGAGCTCTGTCAAACAAGATGTAATAGAATAAATGCTAAGTTTATCTCTAGAATACAGGAAAGTGACACAATCCCTGCTAATTGGATACTCCTGTTAATTGAATAATTTTCACTGGCAATGTGGCTATTCACTTAACAGGGTTCCACTGTAATTAAATTAAAAATGGTAATTAAATTAACAGAATTGTACTGTACTTGTATCTCAATTTTGTTTCAATCTCACTATTTTCAGGAGATGAATGATAATGTTCCTGTGTTGGAGATTTCTCCCATGCAAATCACTAAAGAGGAAGGTACACATGTTGGAGATATGATAGCTGTTGCAGTGGCTACAGATATTGATTCTTCGGTAGGGTCTACCAACTTTTATTAATATAGATAACAATATTTTATCCAGATTTCTATGACAGGTGCTGTTCTCAAACATATACAACCATTGCTGATAGATATATCCCCAATCTTGACTGATACATATTTTGAGCTTGTTGTTCATGTTAAGCAATCATTAACTGGTTGAGGGCTACAGTAAAACCTGTCTTGAGAGACCACTGTCTTGTGAGACCACCTGTTTTGAGAGACCACATCTGCCAGGCACCGACTGGTTTTACTCTATAATGGACCTGCTATGGGAGACCACCTGTCTAGAGAGACCACCTGTCTTGAGAGACCACTGTGACCTGGTACCAACTTGTATTTTTATGCCATAATGGACCTGTCTTGAGAGACCGCCCCTTTGAAGACTGAAACCATGACAAAAACTTTTTACCTGTTCTGGAATTGGAAAATCCATTGTGGTTATACTAACATAATTAAAAGTATTAAAAGCTCTTAATTGGGTTTCAATTGCTAATTCATTACAGATTGAGATGTTTTTATAAGACCCCTGTAAAAAGATTACGATTAGGATTATTGCTGAATAAACAATTTTATACATACCTGAAATGTGACAGATAGGAATAAAAATAAATTTGTGTTGAAAATCTTTTTGTAACAAATTGAAATGAACTGTTATAAAAATTATAAAAATAAATTAGTGTTGAAAATCTTCAATGAAGATTTTCAACACTAATTTATTTTTATAATTTTTATAACAGTCCATTTCAATTTGTTACAAAAACTTCATAAAAAAGAACAACTACAAAGTAATTATAAAAATCCATTCTTCTCCATTTCTGAATTTTGTGGTTGGTTATTCACTGACTTGAGAAAACCTTGAACCTGTTATGAGAGACCACCTGTCTTGAGAGACCACTTTTGTGTGGCCCAAAGGGCGGTCTCTCAAGACAGGTTCTACAGTATATCATTTTTGGTGGTTTGAATTTGTTCATCAAAATTTCTTTTATTACAAATCATTGAAGAGTGCCCTCAGGCACTCTTCAATAATTTGCTGTAAATCAAGTTTATATAAATAAAATGTTATTTGTGTTTAACTGAATTTTTTTAAAGCCCTGATAGTTGCTTCTAGGACTCTACCAGTTAAGTTTGATGGTGATTTTGCCTTACATTTCCACTAAGCATGCAAATTTTCATTTTGATCTTTTTGGTTCATATTTCTGGAAACATGCCAAAATTAACAGAAGCTTTTAGCAATATTGACACTTCTACTGTCCATAGCATGGTTAACTTGTACAATTCCAATCTTATGAAAATGCTTGATAACATTACCCCCCCAAATATCAAAGAGTGTTCCAATTAAAGCATCCCGCCCCTGGATGAATGCTGATAAAATTAGACTTCCCTGGACCAAACTGAAAGCACCTGTGACCACTCCCAGTTTAGGACTTCTTCAGTTTCAGTTTCAGTTTCAAAATGAAAATCCAAATTCAACACTTTGCCATCAAGCATTGTCGAAAGAATCATCATGTCATCTCCGACTAAAAGTTGCGCTTTGGATCCAATACCCACTTCTTTGCTGAAGTCATGCTTGCCCGCTCTCATAGGCTGTATCACTAATATTATCAGTGAGTCAATTCAATTAATACCGATTCAGCACCAACATGTTTGAAGACGGCTCTTGTAACACCTCTTCTTAAAAAGTCATCATTAGACCCATGTGTACTTAAAAATTATCGTCCAGTATCATTCCTACCATTTATTTCGAAAGTGATTGAAAAGGTTATTGCCCAGCAGCTGCGCATTCACTTAGCCAGTAACCAGCTTTTAGACCCCAAACAATCAGCATATCGTTCTGGTCACTCAACAGAATCTACTCTGTTGAGCGTTCAGAATGATGTGCTGAAGAGTTTGGATCGTAGAAGGGCTGTTGCTTTAGTACTTTTAGATCTTTCAGCTGCATTTGATACCATTGATTATAAGTTCCTAACGGATAGACTTTTTGAACTAGGTATAGATGGTGTTGCCCTGAGGTGGTTTCAGTCCAACCTGACAGACAGGACACAGTGTGTCACAATTGATGGTGTTCAGTCGGAACAGGTAGCACTTAAATTTGGGGTACCACAGGGTTCTGTCTTGGGTCCTATTCTATTTACACTTTACATGCTACCCCGCAGGGAGATTATTCGCTGGAATTGACTACCATTTCTATGCCGATGATTCTCAGATTTACATCAAATTCAACCCCTCTGATCTGGTAGACACAGAATCAAAATTTCAGATTATGAGTAATTGTTGTATAGCAGCTATCAAAACCTTTATGCTGGTGAACAAACTAAAACTGAACGATGATAAAACAGAACTCATTATATTTTCCTCCAGGTACAAACCAGCACCAGATGTTTTGCCTCCTCTTAAAATAGGTGACAATATTATCAGCCCATCGACCATGGTCAGAAACTTGAGTGTGAATCTTGATATACATTTGACTATGTCTTATCACATATCAAAACTCTGTCAGTCTGCAAATTTTTACATTTAGAACATTGGTCGAGCAAGGAAAATCCTAACAAAATGTGCCACTTAATGCATGCATTCATTTCATCTAGGCTAGACTACTGCAATGTCTTTCTTTGTGGGCTCCCAAAAAAGCAAATCAATAGATTGCAGATAATTCAGAATACTGCTGCCCGTATAATGACCCGCACCAAGAAGAACGAACACATTACTCCTCAGTTAATAAATCTCCATTGGTTCCCTATTACAGCCAGAATAGACTTCAAAATTAATCTGTTTACCTATAAAACACAAGCAAACATATCACCTTCTTATGTTTCTGACTTGGTCAAAGTGTATGCACCAAATGCTCACTTCGTTCCTCATGCCATAACCTACTGGAACAGCCCACATATGACCTTGCATCATATGGGGGGCATTCTTTTAGGTACAATGCTCCAAGACGTTTCAATATGTTACCTGAATCTGTGAAAATGGTCCAATCTCTTCCAGTTTTCAAATCAAAGCTAAAAACTTTTTTATTTAAAAAATATTACCCTGATGTTGATTAATCCCATGTTCTGTGTATTTATGTTTCTTTCATGTTGTTCGGCACCTTGGAACTTTTTTAATATTGTGATATGTGCACTATAGAAATCTTACCTATCATTAAGTGATGAATTTAAACAAATAATATGAGCCTAATATTCATAAAACACAAGGCATTTCATCTTTTTCATCCTTCCAGTATTTTCTCTTCAAATATTTTTTAGTGCACATGTAGAGAATCTCCAATGAGTGGCGATTTGATATGAAATTTCTGTACCTGTATTCTTTTTGCCTCATAATGTGTAATTTTTAGCTTGCATCATGAGTAAAGCTGGTCAGCATTGTTGACAAAAATCACCAGCTAAATTTTGTATTTCTTTTCAATTTTGGCCTTTGAAAAACATGGTTTATGACCACTAATTTGAACGAGCTTAGTGAGCAAAAAATGGCCAAATACAACAGCAGGATAAAATAGCAGTATTGCATTTTAAAAACAAAACTAATAATATAAGAAAATTAATAAGTAAGAAATATTAAAAGTGCACCTGTACATTCAAAATATTATAATAAAACGAACAGGATTCGTCAACATCTGAAATGGATTATATGTCAGATAACAGTTTTAAAATGATAGTAAGGATAATTGGCTCAGTAGGTAGAGGTGCAGGCTGTATTCTGAGAGATCCTCGGTTTGAATCCCACCTGCGGCAATCATGTTGTGTCCTTGGGCAAGGCATTTCACCCCCATTGCTCATGTGGGGGCACAGTAATGCTGTGTACTAAGTAAGGCATACTGCAC
Source organism: Pictodentalium vernedei (assembly GCA_031216915.1). Classification (NCBI taxonomy): domain Eukaryota; kingdom Metazoa; phylum Mollusca; class Scaphopoda; order Dentaliida; family Dentaliidae; genus Pictodentalium; species Pictodentalium vernedei. The sequence continues at coordinate 86,129,389 of CM062297.1, read as the reverse complement.
GTCGATGGTGCACCTGTCTTCAACCAATGCTCACCCTGCTTGTGTGGAGTTAGTATTTTGGGGAGCTGACAGTTGCTCGCCGTTGCTCAGTGGTTCTCTCTAGGTACTCCGGCTTCCTCCACCCATAAAACTGTTGTGGTCATGATTAGCCAATGTGGAGAAATATGTGACCTTAAATACCAATAAATAAATAAATAAGGATAAATAATTGTTTCCAAAACCTCAGTTTATCTGAAGCCCTGGACAAGATTCATTACAAACACACATTGTAACTGTGCTATGACAGAAAGGCACATTTTAAAAGGAAATTACTTTATTAAAACTTCATTTTTAAAACAATAAAAATATAAATCTAGGATATTGGATGAAATAGATGGAAAATATCCCAAATCCACATTTTTTTTCTGTTTGATTTCTATTATAATAAATGAAATGTCTATATTTTTATTATATTATACAGTTCTATTAGTTAAATAGTAATACATTACATGCAATATAACAAGCATAGTTGGGTGCAGAGAGATTTTATTATAATTAAGCCTTTACCTAACGAATCCACCACATCCATCTGTGTAATTTACAAATTAAGCAGTTGAAAAAAATAGTTTGTTCAAAATATTTCAACAGAACCATATCATGTGACTCCTCATTGGGACAAGCTCATTGAGCTTGTCCCAATAAGGGGTCACATGATATGGTTTTGTTGAATGTTTTTGAAAAATTTTGAAAAAGCAATAATTAAAATAATAAATTTTGATAACCTGCATCTTGGGTAAAGGGTTAATGAAATATTACATGTTATTATAATAAGCAGATTTGACTGTACAAGTCAAATTTTGTGTTCACTGAAAAAAAAAATTCTTTATTACTTATACAGGCAGAGAACAGGCGTGTTTCCTTTTCCATTGCTCAAGTAACGCCATCAGAAGGAAAAGACTTATTTGCCATCAATCCTATAGATGGAATGATTTATCTGCAAAAGCCATTCACCTCGGATACAAAGAGTAATAACCAATATGAGGTAAATATATATGCACAGCTGCAATTTATAATTGCCTGTTGGCACTTCCAAATTATAGTTGGTATAATAATAATTATTACCACTCAATCTATAAGTTACTAGTCGATTAACATAAGTTTGGAGGCCTGTTAAAACTCCATTTCAGTGACGTCATTCGACGGAGCCAGGCCGCAGACAATAATGGTATAAATAGCCATTAGCGGCCCATGGCCCGGCTATTTTTAGATTCCATGGTCTAATGAATTACTCCCATTCGGATGACGTCCCTTTGTATTTCTGAACTGAAGTCGAATGCACGATCGAAACAGAAATATCAAACGGACTTTAGTGATTATTTCTTCCAGCAATTCCCTCGTGCAGTTAGCTGTAACAGGGAGTGGTAATAATAGTAATAACATGATTGTTGTCAGGCATCATGATTCATTAGTGGCCCTGCAGCAATGATGAACAGCCCTTGGGCTTATTAACAGCCCTCGACTTCGTCTTAGGCCTTTAATAAACCCTCGGGCTGTTCATCATTGCTGCAGGGCCGCTAATGAACCATAATGCCCTCCAAAATCATGTTATTGTTATATTATAAATAAAAAATGGCATACAGATGAACACAAACAAAATTAACAAGACTTTTATTACTCCCCTATTACTTTTCCTCTAGTTCCATATTTACAAATCTGTATGGAATTTGTGTTCCATACAAATTTCCATTGCTGGACTATTTTTCCACTTGACATCATGGATCAATCAAAAGAACTAAATAAACTCTGTGCATTTTCATAATTGGCCAAGCAAATAATTGCCCTGTGACCCAGATCAATTCAGAAGATGCGGTGACAGCTGATAAATGGAATATCAATTGGAAAATGTTTTTTGTTCAAATCCACAAATAACAAACAGTTTCAAAGTTTGAAATTTTCTGTGTGTGATGTTTTTTTTTATTACTTTCCAAAGTGTGATTTACTGGGATTTCCGGGTTTGATTATAAACGATAATTTCACAAGTGAATTATGCAAATCAACAATTGTGTCATGTATCCGTGCATGCAAACGAAGACACTTTGCTGTGGGTGTAATGGGGACTTCATTGTTTGTTTTTTTTTTTGCTTTTTTTTTAACCCTTTACCTAAGAAGCAGACGACACTTGCGGAAAAAAATCTTGAATAACTATTATTTTAATTTTTTGTCTCAAGAACATAGGTTATGACCCCTCATTGGAATGAGCTCGTTCCAATGAAGGGTCATAACCTATGTTTAAGAGACAAAAAAAAGAAAAAATAATGAAAATTAATTGGCGAGTTTTGCGAATATCGCTGGCAGTTTTGGGCTGTTACATTAGGTAAAGGGTTAAATAATATAATTATTGTTAATAATGAAAAGTAATAAACAGAGTAATCACTTGACTGGACTGGTTACATGAAATAATTCATTCAAGGCTAGGGCCTATATTGTAAAACACTCATGTGTATATTCGCATTCGCACACTTGTGTTTGTACAACGTTCCTCACCTCTCATGAATTATTTCATGTAACCAGTCCAGTCAAGCGATTACTCTCTATTTGATTGATAGATATATGTCCTAGTGCTGTGTAATAAAATGAGATAATTCTTATCTAAATTTAAAACATATAAATTTTTTATTATTTGCTTTACAAATTGATTTTCTTCAAATCTGACCTTTGAGGAGCAAAAAACAAGAACATGAGTGTCATCATGCAAAGCTACATGGAAGTATAGTTTGATATACAATGAGTCTGTGGATATTGCATTTTTACAATATCCTATGAAGGATCATATAATAAATGGAGGATATGGAATGAGTGTTTTTCTCATATAATATTTATGAAACGAGTCTAAGAATTTTCCATTTTGGCAAGCCTCTGGTGATCCCAAACAGAAAATTCGGAAGAGTTTCATAAATATTATATGAGAAAAACACTCATTTCATATTCTATTTATCATATGACACATACACACACAAATTGGCTACTTAGTATGACCCTTTTAACGCATCACCTAACTTGAGTTGCAGATGACACTTGGAAAAAACATCCTTGTTTTACTAAAAATTTTCATTTTTTGCTTCCAAAACATAGGTTATGACCCCTCGTTGAAACAAGCTCGTCGAGCTCATTCCAGTAAGGAGTCACAACCTATGTTTTGGAAGAAAAAGTGAAAATATAAAAAAAAACTGAATGGTGTTTTTCTTGTAGGTAAAAGATTAATATAATATAATTCACCCTAAATAGGACAGGTAATGTAAATTCTCCCTACTGAAATTATGCAAATGTCACAAGTTGTATTTGTTTAGCCAATCAAATTGTCCAGTTTTGAAATTGACCAATGAAAGCTCCCAACTCTAATTATGAAAATTATGAAAATATGGCCCAGTTGTATTTTGCTCAGCCAATCAATTTGTCTAGTTTTGAAATTGACCAATGAAATTGACCAATGAAATTGACGGAAGGCTTTATTTATCACTGATTAATATGAAAACAAAATATCAAATGTTTTAAAGTGAACAAAACGGACAAGTCATATGATAAATATAAAATATGTTTATTATATTTTTTTACAGATTGAGGTGCATGCTACAGACCATGGAACACCATCATTATTCTCTCGTAAAACAATCACTGTCAGTGTTAGCCGTAATGAATATCGTCCAGCTTTTCAGTCTCAGACATTTTTCACAACAGTCGATGAAACATTGAACCTTGGTGGTAGCGTTTTCACAGTACAAGCCACAGACAGGGATACAAATGTAAGTGAAACTGTATCCACAGTTTATTTTTCATTTCCCCAGTCATTAAGAATTTCTAAACCTATAAAAATCAGACAAATGATAATTTAATTTGCTTCCTTTGCATCTCAAAATGGAATGACCAGTTTTATCCAAGTCCATATTTCATTTGTTGAGTAGATCAAAGAAATATTCAACTGTCGTCTAGAGGCTGCTAGCTGAAATTATTGATGGGGTATTCTACAAATGGTGTACAAAAGTGTGTAGCAATCACTTTGGAATTCTGTTTGGAATGGGAAGCTAATGTACACCCATTAGGCCTCACAAAGATCTTCTGTTTCTCAGACCATCTTTTGTAAAATTCCATTCGGCGGGCATTTTTTTATTTTATTTTTTATTTTTGTCATTATTTCTTTGCCATCAAAAGTTTATGTTCTTGATTTGTTTTATGTTTTTAGGCCTCATAATCTAGCATGGTTGGTGGTGTATTTCGTCCCTTGAGTGCAGGAAGGGTTTGCAATGCTTTAGCACTCAAGGGACACATTTATGTTTTATTAATATTAAAAAATATCAGCCATAAACCACTGGATTTTGATTTTTTTTAAGTTTGCATTGCTAATAAAGAGAGCATGCGGCAACTTAACCCTTTACCCAACGCAGATGATACCAAAATTAATTATTTTAAATATATTTTTTTTTAAATTTTCAAAACATTTCAACAAAACCATATCATGTGACCCCTGTGAGGGGTCACATGATATGGTTTTGTTGAAATTTGGCCCAAAATAATATTTTTTCAGCTGCTGAATTTGCATATTACGCGGGCGGATGTGGGCGATTCGTTGGGTAAAGGGTTAAATGACCATATGCGAGGACCTGAGAAACAGATTTTTAAATTTTTTAGGCCTTATATCCATTATGTGAATTCTGTGTGATATATAGACAAAACCTCACAAGAATTTGGGTTAATGTTTATGGCTCGAGTTTGGTTGGGTGCAAGAATACCACATATGCTATTTTCTCAAGCAGATCATTTTCTGTAACAGAAAGTAAGAATTAGTCAGTCCATCAGAGATGTTAATGAAATAAAATAAGAAAATGATCTTCACAAGCAGGCGACCCATTTTATTGTTACAGTGGAACCCAGTTGATTGCATAGCCACCTTGTCAATGAAAATTATTCACTTAAAAGTAGTATTAAATTAACAGGGATTGTGTAACTTTTGTGTATTCTAGAGATAAACTTAGCATTTATTCTATTATAACTTGTTTGCCAGATCTCTATGAGTAGGTCTATAAACAAAGGAAAACTGGGGAGAGTCAGGGTAATTTCTCGATAGGTTAGAAGATTTTTTATTCAATTAACCGGAGATTACTCAATAACCTATATTCATATTCAGATTTGTACTGGAGGGGGGGGGGGGGGGGGGGTTAAATGGTTTTGTGTTGGAAAATTATATTCAATTAACAGGGTCATTCAGTTAAGAGATATCCAATTAAGTGGGTACCACTGTATTTCCTACCCAGTTTAACCTTTCATCATTACAATGCACCACCACTTCAATTGATGAAACACTGTGAAACTGAAATACAACTACGATTTTTCATGCCTCACTTTTATAACATGAGTTGTGAGTGGTTAATGTGACCCTCATTAAAAAGTTACCATACCGTATTTATTCTATATATTGGGACACTCAATAATTTGGGACACACATTTTTTCCAGAAAAATTTTTTTTTTTTTTATGCACCAATGTTTGGGACACTCAGGAGACTTGTTTCCAGTTGGCCCAGTCACCTGAAAATGGTGCAAAATGCTCAATATTAAAGCAAAGTTTGTGTTTAATTTTCCTTTTTAAACAATAAAAAATTGATAATACATAATGATTTGTGTTGTTTTTATTTAAATCTGTTCCTAAGTTTTAATATTTACAGTCCGGACTGACATGAGGAAGGCTATTTAATATTACATTGTGACAGTCTTCAGCCCTTTACTGAATGCTAGTGGCAGATGACACTCATAAAAAGAATTCTTGTGTAACTAAAAATTTTCATTTTTTGCTTCCAAAACATAGCTTATGACCCTCATTAGAACGAGCGCAATGCGCACGTTCCAATGAGGGGCATAAGCTATGTTTTGTAAGCAAAAAATGAAAATCTAAAAACAAATTGGATGGCGATTTTCGTTTTTAGTGATGGAAAACGAATCACACACAACTTGATTCAGTATCAAAATAAGACCAGGTTGTGTTTTTTCCCCATTTTCTAAGATGTGGGACATCTGTGAAAATATTTATTTTTAGATGTCCCAATACATAGAGTAAACACGGTACTTTCACAATAAACAATAAATTAAAAAAAATACGTCAGTACTAGTGTTAAATAATAAGAACTCACATGTTTTTCTGACTTCCGCTTGGCTGTTGAATTGACAAGTTAAGATTTTAGTCAAGTTTAGGGTTGAAATTGTGATAGATTTCAAACACTAATTATAGGAATATTCATCAAAAATTTAAATAATGAAACACCCGGTAGAACCCTGTGCTTCTTTAACCCTTTACCCAACGAATCGGCCGCATCCGCCCACATAATATGCAAATTCAGCAGTTGAAAAAGTATTATTTTAAAAAAAATGTCAACAAAACCATATCATGTGACCCATCATTGGAACGAGCTCATCGAGCTCGTTCCAATGAGGGGTCACATGATATGGTTTTGTTGACATTTTTAAAAAAATTTTAAAAAATGATATTTAAAATAATAAAGTTTGATATCGTCTGCGTTTGGTAAAGGGTTAAATAAAATTTTGCTGCTGATGATTTTTTATTACTTGGTAAATGCATGGGTGGACATCACTACCCACACATGGAATACAACCACTCCACGGTGAATGTAGTGTAATGAATCATCATGACACATCAATCATTGTCAACTGTGAATCAGTTTTTTTTACTTGTTGGCATAAATAGGTTTTCTCAATGGTTGGGGAGAGACCATAAAACTTCTGACAATAATTAAAAAGGCACCACCTCAATGCTGTTGGTATCAGTTTCAATACCATTGGGTTTTATCTGTTTTCCTAATGAATCAACTGTATCTGCTCACATAATTTGCCTGTAAGGACTTTCCCATAAAAGTAACAAGGCAAAGACATGTGAAGAAATTTTGATGACTAAAACTAATTTAGCATACTACCAGTAAAATAAAAATATTGGGAATTTAAAAACAAATTGTCCCTGTAGGAACCCCAAGAAGTGAAGCAGTGATTGTTCTATTTTAAGCTCTATTTTACTGATAAAATAGGACCCAGTCACCATTGCTTGCAATGAAAGTCCTCTGAAATGGACAATGTGGGAATAAACAATTGACTATACTTGACTTTATCTTCATGCTGCTGTCACAGTTACCCATTGTGTTGAAATTTGTGACCTTTAACCCCAATAAATAAATAAATAAATAAAAATTGTACCAACAGCCCTCAACTCCATAGCATTACAAACCTATTTTGACTCTGTAACTTCCAGTAAGGTTTACCCATATTTTTTATTTATTTTTCAGTCTCCATACAATGAGCTCACTTATTCCATTGTTGATGATGGGAGAAGTACAGAGTTCTTCAGTATCAGTAGTAACAGTGGTCTCATTACTGTCATCAACAGACTTACCAAGGATACAACATCATCATATCAGGTAAGAAAATGTCAATCACTGTTTTAACCCTCTGCACTCGGATGTCAAAATAATAACATTTTCAACAGCAAATTTTTTCCATTATGCAACTGAGAATTTAATAAATTGTCTCTTGTTTGACAGATCTGTATTCTCACTGAACCCAAAGAACAGTACAGTATTTAAAAAAAAGACTTGTTGTTTGATAATTAACCTTGACAGAACATGTCAAGAAGATGCTACTTAAAAAACATTTACTTGAATCAAGTTTTTTTTTCATATTTTGCCTCCAAAAAGGACCTTGTGACCCCTCACTGAAATGAGATTCAAAACTTGAAGACAAAACAAGTAATTTTTCTGACTTGTACTGACTGGATTTGATGAGTTCCAGTACCTGAGGTAAAGTGTTGATGTTTTAACTGGAATAAAATGAGTCTTGAGCTCTTTATTTAAATATTTTACATTTTTTTTCAGCTTCGAGTAGTAGCCACAGATGGAGGAGGAAGTTCTACCACTGCCACTGTGACAGTCAGTATAAATCACAACTTGAACAGTCCAAGATTCTTACAAACTAATTATGTAGCATCAGTTCCAGAGAATGTTATTCTGATGTCATCTGTTATCAAAGTACAAGCAACAGATGATGACTTACAGGTAAGTGTACTGAGACAGAACACAATGGGTATGTGGGGGCTAGAATCAGTTACCCAAACAACTCTAATAAGGGCTGTTGATATTCCAGTCCTCAGTACTCTAACCGGGTTGTGTTCTGTATTTATACCACAATCAGGGCTATATCAAGGACGTTTTTGATACCAGTATACCAGTTTGGGCACCCAAACACCAGGCTCCCGAACTCATCGTATTCGTGTATAATCTCCAACCCATACACTGCTAAAATGGTTGAAATTCAGCAAAAATTATACATGACTAAAATCAAGGATACTTACTCTAGCTGACTAAAAACAAGCCTGAGGCAATTACACTCTGATAAAAAAAAATGCACAGAACAGGTATGCAGGAAGCACATGGAAGCATTCTGGTAATTTAAATTTTTATATCTTTTTATCTTTTAAAAATGTGTTGCATTCAGAATGGTAATCCCACTTCCAGTTGCCATCTCTGCTGCCTACGACCTTTGGTTATGCCTGCGGCATGTATGGACAAGTGTCTCCAAATTATCCCTGGATATGGCCCTGACAATTCAACTTGTATTACCCCTTTGAACCCTGCTTTTATGGCCAGTAACATGATACTTCATAATTTCATTAAGTAGGTTGACTTTTGAGTGAAGGTGTGGTGTAGACCAATCAATATTTTCAATGTGCAGCCCCAAGGCTGCACATTGAAAATATTAATTGGTCTACCCCCAAATAAAGAATATGGACTCTTCCCATTGCTACCATTGAACTGATATGGAAGATACCACTAGGGTTCAAAGGGTTAAGTGAATGAGGCTGATATAATAAAAAATATTGCTGTCGGCAGTCTATTCACATTCTTGCTTGACATTGCATTGTGTGGAAGCATTTCATTCACATCATAATATCAAACAGATGGGTAATGATCAATCAGATAGATTCTTACAAAATCTTACGCAAAGGACAGATCCCCATGTGTAGTGCTGATCACACTCGTTCCAATGAAGGATCAAGTGATAAGGTTTTGTTGATTTTTTTTTCAAAATTTGAAAAAATAAAACATATGCATTGGTTAAAGGGTTGATAGATCATAAGGTTTTTGTTTCCTCAACAAAGATTTACTCCATTACATAAATCTAAGAAACAGGTCAAATTTTTATTGAAGATATCGAAAATAGTGTGATATGTGTAAATTATATAGAATTAAGATGGTTATTATTCAGTTAAGAAATATCCGATTTTGAAGGCTCTACTATGAATTTGTTCATTTTTTTCAGAGTCCTTATAATCAGCTTTTGTACAGAATAGATGGAGACCAGACTGCTCAAGAATATATTACGATTGATAAATCCACTGGTGTGTTGTACTTTGTGAAATCGCCATCACTTATTCCACAGCTTGCTTCTTTTACGGTTAGTATTTTTAATTTATCATATGACTCGTCCGTTTTGTTCACTTTAAAACATTTGATATTTTGCTTTCATATTAATCAGTGATAAATAAAGCCTTCCATCAATTTCATTGGTCAATTTCAAAACTAGACAATTTGATTGGCTGAACAAAATACAACTGGGCCATATTTTCATAATTTGCATAATTGGGGCTGAAATATTTCATTGGTCAATTTCAAATATGGACAGTTTGATTGGCTAAGCAAAATACAACTGGGTCACATTTGCATAATTCCAGAATTTACGTTATCTGTCCTATTTAGGGTGGGTTATATTGTATTAATCTTTTACCTACAAGAAAAATGCCATTCATTTTTTTTTATATTTTTACTTTTTGCTTCCAAAACATAGGTTATGACCCCTCATTGGAACGAGCTCGACGAGCTCGTTCCAATAAGGTGTCATAACCTATGTTTTGAAGGCAAAAAATGAAAATTTTTAGTTATACGAGGATGTTTTTTCCAAGTACCATCTGCAACTCAAGTTAGGTGATGGGTTAAAAAGTCATACTAAGTGGCTAATTTGTGCGTGTGTGTGTCATATGATAAATAGAATATGAAATGAGTGTTTTTCTCATATAATATTTAGGAAACTCGTCCGAATTTTCCATTTGGGCTCGCCAGAGGCTCGCCCAAACGGAAAATTCTTAGACTCATTTCATAAATATTATATGAGAAAAACACTCATTCCATATCCTCTATAAATGTTTTGAAGAAGCATTGATTTTTTCTATTTTATGCCCCTGATGGTTTTTGATACAGTGTGCCTTGCTTACAGTAAATGTACATTATTCCCTGGGAGACAGTTCAAACTGTACTGCAAGTGAGCAAGAATTTACCCAAATGAATGTCTCCTTTATGCCAATGATCAATAGCAATGCATCAAGGGGGATAATTACTAATTCTAGCTTGGTTCATATCAGCTAAGTTTGAAGTCATATCAGCCAAGTTTGAAGTCATATCAGCTAAGCTTGATAATTTCTGGGAAAGAAAAATCATATTTAATAAATAAATGCTATTAACAAGGGTCAAACAATGCCAATATACTGTACGGCTGCTGTGGACTAGTCACTTTTCATGGGTGGGCAATATTTCAACGGACACAATATTATCACATTCCAAACTCTAATTATATGAGTGATCATCAAAAATTTAATTGAGAAGCACCAGGTATAACCCAGTGCTTCATTAATCAACATTTTGCCACTGATGATTTTTATTGCCTGGTAAATGCATGTGTGGACATCACTGCCTACATGTGGATTACGACCAATCCACAGTGACTGTATCAGTGGCAGATCCAGGATTGGAAAAAGGGGGGTGGAAAAGTGAGTGGCGGAGCCACGAACCGAGCGCCGCAGGTGCAAATTGGCGGTGAGCTTGAGAGGGGGCTATCCCTCCTCTTTTATGGGGGAGTCGGGGGTCCTCCCCAGAAAAATTTTTGAAATTTTGATTGTGGGAGACGCATTCTGGATGCATTTCCTTGTGTACTAGAGGCAATTTTATGCTTTGTAAATGACCGATTTTTACACTACATTTCTACGGATTGCAACATGATTCAAGTCAAAGAGGTTGCACTTGATCATCCAAATAACATGTATCAGACTATTTTCATTGATGAATCGACATTTATGTTGACTACGATTGGTACAATGTAGGGTCTGTAGTCTGTACCTCATTGAGGTACAGACTACATATATTGTACCAATCGTTTATACGATGGTGTCTAGTCACAAGAACTTCTCGTGTGAAGATAATTTCAATACAGGTTGAATTTGACTTTGAATAATTGCTTGTTGTCTCCCCTTTCAAATAGCAAAGGGGGGTTGAAATCCACCATATCCACCCCCCCCCCCTCCTGTATCCGCCCATGTGTATTGTAGGTAACCATCAAGCTCTGAAAATGAGCAGTCTGACATTTGCAGAATGATGTCCCCAGAAGGTGAATTTGATGATGCTATCCCATACAGTTGACCAATTTGTCCTCTGGATTCCTCTTCCTGTTTAGTTTTGTGACCCTGATTCAGATTGAGGTTCACAGAGGGTAAATTTAGTGATGCTACCCTGCTGTGCAGGGTAGCATCACTAAATTCACCCTCTGGGGACCTCATTTTGCAGATGACAGTCTGCTTATTTTCTGGCTTGGTAACCATGGAATATTATATCAGGTCTGTGAGTACATTTTGTAAATTTATGATAACATGTTAGCATCTCATTCAGCTAGGGGCACGGAGGCTCAGTTGGTAGAGGTGCAGGCTGCAAGCCGAGAGGTCCTCTGTTCGATTCCCACCTGCGGCAACCACGTTGTGTCCTTGGGCAAGGCACTTCACCCCCATTGCCCATGCGGGGGCATGGCAATGCTGTGTACTAAGGCATACTGCACGTCGATGGTGCACCTGTCTTCAACCAATGCTAACCCTGCTTGTGTGGAGTTAGTATGTTGGGGAGCTGACAGTTGCTCCCCATTGCTCAGTGGTTCTCTCCGGGTACTCCGGCTTCCTCCACCCGTAAAACTGTCGTGGTCATGATTAGCCATTATTGTGCAGAAATATGTGACCTTAAACACCAATATATAAATAAATAATCTCATTCAGCTGTTTTTTTAAACTCTGTAATAAATCAATTACATTACTATTTTCAGGTAACTGTGTCTTTATCAGATCAAGGATCACCAAGTAGATCAGCCTTGAAAACAGCGATAGTCAGAATCGATGTACAGAGAAACAAGCAAGCGCCAATGTTCTTTAATACAACATATGATGGTATTTTATTGAATGAGAATGTTGCACAGGGAACTTTAGTAGTTGAGGTTAAAGCTACTGATAATGATACCTATGTAAGTATTATGAATCCATGACAAAATATTTATGGACAAAATCCCTATGAGAGAAAATCCATATGAGAGAAAATCCCAATGGACAAAATCCCTATGAGAGAAAATCCCAGTGGACAAAATCCCTATCAGACAAAATCTGAATGGGCAAAATCCCGATCAGACAAAATCCCAATGTGCAAAATATCTATCAGACAAAATCCCAATGGAAAAAATCCCTATCAGACAAAATCCGAATGGGCAAAATCCCCATCAGACAAAATCCCCATGGACAAAATCCCTTTCAGACAAAATCTCCATCAGACAAAATCCACATCGATTCTAAAAAATAAGTACAAATGACAGTACCATAAAGTGTGATAAAATGTCATAATTTATTTGTTATTTGTTATTACACTTAATTCTAATTTTTGTGAATGACCTTTTAATGTTTATACAAACTTTTCACAAGGCCACACAAAGTAGATCTTCTGTTTCTAAGGCCATTATTTGTAAAATTGCATGCGGGCGAGCGTTTCTTTATTTTATTTTTTATTTCAGTAATTACTTCTTTGCCATCAAAAGTTCATGTTCTTGGTTCAAGTTTTAGGCCACATAATCTACAGAATAGCAAGGGTGGTGTTGTATTTCATCCCTTGAGTGCAAGAAGGCTTTGCAATGCTTAGCATTGCAAAGCCTTCTTGCACTCAAGGGACAAATTCATCAATTTTTTCAACTTGGGTAAAATATCAGACACAAACCATTTAATTTTTATTTTTTTTTAAGTTTAAATTGGTTATAAAAAGAGAGCATGCGGCAGCCAAAAGGACCATGCGGGAGGGCCTGAGAAACAGATTTTTTATTTTTTTAGGCCCCACATGTTTTCGGTTTTTACAGCATTTTCATGACATTAAATAATATTTCACAACATTTTCACACCCTATATTTATTTTCAATAAATAGTTGGGCAACACCATTTGCTGAAGTAAAGAGATTAATAATTTTAACTTGTAAATGCTGCGAGCTGAATTACTTCTTTTATTTTCCACATGCGATTTTTTTTTATCTGAGTCAAGGTTTACTGAGTCTCAGATCAGTTTTAGAGAGGAAGGTTAAGAATTTTCATGTTAACCTTTTACCCAACGAATCGCCCGCATCTGCCCACATAATGTGCAAACTCAGCCGTTGAAGAAATATTATTTTTCAAAAATGTTTAACAAAACCATATCATGTGACCCCTTGTTGGAACGAGCTCAAGGAGCTCGTTCCAATAAGGGGTCACTTGATATGTTTTTTTTTAATTTTTTTGAAAAATTTTAAAAAATAATATTTAAAATAAAAAATTTTGATATCGTCTGTGTTGGGTAAAGTGTTAAATCATGACGAATTTGAGATACTTTTTAGCACAAGTGAAATTTAACTTTTTATCCAGCATAATGACTAAAACTGGTCAAAACTCTCCACAAAAGTGCATTATTTTTTCAAAAGCTATAATAGAATAAATACTAAGCTATAATAGAATAAATACTAAGTTTATCTCTAGAATACAGGAAAGTGACACAACGAAATATTATATATTACTTCAAAATTCTCAAAAAAATAAATGCATAATTATTTCTTACATTTTCTTGTTTCAGACTGATTTTAACAAAGTGACATACAAGATTATTGGTGATGGAATGGCACATAGTTTGTTCAGTATTAATGACATTACAGGATTAATTACCACCAGTGGCAGTCTAAAGAGTGATTCAGCTGAAAAATATACTGTAAGTTAACACCAAATTCTGTCATTCATTTATTTATTTATTTATTGGGGTTTAATGACACTTTCAACAGCCAGAGTTGCCTTGTGTTGGACAGTTTTATGGGTGGAGGAAGCCGGTGTACCTGGAGAGAACCACTGAGCAATGGCAAGCAACTTTCAGAAATCCCCAACATTGTAACTCCACACAAGTAAGGTTAGCATTGGTTGAAGACAAGTGCACCATTGACATGCAGTACACCTTAGTACACAATGCCACCTTGACCATCACAATGGCAACTGAGATTAAGTGTCTTGCTCAAGGACACAACATGGTTGCCACAGGGGGGATTCCAACCGAGGATCTCTTGGATTGCTGCCTGCATCTCTACCTACTAAGCCACCGCGCTCCCACCTAATTCTGTTATCTTAAGTGATGGAAATAGGAAATGCTGTGTAAATATACATTATCATGACCATGTCCTGTAATTTATATCAGGTTCAAGGTAGTGTTTACAATCAGATTGCAACGAGCCCGTCAGGGCGAGTTGTGATCCGATTGTAACCACAACCAAGAATCTGATACAAATTACAGGACATGCATTTGGTCATGATAATACATTTGCCTAACAATTCCGTTACATAAAGTCTGTTTTTCCGTTTAAATTGGGTTGGAATTGGTCAGTATTTTGAATTTCATATTTTAATGCGTAATAACAATGCATATAATGATATTATTTGTCATAGCGCAGTGTTTACCGGAAGTGGACTCTATATGATACGGAATCAGAATGAGTCGCCTATATGATACAGAATCGGAACACATTATGTGATACGTACCGTTTCTCGTGGTTTTCAGGCCAAAATCTGTATGATTGTTAGATAAAATATTATAGCTAACCACCACAACCAGTATTGACATGTTAAATAAATGTTATCACATTGGAACAAGCTCAATGAGCAATGAGGAGTCACATGATATACTTATTTTTTTAGTTTTTTTAATTTTTTTTTCTTTTTGACTGCTCAATTTGTATATTATGTGTGTGTGGATGTAACCAATATGTTTGATAAAGGGTTAACAAACATTCCTGTTTTTTATACCTCCAACCGTTTTCATCATGTCCATCTGTCCATTCATCCATCTGTCCATCCATCTGTTAACTTTTGGTTTCCATCCAGTAACTACACTTCACCCCATTGCCCACGTGGGGGCACGGTGACGCTGTGTACTAAGGCGTACTGCACGTTGATGGTGCACCTGTCTTCAACCAATGCTAACCCTGCTTGTGTGGAGTTGGTATGTTGGGGAGCTGACAGTTGCTCGCCATTGCTCGGTGGTTCTCTCCGGGTACTCCGGCTTCCTCCACCCGTAAAACTGTCACGGTCATGGTTAGCAATTGTGCAGAAATATGTGACCTTAAACACCAATAAATAATAATAATATCCAGTAACTAAAGATCCGCTTATTTGATCAAATCATAATTTTAGGGGTTACTTGTAGATGACGAGACAATGTTCCTTTCGATTTTGATCCAGCTAGCCTATTCAATATGGCCACCATGACGTTATTACACTGTCAGGGGCATATGCCACTCTTCATGTTGATCTTGTTTTTA
Source organism: Pictodentalium vernedei (assembly GCA_031216915.1). NCBI lineage: Eukaryota > Metazoa > Mollusca > Scaphopoda > Dentaliida > Dentaliidae > Pictodentalium > Pictodentalium vernedei. The sequence continues at coordinate 86,113,695 of CM062297.1, read as the reverse complement.
ACTATTTTTTGTCTCTTCCAGGTACATAGCTATCCTCTATCTGATATTGGAAGATTTTTGGAGTAACAATTCCATTACAAGAATTTGTCTAGTGTTCACTCACCTTTGCTTTTTGAGTTGAGCTCTTTAGACAAGAAGTCTTTAACCCTTTACCCAATGAATCGCCCGCATCCGCCCACGTAATATGCAAATTCAGCATATGAAAAAATATTATTTTTCGAAAAATTTCAACAAAACCATATCCTGTGACCCCTCTTTGGAACGAGCTCATTGAGCTCATTCCAAAGAGGGGTCACATGATATGGTTTTGTTGAAATTTTTTGAAAAAATTTTAAAAATGATATTTAAAATAATAAACTTTGAAATCGTCTGCGTTGGGAAAAGGGTTAATCACATTAATTAAGCATGGTAAATGGCAATGCCATAATAAAAGCTTTGACATCTTTCATGGCATTACCAGTTACTGTGGATCATTTCTAGGGCATGTTCAGCAACTCACATATCACAAGAAACAAACAGAGACTGTGGTATGCCTATACAGAGGTCTTTGAACATGCCCAACATCTGGCAATAATAATCGCCCTACTACTGTCCAATAATATAAGGAATTTGGGGGCTGTGGTGCACCCTCCCCCCCACCCCCTCCCCCCTGCACACATACACACATACTAACACCAAGGATATGTGCCTCTGATCTTTTCATTTCACATGTTTCTCTATTTTACCTGTAGATTCGAGTTGTTGCGTCTGATAGTGGATCTCCTTCAAGAAGTGCAACAGCTATGGTCTTTGTCAGTGTCAGAAGAAACTTCTTTGCTCCAGTTTTCATGGCTGCAGAGTACACTGCAAGAATACAAGAAACTATGGGACTTGGAATAGCTCTTGTGACAGTATTAGCTGAGGATTCGGATACCATAGTATGTATAAACTTTTACTGAATTTTCATGAATTGAGATTAAAAATACTTCAAACACCTTCATATATTAACTGGTAGAATGCTGGAAGCCCATATTTGGGCTTTACTCTGACATGCAGGGACCGTAATGTAAAGGCCCCATGTTCAGTGGATATGCTTCATATTATCTTTAAAGTGAAATTATTTAGTCTGTATAGATTTGCCTTGTTACAATTTATGGGAGCGTGCCTTAAGGCACTCTCCCATAAATTGTAACAAGGCAAAGACGTGAACAAATTTTGATGGTCAAAAATAATTTAGCACTCTACCAGTTAATGGACTTTAAACTGTAGAGTTATTTTTTATGCTGTTGGGTTTAGTATGCATAGTTATTATATTGTGGACATTAAATTTACAGGTAAAGTTTTCAAATTTCAAAACAGGAGGAGGTTGGAAATCTTAAGGTTGTAAAACATTTTACAATCTAAATCTTAATTAGTTTGCAAACTTCAGAAATATAACATTCCAGATTATATGACGCCTAATATATTAAAAGTATGAAGTATTTAGAGGTTATAACACGGTTAGTTTCATATCAGCTGAGATATCAACCGAAGGTGACTTCATATCAGCTGGAGACTGAAGGTCAAAGGCTGATATGAAGTTACCAAGGGATGATATCTTGGTCAATGTGAAACTAACCAAGTAATAACCTCATTATTTACTAACCCTTTACCCAACGAATAGGCCACATCCGCCCACGTAATATGCAAATTCAGCAGGTGAAAAAATATTATTTTTCGAAAAATTTTAACCATAGCATGTGACCCCTCTTTGGAACGAGCTCATCAAGCTCGTTCCAAAGAGGGGTCACATGATATGGTTTTGTTGAAATTTTTTGGAAAAATTTGAAAAATGATATTTAAAATAATAAATTTTGATATCGTCTGCATTGGGTAAAGGGTTAAATCAAAACAAATAATTACCAAAGTTCTCAGATCTGTTAGTGTTTTCTGACATTGTTATTGTTTTCTAGACCTTTCACTAAGCCAAAAGTTTCATCTTCTTCTACTCTTAGTTCAGCTATTTGAATGTCCTGGTTTCCACACTGGGAACGCTGTGTGCTGTGTGCTGTGATGTGTGGATAGCAAAACTACATCTTCTCCTACTTCGACGAATCTCTGTTTATGAGTATAGCTGCACGATATTCAAACCAGAATACCGGTATCAGTATTTAAAAAAATACCGCGGTATATCAGTATATCGTAAAACTGTTCAGATATCTGAACATAAGTACGACAATAGACACTTGAGGCATCACAGTCGGAACGAATCAGCATACCTTGATGATGCGGTTCGAAAAACCCTTACACAATGCAGACGATATCAAAATTTATTATTTTAAATCAAATTTTTCCAAAAATTTCTTCAAAGCAATATCATGTGACCCTTCATTGGAACGAGCTCGTTGAGCTCGTTCCAATGAGGGGTCACATGATATAGTTTTGTTTTCATTTTTTTTAAATTATTTTTTCAACTGCTGAATTTGTATATTACATGGGCACATGTGGACGATTCAACACTAATTTATTTTTATAATTTTTTAACAGTCCATAATGGATGGGCATTCCAGGAGAGTTAACATGTCTAGAGTCCATTTCAATTTGTTACAAAAACTTCATAAAAAAGAACAACTATAAAGTAATTACAAAAATCCATTCTTCTCCATTTCTGAATTTTGTGGTTGGTTATTCACTGACTTGAGAAAAACCTGAAACCTGTTATGAGAGACCACCTGTCTTGAGTGACCACTTTTGTGTGGCCCAAAGAGCGGTCTCTCAAGATAGGTTCTACTGTATGTCGATATCTTAACAGCTAATGTAGTTTTTTAAAAAAATGTTAAGTTGTCATTTATCTACTATTGAAAGTGATGTATAGTGCAGTCGCCATGGACTGGTCGTAATGCACACATGGGCAGTGATGTCCACATTTGCATTTACCTTGTAATAATTACATTGTTAATGTAGTTATACGTTTTGGGTCCAAATACTCAATTCCCATTGGTCAGCAGGGTGAAAATGTCATGACCAAATGTAATTCATTTTCCAATGAATACATTTGGTCGAACTTTGACCCGCATTTACGTTAGAGCACAGTTGACAGAATGTAATTTGGGCAGTGTTTGGGCGGGTTTTTAACTTTTAGCACCTCTCGCAGTGATCAACTCCACTGCTGTTTCTTTGGTGACATTTCCCAACTGCGGCATAAAGCCCGTTACTATAATACTCATTTCCATTTCTAAAGTTGTGAAAATTAAAAATCAGAGTTGTGCGCTTTTTTCTATTTTGTGTGAGGGTGGTTTTTCGCCTCGTTCATCCGTACATGTTTTATTTCGTCTTTCTCCTTTGTTGTTTGGTTAAAAGTAGTTTAAACAGTTACGGAATGTAATTATAAGAAGTGAATGCAATTTTTATAATCTTTATTGGAGTATGAACGTGTGGGAATGGGTACAAATTGTATGAATCCCTTTGGGATTCATACATAATTTGTACTCATTCCCACATGTTCATCCTCCAATAAAGATTATAAAAATTGCATTCAATTCTTAAATAAAAATCCTCATGAGCAAAACTTTAATTAATGAAAAACCAGGTTCTACCCAGTGCTTCATTAATTAAATTTTTGATGGTTTTTTCAATAATGAGTGTTAATAATATTATTGCATCCGTGGAAATATTGACCAAGCATGGAAAGTGACAAGACCACACAGCCATACTGTATTCATGTTGTATATTTATGTTCAGATTCAGTAACATATAGGTTACATTTAATTGTTTGTCTTTGTTTTCGCACTTTCAGTCTCCAAATAATAAAGTGTTTTATGAGATAACAGGGGATTCAAAAGCTCAGCAGTATTTTCAGATGAATGCAGAAACAGGAGAAATCACATTGAAGCAATCACTGATTACTGATGCACAAAATAAATATACTGTAAGTTTTTTTATGGAATGAATAATTAGGCCACACAAAGTAGATGTTCTGTTTCTCAGGCCAAGTTTTGTAAAATTGCATGCGGGCGGGTGGTTTTTTATTTTTGTAATTATTTCTCTGCCATCAGAAGTTCATATTTTTGGTTTATTTTATGTTTTAGGACTCATAATCTACAGAATAGCAAGGGTGGTGGTGTATTTCGTTCCTTGGGTGCAACAAGGTGCTAAAGCATTGCAAAGCCTTGTTGCACTCAAGGGACAAATTTATCAGTTTTATTAACTTGTGTAAAATATCAGACATAAACCATTTAATTTTTATTTTTTCAAGTTTGCATTGGTCATAAAAAAGAGAGCATGCAGCAGCCAAAAGGACCATGTGGGAGGGTCTGAGAAACAGATTTTTAATTTTATTAAGCCTTATTGAACAAAAGTAAATCAGCAGCAAGCTAAATAATTAGGAATTCTTTTAGCCCTTTACCGACCACACACAATATTTATCAAAATTTGTTATTTTGATCATTTTTTTTTCAAAAAAATTCAACAAAACTTCATCATGTGAAAAGAGATGTGAGGTTTTGATTTTTCAGATTCAGTTTTGGTTTGGCTGGGTTTTGGTTTGGCTGGGTTTTAGGAAAAAATTGTGGTTTCAGTTCAGTTGTTTCTGTGTGTTAAGAACATTTATCCCTATATCCCAATAATTTCTGTCTTTTGATTGGTCAAAATGCCTTGGACAAATAGCCATGGCAAAGGGTGCATCCAACATCCAAGGTATATACGAGCATGCAATATCCGGGGTATAAGTGTATGCGAAACATCGGGGGTACATACGTACACTTTTTCATTTGGCACACCTCACAGGTCGCATTCATTATCAGATCGCTTTGAAACTTGGTATGCTTGTTGGGGGTGACCTTTAGATGGGAGCTATTGATTTTCTTCAACTTCCGTCATAAAATGTTGTCGTGACCAACGTTCTTAGAAGTTAGTTTAGTCAGACCTCAATATTTCCCTTTGGCAAACCCTATAGGGCACATTTATGATCAGATTGCTTTGAAACCTGACATGCTTATTTGGGGTGACCTCTAGATGGGAGCTATTGATTTTTGTCCATTTCCATCCAAAAATGTTGCCACGGCCAACATTCTTAGAACTTAGTTTAGTCAGACCTCAATATTTCCCTTTGGCACACCCTACAGGGCACATTTATGATCAGATTGCTTTGAAACCTGGCATGCTTGTTTGGGGTGACCTCTAGATGGGTGCTATCGATTTTCTTCCATTTCCATTCGTCAAAAAATGTTGCCGCTGGCAACAATTTTTGAACTTAATTTAGTCAGAGCATCAATATATTCCTTTGGCATGCCCTAAAGGGCACATTTATGATCAAATCAGTTTGAAACATTGTATGCTTGTTTGGGGTTATCTCTAGATGGGAGCTATCGATTTTCTTTGATTTCCGTCAAACAATGTTGCCACTGGCAATGACCTTCGATGAACTTAGTAAAAACTTAAGCATCAATATTTCCCTTTGACACACCCTGCAGGGCACATTTATGATTGGATCACTTGCAAACTTGGTGTGGTTGTGTGGGGTGACATCTATATGGGATACACTGACCTTTGAACTTAGTTTAGTCAGACCTCAATATTTCCCTTTAACACACCCTTTAGGCACATTTATGATCGGATCACTTTGAAACTTTGTATGTGTGTTCGGGGTGACCTCTAGATGTGAGCTATTGCTTTTTTTCATTTCCATAAAAAGTTATTGTCATTATCACCAGCCTTTGAACATACTGCATTTGTGCATCAACTTATCCCTTTTGTACTCTCCGCAGGGTATATTTATGAATTTCCATAAAAAACCCCGAAAAAACCCATTGCCACAAGCAATGACTTTCTACTTAGTGCATTTGTGCATAACAGCTTGCTTTCTTCCTTTGGCATGCCTCAGAGGGCACATTATTTATCAGGTTGTTTTGAAACTTTGTATGCTTATGCAGGGTGACAAAGATAGGAGCTATTGATTTTCTTTTCATTTCCATCAAATATTGTTGCAGTTAGCCACAATCTTTGAATTTATTGCATTTGTGCATCAACATTCTTCTTTGACATGGCCTACAGGCCACATTTATCATAGGATTGTTTTTAAACTTAGTGTGCTCATTAGGCAAGGTGTTTTGAGAAGAGCTATTGATAAGCATTCATTTCTGTGAAAAAAGTTGCCATTTCCAATAATCTCTAAACATACTGCATTTGTGTATCAACATTCTTCCTTTAGCCAGTCTTACAGTTAAAAATGCATGGATTACTCAGACGTTGTGCACACACAATGCTGTTATGTTGAAATTTCATCAAATAACATTGGCACGGATGATCTTCAATTTTGCCATTTCATTTATAACTAACCAAGTTCAAGTTTGTCAAGTTGAGCTACAGTGTCATTGACACTTTCATTCAGAATAGCGCTGGCTGGTTTTGGCCATTATGTTGGGTAAAGGCTTTTGTTAGTCAGAAAAGAAACAAAAAATGCCGAACTCTACATGTGTGCTATTCATTGAAACGGGCTTAATGAGCATATACCAATGAGGGATCACAAATGGTTTTGATAAAAAAAAATGTTTTTCAACTGCTCAATTTTTAATTTATGTAGGTGGATGAGTTGGATTTATTTAGTAACAGGTTAAATGACCATTCTAAATATATTACTGCAGCAATAAACCTGTTGAAGAATTAACAAATTATTTTTATTAACAATATAAGAATGCCATTGTTCAATATCACACAGTTCACATATGACTTTTGTGTTTTTTTCAGATTACTGTTAAGTGCTATGATGGTGGTTATCCTCGCTTAGAGTCACTGAGTACTATCCCAGTAACTGTTGATGTTCTAAGAAATAATTTCGCTCCTCGCTTCTCACGAAAAAAAACTTTTGCCAACATTGATCAGAATACACCCATCAATCAGGAAGTGACCAGGATATTTGCAACTGACTTTGATCAAGCTGTGAGTATAGTTTCAATTCTTTGGTCTGTTAGTGTTCGTACAGGTCCTTGAAGGTGCTTGAAAGTGCTTGAATTAAAAAATCGAAATTCCAGGGCCTGGAAAGTGCTTGAAAATCATATCTCCGGTAGTAAAGTCCTGGAAAGTGCTTGAAAATCATATCTCCAGTAGTAAAGTCCTGGAAAGTGCTTGAAAAATATGTAATGTCAATAATCTAGCATGTTATGAACAAACATTGCTGTAATTACTTTCATAATTGTATAGATTGACACAATTGTATAGATTGGCATAAAGTCGGTGTTTTTTTATTTAAAAAAAAATGAGCGTGCCTCCTTAACCCTTTACCTAACACAAAAAGCAGACGACACTTACAAACAAAATTCTTGAATAACTATTTTTTTTTTATTTTTTGTCTCAAAAACATAGGTTATGACCCTCTTTGGAACGAGCTTGTTAAGCTCGTTCCAAAGAGGGGTCATAACCTATGTTTTTGAGACAAAGAATGAAAATTAATTGACAATTTTTGTGAATAGCGCTGACCGGTTTCGGCTGTTAGGTTGGGTAAAGGGTTAATCATGCATCAGGTATTATTATGTTATAAACAGGTACCGGTACGTAAGTATGAAATAGGGTCAGCATTATTTTATCAGATGGTCCTGGAATATGCTTGGAAAAAGTCCTGGAATTTTTAACTGCAATGAGCAGCTCTATATATGGCAATGTCGGTCTGTCTGTTGGTCTGTCGGTCAGTCTGTAACCAAGGAGTTTAAAAAACACCATAACTCCTCAAATACTTGACGGAATGACACCATACTTGGTATGCAAGTGCATCTTCATAATGTCTACACCCTCTCAATAGTGCATGTCATTCGGAGAATTTCTGTCACATTTATGGACTTGTCACCAATGAGGGTTTTTTGTCACCAACAAGTTTTTTTGTCATAAGCGAGTTTTAAAACATCATTGGCATTGCACGAATTGTCACAGCTCCGGCACTGTGACAGTGCACTCTAGTTATTTCTAAAGGGTGTACGAACCCTGGTTAGAGCAGTCTTGATTTCGAAAATGGGAGGCATGCGTATACAGCTCGCTAACATTTCAAGTGAAATGCACTATTGCTGTATCCTGGCATTATTTGGGGTGTATTGTTGACGTTTCCGTGCATGCATTGTATTATTTGGTCTATTTTCCACAAATAGATTTAAACCTTTTACAGAAAACACATACAGTTAAATCTAGAAGTCCTGTCATGAACTGTGTGCTTATCTAGGCTTAATTGCGTGTAGGAATTGCATGCAATTGCCACATCAAATGGTATCCAAAGCACGGCATGTATGCCTGGTCACTCATAGCAAACACTGGCAATGTTTCTGCCAATGGACATGCTATTTGTGCGCATTTCATGACAGAACTTCTAGTTTTAACTGTGGTATCCACATTTTTATTATTTTAATTGTTTTCACCCAATTTAAAAAAAAAACTTCAACAAAACCATATCATGTGACCCCTCATTGGAATATGTTTGATGCACTCATTCCAATGATGGTCCACATGACGTTGATATGGTTTTGTTGAAATTTTTTTCTTTTCCTCTCACTCAACTTATTTATTCCCCAGTTCATGATTCTAAAGATTTGTTTTATTTTAAGGAAGTTTCATTGCATAACTTTTTGTCTCAAAAATATAGCTTTTGACACTTCCTCTAAACAAGTTTAGAAGCTGCGTTTTGATGCAAACAAAATTTTAAGTTATTCAAGAATTTGTTTTACGAGTGTCATTTGAAATCTGTGTTATATAAAGAGTTAAATGCCAGTGATGATATCTGATATATGCAAATTATTCAATCTAAAAAGTGTGTGAATAATTTACAGAAAGGATCTATAATCAGTTCACTATTTACAGTATTATTTATTGGTGTTTAAGGTCACATATTTCTGCACAATGGCTAATCATGACCTCGACAGTTTTACAAGTGGAGGAAGCCGGAGTACCCGGAGAGAACCACTGAGCAACGGCGAGCAACTGTCAGCTCCCCAACATACTAACTCCACACAAGCAGGTTTAGCATTGGTTGAAGACAGGTGCACCATTGATGTGCAGTACGCCTTAGTACACAGTTCATTGTGCCCCCACGTGGGCAATGGGGGTAAAGTGTCTTGCCCAAGGACACAACACGATTGCCGCAGGTGGGATTCGAACACTATTTATAGTAAAAGTTTTGATTGAAACAAGGTCAGTTAACTGGTAGAATGCAGTATTTTTCTTGACCACAGATTTCCTTTCACCGTATATTATTGCTGTGTTATTGCTAGGTTACATTTGCTTATAGGTACTATCTAATTGTATGTGCCAAAAACAAAATTTGATGCTTGTATGGTCAATATGAAACCTCTTGTAGATTGTAGATGTTTGTAATGGTTGAGGTATAAAGTCCATTTACCAACCAGCTTGAATGGTCCAGATCTCATAGTCTTGTGTGAAATCGGTAGCTTTGTGTGCTGGATGTCAGTCCCATACTTCCTTCGTGATCTATAACACACTATTGTCACACTCTGTGGTATTTAATAAAACACCATATTAGTGCTATGCATAGGCCTTTAAATTCTTTGCAACTGACGACGGTAAACGCTGTACCCAAATAAGATAATTGTGCCCAAATTATGTTTTACAGTGTTTCAGCAATATATAGTTTGGCCAGGTTTCTCTGATGCTTACAATATAGCTTAGAGCTTACCTTCGAAATCAAGCAATGCAACAGATAAATAATTTTTTTAAAAACCCACACAGTTCGCCATGGAAAAGCAATTGCCGCCGACAGTGTCGTATATGACACTGTCGACGGCAAATGCTTTTCTGTGGCATATTCCATATGATCATGCACTTAAAGCTTGAGATATATTATATTCATGTTTGTGGCATTTATCAGTAAACACCATGTGTAATTTACATTCAAATAGATATTTGGCTTGACACTGGGGGACACTAAGAAGCCTTCTCGAGTTAGTCGAGTAAACTTACATCAAAGGGTGGTGGGAACCAGTGATAATGGTGAAGACCTATAACAAGGGGTTGTAAACTAGCATTTTAAGACTAGGGACCTAAAACCTAAACAGACGCCAAGATTGTGAAAATATGGGTGCTTTTTCTCCAGCCATGCAGGCAACATCCATGTTTGCCATTGTGACCAAATTAGACTGATCAAAAGATCTGGCTATGCAAAGCTTCAAGATTTTATTCGATTTTGAATCTAAAGTAGTTATTCGATTTGAAATTGGCGCCCAATTCATTTCCTTTCAAATCTTCGCAGGAATATAGCTTGGTATCAGTTATCTATCAAGCCTGAATATAAGCAGTCTGTCATTTGCAAAACAAGGTCCCCAGAGGGTGAATTTGCTGATGCTATCTAAACAACTTATCCTCTAGGTTCATCTTTCTATTTTGCCTTGAGACCTTGATTCTGACTGAGGTTTACAGAGGGTAAATTTTGTGATGCTACACTGCTGTGCAGGGTAGCATCACCAAATTCACCCTCTGGGGACCTCATTTTTGAAGATGACAGTCTGCTTATTGTCAGGCTTGTTATGTCATCTGACAAAAAGTACAGTTCAGACGAAAATTGAACATAAATAATTCAGAAAATAAAGACTGAGTGAAATTTCTTCTACATTGACATATAAAGCATCTACACCTATGTCATTACCCTCATTAGTCTCACTTGTCACAACAGTAAAACCTGTCTTGAGAGACCACTGTCTGGAGAGACCACCTGTCTTGAGAGACCACATCTACCAGGCACCGATTGATTTTACTCTGTAATGGACCTGCTATGGGAGACCACCTGTCTTGAGAGACCACCTGTCTTGAGAGACCACCTGTCTTGAGAGACCACTGTGACATTGTACCAACTTGTATTTTTATGCCATAATAGACCTGTCTTGAGAGACCACCCCTTTGAAGACTGAAACCATGACAAAAACTTTCTACCTGTTCTGGAATTGGAAAATCCATTGTGGTTATACTAACATAATTAAAAGTATTAAAAGCTGTGTGAAAAGATTAGGATTATTGCTGAATAAACAATTTCATGCATACCTGAAATGTGACAGATAGGAATAAAAATAAATTTGTGTTGAAAATCTTTTTGTAACAAATTGAAATGGACTGTTATAAAAATTATAAAAATAAATTAGTGTTGAAAATCTTCAATGAAGATTTTCAACACTAATTTATTTTTATAATTTTTATAACAGTCCATTTCAATTTGTTACAAAAACTTCATAAAAAAGAGCAACTACAAAGTAATTTCAAAAATCCATTCTTCTCCATTTCTGAATTTTGTGGTTGGTTATTCACTGACTTGAGAAAACCTGAAACCTGTTATGAGAGACCACCTGTCTTGAGAGACTACTTTTGTGTGGCCCAACGGGCGGTCTCTCAAGACAGGTTCTACTGTAAAAGTAAATTTAAAATTTCCAAACAATGTCTACTATGAGAGGTTGCAAGTGGCTAGCCATATGCACTGCCTAGCTCTAGAAATTCTTGCACCTGTTCCTGAACTATAATCCTTACTGGACATGCTTTCATGATGTAGTAGGAATATTGTGCGAGCCAGGATTATCACTACCACAGACAGAACAACTTGGGTTCACCCCCCATCCCAATCAGGCATCTTCATGATGCCCCTTATTCAATTTGAAATTTGATGCAATATTTGATTTGAATAGCAAATGTGGGATTCACAGGGCCCAAAATATATGGGCTTCCAGCACTCTATGATTTAATTATATGTGGATTTAACTGGTAGAGTACTGAATTATTTTTAGTCATCAAAATTTGTTCACAAGTCTTTACCATGTTACAATTTATGGGAGAGTGCCTATAGCCACTCCCCCATAAATTGTAACAAGGAAAATCCATATGGACTAAATAATTCAGATTCAAAGATAATATGAAGGACATTCCCTTAATTTGAAGCCTTTGAGTTGCAGTACCTACACCCTGGAGTGAAGCCAGAAAATAAGCAGACTGTCATCTGCAAAATGAGGTCCCCAGAGGGTGAATTTAGTGATGCTACCCTGCACAGCAGGGTAGCATCACTGAATTTACCCTCTGGGAAACTCATTCTGAATCAGGGTCTCAAAACTAACCAGAAAGAGGTACCCAGAGGATAAATTGGCCCACTGTATGGAATAGCATCATCAAATTCACCCGCTGGGGACCTAATTTTGCAAATGTCAGACTGCTTATTTTCAGGCCTGTCTGGAGTAAAGCCCAAATATGGGCTTCTAGCATTCTACCATATAAGCCTTCAACAAGGACAAAAGCTACCAGAACTAAAGTGAGATGTTGCTTATTCAGTTAAGTTAGTTTATAAAAAAATATGTTCCTATTTTCAGGGAGACTACAATACAGTTGATTTCAGTATTATTGGCTTGGACAATGCACTCACATATTTTAATATAGATTCAACAACTGGTATCATCAGTCTAAAGTCTGGCCTACAGAATGATGCTGAGATTCAATATACGGTAAGATTGCTTAGCTAATGGGATATACTTTTACTCTGTAACTGGTAAGAGTGCTAAACTATATTTCAAAGGTGATTTTTATTGCAAGTATTTTTTTTTCTTTTCAAGGGTACCATGCTACAAACAAAAGGACCCCCAGTTTAGTAAGATTTGATTCATAAACAATTGTTTGTTATAATTTATTGGAAAGTGCCTCTTGACACTCTCCAATAAATTGTAATAAAACAATCTTGTTCACATTTTTTTCTGTTTCAACCGTTGAACTAATGAGGTAATGTATACAGTGTAAAGCCACTAAGTGGCTTTCAACACATTTCAGTAAAGTTCTGGTAGTGGCTTCTAGCACTCTACCAATTAACAACTGCATCAGTCCATTTGCAACTAAGAAGTATCGTTTAAATTTGATTATTTTTTTAACTTTTGTGTCAAGACCACAGTTTTAATGATTCCTCACTGGAGCAAGTTTATCAAGCAAGGTCACGAGCTTCAGTTTGAAAACATATAAAAGAAAATTGTCACCTATTTAGGGAAAAAGTATTGTGAGATTTTGTATGCAAACCATGCTATGGAAATGACCAATAAGTGAAGGTGGCAGGTGTGGTTGTGGCAAGATTGAAAGTTACAGTGACTTTGAATATTTCTGGGAGTTAGTTTCTTCACTGTAATTAAAATTATGTGTGGCCATGCAAGTGGGTTGCTCATGACAAGAGGATGAACCTACTTTGTTTTGAGGTCAGTGTGCCAAAGATGAAGGTCAGAGTGACTGTAACCTGATACAGTAGAATCCTCTTAATTGAATATCCATTTTGCCAGTGAAAATTATTCAATTAACAGGAGTATACAATTAACAGGGATTTGGTCAGTTTCCTGTGTTCTGGGAGTAAACTGAGCATTTATTCTATTATATCTTGTTTGACAGAGCTCACAGAGCTCTGTCAAACAAGATATAATAGAATAAATGCTTGTATTGGATGTAGTGAGCCCAAAAAGGTTGATAAATAAGGGGAATTTGGTGCGTGTCACAGTAATTTTTTCACAACATTAAAAAAATTTATATACAATTAACAGGAGTTTACTCTACAACCCATATGCAATTAATAGATCAAAATTTGTACTGAAGGTATGGTAAATGGTTTTGTGTTTGAAAATTATATTCTATTAACAGGGATATACAATTAAGAGATATCCAATTAAGTGGGCTCCACTGTATTGGTTTCTGTCCCATAACTTTAAATATTAGCGAGTGCTGTATCAGGATGTTTTGGGTTTGTTTGTTTGTTTGTTTTTTGGGGAGTGGGGGTGGGTAGGGGGGAATAACCATCCCAGGTAGATGCCTCAGGTTGTCATTTATACTATCCTTAGACAAAATTTGCATATCAGGCCCTCTATTCTGTAAAAGGATACACTATTAGTAATACAGTACAGCTGATGTGGACTGGTCATAATCCACACATGGGTAATGATATCTACACATGCGTTTACCAGGTTTATAACAATCATCAGAAAAATTTTAATTAGTGAAGCACCGGGTTGTACCCGGTGCTTCATTAATTACATTTTTGATGATTATTCCTATAATTGGTGTTTCAAGCCTAATATTATTGCTCCCGTGGAAATAGAGCCCATCTGTGGAAAATGACCAGTCCACAGTGACTGTACTGTAACTATCTACTCGTTTATATATAGTGCAACACAAAACATCCCTGTAGCAAATGAGAGTTCACTAATTGATGTCATAATTGGATTGACGAGTTATGTCAAACCTCGGTGCCAGTGTTTATTCAGTGAAACAAGGAATTGATAATATAATTTGTTGAATGTACTAGGTAATCCTTGTAAATTAACTGTGCATAAAAATAAAAGAATAGAAAATAGACCCGGGCGAAAATGTCTTTCTTTATTTGTTTGTTGCAACAAGTTTACTTTGGAGTGGTCAGTGCCAAGTTGTCAAAGTCGCTCAGCTTTGAAATTGTATAAAAGAAAGCTTTGAAATTCTTTGTAACCAGAAAATGCAACCAACCCTGAGCAATGCACAGGCTTTAGAGTCACACTTTCTGGTTATAAAAAATATTCATTATTTACTGAGATGGTCTCAGATTGACAGTTTGGTAGCAGTGGAAAGGAAATGTTATGTTCCCTGAAAATGTATTCCTAGTAAAATGACATCAACCTATTTCACTTGACTAGACACATTTTCAAGGCAGTATGTCTTGATAATGTTAGATTTTTATAACGCTATAAGCTCTGAGCTTATGTTCAACTGAGATGTGAAGCGTCAAGGTTCATCAACTGCTCCGAGCCACAAACCTCAGACCCTGTTACAATTTATCACAATAAGAAATATGTTGCTATAAAACCCTACCCAAAGCCCAAAACCACATCGTAAAATGAACAAAGCAATTTCAATGAACAAGGCAGCTTTAATGACAAATTTGGGGGTGCGGTGGCTCAGTTGGGAGAGGTGCAGGCTGCAAGCCGAGAGGTCCTCAGTTCGAATCCCACCTGCGGCAACCGCGTTGTGTCCTTGGGCAAGACACTTCACCCCCATTGCCCACGTTGGGGTACGGTGATGTTGTGTACTAAGGTGTACTGCACGTCGATGGTGCACATGTCTTCAACCAATGCTAACCCTGCTTGTGTGGAGTTGGTATGTTGGGGAGCTGACAGTTGCTCGTCATTGCTCGGTGGTTGTCTCCGGGTACTCCGGCTTCCTCCATCCACCCGTAAAACTGTCACAGTCATGGTTAGCCATTATGCAGAAATATGTGACCTTAAACATCAATAAATAATAAATAATGACAAATTTGAGTAAATAAACATCTTGTGTACTCCACAATGTCACTGGACAACAAAAAGTCAATAACTCAGATGAAATATAACTCAGATGAAGGTCGACGTTACTCCATCTCAGTTCAAATCATGAACAAGTTCATGATTTGAACTGAAATGGAGTAACCTCGATTTTTTTTTATAAGTGCGTTGTTGAGTATTGGTGATGTCTAACGGTAACATTTGCCACTGGAGCCGTAAACATAGGAAAAACTAAGTGAGCTCTTGTCCAATTAGAGGGCAAAAATATTAGTGTTATCGGAATATCACACATTGCTGAAAATATGGATTTTTTTGTTCTAGATTCTGGTTCAAGCAGCTGACAGAGGTATTCCACCAAAGACTGATATAGCCACAGTTATTGTGAATGTAAACAGAAATTTGAACTCACCAGTGATAAGTCCGACAATATATACACAAGAAATATCAGAATCTGCATCACTCGGTGAGATAGTGGAAACTGTGAAAGCATCTGATGCTGATACTCTGGTAAGTTACCTTCACTGTTATCCATTGGCAGATAAACATTGTGTGGACAGTGGGTGATCAACCTATCTTTGGCCTGAAACTAAATTTTTTAACCAATTTCTGGGGCCACAGATTTATAAATTGTTTAAATGCCTCTTGCAGCACAAATGGTCTTTCAGATGGGATTTCACTACTTCTCACAAGCACTGCTGGTGAGGTAATACAACTGACATGCTGACTGTAACCTTATGTGTTGCCTCTAGATGTTACAGAACTCTCCCATAAATTGTATCAAGGCAAATCCAAAGGCTGTGTAATTTTACTTCTGAAGCACATCTACAGAATATGAAACCTTCAGGTTATGATACCCATATTTCAGAATAAAGCCCAAATATGGGCCTCCAACACTCAATCAGTTAATATGGACTTTCTGATCTGTTTGGAATTCTTCCTGTGTTCCTGCATATTTTCAAACTAGCCACTACTGTAAGAAGAAACTTCACCTTCATTCCTACTAGTGCAAGTGACATTAAACATACTTACTAAAGTACAGCTGAAACAAGAAGTCCTGTTAATGTATTGTGCACTATTTGTCACTATCAAGCCCAAACTGCCCCATTACTGTAACTCAATTCCTGTAGGGAAACAATGTGATCAACAATTCTATACAAGTAAATAGAGACCATTAACATCATTCCTAACATCTACTGTTATATGTGTATAAGTAATGATGTAGATAGGTATTTAAACATCGACAGCATACACAGAATGAAGAGAGTGGAGAACTACTTAATCGCAGCGCCATATATTGTTCACTTGAAAAAAAAAAGATTTCATAACAGCACGAGAAAGACTGGCATACTTTCATCACATGGACCACCAGGCCTATCCCATTTATCCCACAATGATATTGTAGTAATTCACTCTCCACATACTGTTGTCTCAATATTCTCTTTCTGTTTGATTGGTTCAGTTTGTAATTTCTCTACTGACCTCTCTACTGACCTTGCTAACAGTGCATTATATTTGGCATTGCACAGTGCAAATGATCTTGTGTTTTCAAACTACTTCATTCTTCTGCAGTAAGGCACATATTAACTAAATAAGCATTTTCTGTGTTAATTGTGACATGACTTCTAGTTTCAACTGTAGTACAGTCAGATTCAGTTGTTTGATTTTCTGTTATTGAGTAGAGCATATCGTCTCTTGAGTTTCAATGTGTTCTATGTGCCTACTGGCAGCCTACTGGCAGCCTACTGGCAGCCTACTGACCTACTGGCAGCCTACTGGCCTCCTACTGGCAGCCTACTGGCCTCCTACTGGCAGCCTACTGGCAGCCTTCTGACAGCCTACTGGCCTCCTACTGGCAGCCTACTGGCCTCCTACTGGCAGCCTACTGGCATCCTACTGACAGCCTACTGGCAGCCTACTGACAGCCTACTGGCAGCCTACTGGCAGCCTACTGACAGCCTACTGGCAGCCTACTGGCAGCCTACTGACAGCCTACTGGCAGCCTACTGACAGCCTACTGGCAGACTACTGACAGCCTACTGGCAGCCTACTGGCCTCCTACTCGCAGCCTACTGGCAGCCTACTGGCATCCTACTGACAGCCTACTGGCAGCCTACTGGCCTCCTACTGACAGCCTACTGACAGCCTACTGGCAGCCTACTGACATCCTACTGGCAGCCTACTGGCAGCTTACTGGCAGCCTACTGGCAGCCTACTGGCAGCCTACTGACAGCCTACTGGCAGCCTACCGGCCTCCTACTGGCAGCCTACTGACAGCCTACTGGCAGCCTACTGACATCCTACTGGCAGCCTACTGACATCCTACTGGCAGCCTACTGGCCTCCTACTGGCAGCCTACTGACAGCCTACTGGCAGACTACTGGCACATAGAACACATTGGAACTCAGGGGACGATATATATGTAAGTGCCCTTTAACCCTTTACCCAACGCAGACGATATCACAATTTATTATTTTAAATATAATTTTTTCAAAAAATATCAACAAAACCATATCATGTGACCCTTCGTTGGAACAAGCTCAACAAACTCGTTCCAACGAGGGGTCACATGGTATGGTTTTGTTGAAATTTTTTAAAAATAATATTTTTTCATCTGCTGAATTTGCATATTACGCGGACGGATGCGGGCGATTCATTAGGTAAAGGGTTAAACAACAAACAAATTGGGTTAAAAAAATATGAATTTTCTCTAATAGTGTTTTTGCTAAATTTTAATAGGATACTCGGTAAAATGGCCTTCATGACCCATACTATTATATAAAGATGAAATTCTTATGTCTGATCAATGACATAATTTCAGTTGTTTCTTTGCTTTTATTTTCAGACACCAAACAATGACATTACCTATCTTACTGTTGATTCCACAAATGCTCTGGAATATTTTTCACTCAACAGTAAATCAGGAGATATTGCTATTAGCAGATCCTTGACATTGGATACAGCTGACAGATATATTGTGAGTGTATATGTCAAAATAATTACTAGTGTTTCTCTGTTTTTAAAGTTATTTTTTTCCCTTTTATATTTGTGATGTGACCAGCACCCGAGACCTTTTTTTATAATTTGAAAATTTAATATTTTGTAAAATTTTAAGAGTCTTCACCAATTCTTGATGTGTTAATTACCATGCTTTTGAAAGCTCCCTTTATAGAGAGCATTGTTACCATTTTTCCAAGAGCACTTTTAGACAACATTCCAATAAATGATAGCAAGGCATGATTTCAATCTGATCAACATTAACATGTGTATATATTGATATTATCATAACAGTGTGTTGATCCGTGTCATCGTATCACGTCGAGTTGAGGTGGCCAGATTTTTGGATCACACGAGCTGCCGCCTGCGGCAGCTCGTGTGATCCAAAAATCTGGCCACCTCAATGAGACGTGATGCAACGACACAGATCAACACACTGTTATGATGTTATGTTTATCATATGACATTGTTTCGATGTCAAATTCACCCAAATTTGCCATTTCAATTAATATGCGGTGAAAAGCCGGTTACAAAATAGCAGACGAAACAACACTGACTTCCCTAGTTACGAAAACTATTCACTCTCGGATATTTCCGTGAGAGTGTGATATGGATTTTTGATTTCCATAAGAGTGTGATATGGACTTTTGATCCGGAAAAATCTCACCCGGTGTGATACAACAGTTTGGAAAACATCGTCAAACAGTAGTGATATTTAGGGTAAAAATGTCATAGTCATATGATAAATATTAATAACATAACATGCTACAGATTTCACTATTGACATTTAGGAAAGAACAATCAAAAGAAGCTGAATTTGATTTGCTGCTTCATAGAACTACTGTATTCCAAAATATTAAATGTTCGTCAGAGTAATAGTGCACCATTTTATTATATGCTGCCTTCTAAGGCCATGGTCAATTAATTTCTGGTTTAGCGTTATTCGCCTCATTTTGTTTTATGCCCAAAATAATAACTCATTTTCTTTATTTCTGCAAATGGGTCACCTTCTTTATAGGGCCAGGAGAATACACCATTTCATGTTTCTTCCTTATCCATTGAAATGCCAAGTTATTGTCTCATTTTTGTCAGATTGCTGTAGCAATTAGGCCATAATGAGGCAAAAGTCTGGTGTTATTAATGATAAATGTTGACTAATGGTACATTTTGTTGTAGCAGGCCTGGCATTTTTAGGAGAACAATTTATTCGCTCCCCTACTGCTCGTCTTAAAAAAATTAAGGAGGGCGAAAACTAGCCCTCCTGGCCTTAGAAAAAAAATGATTACCATAACAGCCTATTCCTAAAACCCGCATCTTTTCAAATCTCTGCTATGTTTGTGGTCTCTGTAAGACAGCCACACTACCCCTCTCACACCTCCGGGCCTTGCTGAGACCCAGAGGTGTGGAAGGGGCAGTGTAGACATCTCCCAGAGACTACCTTGTTAGCAGCACCAAATAAAATGTACAAAACCCACAAGGCAGAATTCATTAATAGAAAAACTTCATTTTGACACTTTTAGCTTTTGTAAGGTTGATTTGAGGAGATCTAATCGCTCCCCTAGGCCATGCAAGGGGAGCGATTTTTAGCCCTCCTGCATTTATAAGAATGCCAGGCCTGGTTGTAGGCTGTTCTGTATATAACTCTCGCCATGGAACGTTCTACCATCTGAGCCAACCTACACATGCAAGGAAACAATGTGTAAGTGGAAGATGATCAAATATGCATCTTGTGGAAAGGGATATATTATGTCATTTCCTCATGAGGATATAATTAATAATTAATAATAACCTCATTCCACATTTTGTTCTGATAACCTGGAATAATGCTAAACTGAAAATTATCTGAACATGACCTAAGATAGCGGGAAATGTGCAATGGATATTTTTTATATCTCTTATCATTATGCACCCATTGTGCTTGTGCAGAATCCTTTATCGCAACCAAGCCTGAAAATAATTTTCATTGTGCTTCCAGACAAAATGTCAGACACCAAATGAATCATGTCTGTCATTTTCGAATGACATCTGACATATTACAAAATGGAGTTTGAGTATTCCAAATAATGTGTTCTGGGTGTACATGGACCTTCATCTTAAAACTGCTCAGAATTCATCCAACCATACCATTGTTTGGCAGGGCTCAATGAGCCCTGCCAAACAATGGTATGGTTGGTTTCATTCTGAATTGGAACTGAATTACTCTTCAAACATAATTTGGATGCATGTATGGCCACGTCAAATCGTATTTCTTCACATGCTGTTAATACTGATGAGCTGTGCAGTTACTTTCTTCACACTTCCCAACTTGCCAGGACCAGAAATCACAATAATCATTAATTTTAGGCTTGCTAGTTATGTATATGATTTCCAGCATGCATGATGTTCTGTTCACTGAACTTCATTGATAATTTTGGCATCAGACATTTTTGACTGATGATTTTAAACTTCAGTCAGACATTGGCCTTTTTGTACCTGACATTGTCCATGTATGACCACTTATTTTCTGGTACGATCGTGACAAGACTCGTTTTTGGGGAGGTGCGGCTAGGAGTTGTGCTTGCGCAATGAGTAGCTATACCTTCCCAAGAACAATTTGTATCATGACAAAAGATTGTAAACAGCCAGAATCAGAACATAAGACTTTATCTACTATTCAGTCAATGAATCCCATAACCGTGACTTCTCGGAAACAGTTAAACAGTTGGTGACAAACAGAAATAGCCATACTCAACTGATTAAAACAATGGGACTCCATTTTAAACTCTCTTAACGAAACAGCTTGATTTCACTTCATTCGCAATTTTTAGAAACTGCAAACCATGTACAGTGGAGCCCTCTTAACTGGATATCTCTTAACTGAATAACCCTGTTAATTGAATATAATTTCCAAACACAAAACCATTTACCATACTGCCAGTACAAATTTAACCTGTTAATGGAATATAGGGCATAGAGCAAACTCCTGTTAATTGAATAAAAATTCTTGGAATCTGTTGAGAAATTACCCTGACTCCCCCCAGTTTTTCTTTGTTTATAGGCCTATTTGGCCTCAGTACATCCAATGCAGGCATTTAATCTATTATATCTTGTTTGACAGAGCTCATTGAGCTCTGTCAAACAAGATATAATAGAATAAATGCTAAGTTTATCTCTAGAATACAGGAAAGTGACACAATCCCTGTTAATTGAATACTCCTGATATTCGAATAATTTTCATTGACAAAGTGGCTTTTCAGTTAACAGGGTTCCACTGTATCAAGTTGTCGTTGACATGCACAAAACTGTTGGTTTGCAGGCCTGCATAATGTCATATAACTCCAGTATACTGTGTGTCTGTGACTCTTTTAGGCTTTTACCAGGCCTTGAATGGTAGCTAAAGCTATCACATGGGATGAGTAAAACTATTTTCTCCCAGTCACTGATTGTTTAATGCGCATTATGAATGGAAATAGATAATTTTTGATGTCTTAACATATTATTTCAGATGTATGTCATTGCTAGAGATTCTGGTTTGACACAGAGGACATCTCTACAAACAGCCACTGTTACAATTAATGTGTCTCGCAATAAGTTTGCACCAGTTTTCGCATCTGATAGCTATACTGTTACAATTGACAAAAATTTAATTATTGGTGGAGAAGTGGTCACAGTAACAGCTACTGATGATGACACATTGGTAAGTTATAGTACAATGGAACACTGTTAATTGAACAGCTGCTTTGCCAGTGGAAATTATTCAATTAACAGGAGTATTCAATTAACAGGTATTTGGTCACATGTCTGTATTCTAGATATTATTTATTTATTTATTGGTGTTTAAGGTCACATATTTATGCACAATGGCTAATCATGACCGTGACAGTTTTATGGGTGGAGGAAGCCGGAGTACCCGGGAGAACCACCAAGCAATGGCGAGCAACTGTCAGCTCCCCAACATACCAACTCCACACAAGCAGGGTTAGCATTGGTTGAAGACAACTACACCATCAGTATGCCTTAGTACACAACGCCACCGTGCCCCCACGCGGGCAATGGAGATGAAGTGTCTCGCCCAAGGACACAATGCGGTTGCCGCAGGTGGGATTCGAACCGAGCACCTCTCGGCTTGCAGACTGCACCTCTACCAACTGAGCCACTGCACTCCCTGTATTCTAGAGATAAACCTCACATTTATTCTATTATATTTTGTTTGACCCAGTAAATTTCATCCAAGAAAAATTGAAAATTCTAAACATGGAATCAGGGTGAAGGGAGGAGGAAGTGGGGTAGTTCTGGTGTCCACTTTCAGTGTCCAGAATTTTTACACTGGATGGCCTTAGGATTTCCAGTTAATCTTATGGAAACCAATGTGCACCCCTCCCTTTTGTTGGAAGTTCTCTGATTGCTATTATAGGTGAGGGGGATAAGAGGCTGCAGAGATGCTTGCATATTGACACATTTGCATGCTCACAAATTTTCAAACACAATGTTTAATCAGGTATGATGTATAAGGAATATGTCCACTCTCCACTCCACTTTGCCAATGAAAATGATTCAACTAACAGGAGTATTCAATTCACTTTTCTGTATTCTAGAGATAAAATGGGCATTTATTCTATTATTTGTTTGATAGAGCTCATGGATTAAATAAATAGAGGATATGGAATGAGTGTTTTTCTCATATAATATTTATGAAACGAGTCTTAGAATTTTCCGTTTTGGCGAGCCCAAACGGAAAATTTGGATGAGTTTTATAAATAGTATATGAGAAAAACACTCATTCCTTATTCTATTTATCATATGACACACACAAGCATAATTTAGCCACTTAGTATGACTTTTTAACCCATCACCTAACTTGAGTTGCAGATGGCACTTGGAAAAAACATCCTCGTATAACTAAAAATTTTCATTTTTTGCTTCCAAAACATAGATTATGACCCCCTCATTGGAACGAGCTCGTCGAGCTCGTTCCAATGAGGGGTCATAACCTATGTTTTGGAGGCAAAAAGTGAAAATATAAAAAAAAATGAATGGCGTTTCTCTTGTAGGTAAAAGATTAATACAATATAACCCACCCTAAATAGGACAGATAACGTAAATTCTCCCTACTGAAATTATGCAAATTTGACCCAGTTGTATTTTGTTTAGCCAATCAAATTGTCCAGTTTTGAAATTGACCAATGAAAGCTCCCAACTCTAATTATGCAACTTATGAAAATGTGGCCCAGTTTTATTTTGTTCAGCCAATCAAATTGTCTAGTTTTGAAATTGACCAATGAAATTGACGGAAGGCTTTATTTATCACTGATCAATAAGAAAACAAAATATCAAATGTTTTAAAGTGAACAAAATGGACGAGTCATATGATAAATGTCTGTATTAGATAAAGGCCGGATAGGTCAGTAAACATGGGAAATTAAGTGATTTTGTCAGGATAATTTCTCAATGTTTTACAAGATTTTTATGCAATGAAAAGGAGGTTTTTCTATAACGTATATGGAACTAGTATGTCAAATTTATACTGAAGGTGAAGTAAATGTTTTTGTGTTTGGAGGTTATATAGGCTCTACTGTATTAAAGATCTGTCGAATGTGTACACACTCACCACTGTGAGGTTTTTTAATGATAAATCCCACATCCTGTATGCCATGTAATTGTTTACCTATTTTTATCTATTTTAAGTGATGCTTGTTTCATATCCTTACTTAACATGTATATGTTTGTAGGCTCCATACAATGATGTGCTGTATAGTCTGGTTGGAGATGGTGGAGCTCAGTATAATTTTGTAATTGGCAGTCAAAATGGAGTTATCAGAATGGTACAAAGTATAGCAAATGATGCTTTAGAATACAGGGTAAGTTTTCTCTACTCGGTGTAAAAAATGAACTGCAGACAAAAGCCCTGCTTGATGAAAGCCATCCAGTTAAAGGGCCAAATTTCTATGACAAATGATCAAGTGAGACAAAAGTCCTATATAAAAGCATTAACTGGTAGAGTGCTGGAAGCCCATATCTGGGCTTTACTTTGATGTGAAGGTACTGCAACTTGAAGGCGTCAGACTCGGTGGATGTGATTCATATTATCTTTGAAGTGATATAATTTAGTCTGCAAAGACTTGTCTTGTTACAATTTATGGGAAAGAGCCTACAGGCACTCTCCCATAAACTGTAACAAGGCAAAGCTATGTGAACAAATTTTGATGGCCGAAAATAATTTAGCACTCTACCAGCTAAAAGAATATAAGACTGAATGTCACGCTACCAAAAGTGACTTCATGAAAAATGAAGGTATTGTATCTTGGGAAGAGCCTGCATTTATGGAGTATTTTTAGTTCTTTGAATTCAAAGTTAGCATTTCCACTCATGTCCATATACAGTACGTGTAGAGTCTATTATCACTAAATCGCCCATGGAGTGGAGATTCCACCCATGCAATAATTGCAAATCTATTGCAAAGCATAATAAGCACACGCAAAGTTACATCCAATGGACCTCCTGGTTAAACCTGGATATCCATTGGCTGAAACATTGCTTGTGTTGTTTGTCCATTTGTACAGAATTTGAAAGTAATACTTGGTGATTTTGTTACAATTCACTACCCACATACTGTAGATATGTGGAAACAATGTTGATTGAATATTGAAAAACTCACCAGGTTTAGAGTTCAACTGCTTGTTCTTCATTTTTCAGAATAATTCCTCTCCAGGTCTGGTAATACTTCCACTTTGACAGTTTTGTTCATTTTGAAGACATATTGTTTTTATGGGATTCTGAAACATTTACTTGTTTCTTTGACTTTCTTTTCTCATTAATGATTATTTATCATTTTTTTTCAGTTGCGAGTTCAGGCAAGAGATGGTGGTAATCCTGCCAAAACAGATTACACCACAGTTATCATATCTGTTAATCATAATATGAATGCTCCTCAATTCACAAATCCTGAGGGTCCAAGCTATACTGCATCAAAATTTATTCTAGAGAACACAGGTTTTGATGATGTCATATACAGTGTATCTGCCACTGATGATGATTCATTGGTAAGTTCATTTTAAATTTTGTTTTAACCCTTTACCCAACGTAATGGCCAAAATCGGCCAGCGCTATTCTCAAATATTGCCGATTAATTTTAATTATTTTTTCATTTTTTGTCTCAGAAACATAGGTTATGACCCCTCATTGGAACGAGCTCGTCAAGCTCATTCCAACGAGGGGTCATAACCTATGTTTTTGAGACTAAAAATGAAAAACATTAG
This sequence comes from Pictodentalium vernedei, assembly GCA_031216915.1. NCBI lineage: Eukaryota > Metazoa > Mollusca > Scaphopoda > Dentaliida > Dentaliidae > Pictodentalium > Pictodentalium vernedei. The sequence continues at coordinate 86,088,236 of CM062297.1, read as the reverse complement.
TTATTCAAGAAATTTTTTTGCAAGTGTCGTCTGCTTTTCATGTTAGGTAAAGGGTTAGATTAGATTTGGAAGAGAAGACTATTATTATCCCTGATGGAGAAATCTCACCTGAGGGCAAGATTTTTGGGCCAGACACGAGGCTTGCTGAGTGTCTGGACCGAATATCTTGTCCTGAGAGTGAGATTTCCCCATCTCACACCCACCCCCACCAGGGATAATTTTTTTGTCCCCACCAAAACACTCTGACATCATCAAAAGTAATCTGGGGCATGTGCGGCTATATCGAACAATTTTGTTATGCATTTCAGAACAAACTGATTTGCTTATCGGAAAGAGTGCACAAAAGTTCTGTATATACCACAGATTTTTACCACAAAATTAAATCACAACGCTGACAAGACAGGGGTTAAAGATTTGTAGTGAAATGAACTTTCTGATGATGTCAGTCAGGCATGTGCATCAGTCGATCAGTGGATGTGTAGTGATAGGAATTAAGATAAGAAACTGAACAAACTGTATACATACTGTTATGATTAACATCAATTACAACAAACAACAATACTTTGAACACCAACAAAACATAAAAAAATAATCACGTGGGTCATGTGAGATAGATATATATCTCACATGACCTTCTCACATGAGGCACGCATATCTTGCATAAGAAGTGGAGGGGGGGGGGGAATGGTATTCTTATTCTAAATATTAAAGGAAAGAATAGTTTTAAGAATTCCTCCATATCACATATCTAAATCAGATTTCTTGGAAGGAACCTTTGGTGAGATCTTACTGGCCCACAGTCAAGTCTTTTTGAGCTATTGTCTGAAAGACAAACTCAAGAGACTTGTTGGGACACCTGTTCCAGTGCAAAAAAAGTTATCATACCAAGAATTAAGCCTTTTTTAGGAAGCCTAAAATAATTTAAATATTTAAAACCAGTTTTCATTTTTGAAATTCACTAAAAAATTCCATTCCACAATTGGCTCATAGGCTGAGTTTAAATGTTTTTTTGAGAATATTATGGGCTGGTTTGGGCCATTAGGTTGGGAAAAGAGTTAGAATAGATGAGATTTTATATCATGATTACCTATTCTACTATATATAAAAAGCTTATGACATAAATTTTAGCTTTACACACCAACCGTGGTGAACATGCCAACAATGGGATTTCAGTAGTTAAAATTTACACCTACAGTGGAACTACATTCAAGTTGACCTTTGGCCATGTAGACCTGAATGCGAACTTGCCTAAATTTATCACATGTCGCCTCATGAAGAGTGAAATGAAAGTGGCAATTATTTGTTACGTTTTTAAATGAGCTTACTCCATAAGACACCAAAAATTAACAAACATGCATTGTCTCATGTTAATAAAGCATCCATAACTTGAAATAGTATGTTATTAAAATGAAAAAGGCCCCATGACTTGCAGGTTTCTTTTTCCATTTTGTTTCAATGATAAAATTGACAGCAGAAGTACTGCTCACCGGTGCTTATGTAAACAAAAACAGATTCGCACATGTGTACATCTGCTCCTCAGTAAAATCGAGAAAAAATACTGGCGACTCTTAATAATCTGACAATCATGGTATAAATAAAATATACCCAAAGTTGCTTGCTGTACCAAATGTTCACCACTCATGGTGAACATTTGGTACACCATGCTCCTAGGGGTATATTCTATATTTTTATAACCAGAAAGTGTGACTAACTATGTGCAGTTCACAGGGGTAGCCATTCTTATTTGTTATAAAAAATTTGTAATTGCCTTATCACACACTACAGTACATGGAGAGTGGATTGTAACTAAATCACCTGCAGAGTAGAGTTATCACCCAAGCTATAACTTTCAAATTTTTTACATATCGACAAAAAACACAACCAATGTTTCAGCCAATGGACCTCCGGGTTTAACCCGGAGGTCCATTGGCTGAAACTTTGCTTGTGCTGGTTAGGCTTTGCAACAAATTTGCAATTATTGCTTGGGTGGAATCTCCACTCTGTGGGTGATTTAGTGATAATACACTCTCCACGTACTGTACATGAAAATGTACACTCACTAAGGTTGTCAGTTGGTTATATGTTACACAGTACACAAGATTCAAGCAACCAATGGAGACATCCAAACCAGACTGTAGAAAATTTTTCAAGGTGAATTCCAAAAATGAAAACATATTCTATTTTCAAATGATAACTTGTTGTAAAGAGAATAACTCTCAGCAAGATGGAATATCAACTTGCTTGTGCTAAAATACTGTATGGCCACCATAGCCTGGTTGCTTTTCTTGGGTGGGTAATATTTCTACGGATGCAATAATATTTTAGAGTCCAAACACTAATTATTGGAATAATCATAAAAAATTTAATCAATGAAGCATTGGGTACAACCAGATTCTTCATTAATTACAATTTTGCTGATGATGATTTTTGTTACCTGGTAAATACATGCGTGGCACATCATGGATATCGGCCAGTCCATGGCAGCTGTACTGTAGGATAGACTGGTAATGGTGGAACGTATCAAAACCTTCAAAGGGTGTTTTATCCAATTAAATAACATGGTTTTCATTGTCATAATGCAATGGATTTTAAGAACTGTTTAGTTAGTCTGATTTGCACTTTGCCTCCACTGAACTTGCTCTATACATTTCAGTTTTAACGAGAAACTTGTTGCTGATCATATATTTTTTTATTGATTCATCAATCATTTCTATTTTATATGCCAGCAACAATATTTGTTACTTGAGAGCATAATTTTTTCCTCAAAAAAGGTGCATGGTCCCAACATTTCAGCAAGCTCTGAAATGTTAAATTGATTCTAATGTTGGCCATGAGCTGTCTTTTAGAGGAAAGAAATAAGATACATTGTGTGGCCACTTCTCCAAAAATCACTAGGCAGTTTCAGGTAGTTTGCTCAGCCAAAGAGTAAACTGAGCTTTTTTACTGTACTATTCTGTTTTAAAAATATTAAGTGAAAGAAAATTTAAGTATTACAACAGAGTTACATGTAACAAGTAGAGGTAGATATAAAATCCTTATTTAATTATTTCAGAGTCCTTACAACAAAATTACATACAGTATTCTAGACAAAAATGCGGCAAGATCATATTTCCAGATAGATTCTACAACTGGAGATATCAGACTGAAATCATCCTTATTACAGGATACAAGAACTTCATATCAGGTACAGTCAGCTACGGTTAAAATAAAACCCTGCATGCAGACAAATTTTATTAGGCCACACAAAGTAGATCTTCTGTTTCTCAGGCCATTATTTGTAAAATTGCATGCGGGCGAGCGTTTTTTTATTTTATTTTTTATTTCAGTAATTACTTCTTTGCCCATCAAAAGTTCATGTTCTTGGTTCAAGTTTTAGGCCTCATAATCTACAGAATAGCATGGTTGGTGGTGTATTTCATCCCTTGAGTGCAAGAAGGCTTTGCAATGCTTTAGCATTGCAAAGCCTTCTTGCACTCAAGGGTCAAATTCATCAATTCTTTCAACTTGGGTAAAATATCAGACATAAACCATTTAATTTTTATTTTTTTTCAAGTTTAAATTGGTTATAAAAAGAGAGCATGTGGCAGCCAAAAGGACCATGCGGGAGGGCCTGAGAAACAGATTTTTTATTTTTTTAGGTCTTATCACCGATTATTATAATAAGAGGAACAGTCTTTGTCAACATCTAAAATGAATTATCTGTCAGCTACTTCAAAAACAATTCACTTTTAAAATGATAGTAAATAGAGAGTTATCGCTTGACTGGACTGGTTATGTGAAATAATTCATGAGATGTGAGGGATGTTGTATAAACCCGAGTGCATGAATGTGCACGAGTGTTTTACAATATAGTCCCTCACCTCGAATGAATTATTTCACGTAACCAATCCAGTCAAGTGATTACTCTGTTTATTACTTTTCATTATTAACGATAATTGTATTATTTAACCCTTTACCTAATGTAACGGCTAGCGCTATTCTAAAAAATCGCCAATTAATTTTTATTATGTTTTCATTTTTTGTCTCTAAAACATAGGTTATGACCACTCATTGGAATGAGCTCATCAAGCTTGTTCCAATGAGGGGCCATAACCTATGTTTTTGAGACATAAAATGAAAATAATAGTTATTCAAGAATTTTTTTGGCAAGTGTCGTCTGCTTTTCATGTTAGGTAAAGGGTTAAAAAAACAATGAAGTCCCCATTACACCCATGGGAGAGCATCTTCGTTTGTGCGCACAGATACATGACCCAATTGTTGATTGCATAATTCACTTGGGAAGTTATCGTTTATAATCAAACCCGGAAATCCCAGTAAATCACACTTTGGAAAGTAATAAGGAAACATAATTGTTTCCCAAACCTAAGTTTATCTGAAGACATGTATTGGATTCATTACAAACACATTTTCATAAATATGCTTTGACAGCATGTCACCAAAGTCAGAAAGGGAATTTCTTTATTAAAACTTGATTTTTAAAACAATAAAATCAAAATCAAAAAGTTGGAAAATGTCCAAAATCCAAACTTTTCGCAGCTCATTTTCTATTATAATAAACAAAATGTCTATAATTTTTATTAGATTAAATAGTAATAAATTGCATGCAATATAACAAGCATGGTTAGGTGCAGAGAGATTTTATTACAACTAACGAAATATTATATTATGCACTATCATAATAAGTGGAATAGTCTATGTTTTTCATTTTCACACTATTTGTTTATGTTGTTCTGCTAACTTTGTCCCATAGGTTGAAGGGAATGCAAAAACAGGAATATTGTGGGGAAAGTGGGTTACTTCCAAAACGTGGGAGTGTAATTTCTCATTCCTCTAACAGATATTTCCATATTCTACAAAATGCACTGAAAGTGACAGCTCATGTCCTGCTGGGGAAAAAGCAGTGCTTCAATAGTTGAAAGATTGCTTGTGTTTTTGTTGTCAAAAAAATGTATATTGTTTTCTGTCAATTTTTTTAAGAAAAAGGGTGCCATCCTTTTTCTTCAAAAGATTGGCAGAAAACATCATACATTTTTCGACAAAAACACAATCTTTGAACTCTTGAACCACTGCTTTCTCCCTAGTGGGGCATGAACTGAAATATTCTCTTGTGCTTCTTGTTCACTGGCAGTGCACGTGTTAATGACATTAATGAAATCAATGATTTGGTACAGACATGTTTCTATTAAAAAATGTTGATGGGTTACTTTATACAGTAGAATCCTCTTAATTCAATATCAATTTTGCCAGTGAAAATTATTCAATTAACAGGAGTATACAATTAACAGGGATTGGATCAATTTCCTGTGTTCTAGAGGTAAACTGAGCATTTATTCTATTATATCTTGTTTGACAGAGCTCACAGAGCTCTGTCAAACAAGATATAATAGAATAAATGCCTGTATTGGATGTTGTGAGGTCAAAAAGGTTGATAAATAAGGGAAATCTGGTACAGGTCACAGTAATGTTTTTGACATATTACAAACATTTATATACAATTAACAGGAGTTTACTCTACAACCCATATGCAATTAACAGATCAAATTTGTACTGAAGGTATGGTAAATGGTTTTGTGTTTGAAAATTATATTCAATTAACAGGGATATACAATTAAGAGATATCCAATTAAGGGGGCTCCACTGTATTTGTGGTTACCCCTCTGCAGGTGTTCAGAGGAGACAGTGATCAAAATACCTTGAGAGGTGTTTCTTGTCAGTTTTGAGCAGTAGAACACACTGGCAGCCAAAACACATTAATTGAAAATCACTGCCAGTCCAGTCAACTATATAGGTAGTGGGTGAATGAAACCTGTGGAATATTGTCTCCCAAATCTGTAAGAGTTGAATGAGAAATTGATGGAGTGCTTAGTAAGTCCTCATTGGTTAATTGTGTGTGTGTGTGACTAATTTATCTCAGAAAGTCCACAATTGAGAAAGAAGTTGAAAGCTCCCCTATATGCTCCGATGAATAGTTATTAATAATAAAACCAAAGCCAGCAATGATGTAGAAACATTGGTATTCATCTGCAGCTGTGTTCAAGTATGTATATGGTATTTATTATCTCGAAATCAGTCTTGAGAATTTAAGGGCTAATTCTGAATTCACTTTCCTTCCAGATGGGAACTCAAAAGAAGTTTTAAAAGTTAATAAATTTTATGTTTTTATTTCTTTTCTGTGTCATTTGTTTGCAGATTGACATTGCAGCAACTGATGGAGGTAACTCTCCCAGAGCAGCTCTACAAAATGCAGTTATCATTGTTACTGTATACAGGAATACATATACACCATACTTTGCCAAAGATCAATATTCTGTTGTCATTCCGGAAAATGTTCCTGTCTCCAACTCAATTATACAAATTAGTGCTATAGATGATGATCAGCTAGTAAGTACATACTCTTCTCAAATGTTAATTGAATTATTAACTGGTTGAGGGCTAGATTAGTTTTGATGGTCTGAATTTTGTCCTCAAAAATGTTTTATTACAAATTATTAAAGAGTGCCAATAGGCACTCTCCAATAATCTGTAATAGAACAAATTTGTATAAGGCCACATAAAGTAGATCTTCTGTTTCTCGGGCCATTATTTGTGAAATTGCATGCGGGCGAGCGTTTTTCATTTTATTTTTTATTTCAGTGAATACTTCTTTGCCATCAAAAGTTCATGTTCTTGGTTCAAGTTTTAGGCCTCATAATCTATAGAATAGCATGGGTGGTGGTGTATTTCATCCCTTGAGTGCAAGAAGGCTTTGCAATGCTAAAGCATTGCAAAGCCTTCTTGCACTCAAGGGACAAATTCATCATTTTTTTTTAACTTGGGTAAAATATCAGACATAAACCATTTAATTTTAATTTGTTTTAAGTTTAAATTGGTTATAAAAAGAGAGCATGTGGCAGTCAAAAGGACCATGTGGGAGGGCCTGAGAAACAGATTTTTTATTTTTTAGGCCTAAACAAAGTATTATTTGTGTTTGACTGAATATGAACACATGCAAGGAAATGCTAGCTTTTGCTCTGGTACCCTCATTTTTTTTAAATCCCTGATAGTGGCTTCTTGCACTCAACCAGTTAACTGGCAGAGTGCTACACGCCACTATCATGGCTCTTTTGAAAAGTGCCGGAAGCCACTATAGTGGCTTTACACTGTATGCAATAGCTTTTTATTTGCTCAACCGCAGAACAAAAAAATGTTTATATATTTTTTTTTTGTTACAATTTATTGGAGCATGCCAACAGGCACTCTCCAAATGAATGGTAACAAATCAATTATTAATGAACGTGGACAAACTTTGGCTGAACCTGGACTCTCTTGCTAGAAGCAATAGAATCTTTAAAAAAAAATAGTCATGTTACAAATCACCTTTGAAAAATAATTTATCACTCTACTAGTTAACTGGAAAAGTGCTTTCCCATAAATTGTAGCAAGGCAAATGCATACAGGTGAATTAGTTTCACTTTAACCCTTTACCTAACGTAATGGCCAAAAACCGGCCAGCGCTATTCTAAAAAATCACCAATTAATTTTCATTATTTTTTTCATTTTTTGTCTCAAAAACATAGGTTATGACCCCACGTTGGAACGAGCTCATCGAGCTCATTCCAATGAGGGGTCATAACCTATGTTTTTGAGACAAAAAATAAAAAAAATTAGTTATTCAAGAATTATTTTTGCATGTGTCGTCTGCTTTTCAGGTTAGGTAAAGGGTTAAGGATATGATGAAGCGCATCCACAGAATAGGAAGATTTCAAGTTGCAGTTACCTTCCCTTGAGAATAAAACCAAAATTTAAACTTTCAGCACTCTACCAGTTAGGCCATTAAACAACAGTTCTATTTTCTCAGGCATCTCCCTAAAAGAAAATCTGCCTCATCACCTTTTTTTTCACATGGAAATTTCTTCTGTGATACAGTGGAGCCCACTTAATTGGATATCTCTTAATTGTATATCCCTGTTAATTGAATATAATTTTCAAACACAAAACCATTTACCATACCTTCAGTACAAATTTGATCTGTTAATTGCATATGTTGTAGAGTAAACTCCTGTTAATTGTATATAAATTCTTGTAATATGTCGAAAAAATTGCTGTGACACGCACCAAATTCCCCTTATCTATCACCCTTTTTGGCCTCATACATCCAATACAGACATTTATTCTATTATATCTTGTTTGTCAGAGCTCTCTGAGCTCTGTCAAACAAGATGTAATAGAATAAATGCTCAGTTTACCTCCAGAATACAAGAAACTGACCAAATCCCTGTTAATTGTATACTCCTGTTAATTGAATAATTTTCACTGGCAAAATGGATATTCAATTAAGAGGATTCTACTGTACTATTTTGCACCAATATTTAACCATCTATACCCTCTGTCAAACAAGATATAGTTGGTTCAATTTTCATCTACATTAAACACACTATTAATTGAAAATAGAATATGTTTTCATTTTTGGAATTCACTTTAAACAATTTTCACAATCCAGTATAAGTATTTCTAATAGTTCCTTGAATCCAGCACCCCATGTAACGACATGTAACTAACTTACCCAAAGCATTTTTACAGCCTTAGTCATTATATATTTTCATGTAGCATGTGATATAGCAGTTACCAATTTTTTATTACCAGAAAGTGTGACTAACCCTGTGCACTGCACAGGCAGGGTTAGTCACACTTTCTGGTTATAAAAAAAATTTCATTTCAAACTGAATAACTAATGCCATGAACTGTACAGCCTTAGTGTAAATGTCATCTATATCAACTCTTTACCCAATGTAATGGTCAAAACCAGCCAGTACTATTCAAACTCAGCTTAAGAACCCTCGTTGGGTTTGTTTTTAGTGAATTCCAAAAATTAAAACATATTCTATTTTCAAATAATAGCTTGTTATTATGGGAAATTTTCTTTGATGAAAACATTGATTTGCCACAATATAGTGTAAGTAGTTAAATTTCTGATTCCAACTATTTTCAGAACTGTTTTGTGAATAAACAAAAGAAAGCCTCCCTCCCTTATCATAAAATTGAGGAAAACTTGCCTGAGAAACAAGACATTTTTTTATAGCCTTAATAACAATTTGCGTAGCTAATGCTTCAATTTGTCAGGCTACCATTGGTCATGTTTGACATTTATTAGGGAAGCTCTTCACCTTGTGAATGGTGTTATCCATTTTAATATGATAAAAAAAAAATGTTTTATCAATAACAGGAGTATCCAATTTACCCTTGGATCCTCAGATTAAACTGATATGCATTTACATAGCTGCAAATGACTTAACATTGTTTCTACATTATTGTTGGCTGTCTGTAAAGAGTTAATTCAAACGGTTAACACAACTGAATGGCAAATCTTATTCTTTCAGAATACTTTCAATACAGTTGGATATAGAGTCATTGGTGATGAAAAGGCACCAGTCTATTTTGATGTACAGTCAAATGGTGAAGTTATTATTAAGAAATTATTAATATCTCAGCCAGATAGCATGTTTCATGTGAGTATATTAAACTGAGTGGAGTTACTTTTATATGTATAATGCAGCTATTATTTGCAAGCTTTTTGCCCATCATTGTGTTGATATTTCAAGTATACAGTACGTGGAGAGTGAATTCTCACTAAATCACCCACAGAGTGGAGATTCCACTCGAGCAATAATTGCAAATTTGTTGCAAAGCATAACCAGCACCAGCAAAGTTTCATCCAATGGACCTCCGGGTTAAACCCAGAGGTCCATTGACTGAAGCATTGCTTGTGTTTTTTGTCGATATACAGTAGAACCTGTCTTGAGAGACCGCCCTTTGGGCCACACAAAAGTGGTCTCTCAAGATGGGTGGTCTCTCATAACAGGTTTCAGGTTTTCTCAAGTCAGTGAATAACCAACCACAAAATTCAGAAATGGAGAAGAATGGATTTTTGTAATTACTTTGTAGTTGTTCTTTTTTATGAAGTTTTTGTAACAAATTGAAATGGACTGTTATAAAAATTATAAAAATAAATTAGTGTTGAAAATCTTCATTGAAGATTTTCAACACTAATTTATTTTTGTAATTTTTATAACAGTCCATTTAAATTTGTTACCAAAAGATTTTCAACACAAGTTTATTTTTATTCCTATCTGTCACATTTAAGGTATGTATGAAATTGTTTATTCAGCAATAATCCTAATCTTTTCACAGGGGTCTTATAAAAACACCACAATCTTTAATGAGTCAGCAATTGAAACCCAATTAAGAACTTTTAATACTTTTAATTATGTTAGTATAACCACAATGGATTTTCCAATTCCACAACAGGTAAAAAAAGTTTTTGTCATGGTTTCAGTCTTCAAAGGGGCGGTCTCTCAAGACAGGTCCATTATGGCATAAAAATACAAGTTGGTAGCAGGTCACAGTGGTCTCTCAAGACAGGTGGTCTCCCATAGCAGGTCCATTATAGAGTAAAACCAATCTGTGCCTGGTAGATGTGGTCTCTCAAGACAGGTGGTCTCTCAAGACAGTGGTCTCTCAAGACAGGTTTTACTGTATACAAAATTTGAAAGTTATAGCTTGAGTGATAACTCCACTCTGTGGGTGATTTAGTTACAATCCACTCTCCACGTACTGTAGGTTTCTTTAGGGAAAGTTTAGTCCTAAATGTATTCAATTTGATCGTTAACCCTTTACCAAATGCACAGGATATCAACATTTACTTTAATTATTTATTTTTAATTTTTTTTTTAAAATTCAACGAAACGATATTATGTGACCCCTCATTGGAATGAGCTCAATGAGCTTGTTCCAATGAGGGGGTCACCTGATATGGTTTTGTTGACATTTTTGCAAAAAATTATTTTTTTATACTGCTTAATTTGAAAATTACGTGGGTGGATGTGGATGATTCATTGGGTAAAGGGTTAATTTTTCTTTCACTCTCAAACTTTCTTTGATATAACAAGAAAAAGAAATAAGAAACTGCACTGCATTTTCAGATTCTTTTGAAAAACTTACCATTGAGGAAGATATGTTGACTGTAGGCCCCTGCGAACATTTGAATATGATCAAATTGAATACCAAATTGAATATTGCACACAATTTGTGAATCAAATCAAAGATCAAATCAAGAACATAACAATTGTTATTGTCACACATTGACAGAAAATAAATTTTATTTAAATCCAATGTGTACAGTCAGGTCAACCTGTCACAAACAACATCATTAAATTGCCTTTTCCACATACATGTAGACTGACCAGAATTTGATAATGCAAATTCTCTAGTGGGTGGACCCCCCTCTCCTCCCCTCCATGCATGTTGGTATAAACCCATTCTCTTTGAGTAGTTGTAGACACTAGACAGGAGTAGCTTGGTAAGGTTGTAGGCCATGTATCGAGTATTATTGGTTATAACAGGTACAGTGGAGCCCACTTAATTGGATATCTCTTAATTGTATATCCCTGTTAATTGAATATACTTTTCAAATGCAAAACCATTTACCATATCTTCAGTACAAATTTAATCTGTTAATTCCATATGGGTTGTAGAGTAAACTCCTGTTAATTGTATATAAATTATTGTAATATGTCGAAAAAATTACTGTGACACACGCCAAATTCCCCTTATTTATCAACCTTTTTGGCCTCACTACATCCAATACAGGCATTTATTCTATTATATCTTGTTTGACAGAGCTCTATGAGCTCTGTGAAACAAGATATAATAGAATAAATGCTCAGTTTACCTCCAGAACACAGGAAACTGACCAAATCCCTGTTAATTGAATAATTTTCACTGGCAAAATGGATATTCAATTAATAGGATTCTACTGTACTGGAAATCATCATAAAGTAGTCAGTGGTTAATGATTATTATTACCACTTTACCAGGCATTCTCTAGTATATTAACCCTTTGAACACTTGTGGTTTGTTCAATATCAGTTCAAATGCAGCAATTGGAAGAGTCCATATTCATTATTTGGTGTAGACCAATTGATAGTTTCTGCGTACAGCCCCAAGGCTGCATGTTGAAAATATTTATTGGTCTACAGACACATTCTCTAAGCAGCCATGCTACTTAATGCAATTATGACATATCGTGTTCCTAGGCTGGAAAAGCAACCCCTCAGGGTTTAAGGGTTAACAGAGTTTAGTAGGACCGATAAGTCTGTAATTAATGGCATCATGCAACTGGAAGCATTTGACTGGGCTGTTAATGAAAATAAAGTTCATTAACAGCCTGGTCTCTTCTGGTCATGCTAATAATAGTAATAACATGATTTTGTTGGGTGTTCCAGTTTATCAACAGTCTGCAAGGAGTTGATAACAGCCCCCAGGCTCATTACCAGTCTGCAACTTCATCTTGGGAAGGTAATAAACCCTCAGGCTGTTATTCGTTACTCTCAGGCCATTAACTGGTAGAATGCTGGAAGCCCATATTTGGGATTTATTTCGAAGTGCAGGTGCTGCAAATTAAAGGCTTTGAATTCAGTGGCTGTGCTTCATATTTTCCCTCCCCACTGCATGTGTAACATACGTCTGTCCAGGGTGAGATAGCAAGGAGAGACAGATGTATCCCACCCCACCCACATGACGTTATACATTTACAACATTATTATGACGTTATGCATATCGTATCAGTTTCTTGCTACCAACTAATTCATATTGACGTCATCAGAATGCCGTGTGATCAAAGTTTGATGCTCTAAAACTCTTCAAAAGTTTTTCAAAACAACGAATACCAAATGAGTTGATTATATCAGCATGTGACCGCCAATTACCTCTGGCTAACATAACCGCTGTATGATGGGGGGAGAAAAATAATCCCTGATGGGTACGGGTGTGGGATGGGAAAATCTCACCCTCGGGACAAGATATTTGGTCCAGACACTCGGCAAGTCTCGAGTCTGACCCAAATATCTTGCCCTCGGGTGAGATTTTCCCATCCCACACCCTTCCCATCAGGGATTATAATAATCTTTGAAGTGATGTTGTTTAGTCTATTAAGATTTTGCCTTGTTACAATTTATAAGAGAGTACCCACGGGCACTCTCCTATAAATTGTAACAAGGCAAAAACATGTGAACAAATTTTGGTGGCCAAAAATAATTTAGCACTCTACCAGTTAATAAACTATAATGCCCTCCAAACTCACCTTATTGTTAAATTAAGATAATTTGATAGATATTTGGCACCAATTGTCAAATTGAATTTAAATTGAATCTTGAATACCGAATATTCGCATGTGTCTAGTTGAGTGTGACCAGATTTTGGTTTTCCTGTTTGGCCAATAATCTTCATAGCACAATACAAAATTGCCTGAATATGCCTGAAGTAAAGATAGTGAAATAAAAAATCATTGGAAAGTCTTTACAAATAAAGTCTAAACTCTGTAGATGTGTCTCAGGATAACTGTGGAAACTTGCTAGCTTTGAAAGTCCTTGAATTCTAAAAGTACATCTTCAAAGTCTTGAAAGTACTTAAAAATAACTTCTTAAACTCTGAGGCCCTTAAAAGTTCTTCAGTGTTACAGTTTGCAGGTATTCTAGTGAGGATACTTTACAGTAGCATCAACAATTCAAGCATCAGTATATTTGACTGCTGCAAAATGAAGTGCAGTGTCGATTATAGCTTGCATGAAAGAGCTCATTGTACTTTGTCAAACATGATATAAATTTTTAAAACAGCAGTTTTGCAGGAAATAGCACCAGTGAAGGGAATACCAATATTATATTAAACAAGTGGAAGGTCTGTGCAAATTTTGTAAATTTTGCTATCTTAGAACAGGTGCCCCAATAGGCAGTCTTTGGTTAATCTTACGAGGTACATCCTAAGTGTGTTGGCAGATGTTTTTAAGCAAGTCTTGGCTGCCTATAAAGGTAGACAAGACTTGTCTAGACACAACTGCAAGGTCAAAGAACATAAACTGTCATAGGGTACCAAAGATGTATACAAATTTCCCAGCCTTTAACTGGTAGAGTGCTGGAAGCCCATATTTGGGCTTTATTTTGAAGTGCAGGTGCTTCAGCTTAAAGGCATCATTTTTGGTGGCTGAGCTTCATATTACCTTTGAAGTTAAATAATTTTGTCTGTCAAGATTGCCTTGTTACAATTTATGAGAGAGGGCCTATTGGCGTGTCTCTCGGTGTGCCTGTTGGCACTCTCTCATAAATTGTAACAAGGCAAAGATACATGAACAAATTTTGACGACCAAAAATAATTCAGCTCTCTACCAGTTAAGGGATAAATTGAGAATTCCTTCAAATAAAAATTTGAAAAAATTCACTTTTTTTTTCTTTAACAGCTTCGAGTTCAAGCATATGACAATGGAATACCATCAAAGACAAACACAACACTTGTATCAATCATTGTTAATAGAAATCTTCATTCACCAGTTTTTACCTCAAGATCAATAGTAAAGCAAATTGCTGAATCTTTGGCACCAGGACAAATTGCTGCCACTGTAACTGCCACAGACAGGGACTCTGTCATGCCTTATAAAACAGTGAGATATGAAATGATTGGCAATGAGGGTGCAGCAGAATATTTTCACTTAAACCATGTTACTGGTGATATTGCAATACAAAAATCATTGACTCTGGATCCAAAGAATACCCAGATTTATACTGTAAGTATCCATTTGTTAGTCATAATATATTTTTCTATTTCTTGCATTGAGTAAAATATAAGCACTTCTTTCCCATTCTGGTCAGAACCAGTAATTTATTTATAGTACACCTGCTTGTATGAAATACAAAAAAAAATCCACCTAGGGCTGCACGATATTCAAAACTGAATACCGGTATCGGTATTCCAAAAAATATCGCAGTATACCGGTATACCGCAAACTGTTCTGATATATGAACACAAGAACCACAATCGAGACTCGAGGCATCAGAGCTGGAACGAATTCGCATGCCTTGATGATGAGGTTCGAAACACCTTTACTCAATGCAGACGATATCAAAATTTATTATTTTCAAAATTAATTTATCAGATTTTCCCCAAAGATTTCAACAAAACTATATCAACGAGCTCGTTCCAATGAGGGGTCACATGATATAGTTTTGTTGAAATTTTTGAAAATTATTCTTTCAACGGTTGAATTTGTATATTACGAGGGCACAGTTAAAAAACTCAAAACATCTTGAAAATTAAATTGTGGGTAAATAAATAATGATGATAAGGCCACACAAAGTAGATGTTCTGTTTCTCAGGCCAAGTTTTGTAAAATTGCATGTGGGCGGGCGTTTTTTTATTTTATATTTTATTTTTGTAATTACTTCTTTGCCATCAGAAGTTCATATTCTTGGTTTATTTTATGTTTTAGGCCTCATAATCTACAGAATAGCAAGGGTGGTGGTGTATTTCGTCCCTTGGGTGCAACAAGGCTTTACAATGCTAAAGCATTGCAAAGCCTTGTTGCACTCAAGGGACAAATTTATCAATTTTATTAACTTGTGTAAAATATCAGACATAAACCATTTAATTTTTATTTTTTCAAGTTTGCATTGGTCATAAAAAGAGAGCATGCAGCAGCCAAAAGGACCATGCGGGAGGGCCTGAGAAACAGATTTTTAATTTTATTAAGCCTAAACCAATATTTTTGTAATTACACCAGTATTCAGTCGATATTGGTTTGAATACCGGTATATATCGGTTTATCGATATACCGTGCAGCTCTAAATCCACCAATGGTCATTGATTCCTTCCCTGTACTCTACCCGAGGTGTATTCTGTATTTATACAATGACTGAACTTGAATTAAGTGAATAAAGTTGATTTTTACAGAACAAATATCACCTTCAGCAGTGATAACCAGGGACCGATCAGGACTATTTTAAATACGCTCTAACCTCGGAGCCTATTTTTTCAATTCATGCACCAGATTTCAATTTACGGAGTCACACTGCTGTTTGTAACACACACTGCAAGTATGTAATAGCTCTCATTATTTTCGTTTAGTACACTATAGCAAACATTAATCTTCACTGTGGTTTCTGATCAAGTCTTGGCTGCCTATTTAGGCAGCCAAGACTTGATCAGAAACCACAGTGAAGATTAATGCTTGGTAATTAAGTCTTGAAATATTAACTTAAGCACTCTACAACAATGATAAATGATAATCATATATATAATACATGTAAGAGTGTCTCTCTCGATTATCCATCGAAAGAATATCAAAATATGATCTGAGAAGTTACGCGCCAACTGAGAAGCCTATTTCTGAGATTTAAGAGCCAGGTCCTGATGTTTCAGAACCAAATACACACTGGCGCATGCCCAGGTCGGTCCCTGGATAACTTTCTTGCTTGACACTGATTGTGTTGAAGAATTTCATTTATATCATAACATCACTAAGATGCACAACATCCAACGGACATGTCATTCCTATGCATAATCTAGATTCCATGTGCAGTGTTTCTGCTAGGTCAAAAACGAAGAGGCTGTTTCAGATATGAAAATGCAAGAGCATCTCCTTTACTATGGCTTGTAACAGAGAGTACAACAGTAAAACTCATTTATAGTGAAGTCAAAGGGATCATAGAAATTAGTTCGCTTTTACCAATATTTTCTAGATCTGTATTGCGAAGTAAATTCACTATTTCCGACTCACGGGAAAAGGGACATAACAATAAAGAATAATTGGCTGAAAACATAGTGTATTTGTGGTATAAAACATATTTACATGTACATTGCCAGAGATTCCGCTTTTTGAAGCAGAATCGGGCCACTAATACATGTAGTAATATTCTGTCCTTGTATCTTTCTCAACCATTCGAACAGCGCTTTATCAACATCTTGGTGTTCACTGGTGTGTTGACATGTGAATTGTATATCGTCAACAGTTGATAGGCCTTCAGAATTCCTTCTTTCTTCTTAATAATGGTGGATAAAGTATTTGGTAGAATATCAAACTCTGATGCCAATAACTTTTTCGCTCTACCCCCTTATTCTACAGCTTTAATTATGTCAAACTTGGTTTCTAGAGTAATAGCCTTCTGTTTTCTATTTGTCTCTATGATGTTTCCATTAAACTAAACTAACTGGTCAAAATAACAAGAACTTTATATAGTTTCTCCCGCTAATGTTTACTCACAGTGATTTAAGAGTTGAGACGTTTGTGCATGCTACTTATTGTTAATCAACGCTTCCCTCATACCATCCCCTGGAGTCATAGTAAGTATTTGAGTTAAGTACCAAATTCAATTAATAACTTGATGGTGAAGACTAACTTCATATTATGTGATGCAGTTTATGGTGTCGGGGTACTAATTCGTATTTGTTGTATCCGATAACTCGATAACCAATTTTGCTACAAGGGTAAAAATTAAGCATGATTTCTACAGACATTGTCCGGGGATTAAAAAAAAAAAAAAAATTGTTATAAACAACTTTGCTATAAGTGAGTTTTACTATATTATGGAATATGCCCAGGATAACTCAGCTCTCTCATATGATGGGGATTTTTAAACTGTGTATCAACAGATGGCCTCACCATTCTTGAGAGCTTGTATCAGTTAGCTGCTCTCGCAGAATAAAATCATCCCTCGGTGTACTTCCTTGGCTACCATATCAGAAAATCTTGAGCTTTCTCTTGCAGAATATTAATGTCTTCCTGCAGGCAATGTTTTGCACCATGCTGCAAAATATTGCCATCGGGAAGATGTATTAATACTTCTACAATTTCTCTGTGCACCTACAAAATTAAAAAACAGTCTTGTTGTAAGGGCTAACTATGCAATAAGGAAAATTCCATGTGTGTGGTTTACCCAGAACATTTTCCAATGCCTGTATTGTATCGTATAACATTCAATATGCACAGCAATCATGGTATAATGTTTTACTCTTCAGAGGGTTACTTATACAGATCCCTTGGACTGGACAGAATGACAAGATAATTTTCAAAAGATAACTTTAATGTTCCATCAAAATGATTATATTTTTTATCAACAGCTGACAATTGGTGCTTATGACAATGGTGTACCATCAAATAGAGCAGCAGAAAATGCCACAATACAGTTCAGTGTTGTGAGGAACAACAATCAACCAAACTTTTTCGGTGCTCCATACAGAGCGAATGTCTATGAGACTACAGCTGTAAATGCAGTTATATACACCCTCACTGTGAATGATTCAGATACTGTGGTAAGTAAATCATAACCTTCAACTATTTCTTAATCACAAAGATCTTTGGAATCCTTCTTATTCAATCATCAGTGCTCGGCATTAATTAATTATTTCTGTCATCCTTTGGACATGTTAGGCAGGGACACCATAGCCATGGAAGAAGTGGGATCAGCTGCACTTGCTGCCCTGCTTCACAGGGACAGTGGAGTAGCAGGGCTTATATTTCATCTAAATTTGGGAGAATCTATTTGGATTCTTGCAAAAATGGTTGCTTTAATCCACACACCTGCTCTGATTGAGGGTCCTAGGATCCCATGAGGCTACCATGGTTGAACCCCTGTTGTATACTGATAACACGTGTTAACCATTTACCCATCACAGCTTTTTTTACTGTTTAAAGCATAAACTGAATTTGATAATTTAAAAAAAAAATAAACATTATTTAACAATAATACCGTACAAATATGGACGTCATTGGAAGCAGCTCATTGAGCCGGCTCCAATGACAGTCATATTACAGTGGAGCCCACTTAATTGGATATCTCTTAATTGTATATCCCTGTTAATTGAATATAATTTCACAACACAAAACCATTTACCATACCTCCAGTACAAATTTGACCTGTTAGTTGAATATAGATTATAGAGTAAACTCCTGTTAATTGAATAAAAAATCTTGTAACTTGTCAAGAAATTACCCTGACTCTCCCCAGTTTTTCTTTGTTTATAGACCTATTTGGCCTCAGTACATCCAATACAGGCATTTAATCTATTATGTCTTGTTTGACAGAGCTCATGGAGCTCTGTCAAACAAGATATAATAGAATAAATGCTAAGTTTATCTCTTGAGTACAGGAAAGTGACAATCCCTGTTAATTGAATACTCCTGTTAAATGAATAATTTTCATTGACAAAGTGGCTATTCAGTTAACAGGGTTCCACTGTATAACAATTTTACTGGCAAAGTGTCAGGATAATTCAGGTCATGTTAGCCTTGTACTGGATAATTTGCTGCCATTATGTTAGGTAAAGGGTTAAATTGATTTTGTTGTTTTCACACGAATCCTAGCAGAGGTGATGCAAGAATCTACATGGATTCTTGCTGGTTTTGTTGTGCAAATCTTTGCATGAATCGATTCTTGGATTCTCGGCGAAATATAAGCCCTTGGTAGATGTGGACCTGGACTGGTGTGTATACAAACATAATTAAAATGTTTCTTCAACAAGAGTTCAGATATATTTAAACTTTCAGATTTAAATGTCCCTATAAATACATGTTTGTAAATTATGCTACATAGATCCATCAAGTAACACAGTTTAAAGACCAGTGCTGGTTTGTAAAATAACTTTAATTTTTGTAGTTGTTCTTTTTAACCCTTTAGCTAATAAATCAGCTGCATCCACTTGCATAATATACAAATTCAGCAGATGAAAAAAAAACATTGTTCTTAAAATTTCAACAAAGCTCATTCCAGTGAGGGGTCACATGATATGGTTTTGTTGACATTTTTATTCCCCCGAAAAAAATTCGGAGGAATCTAGCCATGACGTCGTCCATCTGTCCGTCTGTCCATCTGTCCGTCTGTCCATCCGGGCGTGGACGGAATTCGTGTCCGCTCCATAACTTCTTACAGCCTTCAAGGATATTAATGATACTTGGTATTATTATTGCCCACAACCAGAGGGTGTGTCGCGAATAAGGTTGGAATGGCTATTAAGGCTTTTTTCGGGGGAATCAGCCACCCTTTGGAGGCCATCCTCTAGTTAAACTTTAAATTCTGAAAAAATAATATTTATAATAATAAATATAGGTTATTATCACCATGGTAGTTCCTGAGATGGTGTAATAGATTTCAGACCTTGTCTCAGGGTATATGTCGATGAGTCCATCAGGATGATTCAGTATATGAGGTGAGGTCGAGACTTCAATACACACCTCGGAAACCCATTTGGTGGTACTGTTAAAACTAGAAGTCCTGTCATGAAATGTGTGCTTATCTAGGCTTAATTGCGCATAGGAATTACACGCAGTTGTTATATCGAATGGCGTCCAAAGCCCGGCAGGTTCTCCTGGTTACTCATAGCAAACACAGGCAATGTTTCTGTCAATGGACCTCCGGGTTACCCAGAGGTCCATTGGCTGAACCTTTGCTTTTGCACAGGCCATACGTGTAGAAATTGATAGCCTTACTGTGGTCATATTTATTTAATTTCTGTTATCAAGAATGGTGGCCTTGACATGTGTAATCAGTTTCCAATGAGTACAGGTAAAACACATTCTCTTTCTGAATAGAATGATCACATTTGCAGTTGTTACACTCAGTAATGCAGATTTGTATTTTGTCTAGACATTTTAACTTGTATTGGAGGAAGAATGTTCTTGTGAGAGTTTTGTCAAACAAGATTAAATTGTTTAAATTCCTGATTGCATTATGGGAAAAATTTGTGGATTGAATTCGTAATATTTTGATGCCAGTATGCAGTGGGTAAAAGAAAATCTTTATTTTCTGCCAGATTTTTCCACCAAACAAATTTAACCCTTTCCACCCGGTGTGCATAAATTTTTGCTTCAAGAAAAAATTGGTAGTGGTCGCACAGACGATATAAAGATCAAACAATCTGAAACTAAGCTCAGTAATAATTTAATCCAACAGCTCTACAGAGCTGTTGGATTAAATTATTACTGAACCCCCAACAAACCAGGATAGTTTCACACATTTTGCCATTGACATTATCGACTGAAATAATACCTTCCAGACTGCCAGTGTTGAAAGGGTTAAAATAATTTATCAGTAACAAAATAATATTTGCTGTCACATTTTTTTTCTTTCCAGGCTCCATATAATGAAGTTAAATTAACTGCTATTGGAGATGATTCAGCAACAGAGTATTTCAATGTTGGATCTAATGGTGTTGTCAGGCTAGCAAAGGATTTAACTTTAGATACGCTAAACTCCTACACAGTATGTAGTTTATTTATACATTTTAAAAAAAATTTTCTTTCGTACTCTATGCTTTGAGGCAGTGTAATTATTGAATATGAAATTGTTGAAAGTACATGATTAGTATATTTTGACAGTGGAGCCCTTTTAATTGAATAGCTACTTTTTCAGTGGAAAAGAATCAATTAACAGATATATTCTCTTAGGCCTCAAAAAGTAGATCCTCTGTTTCTCAGGCCATTTTTTGTAAAATTGCATGCGTGCGGGCGGCTTTTTATTTTATTTTTTATTTTTCTAATTATTTCTTTGCCATTAAAAAGTTCATGATCTTGGTTTGTTTTATGTTTTAGGCCCCATAATCTACAGAATACCATGGATGGTGATATATTACGTCCCTTGAGTGCAAGAAGGCTTTGCAATGCTAAAGCATTGCAAAGCCGTCTTGCACTCAAGGGACAATTTTATTAACTTGGGTAAAATATCAGACATAATCCATTCGATTTTGATTTTTTTAAGTTTGGATAGGTTATAAAAAGAGAGCATGCGGCAGTCAAAAGGACCATGCGGGAGGGCCTGAGAAACAGATTTTTATTTTTTTAGGCCTTATCAGGGATTTTTTCATTTTCCTGTAATCAAATGATGAAGTGAACACTCAAATGGTAGAGGACTGGAAGCTCATATTTGGGCTTTATTCTGGAGTGTAAATTGTGCTATTTAACTGGTAGAGTGCTAAATTATTTTTGGCCATATAATACAATGTTAACATCTAGAATCCACCGCAGTGCTCTCTGACTAACATTATTACCCCGTATCACAGGTGTTCACACCCTTTATTCATTCTATGACATTCTCAGCTCATCTCAACGGAGTATACTGCCGGTGCTCCACAGACGGGCTCACAAGGCAAGCACCTCAACAGGTCTCTATTTTACACCTAGGTGCGGTGAGGATTGCATAGTACTGGTGGACATTCCCAATGTCCACACCTGGCATATGATGCAACATCGCAGAATCACACACTCAAACTTTGCCGATCGCACACCAACCACTACTACGGGAAGCACCCGAATCAATCTCTTAACTTTGGTGATCTTACGAGAACCGGTCTCACTTCGCCAGTACTTCGCCATCAAATCTCAAACACATGTCTTTGTCTTGTTACAATTTATGAGAGAGTGTATGGGCACACACCCATAAATTGCAACAAGGCAATCTCTTACAGATTAAATAATATCACTTCAAATATAATACAAAGAACATCTACTGAAAATGAGCCTTCAGGTTGTGTGGACCTGCATTTCAGAATAAAGCCCAAATGAGAGCTTCCAGCACTCTACCAGTTAAAGGCTTTGTATTCTGTGGATGTGTTTCATGTTATCTTAGAAGTGAAATTATTTCGTCTGTAAAACTTTGCCTTGTTACAATTTGTGGGAGAGTGCCTAGACTCTCCCATAAATTGGAACAAGATAAAGACATGTAATGAAATTTTCAAGACCAAAAATAATTGAGCTCTCAACCAGGTGATGTATCTTGTCTGTCAAAGCTCATAGAGCTCTGTGAAACAACATAGAGCAGACTATATGCCACAATTGGATGCACTGAGGTCAAATAGTTCTTTAAACATGGGAAATTCAGTGGGTGTTATTAGAAATTATTCGATAGATTAGGCCCCACAAAGTAAATCTTCTGTTTCTCAGGACATTTTTTGTAAAATTGCAGATGGGCGAGAATTTTTTTTATTTTATTTTTTATTTTTGTAAATATTTCTTTGCCAACAAAAGTTCATGTTTTTGGTTTGTTTTATGCTTTAGGTCTTCATTATCTACAGAATAGTATGGGTGGTGTATTTCGTCCCTTGAGTGCAAGAAGGCCTTGTGATGCTAAAGCACTGCAAAGCTGTGTTGCTCTCAAGGGACAAATTTATCAATTTTATTAACTTGGGTAAAATATCAGACATAAGCCATTTAATTTTTATTTTTTTAAGTTTGCATTGGTTATAAAAAGAGAGCATGCAGCAGCCAACATGCAGGCGGGCTTGTGAAACAGCTTTTTAACTGGTTTAGGCCTTACAAAATTTTTAATGCACAGGAGTTTACTCTATAACCAATATGTAATTAAAGGTTATATTTGTACTGAAGTTATAGAAAATGGTTTGGATGCTGAATGCAATTAACAGGGATATTCAATTAAGAAATATCAGTTTAAGTTTCCACTGCACAAATGAATGAAAAGGTAATAATAAATTATTCTGGCTGGAAACAAAGTAGAAACATCACTAATTTGTTTTACTAACTTACAGCTGCGTATCGAAGCCACAGATGGAGCTGTACCACCAATGAGTGCTACGGCTCTTCTTACAGTCAATGTCAGAAGAAACCTCCATGTTCCTGAATTTATGACAAAGGTGTACAATACTGAGATTCTTGAAACCAATGCTTTAAACACACCTGTATTAACAGTTTCAGCAAGAGATTTAGATGTGAAGGTAAGTATTAAATTTATTATATGCTATCTTGTGAATTATCGTAAATTATCTAAAAGATATTTCTTGATATCCATCGACTCGATGGATATTGAGAGGAATATCTCTAAGTGGCTTCCTAAATGACGTCACGGTATGCCTTATCACATCGCCCTGAAGGAAAGATCAACTGATCTTTGTTATTGCTTTGAAACATTCACATTTGGTGTTGATTTGGTCTGACTGTTGTGTAGAGCTGTAGATTTTTAAATTTCTTGTTCGGTTTCGGTTTTGCTTTTTCAGGTGGAGAAAAACCTCGGTTTGGTTCGGTTTTCGGTTTGTTCATGAGGCCAAGTAAAATTCAATAAAACTCAATCTTATGTCCGGAGTCATAACTGAATGGTAGTGAAATTGAGTGAAACTCAATGAATGCCCGAAATAAGCTATAATACATGAAGAATCAGGAAAGCCAATATAATTATTACCTAAATATACAGAACTTTTATTGTGCTTGGCCATTTTTTAAGGTCTGACACCTACACGCAACTTGAGGAAAGCTGCAAACACAACTAAACTGAAATGTCAGAAATTCACAGAATGTAGCCTTCCCAGAGTAGTGAGAGTACCCAGACACTGCCAATGGCAGTGTCTGGGTACTCTCACTACTCTGGGATGGCTACATTCTGTGAATTTCTGCAGCAAGAGAGTATTTAATAAAAAACAAAAAAACTTAGATTACAGGATGTCGATGGTTTCGGTTTTTTAAAAAGACTAAAAACCTTGGTTCGGTTTCGGTTAACCAACAGCTCTACTGTTGTGCAATAATTTAGGTTATCTATTGATTAAAGTGAATTTTTTGATTTGATTGGTTGATAGATACGTGGTATGAGACCATATTCATTGAAACCCACGATACGTCCGCCCAGCCACTGACAAATTTCCCATGCCCAGTGGAAGCCTCGTTCCGAAATCTACAAATTGTCCATACCCCGTAGAAGACGCGTCATTCCAGTTTTACAGTGTACATGTATTATATTTTAATTTTTTATCTCCAAAATATAGCTCATGACCCCTTATTGGAATGAGCTTGTCGAGTACCCTCCAATGTGGGGTTCATAAGCTATGTTTTTGAGACAAAAAAGAAAAAAAGAAATTCAATAATTTTTTTATACTAGTCATAT
This sequence comes from Pictodentalium vernedei, assembly GCA_031216915.1. Classification (NCBI taxonomy): domain Eukaryota; kingdom Metazoa; phylum Mollusca; class Scaphopoda; order Dentaliida; family Dentaliidae; genus Pictodentalium; species Pictodentalium vernedei. The sequence continues at coordinate 86,063,559 of CM062297.1, read as the reverse complement.
CGGCATATTTTAAAAACTCTTTTGCACAAAAATTCCACAGAAACCTGTATGGCTCAACAATGGAAGATAAAAGATCTCGTGCTGTGTGTGTTCACACATGAAATAGATTGTACTTCTAAAACGGAAAGTCAATAAATAAATTCATTACCCCGTGTCTGATCACGTGGTTCGGGTTTTTACCTACCCAAAGCCAGCAGTATCCCATTCAGTTCGGCTGCAAACACAACTTCGGTTCGGCTGAATGGGATACTGCTGGCTTCGGGTAGGTAAAAACCCGTACCACATGATCAGACACGGGGTAACTAATAATATCAAGATTTATTATTTTGATCATTGTTTTTTCAGATTTTTAAAAAATTGTCAACAAAACCATATCATGTGACCCTTCATTTGAATGCACACGTTCCAGTGAGTGGTCACATGATATCATTTTGTTGAAATTTTATTTTTTTCAACTGCTTTGGACATTTTTTTAAAAATTTACCAAAACCATATCATGTGACCCCTCTTTGTGATGAACTCAGCTGGCTCATTCTAGTGAGGTGTCATATGATATGTTTTTGGTGAAATTGTTTTAAAAATTAGAAAAAAAATTAATAATAATTAAAATAATTAATTTTGAAATCCTGTGTGTTGGGTAATGGGTTAATATATGATGAAATAGCTCAGAAATCTACTGTAGTTTTCCCATCAATTCTTTATTGCCGAAAAACAAAAGTTTCAAGATTTGCAAATCAACATCATGCCTATTTCAAAAGAGGCTAACCTGACTTTTTATTGTGACATATTATACATGTGAAATAAAAAAATGAGTGCATCCACTCTGAACACTTGGAACAAACATTTATTTCAAGATTTATCTGAAATTTGTTTACTCATAAATTTTAATGGAGGTGGCTAATCCACCAATACATAAAATAATCTGTTTTTCTGGGAACAGATCTCCTGGCATTGTAAGAAGACTATGAGGTAGTTTTGCAAGTTAATATCTGGATAGAAATTCCACCTGACAGGAGTTTTTTTGGTAATCTCTCGACACTTACTATATATTGTTTTTTTTTAATTTTTGAGGGAAATTAGTCTTTTTTGCATAGACCGGTCAAAAGCAAACCTGGAAATACAGTTAAAACTAAAAGTCAAGTCATGAACTGTGTGCTTATCTAGGCTTCATTGCATGTAGGAATTGTGCGCAATTGCCATATCGAACAACATCCAAAGCATGGCAGGTTCTCCTGGTTACTGATAGCAAACACAGGCAATGGTTCTGCCAATGGACCTCTGGGTTACCCGGGGGTCCATTGGCTGAAACATTGCTTGTGTAAGGCCATATTTACAGAATTTAATAGCCTCACTATAACATGTAGATTAACGTCCAGATTAACGTGCTATTTGTGCACATTTCATGACAGGACTTCTAGTTTTAACTGTAAGCAGTTTGTCAATTGCAGAATGAGGTCCCCAGAGGCTGAATTTGTTAATGCTATTCCATACATTGGGCCACTTTATCCTCTGGGTATTTGTTTTCTGTTTAGGCCAGAGACCTTGATTCAAATTGATGGTTACAGCAGGTAAATTTGGTGATGCTACCCTGCTGTGCAGGGTAGCATCACCAAATGTACCCTCTGCAGACCTCATTCTACAGTCTGCTAATTTCCATGGTTGATAGTAATAGTTCTGTTGTGAATTCTTTTCTACTAACTATAGATTACATGCTTTCAAGGCAATGTTCAGTTGACATAATTAATTTGTATTTTCAGTCACCACAGAAAGATTTGTTTTACTACATACCTGATCAAAGCACAAATAGTCTGGCTTTGCAATTCTTTTTCATCGATTCCAGTACTGGTAGCATATACCTACGTCAGTCATTGCTTAATGACCAATCTTCCAGTAACAGATACACTGTAAGTCTTTTAGCACAACACAACAATTTGGTACTTGATCAAACAGGACCATATACAGCTTCAAAATTTTATTCATTTCAAAAATATGAATTTAAATTTAAATTGAAAATTTCAGTGAAATAAGGTGCCATCCACAATGCAAAGTCATTGCAAATGGTGCCTTGTTGCATTCAAAGTACGATAATTTAATTTAGTTTTACCTGGTGCTTTCAAGGTTTTTAGTTGCAAAAAAACTCATAAATACAAATAAGGCCACACAAAATAAATTAATTGATTCTCAGGCAATGTTTTTTCCAAATCATTGAGGGAGGGAGGGAGGAAGGATTTTATTTTTAATTTTTATTTTTCTTTTGCAAAAAGTGAGCAAACATGGAGATGATTTCGGCTCTCTTTTTACAGACAGAAATATAGAAAGTGCATATTTATACAAATAAATTCATTTTTAAAATGAAAAATAAAACATACCTATAAAAACAAACTGTAGGTACTGCAATTCAAATGCTTCATAATTCCTTCGATGCTCTTCATATTATCTTTGAAGTAAAATTATTTAATCTATGGGGATTTGCCTCGTTACAATTTATGGGAGAGTGCCTATAGGCACTCTCCCATAAACTGTAACAAGGCAAACTTATTGGTGATGCAACTAAATAAATATGCATCAATCAAAAATTGTAAAATGTTTCGGGTCTCCCTGATTTTGTACTTTTATTGGAAGACACTGAAAGGCAATAAAAATGTCCAATGAGGGGATTCAAATTCAATGAGGGATTGCCTGAGAATCAAAACACCCTTTTTTTAAGCCTAATAAATGAAACAATAAATAAATGAACTAAAAATCTATTATTAACATTTACAAAATAATTTTATGATTATTATTTACTCACTGTTTATTCACTCCAAATAAACTGTAGCAGCAAATAATCTGTTATCTTCCAGATGGCTTCATTATTTCATAATTTATTTTTATCAGCCAGGAGTATCCTTTATTTTTTTATTTCACTTGCTATATTACATTTTCCATTTATTGCTTTCATTGCAGTTTAATGTGGCAGTGAAAGACTTGGGGATACCATCATTCACGGCATCACTGAATGCTAATGTTGCTGTCAAGGTCACTCGAAATGAACATTCACCAGTTTTTGCGATGAGTTCATACATAATGAATATAAATCGAACCTCTCCTATTGGTAGTGAGATTGTCACTGTCTCGGCTAGTGATATTGACACCCAGGTATGTGGAATTTTTTTAAACAGCTTCCAACATATTCAGGGACCGATCAGGACTATTTAAAATACGCTCTAGCCTCGGAGCCTATTTTTTCAACTCATGCGCCAGATTTCAATTTACGGAGTCACACTGCTGTTTGTAACACACACTGCAAGTATGTAATAGCACTCATCATTTTCATTTAGTACACTATAGCAAACATTAATCTTCACTGTGGTTTCTGATCAAGTCTTGGCTGCCTATTTAGGCAGCCAAGACTTGATCAGAAACCACAGTGAAGATTAATGCTTGGTAATTAAGACTTGAAGTATTAACTTAAGCACTCCACAACAATGATAAATGATCAGCCTATTTCTGAGATTTAAGAACCAGGTCCTGATGTTTCAGAACCAAATACGCACTGGTGCATGCCCAGGTCGGTCCCTGATATTCTTGAATTTAAGTCCTCTGAGTGTGTCATGTCAGATGGCAGTGGTTAAACATTCTTGTTTATGACTTGGATTTTTCTATGAAGTTTATCTCTGGGTCATCTTTTTTTTTATTTTATGTTCATCTGTAAACTACTGAGCAAATATTAACCCTCAACACACTGCTGATAGCAAATTTACTAATAATTCTGGGTCAGGATCTGGTCAAAATATTTTCTTTCTGCTTTCCTGCCCGTAGTACTACAGAATCTCAACCATGAGATTATAATTGGGAGAAATACATAGAACGTCAAAATACATAGACTGTCACGATATGTGAATTTATTTAATCTTATTTGTTTTACAGTTATTGATGAACAAGTTATGCAACTTACATTAAGGCCTTTCCTTGGTCCAATGGCACAGGTGTGGGATAAGCTTCTTAGTGGCAACTTTATGGCCTCACTCTTCTTGAATACAGTGGAGCCCACTTAATTGGATATCTCTTAACTGAATAACCCTGTTAATTGAATATAGTATCCTAACACAAAACCATTTACCATACCTCCTCTACAAATTTTACCTGTTAATTGAATATGAGTTGTAGAGAAAACTCATGTTAATTGAATAAAAAATCTGGCAACCTGTCGAGAAATTACCCGGACTCTCCACAGTTTTCCTTTGTTTATAGACCTTTTTGGCCTCAGTACATCTAATACAGGCATTTTATCTATTATATCTTGTTTGACAGAGCTCATTGAGCTCTGTCAAACAAGATATAATAGAATAAATGCTAAGTTTGTCCCTAGAATACAGGAAAGTGACACAATCCCTGTTAATTGAATACTCCTCTTAATTGAATAATTTTCATTGGCAAAGTGGCTATGCAATTAACAGGGTGCCACTGTACTATGAAGGGATCTTTAGACTGCACAAAGTGTATTTCTCTCTGCACAGAGGACAGCCAATTTACGTCACCACCCGATAGGATGGTGCACTGTGACAGCATCAACCACACAGTTGATGCTGACAGAGAGTGTCCAGTCACATTGAGAACTTTACTCGTCCGAGGCTGGGACCTCTGGCATGAGAAACCAGCCAACTTATCCATTTGACCATCCATCTCTCACAATATTTGAATGTGTCCCTCAATACAGCAGCCGTGCCATTGTAGAAGGATAGAACAAGAGGCATAACCTCAAGTTCTATCCTTCCATGATGGCACAATTGCCATATTGACAAACACATTCACACATCATGGAAATATGTGTTTATTACATGCCTCTATGACAGAATCCATTAATTTAAAAAAATCACATCATACACAGAAAATTTCAATGGAGCTGAACCACGGCTGACTTGGCAAATCTGCAATGTGCCTAATTCAGACCAATCTAAAGGCCTCCCATTTCATACACATAACACACATGAAACAGTAAATATTTATATATAGAATTTGTGCTTCAGTAGCTGTTTCACCAACTGAACAACATAAAATTGAAATTTTAAGCCTTTTGTACTAAAATGAAGTAAAGAAACAATTAAGGCCCCACAATGTAGATTTTCTGTTTCTGAGGCCATTTTTTGTAAAATTGCATGTGGGCAGGCATTCTTTTATTTTATTTTTTATCTTTGTAATTTTTTCTTTGCTATCAAAAGGTTATGTCTTGGTTTGTTTTATATTTTCGGCCTCATAATCTACAGAATAGCATGGGTGGTATTTCATCCCTTGAGTGCAAGAAGGCTTTGCAATGCTAAAGCATTGCAAAGCCTTGTTGCACTCAAGAGACAACTTTTTCACTTTATCAGACATAAACCACTTAATTTTTATTTTTTTGCATGCAGCAGCCATGCAGCAGCCCACATGACTATGCAATATGCCCGAGAAACAGACTTTTAACTTTTTTTTAGACCGAAACATCTTCCTGAAATATCAGGAGTTTTATGGGTCAGGAAGAATTTTACCTTCTTTAGGCCTAAATAAAATAAAAAATCTGTTTCTCAGGCCCTCCCACATGGTCCTTTTGGCTGCCGCATGCTCTCTTTTTATAACCAATTTAAGCTTAAAAAAAAAATTTAAACGGTTTATGTGTGATATTTTACCCAAGTTAAAAAGATTGATGAATTTCTCCCTTGAATGCAAGAAGGCTTTGCAATGTTTTAGCATTGCAAAGCTTTCTTGCACTCAAGGGATGAAATACACCACCACCCATGCTATTCTGTAGATTATGAGGCCTAAAACTTGAACCAAGAACATGAACTTTTGATGGCAAAGAAGTAATTACTGAAATAAAAAATAAAATAAAAAACCGCTCGCCCGCATGTAATTTTACAAATAATGGCCTGAGAAACAGAAGGTCTACTTTGTGTGGCCTTATATGCATTGATTATGTTTTAGACATTAATCATATTATTTCCTTCCAGGCTCCATTTAACACAGTGACATATAGTCTGACAGGAGATGATAATGCAGCTGCAATGTTCATGATAAAATCAAGTACAGGACTCATTGTGTTGGTACAGAGTCTACAAGTTGAAGCCAAAACTGTTTACCATGTGAGTATTCAACAGTGTTAGTATAAGGATAAATCAAAGAAGTTCATCAAAATACATGTACTCATTGTGAAGTTTTAATATTGATGGTACTACTTGCAACAATGCAGGCCTGAAAATAAGCAGTCTGACATTTACAGAATGAGGTCCCCAGAGGGTGAATTTGATGATGCTATCCTATACAGTGGGCCAATTTATCCTCTGGGTACCTTTTTCTGTGTAGTTTTGAGACCCTGATTCAGATTTAGGTTCACAGAGGGTAACTTTAGTGATGCTACCCTGCATAGCAGGGTAGCATCACAAAATTCACCCTCTGATGACTTCATTTTGCAGATGACAGTCTGCTTATTTTCTGGCTTGCAACAATGTTATAAAGCATCAAGCAAGCCATTGTTGGCAGTATGTCACATGACAGCTGCATCAGTGAAGTAAAGGTTGGCAAAGTATCTTGTTTCCTTTGAAAGATTAGATCATCACTTGAAAACAGTTAAACAGTACATCAACATTACCATTCAGATATGTGGAATTTCAGTTATCAGGGAATAAAATTAGTGGAAAGATATTTTTTATATTACTCCCATTTGAACTACCACTCATTGCTCATGATAAGAAGGTGCTGAACTCATTAGGTACGTCAGTTGAGGGTCCATACAGTTTCTTTTTCCTGAAACTGCAGGGCAATTTTTATTGGGGCAGTATCAAAATTAGTTGATATTGTTAATGCAAGGCTTATATTTCCGAGAATTGATTCACGCATTGATTTGTGCATCAAAAATAGCAAGAATCCATTTAGATTATCGCTGCACCTCTGCTAAGATTCGTGTAAAAAGGTTGAATTGGTTAAATTCCCAGTTGTGTTTTGGGAAAAGGTTTCTACTTTAACCCTTTGATACTTTGTACATCTTATGACATATGAAATCAAACAGCACATTGATACTTTTGACTGTCTTATCACGTACGAAATTAAGCAGCGCGTTGATACTTATGTACATCTTATGTACAAAATCAAACAGCGCGTTGATACTTTGTGGTCATTTGTTTTGTTATTATTTTTCAATTTTTTTAAAGTTTTAACCTCAATTCCTATTTTCTCCCGAATAGTGCTCCGTGACAACCATTGAGCCAAATGTTATCACAGCTTAAAATACTAATATAATCCTGATAGTAAGATTTCTTAACTGGTTAAGTGCAAGAAGCCACTATCAGGGCTTTCAAAAATGAAGATACCAGTGCAAAAACCAACACGACTTCCCTCGCTTACATTTCATATTCAGTCAAACACAAATAATATTTTGTTTATATAAATTTGTTTTATTACAAATTATTGGAGAGTGCCAGCAGGCACTCTCCAATAATTTGTAATAAAACAAGTTTTGAATAACAAATTCAGACCGCCAAAAATAATCTAGCCCTCAACCAGTTAATCACTAATGTGAAAAATATCTTGTTATTTGTACTTTCTGACGTTTTGATGTCACATATTGAAAAAAAACATTGAAGAAACTGAATTCCCAGTGACGTTTGAACGGTAGAATAATTATAGTCTCAAAGGGTTAAATTTTGGTTTCTTGGCATCAGTATGAAAAGGGTTAAATCCTTTGAAATAAAAAAAAACACTATTAATTTTAATGTAGTTTTTGACCACTCAAATAAGCAGTTTTGTTGAATCACATGAGTATGAAATGACATTCTTGCAAATGCCTTTCAAACAAAAAAAAAGGTTATTGTGCAACTGACTGTTACTGACTTTTCGAAAAAATCAGTCAGATTTTCCACCATTTGAGTCCGGAAAAAACATTGAGAAAGTATGAAACTTTTTTTTCTGGCAGGTGAAAAAATGAAAAAGATATGAATATGTTTTATAATCATAAAACTTGAAATTTGATTGAGTCATTTTTGACCCATGGTGTTTTCATCATGAACAGGATATCCATAAGAGAATGAGCCTCTCATAAAGTTATAATGCATCTATGTTGTATTTGTAGATACGTGTCAAGGCACATGATGGGGGAACACCGAGTAGAAGTTCTTCAGTACTTGTCACTGTGAATGTCAACAGAAACTTGTTCCATCCACTGTTCACAGAGTCCACAGTTACACGAACCATACTTGAATCTGTTTTACCTGGGACTGTTGTGGTTACCCTTACAGCCACAGATGATGATACGGAGGTGAGTTGCTTTTGTGCCAGTACAGTGGAGCCCACTTATTTGAAAAATTTGAAAAACAAATACAGTAGAATCCTCTTAATTGAATATCCATTTTGCCAGTGAAAATTATTCAATTAACAGGAGTATACAATTAACAGGGATTTGGTCAGTTTCCTGTGTTCTGGAGGCAAACTGAGCATTTATTCTATTATATCTTGTTTGACAGAGCTCATAGAGCTCTGTCAAACAAGATATAATAGAATAAATGCCTGTATTGGGTGTAGTGAGGCCAAAAAGGTTGATAATAAGAGGAATTTGGTGCGTGTCACAGTAATTTTTTTGACATATTACAAAATTTATATACAATTAACAGGAGTTTACTCTACAACCCATATGCAATTAACAGATCAAATTTGTACTGAAGGTATGGTAAATGGTAAAAAAAAAAAGGCCAAATTGAACTGACTAACAATACAATCCACTCATCATCAATGTCTATGTTGTGAACATATTACATGGATTCATGATTGAACCAAACTACTACACAATATTTTGTATCTTATTTCTTTGTTTTCTGACTGAATTCTTGTATACCCTGCTGGTAGGTTGTGAAGTCAGTGGGACAATGTTAATTTGACATTCTCTGGCATGGTACTTACTACCTTTGATATAAGAATATTTCTGTGTTTTTAAATAGGCTCCTCAGACTGGATTCTGCATCTTGCTAAAACAATGACATGGGAAGTGATTATTCCAGATTTTAAAAGAAAGGTACATAGGGCCCCACAAAGTAGATCTTCTGTTTCTCAGACCATTTTTTTTGTCAAATTGCTTGCGGTCAAGCCGTTTTTTATTTTATTTTCAGAATTATTTCTTTGCCATTAAAAGCTCATGTTTTTGGTTTGTTTAATGTTTTAGGCCTCATAATCTACAGAATAGCATAGGTGGTGGTGTATTTCGTCCCTTCAGTGCAAAAAGGCTTTACAATGCTAAAGCATTGCAAAGCCTTCTTGTACTCAAAGAACAAATTTATCAGTTTTATTAACTTGGTTAAAATATCAGACATAAACTATTTAATTTTAATTTTTTTTAAGTTTGCATTGGTTATAAAAAGAGGGCATGCGGTAGCCAAAATGACCATGCAGAAGGGCCTGAGAAACAGATTTTTAACTTTTTAGGCCTATAATCTCCATACTCTGTTTTTTTGTGGTGAAATATTTGAAATCATTATTATAATTAATATGTACATTTTAAATTTTATTTTTACAGGTTCCATTTAATTCAGTGAGATACTTCTGGACAGAGGGTGTTGATAAATTTGATATTGATAAGACAAGCGGACAGATTACAGTTAAGAGAAGTCTTTATGGAGACACGAAGGACACATATCAGGTGCTTAATTATTTTCTTTTGAACAACACATACTCCTCAATATATAATATTAAATTAACCCTTTACCTAATGAATCAGCCACATATGCCCACATAATTTACAAAATTAGCCATTGGAAAACAATTATTTTTCAAAACATTTCAACAAAACCATATCTTGTGACCTCCCCATTGGAACAGGCTCATGGTGCTCATTCCAGTGATAGAGCATATGATATGGTTTTGTTGATATTTTTTCAAATTTGAACAAATAATATTTTAAATAATAAATTTTGATTTTCTGTGTTGGGTAAAGGGTTAAAGGTACTGTAGATTGGGAAAAGAGGCAAACAGAATCATCAACACATTTATTACAAAGTGAACTACAAACATGAATCAATATTATTTTGATCTTACCACCCAATAAGACTGTATAATTGAATTTTTACTGATTCTCTCTACAATCACCCATGGAGTGGAGATATCACCCACGGTACTACTCTCAAATTTTGTACAAAAATACAAGAAGCACAAGCAAAATTCAAGCCAATGGACCTCTGGGTTTTAACTTTGCTTTTGTTAATTATGCTTTGCAATAGATTAGCATTTATTGCGTGAGAGAAATCATCACTCCACAGGTGATTTATTGACAATTCACTCTCCATATACTGTATATTTTCAAAATATTTCCCCCCAAACAGCAGTAGTTAAAATTAATACGATTGCAGAACATATAGATAAAAGGTCTTAATCATTTTTAATCACAACAAAAATTGAGAAAAATTATTCTGTAGTAGATGTAGAAGTTGGCTTGAGGCAAGGTGTAGTGTCAGAGTCTGCAAGTTATTTATTTATTTATTAGGGTTTAACAACACTTTAACAGCCAAGGTCATATTGTGTCAGTGACAGTTTTTCGGGTGGAGGAAGCTGGAGTACCCGGAGAGAACCACCAAGCAATGACAAGCAGCTTCCAGCTCCCCAACATCATAACACCGCATTGTAGCACAGGCAGGGCTAGATTGGTTGAAGACATGCATGCCATCAACGTGCAGTATGCCTTAGTACGCGGCATCATTGTGCCCCCATATGAATAATCGGGGTTAAGTCCCTTGCCCAAGGACACAATGGGGGAGTCTGAATCAATCGCACAGATGGTTACCCATCCAAGGACTAACTGAGCTTGATGTTGCTTAACCCTTTACCCAACGTAACAGCCAAAACCGGCCAGCGCTATTATCAAAAATAGCCAATTAATTTTCAAAATATTTTCATTTTTTGTCTCAAAAACATAGGTTATGACCCCTCATTGGAATGAGCTCGTCGAGCTCGTTCCAATGAGTAGTCATAACCTTTGTTTTTGAGACAAAAAATGAAAAACATTAGTTATTGAAGAATTTTTTTTGCAAGTGTCGTCTGCTTTTCATGTTAGGTAAAGGGTTAACTTCAGTGATCTTTCGAGAACCAGTTACCACAATGCCACCATGCCCCCGAGTCTGCAAGTAAATAGACAAATACAGTACATGGAGAGTGGATTGTAGCTAAATCACCTTTGGCGTAGAGTTATTGCCTGAAGTATCACTTTCAAATTCTATACATATGGACAAAAAACACAAGCAATGTTTCAGCCAATTGACCTCCAGGTTTGACCTGGTGGTCCATTGGCTGGAACTTTGCTTATGCCTGTTATGCTTTGCAACAAATTTGCAATTATTGCATGGGTAGAATCTGACCCAATGCAGAGACTATCCAAATTTATTATTTTAATTACTATTTTTTTTAAATTTTCAAAAAAGTGTCAATAAAACCATATCATGTGACCCCTCATTGGAATGAGCTTGATGAGCTTGTTCCAATGAGGGGGTCACATGATATGGCTTTGTTGAAATATTTTGAAAACTTAATTTTTTTCAGCTGCTCAGTTTGTAAATTATGCAGTGGATGCAGACAATTCATTAGGTAAAGGGTTAATAACTTCCTGGCTATGCTTACCTGATCTTTTTTCTTGGATTGTCATATAAGTCATTTTCATCACAGTACATTGTGTAACAACTGCCCCTGACACAGATGCTAACCAGTAAACGTTTTGATATTACTTGCATAAAATAATTTGTACAGTAGAATCCTCTTAATTGAATATCCATTTTGCCGGTGAAAATTATTCAATTAACAAGAGTATACAATTAACATGGATTTGGTCAGTTTTCTGTGTTCTGGAGGTAAACTGAGCATTTATTCTATTACATCTTGTTTGACAGAGCTCATAGAGCTCTGTCAAACAAGATATAATAGAATAAATGCCTGTATTGGGTGTAGTGAGGCCAAAAAGGTTGATAATAAGAGGAATTTGGTGCGTGTCACAGTAATTTTTTTGACATATTACAAAATTTATATACAATTAACAGGAGTTTACTCTACAACCCATATGCAATTAACAGATCAAATTTGTACTGAAGGTATGGTAAATGGTTTTGTGTTTGAAAATTATATTCAATTAGCAGGGATATACAATTAAGAGATATCCATTTAAGTGGGCTCCACTGTACAAAGGAAATAACATGCACTTTCCAAAATCAATTGCCTTGATAATTATAAGAAGACTATTTTAATTCCCTTGTTCTGCCAGAAATGATGCACTGATTATTGGGTGATAAATGCAGTCTGCATTGTTCAATTAGAAATCCACAGACCCCAGTCTCCATCATGTATGGCAAGGAAAGAATCAAGATCTAAAGAATTGTTTATTTCTTTTCTTCAGTTCACTGTGTTTGCACGAGATTTGGAAGGCAATGGACAGAAGAGTAACAGTGTGACGGTGACAATAAATATTGTACGAAATGAAATAGCACCTGTCTTCATAAATAAACCATACATGACAAGTATCAAATCAGTGGTAAATAATGCACAGACACTCATAACAGTTTCTGCAATAGATGGTGACAATCAGGTTAGTTGAATGAATAATTGGTGTTTTTTTATAATTTTTTTGTATTTAAAGTGTCAATACTTTTGTTTGACTTCTAAGGAAATAGGGCCAGGGTTCGTACAGGTTATGGAAAGGTATTGAAAGTCTTGGAAAACAGTAAATTGATTTTCCAGGCCCTGGAAGACTAAGAAAAATTGGAGTGGGTTTTGGAAATGTTATAAAAAAGACTTGCCAAGAAACAACTGTCAAGGCACTTAGAAAGTAACTTAATCCTTTACCCACTGTAACAGCCAAAACCGGCCAGCACTATTCTCAAAAATCGCCAATTAATTTTTAGGATTTTTTTATTTTTTGTCTCAAAAACATAGGTTATAAACCCTCATTGGAATGAGCTCATCGAGCTCATTCCAATGAGGGGTCATAACCTATGTTTTGGAGACAAAAAATGAAAAAAATTAGTTATTCAAGAATTTTTTTTGCAAGTGTCATCTGCTTTTCATGTTAGGTAAAGGGTTAACCCTCTGCACTCTGATGTCAAATTGGCAAAGTTTTCAGCAGCAAATATTTCCCATAATGCAGTTGGATATTTAACCAAATATACCTTGTTTGACAGAGCTCTGTGAGTTCTGTCAAACAAGATATAATTGGTTAAATTCATAGTTAAACAAGACAAAAATGGAGTGATTGGAGAAAATTCTGTTGCATGACCAGAGTACTAGGGGTTAAACGTTTACCTAAAGCCTCAATGACCAAGCATCGGGTTTTATTGAAGTACAAAGTGATCAAAGTTGGAAAACCTTTGGGGTTATCAACATTTTAGGTCCGGGTTATGGAAAATGTATAGAAAAGTTATGGAAAACCAAATTGCCTGGTTTGTATGAACCTTGTAGGGTGCATTATATCTTCCATTGGGCTGCAATATCACCTTGTAACATGGGAGATGAACGCAAGTAGGGTATAATTACTGATTCTGGCTCACTTAGTCCAGGTGGATTTCTCACAATTTTTTAGCTTATTTTCTCGAGGAATCACCTTTGTCCGATAATGGCTTACTTTAGACTTTTTGAGCCAGTATGCCATGAGTCAACGCACAACATTTCCGAATCAGAAATTGGATGGGAAATCACTGATAGAGATACTATGAGGATCTATCTGTCTATAGAAATGGGAGTAATTTAGAGAAGCACATTGTTCACCCAAATGACAGTTGATTTCTTTTCAGTGGAAACAATATTTTGTGAATACTAAAATTGCCATATTTTATATTTGCAGGTCCCATTTAATGTGGTGTCATATAAAATCCTTGCTAGTGATCCAGCAACAAATATCTTCACGATTGATTCAAACAGTGGAGCTATTAGACTGAATGGAGATATTAACTCTAAAGACACAAATATATATAAAGTAAGTTTATTATTTTTATACTATGTATTTAACATTACCTGATTTAATACAGACATTATAAGTTATTCTGTTTGTTGACAGTGGACAAGGGCTCACGTTCCCTGCATGAAATTTATATTCGACCGAGGCGTTAGCTGGGGTTGAATATATGTTTCATGCAGGGAACTTGAGACCATGTCCCCTGTCAACAAACAGAATAACGTATATGTCCCATTCTTACACAAGTAAAACTGAATTGGAATTTAGAAAGCAGACATTGTTTCGGTTAGGTGTTAACTTTTATCATAACAGACTGGAGTGATTTCCCTTTATTCAATGTTTACATATGCAATCAACAGGGCGAGATGCTCTCGATTTGTTTCAGTTTATGTTACTGTAAATTAATGAAAAGAGACCTTATAATCCTATCGGTTTCTTAAATAATTACCCATGTTTACATAACTAATCTTTTTGTACGTAGTAACGATACTTTTGTGTGTATTTTACTTCAGTTAAATGTATTTGTCTCAGTTGATTTCAAGTGAAAAAAGACATTGCGATGAACCGTTGCTCATGGCAACAAGACGCTTTCCTTGACAGTAGACATAAGAATCGCTGACAGTAGACATATGCGCATGCCCGGCGACATAAAATAAAATCAACGAGGCATTGACCAATCACTGCAAGGTATTGCGGTTGGTATCGGGACATTGTGAAATATGCTACATGTACCATGCCTGGAATCTAGCCCATGTGTAAGAAGCATTGCACAACCTTGTTGCACTCAAAGGACAAATTTATCATTTTATTAACTTGGGTCAAATATCAGACATATACCATTTAATTGTTATTTAATTTATGTTTGTATTGGTTGTAAAAAGAAAGCATATGGCAGTCAAAGAGGGCCATGTGGCAAAAATAATGGCCTGGTAATCAGAAACTTTGCGGGGCTTAAATTGTGGTATAAATGTAGAAAACAACTCAGAGCACCTTGGACAGGAATAATTAAATATTGGTGGAGACCAAATTTTGAATATTTACAGGAGCATTGATAGCATTTTGAAACACCATATGATTGTTATTTCAGTTGACTGTACAGGCTAAGGATGGTGGTTATCCCCCCAAAACAGATGTTACCATTGTGCATATCAATGTGACAAGGAATTTATTTGCACCTGCCTTCCCCAAAACACAGTATTCATTTAATGTTCTGGAATCTGAGAAGCTTGGAGTCTCAATTTATCAAGTTAGCTGTACTGATGATGATCAAACCGTAAGTAGTGTATATAAACTTTCCTAACTAAAAAGACCCTTCATGAATGAAAATATTCAATTAGCAGGAATATCACAATAACCATATGTCATTTTCTTTGGTGATAAATTGCAGTTCACCTTGCTCAAAATTTTCAATCAAGCTAATAATCAACTTAGATGTGAGTCTTCCATGGAAGACGTGTGTCGCCTGCACTATATTTTAATATTTTAGACAGAATTCTAAGTGGAAAAGGGGCATAACTCTGGAAAAAATACAGCGGATCAAAAAATAAAATAGGAGGTGCACAATGTCATTATGTGATAAAGAATCACTGAAAGTTTCATCAAAATCCATTCATAGGTTAAAGAGGAGTGGTGGATAAGAGAAAGTGTGACGCGGACGATGCCGCGGACGACGCCACAGACGCGGACGACGCAAGATGACAAAAGTAATCCCTATATGTCACTCCCCCCTTCGTGGGGCAGGCGACATAAAAATAGAATATGTTTTCATTTTTGGAATTCACTTTAACCCTTAAAAGTTTAATTCCAACTTTGATCACATTTGTTGCAGCAGGTGCCCCAGCATGCAGTCTTTGTGTTAACTCACAAATTACATTCTAAGCACCTAGGTAGTTGTTTTTAGGCAAGTCTTGGTGGCCTATATAGGAAACCTAAACTTGCCAAAAGACAGCAGCAATGTCATAGGATACAGACTGTTAAAGTGTAGCAAAAATATGTAAAAATCTCTAGGTCCTTAAGGGTTAGAAAAATTCCTGCAATCCACCATAAGTATTTCCATTAGTTCCTTGAATCCTGCTCCCAATGTACCCTATGTAACATGTAACCAACTAAACCTGTGAATTTTTACAGCCTCAGACAATATATATAGAGTTGCACTTGGTTGTTTCCTTGAGAATACTATTCTATATCTGTTGTGCACATGTCACACTACTGTATTTACTCTATGTATTGGGACAGCTAAAAATAATTATTTTCACAGGTGTCCCAATTCTTAGAAAATGGGGAAAGAACCGAGCCTTTTCTTGATTTGATGCTGAATAAAGTTGTGTGTGATTCGTTTTCCATCACTATATACGAAAATCGCCGTCCAATTTTTTTTTATATTTTCATTTTTTGCTTCCAAAACATAGCTTATGATCCCTCATTGGAACGAGCGCAATGGGCTCGTTCAAATGAGGGATCATAAGCTATGTTCTGGAAGCAAAAAATGAAAATTTTTAGTTACTCAAGAATTTTTTTTTATGAGTGTCGTCTGCTACTAGCGACGGGCCAACTGGAAACAAATCTCCTGGATGTCCCAAACTTTGGAGCATAAAAAAATATAGTTTTCTGGAAAAAATGTGTGTCCCAAATCATAGAGTGTCCCAATACATAGAGTAAATGTGGTATTCCGTGTATTCCAAAATGGCCTATAGAAACATACACAGAGCAAATTTGTACTGGAGGAATGGTATATAGTTTCCTTAAAAATTTGGAAAATTTAATCCGTACTAAAAACTGTCATTGCATGTTGATTATTTTTACAGCCTTATTTTTACAGCCTTAGTCGATGCATATTTTCATGTAGTGTATGATCTGGTAGTCTAACCAGAAAGTGTGCCTTACCCTGTGCATTGCGCAGGGTTAATCACACTCTCTTGTTAAACAAACTTTTCATTATTGAATAAGTAACTAACCCTGTGCACTGTACAAACTTTATGTAAATCTTATCTATAGCAACTCGTTTCCTAGTGTAATGGCCAACACCAGTCTGTCCTATACTCAAAAAGTATTCAAACCAGGCTCAATACCCCTCATTTTTATTTAACATTTTTTTAGCGAATTCGAAAAATGAAAACATTCTATTTTCGTTTACAAGCAGCAGATAATATAACAATAACATGATTTTGAAGGGCATTACAGCGTATTAACCGCTCAACAGAAATGGTTAACAGCCCAAGAGCTTATTAGCGGCCCACGACATAGTCGAGGGCCGCTAATAAGCTCAAGGGCTTTTAACCATTTCTGTTGAGCGGTTGATACACTGTAATGCCCGACAAAGTCATGTTATTTCTATTATTGCCACTTTCGTACATTGGGGACATTGCAATTAAATGATATGCGAAATAAGATAAATAAATGAAGTTTGACGTTTTAGAATTTAAAAAAACAGCGACACTATCGTCTGATTTGTTGACAAACAAACCGGGTAACATGACTATTGTCTGATCAGTCTACGGCGAAATTTGAGAAGTTAGATGATGAAATATATCTTCGAAATGCGAAATTTAGGCAAGGAGTTTATTCATCAAAGATGTCATCACTTACTTTGCATGTATCGCTTCCTATATTTGATACATTATCTATCCATGACACAAAGGGAAACACTTGAAACAAATGTGTTAATTGTGTTTACAAATTAAAAAAATCCGAATTGAATTTCGATCCAAATGGAAATCTGGGAAAAATATTATTGATCGGCTGAGAGATGTGACGTTATTGTCTATATTTAAATGTGTCGGGCTGTTATTGACGTGTTGGGCTGTTATAGTCAATAACGGCCCAACACGTCACATGACTTGTACTTGTTGAGCATTATGAGGTTTCGACGGCCGACAAAAGATTGTTAATGTGCTAGGAACGCCCGCTAAAGTGGTAATAATGAGAATTAATTTCACAGTGGTATGATCGACACTTTGTGTGACTTTGTCACCTATCATGTAAGACTGTACCTGATTAAAAATTACACATCTTTATGAGCTTATGATATGAATGAATGCTTCAATATGAAACAATGTCAAGCAGGGAAGTTATTACACTGCTAAAGGTGTATTTTCTTTAAAAATATCAGCCTCATTCCCTTAATTCAAGTTATAAATACAGAACAGACAGTACAGTAGAATCCTCTTAATTGAATATCCATTTTGCCAGTGAAAATTATTCAGTTAACAGGAGTATACAATTAACAGGGATTAGGTCAGTTTCCTGTGTTCTGGAGGTAAACTGAGCATTTATTCTATTATATCTTGTTTGACCGAGCTCATAGAGCTCTGTCAAACAAGATATAATAGAATAAATGTCTATATTGGATGTAGTGAGGCCAAAAAGGTTGATAAATAAGGGGAATTTGGAGCGTGTCACAGTAATTTTTTCAACATATTACAAAAATTTATATACAATTAACAGGAGTTTACTCTACAACCCATATGCAATTATCAGATCAAATTTGTACTGAACGTATGGTAAATGGTTTTGTGTTTGAAAATTATATTCAATTAACAGGGATATACAATTAAGAGATATCCAATTAAGTGGGCTCCACTGTATAACTACAGAACACAACTCAGGTAAAAGTACAGAGGATAGGAAACAACAACCCAATGTGGAGTTGTATCTGTCGTTCACCCACACTTTCGGCGCGTGTGAAATACAGCAAAAACTTCACCTCAGATTATTGATTCTTGTCCCGTATTCATTCCTCGTTGTATTCTGTCTTAGTGTCCATAATCAGATTTCTTGGAATAGTGATCAAATACATTAAAGCGAGCAAGTAACAGAAATTTAAAAGAAAAACAAATTTTGTATTCATCTGTTTTCTCTTCAAAGCATGTCAGTGAGAGCAAGCATCTATGTGAAGGTAAGGCCTCACAAAGTAGATACTCTGTTTCTCAGGCCATTTTTTTGTAAAATTGCATGCATGCGGGCAGTTTTTTAATTTATTTTTTATTTTTGTAATTATTTCTTTGCCATTAAAAAGTTCATGTTCTTGGTTTGTTTTATGTTTTAGGCCCCATAATCTACTTAATAGCATGGGTGGTGGTGTATTACGTCCCTTGAGTGCAAGAAGGCTTTGCAATGCTAAAGCATTGCAAAGCCTTCTTGCACTGAAGGGACAATTATATTAACTTGGGTAAAATATCCGACATAATCCATTCGATTTTGGTTTTTTTAAGTTTGGATAGGTTATAAAAAGAGAGCATGCGGCAGTCAAAAGGACCATGCGAGAGGGCCTGAGAAACAGATTTTTATTTTTTTAGGCCTAACTGTAAGAAGTTTTTCACTAATGTAGAATATTTCTGGAACAACTTTTTAATGGTACATTTTTTGTTTCAGGCTCCTAATAACCAATTGGAGTATCGTTTCATAGATGGATCAGATAGTCAGCAGTCAGGAAAATCTGGAAAGGATTTTGTATCCATTACATCTACTACAGGGGAATTAACATTATATAGACCATTGTATGATGATGTTACAAGGAATAAAGCATACAGAGTGAGTAGAATTACAAATTTCAGAATGATAAATTCTTTGATGCCAGCAGGTCACATTTATATTGTGAAGCTGCCACCAATCTTTGATGTGATTAAAAATGTTTTGATTTAGAAATAAATTTTCATATTATTTCTGACTGTACACCATTACTAAACAGTTCTGTGAAGCTTTAATGGAAAAGGCTCCGTTTGAAGCATAAGTTTAACCCTTTACCCAACACAGACAATATCAAAATTTATTAATTTAAATATCATTTTTTTTTTTTTTTTCGAAAAATTTCAACAAAACCATATCATGTGACCCCTCATTGGAATGGGCTCGATGAGCTCGTTCCAAAGAGGGGTCACATGCTATGGTTTTGTTGACACTTTTCGAAAAATAATATTTTTTCAGCTGCTGAATCTGCATATTACGCGGGCAGATGAGGGCGATTCGTTGGGTATAGGGTTAACCCTTATCCGATGTCATGGCCAAAACTCACAAAAATTATAATAATATAGCTTCTGGTCCCTTATTGGAATGAGCTTGTTGAGCTCATTCCAATGAGGGAGTCATAAGCTATGTTTTTGACAAAAAATTAGTTATTCAGTAATTTTGTTTGCATGTTGCGTCTGCTTTTTGAGGTAGGTAAAGGGTTAACATGTAGATATTTTTAATAGCTACCAACAGAAAAATCAAAAATATGTCAACAGAAGATTTAATTTTTTTTAGTTTAAAATGGCAAGTAGTTTGATACGTTTGAAGACTATATTGGGTATTATTTAACCCTTTACCTAATGTGAAAAGCAGACGACACTTGCAAAACAAATTCTTGAATAACTAATTTTTTTCATTTTTTGTCTCAAAAACATAGGTTATGACCCCTCGTTGGAACGAGCTTGACAAACTCGTTCCAACGAGGGGTCATAACCTATGTTTTTGAGACAAAAAAAGAAAAAAATAGTGAAAATTAATTGGCGATTTTTGAGAATAGCGCTGGCCGGTTTTGGCCGTTATGTTGGGTAAAGGGTTAACTTGCACAGGGAAAAAGTTACCGGGTAATTAATTCTACATTAACTCTTAAAGGCCTATTGTCACCTTTTTCAAGCTTTAACCTCTCTATATGTGCCCCCACCCCTGAAAAAAACCTATGAAAGATCTTAAGACTGTATTGCAGGGTCTGAAATAAGCCATAACCTATAGCTCAGGTTATGGGGGAGGTTAAGTGTTTCTATAAACTCGAGACCTATTATTAGGTTACGAGAGGAAACTGATTACCTTAATAATTTACCTTATATTTACACTACGGAAACCTACAGGTTACGGTATGCTAGGCACATCGTAACCTATTTTAAGGTTACAGTGTATGAAGCTTATATCAGTCCATGTATTGAAACTACTATAGCAGTGATTTCTAGTCATGTCTTGGCTGCCTGTATGGGCAGCCAAGACTTGACATGAAATCACTGCTGGGCCACCACACTTTCAAGCTCTGGTATGGTGGAAATATTATGAATAAAATGTCCAGTCCTTTAAGGGTTTACCAGTTATACAGTACAGTCGTCATGAACTGGTCGTAATCCACATGTGGGAAGTGATGTCCATGCTGCATTTACCAGGTAATAAAAATCATCATCTGCAAAAATTTAATTAATGAGGCACCAGGTTGTGCCCAGTACTTCGTTAATTAAATTTTCGATGATTGTTACAATAATTAGTGTTTGGAAGGTAATAATATTGCATATGTGGAAATATTGTGCCCACCTGTGGAAAGTGACCAATCCCTGGTGGTCATACTGTACAGACAGTAAAGAGTACATTGCATTTATGCTCATGTTGGCTTTTGGTTACATTTTTTTATATTTACTTTTACTTGTGCATTTCTGACATCCATCCATATATTGATTTTTTTCAGCTGTATATTACCTGCAGTGATCAAGGTTTTCCAAAGTTGTCCAGTCAAAACACAGCAACTGTTACAGTTATGGTTGACAGAAATGATCATACTCCAGAATTTAGAAGTGACTCATACTCAGCTACAATATCTAAGGATGTACAAACAGGATCCAGCATACAAACTGTTGTAGTCACTGATTCTGATACTGTGGTATGTTCTGTTATCAAAATTAATCTTACCTTTGTCGAGTGAATTCTGAGCATTTGCTTTGTATGTGTAAATATTGTATAAAGGGGAAAATGCATTGGATAGATTTGTAATTTTTTTAACTCAAAGTCCCAGAAGTGGATTTAACCCTTTACCCAACGAATCGCCCGCATCCGCCCACGTAATATGCAAATTTAGCAGTTGAAAAAATATTATTTTTCAAACAATTTCAACAAAACCATGTCATGTGACCCCTCGTTGGAATGAGCTCGTCGAGCTCGTTCCAACGAGGGGTCACATGATATGGTTTTGTTGAAATTGTTTGAAAAATTATAAAAAATTTTGATATCGTCTGCGTTGGGTAAAGGGTTAATCCCTTCCCTAACACATTACTTTACCCTCAGCAAACGCATGTCAAAATTCTGCAATTTCAAGCATCAAATGTTTTCCATAATGCAAATGGAAATTTAACCAAATCAATCTTGTTTGATAGAGAACATTGTTGACCAATCACTCCCATATGTAACAAGATTAACAGGTTGAGCCCAAGAAGCCACTATCAGGACTTTCAGGAAACTGAGGGTACCAGAGCAATATTTTCCTTGTTCATGTTTCATATTCAGTCAGTCGCAAATAATATTTTGTTTATATACATTTGTTTTATTACAAACCATTGGAGAGTGCCTGTGTGTACTCTCCAATAATTTGTAATAAAACAAATTTTGAATAACAAATTCAGAATTAATCTAGCTCTCAACCAGTTAAATTGGTTAAATTCCTAGTTGCATTATGGGAAATATTTTTGGCATGAAGTTTTGTTATTCTGACATTTGTGTTTAGGGGATTAAATTTGCTCAGTATTATAAACAAAAATTTCTGCTCAAATTTATTTGTTTTTTTGGTGATCCAAAATTGAAACAAGCTTGGTCACTAAAAATTTTAAATTCCTTCCATGCTCAGATGTATAATTCAAGCTTTACTCACTTTTACTGCCTAAAATAGATGTTGGTAAGTTGGTCATTTCTTCTACCTTCTGTTCATGTGAAAGACATTTTTTTCTCTTTCAGAGTCCATACATGGATGTAACACTCCGTTTGATTGGTGATGACATGAGTCCTTCATTATTTGATGTTAAACCAAATGGTGTCATCACCATAAAGAACTCTGAGGATTTATTGAAGGATCGAAAATCCTCTTACATCGTAAGTTTGCTAACTCAGTAGGGGCCAACATTATCAAACATTTACCAAATTGAATAGAGTGAAGCCCACTTAATTGGATATCTCTTAACTGAATAACTCTGTTAACTGAATATAATTTCCCAACACAAAACCATTTACAATACCTCCAGTACAAATTGGACCTGTTAATTGAATATAGGTTGTAGAGAAAACTTCTGTTAATTGAATAGAAAATCTTGCAACCTGTTGAGAAATTACCATGACTCTCCCCAGTTTTCCTTTGTTTATAGATCTACTTGGCCTCAGTACATCCAATACAGGCATTTAATCTATTAGATCTTGTTTGACAGAGCTCATGGAGCTCTGTCAAACAAGATATAATAGAATAGATGCTAAGTTTATCTCTAAAATACAGGAAAGAGACACAGTCCCTGTTAACTGAATACTCCTGTTAATTGAATAATTTTCATTGGCAAAGTGGCTATTCAATTAACAGGGTTCCACTGTATTTCTCTTAAGTGAATATTACTTTTAAGCACCAAACAATGTACAATACCTTTGGGAAAGATTTGGCCTTTGATTATAGGTTATGAAGTAAATAAATTCTTAACCCTTAGAGGCCTAATTCCAATTCTTAGCATGTTTTACATCAAGTGAACAGGTGCCCCAATATGCAACCTCACAAGTTTCATACTTAGAACTTGGACAGGTTTTGGCTGCCTATTTCACCTTGCAACAAGTATATTAGAAGTGTAGCAATAATGTATAAACATCTCCAGTGCCTTTAAGGGTTAATGAAAAATATTGTAATCTACATGAAAACTATACTGACAATATTTAATTTGTCAGTGCCTTGGCAGTTATTTCTAGGCAAGTTTTGGCTGCCTTTCCAGGCAGCCCAAACTTGCCAAGAAACAACTTTACAGCCTCATTACAAGCACTCTAGTAGCAGTGTTTAGCAAGAATATATATAAAAATAAGGGTTAGGCCACACAAAGTAGATCTCCTGTTTCTCAGGCCATTATTTGTAAAATTGCATGCGGGCGAGCGGTTTTTTATTTTATTTTTTCATTTCTGTAATTATTTCTTTGCCATCAAAAGTTCATGTTCTTGGTTTATTTTTTAGGCCTCATAATCTACGGAATAGCATGGGTGGTGGTGTATTTCCTCCCTTGAGAGCAAGAAGGCTTTGCAATGCTAAAGCATTGCAAAGCCTTCTTGCACTCAAGGGACAAATTTATCAATTTTTTTAACTTGGATAAAATATCAGACATACACCATTTAATTTTTGTTTTTTAAGTTTACATTGGTTATAAAAAGAGAACATGAAGAAGCCAAAAGGACCATGTGGGAGGGCCTGAGAAACAGATTTTTAATTTTTTTAGGCCTTAATGACAAATATTTTAATCCACAGGAAAACTATACTGCATAAAAATATCCACATCATGAGGCTGTAAAAATACACAGGGTTAGTTGGTTACATGTTACTTAGGATACAGGATTTAGAGAACTAATGGAAATATTTATAGTGGCTTGCAGAAATCTTTTCTAAAGGGAATTCCAAAAATGAAAACATTCTTTTGTTATACCCCCCGCAAACAAAGTTTGGGGGGGGGGGGGGGTATATAGGAATCACCCTGTCCGTCCATCTGTCCGTCTGTCTGTCTGTCCGTCCATCGTAAGCGCAACTCCTCCTAAACCGTTTGAAGAATTTTCATGAAACTTTACACAATGGAAGAACTCCATATGGCAATGTGCATGAAGCAATATAATTCCATTCTGACATTTCCAAGGGGAGATAATCTGTCCGTCTGACCATCCTTGTAAGTGCAACTCCTCCTAAACCGTTTGAACAATTTTCATGAAACTTTACACAATGGAAGAACTCCATATAAAGATGTGCATGAAGCAATATAATTCCGTTCTGACATTTCCAAGGGGAGATAATCTAACTAATACCGTCTCTCCATCCTTGTAAGCGCAACTCCTCCTAAACCGTTTGAACAATTTTCATGAAACTTCACACAATGGAAGAACGCCATATGAAGATGTGCATGAAGCAATATAATTCCATTCTGACATTTCCAAGGGGAGATAATCTAACTTATACCATCTGTCCATCCTTGTAAGTGCAACTCCTCATAAACCATTTGAAGAATTTTCATGAAACTTTACACAATGGAAAAACTCCATATGAAGATGTGCATGAAGCAATATAATTCCGTTCTGACATTTCCAAGGAGAGATAATTTAACGGTTTATTCCCGTTTCGCCGATGAGGTTAAATAAACAAACCAAAACTAATCGCCGGTGGAGGTGTGAACAAGTTGTTAATCCCACTGATTGATATTAACTCTTCTTCACCGGCTGAGTTCATGGTCCCAAAGTGATTAACAATCAGTTAACATTGATCAACTGTAAACAACTAAACAACTTCAAACATCTCAATAGTATATAATATGACCCTTCATGCTGTACATCAACAACATTTCCTTCAATTCATCATGGCAAGTGAACAAGTAAATGTTTCTTTCATCCCTAATAAGAGAGGTGGTAGACACTTAGTTTATGGTGGTTATAAATTTCGTGTGAAGTCTCAGAATCAACCAAATATACATTGGAACTGCGTTAAAAAAGATTCTTTAGGATGTCGGTCAACTATCAACACGAAAAACGATTTTATCAGTTCGCCGATGGGGCAGCATAATCATCCACCAGATATGGAGCAGATTGTAGCCGATGCTTTCCTAGCAGATTTAAAGAAAACCGTTCGACACGACAGCAAATCAGTGAGCGCACTTTACCAAGAGGAGCTTGGTTCTCTCAGATCGGATACCGACCCACTCATCATTGCTAAAGTTCCTACATTCTATAGCATCAAATCAGCATTATACAGGTCTCGTGCGAAAACCATACCGGCTCTTCCGAAAACTCGCTCAGCAATCAGCTTACCTGATAGTTACATGGAAACAACTGCAGGAGATCAGTTTTTACTGTCAGATCCAAGCGACGTCAACTGCCTCATTTTCAGCACAGCGTCAAACTTACACCTCCTCGACGAAGCGACTTCGTTTTTCTGTGATGGGACATTTGAGAAATCACCGAAACTCTTTTATCAGCTGTATACCATCCATGCTTTCGTCGACAATAAGATGTTGCCATTAGTCTATGGCTTGCTGCCTAATAAAACCAAGTCAACTTATATAAAATTCTTCAGCACCATACGCCAGAAGGCTTCATCTTTAGACATTCACCTACAACCAGCAACAATCTTTACTGATTTCGAAACTGCTGCACAAAATGCTTTACGACAAGTTTTCTCTTCTGCGACCATCAAAGGCTGTCACTTCCACTACGCCCAAGCAGTGTACAAGTATGCAACAGAAAAGTGCAGCCTCAGAGACGATTACAAGCAAGATGACAACATTCATGCGGTCGTTCGACGTGCTATCGGCCTTCCATTTGTACCACCACATATGGTCAGCGACGTATGGCTTCTTGTATTAGAGGCATGGGAAGAAGCGTTGGAGGAGAGAGACGTCGACCCAAGAGTTACCAAGTTCACAGACTACGTCACGACGAACTGGGTTGAGAGTAGCAACCTCAATGTGTGGAACCATCACGAGACTGTCGGCCCTCACACCACAAATCATGTAGAAGGATGGCACAGCAAGTTGAAGAAGGCAATTGCCGGAACCCATCCTAACTTGTTCTTCTTAGTTGATTTCATTAAGAAAGAACAAGCATTCACAGAATCAACAATTCTGCAGTTGAGACATGGTGGGAAGGTGGCCCCATGAAGAAAAAAGTATCGTGCCATCGACAATGCTTTATCTTATTATAAAAGACTCTTTAGGGAAGGTCAGATTGACGCACTGTCATTTTTAGACAGAGTCAGTCGAAATTCGGGTTTTTAAAAAATGTGCTTTATGCCTTTAAATGTTCATATTATTATATTATACTTGCTCGTTTATTGTTATTTTTAGACAGAGTCAGTCGAAATTCGGGTTTTTAAAAAATGTGCTTTATGCCTTTAAATGTTCATATTATTATATTATACTTGCTCGTTTATTGTTATTTTTAGACAGAGTCAGTCGAAATTCGGGTTTTTAAAAAATATGCTTTATGCCTTTAAATGTTCATATTATTATATTATACTTGCTCGTTTATTGCGTTGATAAATCAATAAAAAAATTACATTACATTCAGTCGAAATTCGGGTTTTTAAAAAATGTGCTTTATGTCTTTAAATGTTCATATTATTATATTATACTTGCTCGTTTATTGCGTTGATAAATCAATAAAAAAAATTACATTACATTCAGTCGAAATTCGGGTTTTTAAAAAATGTGCTTTATGTCTTTAAATGTTCATATTATTATATTATACTTGCTCGTTTATTGCGTTGATAAATCAATAAAAAAATTACATTACATTCAATCAATTCGTCGTTACTTGTGAGTTTCCCTGTGGTACATGGGTTAAATTGATAAAAATTATCTCCCAACATCCAAATTAACAAATTATCGCGGCACTTCTTTGATCTGCGGATTACTGACACCTACCCCATTAGAATCACATCGGCGAAACGGGAAGACCCCAATCTAACTTATACATTTCAGGGGCGGGGGGTATCACTTTGTGAGTTTGCTCACAGTACCTCTAGTTAATTAATAGCTTGTTCTAATTTTAATTTTTACACCAAGAATACATTGTTTTACTTTTCATGACTTTGTGTAGTAATAAACAACATATTAGTTCAAACAGTTTATGGTTTAAGAGGGTGAAAAATTCAAATAGTTGAAGAAAGTTATGTCAGACATTTGTTTTTTTCAATTAATTTATTCCAAACTAATTTTTCAAGCCTCTTGATTGAAACTTAGAGCACACTGGCTGAGGTTTTGTGCATCATCATTAAACTAAATTCTCTTCAGAACAGTCACTCAATTAGAATCCTCAATTTTTGGCCTTTATCAATTGGAAGAAAGTTTTAATGGTTACTACTATGTAAAATCCATCTTACCACTACAGTAAAACCTGTCTCGAGAGACCACTGTCTTGAGAGACCACCTGTCTTGAGAGACCACATCTGTGAGGCACCGATTGGTTTTACTCTATAATGGACCTGCTATAGGAGACCACTTGTCTTGGGAGACCACCTGTCTTGAGAAACCACTATGACCTGGTACCAACTTGTATTTTTATGCCATAACAGACCTGTCTTGAGAGACCGCCCCTT
Organism: Pictodentalium vernedei; assembly: GCA_031216915.1. Lineage (NCBI taxonomy): Eukaryota > Metazoa > Mollusca > Scaphopoda > Dentaliida > Dentaliidae > Pictodentalium > Pictodentalium vernedei. The sequence continues at coordinate 86,035,606 of CM062297.1, read as the reverse complement.
TGAAGACTAAAAACCATGACAAAAACTTTCTACCTGTTCTGGAATTGGAAAATCCATAGTGGTTTTTCCTAACATAATTAAAAGTATTAAAAGCTCTTAATTGGGTTTCAATTGCTAACTCATTACAGACTGAGATGTTTTTTATAAGACCCCTGTGAAACGGTTAGGATTATTGCTGAATAAACAATTTTATACATACCTGAAATGTGACAGATAGGAAGAAAAATAAATTTGTGTTGAAAATCTTTTTGTAACAAATTGAAATGGACTGTTATAAAAATTATAAAAATAAATTAGTGTTGAAAATCTTCGATGAGCTCGTTCCAATGAGGGGTCACATGATATGGTTTTGTTGAAATATTTTGAATAATTTGTTTCTTTTAACTGCTGAATTTGCAAATTACGCAGACAGATGCAGGCAATTTGTTAGTTAAAGGGTTAAGCAAACAGATTTGAAAATGCCATATTTTATTTCACTGTGACATAACCACTTCAATAACTGAAAGCAATGTGTCTCACTCTGGTATGTAAATTATTGATATTTAAACAATGTTAACCCTTCGAACCCTGGTGGTATCTTCCATGTCAGTTCAGTGGCAGCAATGGGAGAATCCATATTCATTATTTTGGGGTAGACCAATTAATATCTTTAACGTGCAGCCTTAGGGCTGCAGGTTGAAAATATTGATTGACCTGCCCCACACATTCACTTCATAGCTCTCCTCCTTAATGAAATTATGACGTATCATATCCCTGGGATGGAAAAGTGGCCTCTTGGGTACAAACGGTTGTGGAACATAAATCTTAATCTTGTTTGTTTATTGCAGTTGAGAGTACTTGCAGAGGATGGAGGATTTCCACCCAAATCAGCCACAGCTACCGTATCTATCAATTACTTGAGGAATATCTATTCACCTGTGTTTAATGCAAACAATTTAAAGAGTGTTGTAGTTCCTGAGGTATCTCCTCCTGGTACCCTACTTACTGTTATTGGAGCTGCAGATGCTGACACTGAGAAGCCAAACAATGAAATTCGATACTCTTTGCTTGATGATGGCGATGTGAAGAAATTCTTCTTCATAAATCCACTCAATGGTAAATTAATGTTGCTAAAATCTTTGGAAGAGACTACAACAAATGGCTTCAGGGTATGTATATGTTTTATGTACAATAAATTAGGAAGAAATCATTAATTGGATGTCAGTTTAGATTGAGTCTTTTGAAACATATAACTTCTTAATAATTTTGAACCCTCTAAGCACAGTATGCATACATTTTTGCATTGAGGAGCAAAAAGTGAGTAGACATCAGTAGAAATAGTAATGATAAATTAGTGGAATTAACTAATTAATTAACCAGTCTTCTTAACTAGTAGTTTTTAATTCAGTAACCCTGTTTATCATATGACGCCTCTGTTTTCTTGGCTTATTACCATTTCATATTTTCAATAATTATTAATTAATGCTTCATAAAACCTTCTGTTGATTTGATTGGTCAATTTCAAAAGAATGGTTTATGATTGGTTATCACCAAAAAGATCTGTGTCACATTAATGCATGTGTAAATAGCGCTATTTCAAAACATCAACAAAGCCACAATACCTGATAGGGCTGGACGATATTCAAAACAGAATATCGGTATCGGTATTAAAAAAAATACCGCGGTATACTGGTATATCGAAAACTGTTTAGATATCTGAACATAAGTACCACAATCGAGACTTGAGACATCACAGTCGGAACGAATCAGCATGCCTGATGATGCAGTTTGAAAAACCTTTTCACAACGCAGACGATATCAAAATTTATTATTTTAAATCAAATTTTTCCAAAAATGTCTACAAAACAATATCATGTGCCCCCTCATTGGAACGAGCTCGTTGAGCTCGTTCCAATGAGAGGTCACATGATATAGTTTTGTTGAAATTTTTTAAAATTATTGTTTCAGCTGCTGAATGTGTATATTACGTGGGCACATGCGGACGGTTCCTTGGGTAAAGCGATAATATTATTCATTCTGAGCTACAGTTAAAAAAACTCAAGATATCTTGAAAATTAAATTGTGGGTAAATAAATAATGACGATAAACCAATATTTTTGTAATTACACTGGTATTCAATCAATATTGGTTTGAATACTGGTATATATTGGTTTATCGAAATACCGTGCAGCACTAATACCTGATTTTATTTGTTATAAACATTCACTAAAATTTTTATGACTGCAGGCAGCTGTGACACGTTACATTCAAATACATGACGTTCAAGGTGAAATACCATTCTTTAACCCTTTTTTTCTATCTAAAAGATGTGTTTTGGAAATTGGGGTGTCATACTCTATTTATGAAATTCATCTACAATTTTCCTGTTTTGCCTCGCCAGAGGCTCGGTAAAAGAGAAAATTCTTAAGACTTATTTCATAAATTGAGTTTGACCAAACCACTCATTCCATGTCCTGTACTTATTATATACCTATTACTTTCCTACATGTTCCATACAGATTTTGAACCTGACCAACATCAGTTTTGGAAGCAGTGGTGACAGCTGATAAATTGGCTGTCAGTTGGAAAATGTTTTTGTTCAAATTCACCAAAATTAATGAAATTAAACTTATTCTATAAATATGGAGTGATTTTATAACACAAGTTCTGACTTTGAATTCAAGTGAATGTCTCTCAGATAAAATGGGATGTAATTTCTTAAAAATACAAATAAATAACCTATCTGGACACAATTTTTTCATTTAGGCCACACAAAGTAGATCTTCTGTTTCTCGGGCCATTATTTGTGAAATTGCTTGCGGGCAAGCGGTTTTTTATTTTATTTTTTATTTCAGTAATTACTTCTTTGCCATCAAAAGTTCATGTTCTTGGTTCAAGTTTTAGGCCGCATAATCTACAGAATAGTATGGGTGGTGGTGTATTTCATCCCCTGAGTGCAAGAAGGCTTTGCAATGCTAAAGCATTGCAAAGCCTTCTTGCATTCAAGGGATGAATTCATCAATTTTTTTTAACTTGGGTAAAATATCAGACATAAACCATTTAATTTTAATTTTTTTTAAGTTTAAATTGGTTATAAAAAGAGAGCATGCGGCAGCCAAAAGGACCATGCGGGAGGGCCTGAGAAACAGATTTGTTATTTTTTTAGGCCTTATATTTTTCTGTTTATGTATCAATCTGTCAAACATGTTTGCTAATCACACTTGAGTTTTGTTTTTGTTTAGATTTCAAACAGACAGTCAATAAATAAAGAAGATTTTTAATTTTGAGATTTTTGGTGTGATGATTGAATTTTTAACTCAAAGGATTCTGTGTCATAGAGGCATGTAATAAACACAGAATGCCACAATGTATGAATGCATTTGTCAGTACAGAAATCATTCTATATAGAAGGATAGATCTTGGGGCTGAGCCTCTCATTCTATCCTTCTGCACTGGCACTTGTGTTGTATTGACAAACGCATTCACACATCATGGTATTCTGTATTATTGCATACAACTTCCAAACAGCAGAGCATTCATCACACCTTTAGTATAATTTTGACACGATAACTGCATATGAGTTCTGTCAAACAAGATATAGAATAAATGCTTAGGTTTTATTACAAGAATACATGAAAGTGTGCAACTTTGAACACTCCTGTTAACTGAATATTTTGCGCTGTCCAAATGACTATTCATTTAACTGTGTTGACTGTTTAACTGGAACTCCCTGCAGTCAGAAGGGATTCACTTAGGCCCCACAAAGTAGATCTTCTGTTTCTCAGGGCATTTTATGTAAATTTGCATGCAGGTGGGCGGTTTTCTTTTTGTTTTCTTTCTCTAATTATTTCTTTGCCATCAGAGTTCATGTTCTTGGTTTGTTTTATTTTTTAGGCCTCATAATCAACAGAATAGCATGGGTGGTGGTGTATTTTGTCCCTTGAGTGCAAGAAGGCTTTGCTAAAGTCTTGTTGTACTCAAGGGACAAATTTATCAATTTTATTAACTTGGGTAAAATATCAGACACAAACCAGTAATTTTTATTTTTTTAAGTTTGCATTCATTACAAAAAAGATAGCATGTGGAAGCCAACAGGACCATGTGAGAGGGCCTGCAAAACAGATTTTCAACTTTTTTAACCCTTTACCCAATGCAGACGATATCAAAATTTATTATTTTAAATATCATTTTTTAAAAATCTAAAAAAAATTTAAACAAAACCGTATCATGTCACCCCTCTTTGGAATGAGCTCAATGAGCTCATTCCAAAGAGGGGTCACATGATATGGTTTTGTTGAAATTGTTTGAAAATTAATATTTTTTCAGCTGCTGAATTTGCATATATTATGCGGGTGGATGTGGCCAATTCGTTGGGTAAAGGGTTAAGCCTTATTTGCAGTAGTTAAGCAATTCAGTTTGGAATCTATTTTAAAAATATTAAGGTTATGATATTGGAATCTCACAGATTAAATTTATCACATCGTTCTCTTTTAAGAGGGACATAAACAATCTCGAACATCAAAAGTTTTATGAAGCCTTGGTGACATCATTGTACATGCACAAAAAAGGAGATTCACTTTATCTTGTTCAAAAATTTTTTTTAAAAATATTTATGATGTAAAAGATAGAATATGAAATGGTCTTAACCTCAGATTTTCATAAAACACAGATTTTCTATTTTGCCTTACCAGAGGATTGGTAAAGTGTAAAAAAAAACCTTGACCTGTTTCATAAATATGATATGAGATATCCTCTCATTTTATATGCACTATTTTTCAGCCAATATTTCAGCAGGAAATATATTTTCATTATTTTGTTAATCACCTAATTTTTTATAATAGGCTGAGAGTACAGTGGTGCCCACTTAATTGGATATCTCTTAATTGAATAACACTGTTAACTGAATATAATTTCCAAACACAAAACCATTTACCATACCTTCAGTACAAATGTGACCTGTTAATTGAATATAGGTTATGGAGTAAACTTCTGTTAATTGAATAAAAAATCTTGTAACATGTTGAGAAATTACCCTGACACTTACCAATATTCCTTTGTTTATAGACTTATTTGGCCTCAGAACATCCAATACAGGCATTTAATCTATTATATCTTGTATGACAGAGGTCATGGAGCTCTGTCAAACAAATTATAATAAAATAAATGCTAAGTTTATCTCCAGAATACATGAAAGTGACACAATTCCTGTTAATTGAATACTGCTGTTAATTGAATAATTTTAATTGGCAGAGTGGCTATTCAATTATCAAGGTTCCACTGTATAGTTTCTTTATATCCTGTTTGTCTGCACTCAATAAATCAATCACCATATCTGAAAGTAGTTTTTTTTGTTTATTACATTATTACAGGTGCACATAAGTGCCTTAGACCAAGGTACTCCTGCAAAAAGTAGCCAGACCTTTGTTGATGTAATAGTGCTTAGGGATACAGGCTCTCTGACTTTCTCAGCACCTACTTACTTCATTCAGATTTCCGAGAACACTGCACAAAATACTGTAGTTTCATCTGTGGCTGCTCAGCCAGGGGTAAGTCTTATACATTTACCCAACATGTGTCACACTCAACACTTGAAATAAAAGTTCTTAAACAACTAAACATTTTCATTTTTGCCTCAAAAATATAGCTTATGATCCCTTATAGGAATGAGCCTAAGCGCATTCCAATGAAGGGTCATAAGATATGTAAATGGAAGCAAAAATTAAAAAAAAAAAATTCAATGGCAACTGAATAGGGCTTACTGTTTTTGTTAGTTACATCAGGTACAAGGTTGTGTGAACAGATATTTATCCAAGCAAGGTGGGGGTGCGGTAGCTCAGTTGGTAGAGGTGCAGGCTGCAAGCCGAGAGGTCCTCGGTTCGAATCCCACCTGCGGCAGCCGCGTTGTGTCCTTGGGCAAGACACTTCACCCCGATTGCCTACATGGGGGCACGATGACGCCGTGTACTGAGGCGTACTGCACGTCGATGGTGCGCATGTCTTCAACCAATCTAACCCTGCCTGTGCTGCGGTGCAGAGTTCAGAGTTAGGATGTTGGAGAGCTGACAGCTGCTCGTTGTTGCTCGGTGGTTCTCTCCGGGTACTCCGGCTTCCTCCACCCGTAAAACTGTCACGGTCATGATTAGCCATTGTGCATAAGTATGTGACCTTAAACACCAATAAATAATAATAATAATAATAATAATCCAAGCAAGGTAAGTATTTTTTGTTATTTTATTCAGGACCTTCTCACCCCATTATCTAGATAAAATCCACTCAAATATAAGGGTAACGTCTAAACTTTGTTTGATGTTCGAATGAGTTTTCCTGCTTGCAAGTTGAAATAAGAACTCATTAGATATGTTTTAGTAACACAATTAAAGTTTTAATAGTCAAAAGTTAAGTTGAAAATTACTTCTGAATCAGCTGGGTATGGTCTGAGGGAAATAAAAAAAAAAAGTTAAGTTGAAAATTACTTCTGAATCAGCTGGGTATGGTCTAAGGGAAATAACCCTGTTTTATAGCAGTGTTCAAGATGAAGATTGATTTTGGTTCTTTGCATTGACTTACTTGAATCACTGTTAAGAATTCACGAGTTGTTTTTTAGTAAAACATTATTTTTCCTATTCTGTTTAACCCTTTACCCAACGTAACGGCCAAAACCGGCCAGCGCTATTCACAAAAATCGCCAATTAATTTTCAATATTTTTTTCATTTTTTGTCTCAAAAACATAGGTTATGACCCCTCTTTGGAATGAGCTCGGCGAGCTCGTTCCAAAGAGGGGTCATAACCTATGTTTTTGAGACAAAAAATGAAAAAAATTAGTTATTCAGGAATTTTGTTTGCAAGTGTCATCTGCTTTTCATGTTAGGTAAAGGGTTAATACATTGATTGGAGCATGGTGGCTCAGTAGGTACGAGATGCAGGCTGCAAGGCGAGAGGTTTGAATCCCATCTGTGATAACCACGTTGAGTCCTTGGGCAAGATCCTTAATCCTGATTTTCCACGTGGGGGCACGGTGGCATTGTGTACTAAGGCATACTGCACTACGGTGGTGCACTTGTCTTCAACCAATGCTAACCCTGCTTGTGCGGAGTTAGTATGTTGGGGAGCCTGACAGTTGCTCAACATTGCTTGGTGGTTCTCTCCGGGTACTCTGGCTTCCTCCATCTGTGAAACTGTCTGACACAAGGTGACCCTGGCTCACAAAAGTTTTGTGAAACCCCAATAAATAAATAAATCAAAGACATAAAACTGACATTCATCTCAACTGATATATATCAAGTGACTGCAAATTCTCCATTTTGAAGAGCCTCTGTTGGTTTAACATGGAAAATACAGGAATAGCATGTAACGAAAAAAGAAATGAAATTTTTGCTCATCATAAGCATAAATTTCATAATTTGATGTATGCGACTTTAGATGATAGTTATCTATTGTTGCAACAGGCTAAGAGCATATCTTACCCAGAAGTAAGGCCTATAAAAATTTTTTTCTTTTTTCTCAGACAATTTTTCCTCAATATTATGATGAGGGAGGGAGGCTTTTTTTGGGTTTAATCACAAAACAGTTCTAAAAATAGTTGGAATCAGAAATTTAACTACTTACACTATTATGTGGTGAACCAATGTTTTCAGCAGTGAAAGTTTCCCATAATGTAGTTGAAAATTTAACAGGCTATATCTTGTTTGACAGAGCTCAGTGAGTTCTGTCAAACAAGCTATAGTTGGTTAAATATTTGTCCTACAAGTCCAAAATAGTGTCAAAGAAGAGATTTCCAGGTGAAAAAAAAGTTGATGAGGCAGATTTTCTATGATGAGGGATGTGCTTGGGAAACAAGATTATTTTTTTTAATAGCCTAATGCTTATTATGTAATAAGTTTTAGATGGCATTACTATATGTTTTTTTCAGTGTTTGGGTGGTTTAACCCTTTACCTAACAAATCAGCTGCACCCACCCAGGTATTTTACAAATTAAGCAGTTGTTGAAAATAAAAAAAAATCCAAAACATTTCAACAAAACCATATCATGTGAGCCTGTTTGTTCCAATGAGGGGAGGTCACATGATATGATTTGGTGGAAATTTTAAAAAACACTAATTAAAATAATAAATTTTGATATCCTGTGTGTTGGGTAAAGGGTTAATTAAAATTAAACCATATTTTAATTCCATGTAAAACATTCCATGACATATGACATATAATAAAAGGAATATTTATTATTTTCGAATAGGTACCAGAATTGTCTCACGAGTGACTGCAATATTCTGTTTCTGACATGATACATAAATGAGGCCACACAAAGTAGATCTTCTGTTTCTCAGGTCTTTTTTCTAAAATTGCATCTGGGCAGGTGGTTTTTTATTTTATTTTTTTTATTTTTGTAATTATTTCTTTGCCATCAAAAGTTCATGATTTTGGTTTGTTTTATGTTTAATAATCTGCATAATCTACAGTACAACATGGGTGGTGGTGTTTTTTATCCCTTGAGTGCAAAAAGGTTTTGCAATGCTTTAGCATTGCAAAGCCTTGTTGCATTCCTTGGACAAATTCATCAATTTTATCAACTTGTATAAAATATCAGATGTAAACCATTTAATTTTTATTTTTTTAAGTTTGCATTGGTTATAAAAAGAAAGCATGCAGCAGGCAAAATTACCAAAATTAGGGCCTGAGAAAAAGATTCTTAACTTTCTTAGGCCTAAATGAAAATTCTTTCATGTTGACTCTTAGTCTTCTTTCAAATGACAAATATATGTTAAATTATCTATCATGCAGTAAACTAAATTAAAATGTGTGCTAATCTCAAAAGATATTTTTGAATTTCTTCCCAATGTATTTATTTTCCCAGGCCTTTGGTGCGGCAAAATGGAAAATTAGAATGTGTTTTACAAATATCGTTTGAGATTGACATTTATTTCATATTACATTTTCTCATAATTTATTGTGGTGCATCTACAGACACTGCAATTCACTGCAATATAATCTTGCTTTTTATGCAATTTTCAAATTAAATACAGTTAAAACTAGAAGTCCTGTCATGAAATGCGCACAGATAGCACGTCGATCTGAGCGTCAATCTACGTGTTATGACCATATTAAGGCTATCAAATTCTGTACATATGGCCTGTGCACAAGCAATGTTTCAGCCAATGGACCTCCGGGTAACCCGGAGGTCCAGGGGCAGAAACATTGCCTGTGTTTGCTATCAGTAACCAGGAGAACCTGCCATGCTTTGGATGCTATTCGATATGGCAATTGCACGCAATTCTTATGTGCAATTAAGCCTAGATAAGCACACGGTTCGTGACAGGACTTCTAGTTTTAACTGTAGATAAGCACACAGTTCGTGACAGGACTTCTAGTTTTAACTGTAGATAAGCACACAGTTCGTGACAGGACTTCTAGTTTTAACTGTAGATAAGCACACAGTTCGTGACAGGACTTCTAGTTTTAACTGTAGATAAGCACACAGTTCGTGACAGGACTTCTAGTTTTAACTGTAGATAAGCACACAGTTCGTGACAGGACTTCTAGTTTTAACTGTAGATAAGCACACAGTTCGTGACAGGACTTCTAGTTTTAACTGTAGATAAGCACACAGTTCGTGACAAGACTTCTAGTTTTAACTGTAGATAAGCACACAGTTCGTGACGGGACTTCTAGTTTTAACTGTAGATAAGCACACAGTTCGTGACAAGACTTCTAGTTTTAACTGTAGATAAGCACACAGTTCGTGACAGGACTTCTAGTTTTAACTGTAGATAAGCACACAGTTCGTGACAAGACTTCTAGTTTTAACTGTAGATAAGCACACAGTTCGTGACAGGACTTCTAGTTTTAACTGTAGATAAGCACACGGTTCGTGACAGGACTTCTAGTTTTAACTGTAGATAAGCACACAGTTCGTGACAGGACTTCTAGTTTTAACTGTAGATAAGCACACAGTTCGTGACAGGACTTCTAGTTTTAACTGTAGATAAGCACACAGTTCGTGACAGGACTTCTAGTTTTAACTGTAGATAAGCACACAGTTCGTGACAGGACTTCTAGTTTTAACTGTAGATAAGCACACAGTTCGTGACAGGACTTCTAGTTTTAACTGTAGATAAGCACACAGTTCGTGACAGGACTTCTAGTTTTAACTGTAAGCTAGAAATGCAAAGTATATTCATATAAATAAAGCATCAAATCTCAGAGATAAGCTGCATACACCTCTCTATAGAGCCCAGATATAGCCCTCCAGAATAAAATAGTTGATAAAATATGTGATTTTTTATTTGCAGCCTGATGTTAATTATGAGCTGACTGGATTTAAAGAAGGACCTGAATATTTTGCTATTGGTAAAACAAGTGGTGTGGTTACTGTCATCAAAGATCTGCGACTGGATTTGAATCGTAAATCTTCATATTCGGTAAATTCATTGATTCTTTTATATCTGTTATTTTTTAAATCTGAAATGCAGTTTCTAGGAATTAAATTACATGTATTGTCTTAACCCTTTACCCAATGCAGACGATATCAAAATTTATTATTTTAAATATCATTTTTTTAAAAATATTTCAACAAAACCACATCATGTAACCCCTCATTGGAACAAGCTCGATGAGCTCATTCCAAAGAGGGGTCACATGATATGGTTTTGTTGAAATTTTGTGAAAATTAGTATTTTTTCAGCTGTTGAATTTGCATATTACACAGGCAGCTGTGGCCAATTCGTTGGGTAAAGGGTTAATGCTTTACCCAAGGTGCTTGATATCAAAATTTATTATTTTAATCATTTTTTTTTTTTATTTTTCAAAAAATTGAAAAAAAAACTTATCACATGGTCCTTCATTTGAATGAGCTTCAGAAGCATTTAAATGAAGGATCACCTGATATGGTTTTGTTCAAATTTTGTGAAAGACATATTTTTTTAACTGCTTCATTTGTAAATTATGTGTGTGGGTGCTGTCGATTTGTTTGGTAGTGTTGCGAAAATATTTTAACATTTGAGAATAATAATAGGTCTACTGGGGGGTGCAGTGGCTCAGTAGGTAGAGGTGTAGGCTGCAAGCCGAGAGGTCCTCGGTTCGAATCCCACTTGCGGCAACCGCGTTGTGTCCTTGGGCAAGACACTTCACCCCCATTGCCCACTTGGGGGCACGGTGATGTTGTGTACTAAGGCATAGTGCACGTCGATGGTGCACTGTCTTCAACCAATGCTAACCCTGCTTGTGTGGAGTTAGTATGTTGGGGAGCTGACAGCTGCTTGTTGGTTCTCCCCGGGTACTCCGGCTTCCTCCACCCGTAAAACTGTCGAAGTCATGATTAGCCATTGTGCAGAAATATGTGACCTTAAACACCAATAAATAAATCAATAAATATAATAGTTCTACTAAATTTTATTTGGAAATGTTCTGGATTAAAATGCATGATGAATGGCATCCCATATTTTATATTTTTTTGATCATCTAGTAGGCATTGAATCTGAGCCCTTATCAGTATAAGCTCATCCATGCCATTTCAAAGAGGAAGCAAGAACTATGCTTCCGAAAATGGGAAAAACATGTAATTTAAAGTCAATTTAAGGCCAGATATTGCATTGTTTTTCATAATATAATGGTAAATTTTATAAAAAATTTCTTTATTCTTCAGGAAATGTTTTTTGTAAATGTTGTCTGCGACATGTATTTGTATTAGTCAGACAGTTAATGAAAAATATGAGATAATTAAATCAATTCCACTTCCAAAACCAACTCAATCCCAACATTATACCACATCGATGTTGACTTCTAATGTCACTATTTTCTGTAATGACATATTTAATGGTGATTATGTGATAAATATCAATAAGTTGCGTATATTTTTGTTTTCAGCTTGAAATAGAGGCTACTAAAATGTTTCCATTGGGAGAGAAAACTGCTGTAGCAACTCTGAACATTACAGTATTTAGGAATACTAATTCTCCTGTATTCACTGAGTCTTTGTATGAGGTATCAGTGTCTGAAGCAGCTGATTTGGGAATGAGTGTGTTACAGCTGACAGCTTCTGATGCCGATACACAGGTAAGCACAAGGTCATGTCTATAAAGATAGAGTACATTTTTTTTTATCTTGCAACAAGACTGTATTTTGCCCAATGCGTGTTAAACAATCTAGACAAAATATATAGAGGATATGGAATGAATGTTTTTCTCATATAATATTTATGAAACGAGTCTAAGAATTTTCCATTTTGGCGAGCCTCTGGCGAGCCCAAACGGAAAATTCAGACAAGTTTCATAAATACTATATGAGAAAAACACTCATTTCATATTCTATTTATCATATGACACACACACGCACAAATTAGCCACTTAGTTTGACTTTTTAACCCATCACCTAACTTGAGTTGCACATGGCACTTGGAAAAAACATCCTCGTATAACTAAAAATTTTCATTTTTTGCTTCCAAAACATAGGTTATGACCCTCATTGGAACGAGCTCGTCAAGCTTGTTCCACTGAGGGGTCATAACCTATGTTTTGGAAGCAAAAAGTGAAAATATAAAAAAATGAAGGCATGTTTCTTGTAGGTAAAAGATTAATACAATATAACCCACCCTAAATAGGACAGATAACATAAATTCTCCCTACTGAAATTATGCAAATGTGACCCAGTTGTATTTTTTTAGGCAATCAAATTGTCCAGTTTTTAAATTGACCAATGAAAGCTCCCAACTCTAATTATGCAAATTATGAAAATGTGGCCCAGTTGTATTTTGTTCAGCCAATCAAATTGTCTAGTTTTGAAATTGACCAATTAAATTGATGGAAGGCTTTATTTATCACTGATTAATATGAAAAAATATCAAATTTTTAAAGTGAACAAAACAGACGAATCATATGATAAAAATCTATATTGAGGATAGCAACTGTATGTGCATTCATTCAGAAAGAGAACTTTTTTTCACCCGCACTCAGTTGGTATTATACATGTCGAGGCTACCACTTTGATAACAGTAATTAAATGATTAATAAATCACCAGCTCAGTGAACTAAATTAGACTAGATCAATTTTTGCCATCATGATATTTGTTATATCAGCCTACCATGCAGTTGTAGTACAAGTAGACAATAATGAATGGGGATTATGTCATGCACAGAGCAAAAATGTAAAACCATGATGTCATGATCTTCATTCAAAAAAATCAATGGACAAATACTGAATGATTGTCAAAACAGTCGCTGTTAAAAACTGTACCCAGTCCCTTCATTATGCAAACAAGTCTAGAAAGGGTGGAATATTATATATTATAAGATAAATTCGGTTATTACTGCCATGTGAGTTTCAAAGATGGTGTATTGCAGTCTTGACCTTGCCTCTGGGTCATATATCAACTCATCCTAATAGATTCGTCCTTAGATGCCCAGAGGCGAGGTCAACTTCAATGCACCATCTCGAAAATCCACATGGTGGTAATGGTTGTATCACCACTAAGATTTGTGCCAGCTCCTCCAAACATTAATGCTTATGTGACTGCATAAAACAGCCTCCAATGTAGGGCTATAAACACTACAAATGCCTCATATTTGCTCTTAGAGCACAGAATTTTTGCCAAAATTTCTCAGGGGGTTGATGGGGATGGGTATAGTCCTAACCTGAACCCTCTGATCATTACCACCTCCTCCAACTTCCGTTCATGGATGTAGGAGGATGGGTAACAACCAGAGGGTACTAGTGAGGACTAGGAGAGGCCCCCAAAGACCCTACAATGGCCAAGTATAATGTTTACCCCCTCCCCTCCAAAAAAAATGGCTAGGACATCCTTTATTATAGAATTCTGGCCATTTACATGATTCCAAACCCACATTCTTTCAGGTATATCATTCAACTGATCATGTAAATCTGAATTTCCAGATCCTTCCAGGCAATGAATAATTCAAACAAACAGTGTTTTTTTTTATCAGTTTAACTGGTAGAGTGCTGGAAGCCCATATTTGGGCTTTATTCTGAAGTGTCAGTATCACAACTTAAAGGGTTCATATTCAGTGGATGTTCTATATATAACTTTTGAAGTGAAATTATTTAATCTGTTAAGATTTGCCTTGTTACAATTTATGGGAGAGTGCCTATTGGCACTCTCCCATAAATTATAACAAGGCAAAGATATGTGAACAAATTTTGATGACCAAAAATAATTCAGCATTCTACCAGTTAATAAGTCATAAACATATGCAATGATGGACACAGTATAAAATTTATCAAAGTAAAAACATGCTTCAATACATCAGAGCAATCTTTATAAAGCTGTTTAACTCTTAACCCGCTGAGTTTTTCAAGATGTATTTGCTGTGAAGCAGCCATAACTAGATTTGATGAAAAATTCATATACACTCAACTCAAGAGTTCATTGTGGAAAAAATCCCTATTTTACAGAGATAAAAAATTATAATATTTTTTCCGAATTGTACTTTTTTCAATGACAAGAGAAAGCCTGTAATGGGAAGGAATATCTGCCAGCAGCATTAACTGTTTGTAATACCTACTGTTTTCTTTCAATTTTTAGGACTCTTTGTTATTCACTGCTATGGAGAAAGCTGGCACAACGGATAGCTTCTACGTGGGCCCTGTTAGTGGAATTATATCACTGAGAAAGTTGTTATATGGTCATGGTGGCAGAATTTATCAGGTATTCATTTTTGTTAGATTACACAACTTTCTTTAATCATTTTGAGGTATATGGTAAGAGTCTATTTAATTGGATATCTCTAAATTGATTAACTCTGTTAATTGAATATAACTTTGAATCACAAAACCTCTTACCACAACAAGATGCTCTTGGCTCTCCCTACCTGACACTGTTCCTCTAAATCAACTAAATCAACCACATGAACAGCCGACTTGAAAAAACACACACACAAACCACTGGTGGGGGGGGGGGGGGGGGGGGGTGTGTCTAACTGAGATAAATAAGATAACCCTATGGAATCTTTATAATTGCTATGTAATCATTTCCATCTTTCTCGCCATTCCGGATGGTGGTTTTCACCTGCGATCCATATAGGTTATAGAGCAAACACTGTTAACTGAATGAAAAATCTTCTAAGGTATCCAGAAATTAACCTTACAGTCAAGAAATTCTTGTTTATAGATCTATGTGACTGCATTCCATCGACTACAGGCATTTAGGCATTTAATCTATTATATCTTGTTTGAAGAGCTCCCTGAGCATAGTGGGGGGGGAGGGGTGGTGAACCCGCATGGAGAGAGTTTCCTTTGACACCAACTGCCTAGCTAAACTATACTAAACCACCAATATGTATAGTTTTGCTAGGTGGTTGTTGCTGAAGGAAACTCTCTCCATGTGCATTAGAACCCCCGCCATGCCATTTGCAATATTACCAGCGTCCTTTCATAATTCTATGGCACTCAGGAAATTTGAAAAAGAGATGTTTTTGCTAACTTCCATGAAGTGTAGTATGTAGAAATAAGTGATGCAATCTTCTAATATTATAATAAAATAAATACTCAGTTTATTTCTAGAATTCAAGAAAGTGACACAATTCCTGTTAATTGAATACTCCAGTTAACTGAATAATCTTCATTGGCAAAGTGGCTATTCAATTAACAATGTTCCACTGTACCAGCCACCTGTATTTTCTCCATGAAATGCTTTTCCCTTCTTCTGCATTGAGCCCACTAGTTTTAGTAATAGTTTTTAACCCTTTGAAACTATGGTACATAATATTATGTACAAAAATAACTCATGTGTTGTGACTATGGTACGTAATATTACATACTCTGACTTTTAACAATTGCATTTGACATTGGAAAAGCCTGATTTTAGCTGATGTTAAACATCACGATAACCATAGTCGGTATGGGTTAAGTCATTACTCCACAAAAATAAGAAAGAAAGTATCATAAACGGTTACCTTTGTTCAACGCATACACAAACAGGTTATTCCAATATTTGTTTCAGACACTTGCCAGATTAGTGTATACATGATATGATTTTAGACATGCCCAGACTTATGAGCACTTTCATAGACCTGATTCTTCAGGAGGATTTAAAAAAAAAAAAAAATTGGCTTGCACGATTAAAGAGAAAAGTTACTGTAAATTTGTATTATCTGTCCCAGTCAAGTTGTATTTCTATCACCTTATCTATTTCCTTAATAAAATGGAAGGAAAAAAATAATCAAGTCAGGAGAGCTAACAGAAATCATCCACTTGAATTAAGGTGTGAGTGAAAGGTTTAAAACAACTGTGTATTACCATTGCTGCTTCAGTACTAACATTTCTTGTAGTCTAGTTGACATCAAGGTTTTTGATAGTGGACAAAGGGTCCAACAAAGGGTCATTGTAGGGTTCGGCAAACATTCGAGATTCGATTTGATTTCAAATCTTGTCACTGATTTGATTTGATTTGAAACCATCTCAGTTATTCAAAAAAATCAAATCTTGGAAAGATTTGGATTTCATACAATTCTTTATTGTCGAATTTCTTTTGATAATAATTTACACTGCAGTTTTCTGACTTCTGATGAATAAGATTGAACGTATCCAGTCTAACTCGATAGCACACATTCAGCTGGAAAATTCACAAAAATGACATTTAAAGTGATAGTACAGTTTGTGTTATGGCTCATTTGCCCAATACCCAATATATCATCTGTTAAGTGCACCAAGGTGCCATCTGCAATGCTTTAGCATTTGCACTTGAAGGGTGATAAATGGCTTTTTCGTCAACACCTTTGGAATACCTGTCAGTTTTTTAATAGTCTAGTTTGCCTGTTGATATTGGGTTCATGACCAGGCCTGGCATTCTTAAAAATGCAGGAGGGCTAAAAATCACTCTCCTCACATGGCCTAGGGGAGCAATTAGCTCCCTTCAAGCCTACAAAAGCTAAAAGTGGCAAAATGAAGTTGTACTATTTATTAATGAATTTTGCCTAGTGGGCTTTGTACATTTTATTTGGTGATGCTAACCAGGTAGTCTCTGTGAGATGGTTACACTGCCCCTCCCACACCTCCAGGCCTTGGTAAGGCCCAGAGGTGTGGGAGGGGGCATTGTGGCCATATTGCAGAGACATCTAACATGACAGAGATCTGAAAACCTGTGTGTTTTAGGAATAGGCTGTTGTGGTAATCATTATTTTCTAAGGCTGGGAGGGCTAATTTTCACCCTCCTCAATTTTTTTAAGGAGGCGAGCGAATAAATCGCTCTCCTGAAAATGCCAGGCCTGCATGACAGTGACAGACAGCATCAGTGGGCCGTAGTATCATAACAGTTGAAAAGTTTGATTCAAGATTTGATTCGGCTTTGAACCATATACTTGACTTGATTCGAGATTCAATTTGATAGAAACATTGTGAGTCGCTGAGCCCTAGTTCATTGCTAGCAACTTTACATATGTTTGTTTTTTAACTTATGTTACAGTTTGATGTAGAAGTTAGTGATCAGTCAAAGCCAGAGAAAACTGCTAGAGCTTCAGTGAAGATAAATGTTCTTGGTGATCTCAGTCCCTTGTTTACATCAACACCATACACAGCATCTGCATTGGCTAGTCAAGCTGTTGGTGAAACAGTTGACCAGGTTACAGCATTAGATTCTGACGTTCAGGTAAGACAAGCACATTTCTGATTTTTTTGTTCAGTGGTCTTATAATCAGGCATTAATTAACTGGTAGAGTTGTAAATTATTTTTGGCCATCAAAACTTCAACACAGGACTTTGCCTTGTTACAATTTATGGGAGAGTGCCTTTGGGCACTCTCCCATAAATTGTAACAAGGCAAACCCTCACAGACTAAATAATATCACTTCAAAGATAATACAAAGCACATCCACTTAATGTGAGCCTTCAAAATGTGGTACCAGCAATTCAGAATAAAGCCCAAATATGGGCTTCCAGCACTCTACCAGTTAAAGCATCAATAAGTTATATTTATTTTACCAGCAAGGTTCTTTAATCAAATAACCTTCAGTATTAGTAACTCAAAACTGAGCCATATGCTGTCACCTCACAGCTGAAGTCAGTCCCAATTTAAATGCCATTTGGGACTTTCAATAAATATTCTCGCACCATCTCCAATAAATACACGTTGGCAAGAGTGTGATGCCACAATACCTCACCACTTAATGCAGTCTTGAGTTATTTATAAACCATAAACCACTTGATAATGTATAACTCAAGGAAAAACTGAGTTGGCACCCTTGCATCTCCGAGCAGACAATTTCTATAAACAAAAACACTTGTGTTAAAATCAATCAGTTACACAATTAAATATTTTAGCAGTTCATCAGAACAAGATATAGAGGAGAAAATGAGGAAAGTAAAACAAGTTTGTATAAGGGAATTGGGCAGCTGGTAAAATAAAGCTATTCAAATATCACTTATCTCATATAGTATCAAATTCACCAATTCATTACCTCTTCTTTTACAGGGTGTTATAAAATATGAAGTGGAAGGCTACCTGTCAGCCCCGAGTTACTTTGGAGTGAGAAGTAATGGTCAAATATACATCCGAAATGACCTTAAGACTGGTACATCAACATCATATGTTGTAAGTAGCAATAATAATAATAATAATGCAATGTTAACATCTAGAATCCACCGTAGTGCTCTCTGACTTACATTATTACCCCGTATCACAGGTGTTCACACCCTTTGTTCATTCTATGACATTCTCAGCTCAACTCAACGGAGTATACTGCTGGTGATCCACAGACAGGCACACAAGGCAAGCACCTGAACAGGTCCCTATTTTACACCTAGGTACTGCTGTGGATTGCGTAGTACTGGTGAACATTCCCAACATTCCAATGTTCACAGCTGGCATGTGATGCAGTGTTGCAGAATCACCCATTCAAACTTCACTGATCACACACCAGCCACTACTATGGGAAGGACCCAAATTAATCGCCGAATGGTCAGCCATCCAAGGATTAACCGGGCTTGACATTGCTTAACTTTGGTGATCTAACGAGAACTGGTCTTGATTCACCAGTGCTAGCATATCAGATAACTGTTTTTGTAGTGTTAAGCTGGGAGGTTTTGATTTTGCAGGTTTAGTTTGGGTTTTAGTTTGGTTTTAGTTTCAATCAATTTTATTTCATTAAATTTGTGTTGTTAAAAATATCGCAGTCTATTCTTTATTGGGAACTATTTCCTGACACAAACACTGCTGACAAACAATGTAGCTTAAGTTGCAATGTAATTGCAGGCCTTTCAGAAGCCATTGCTTGTTTCTCATTCCACTTAAGTGTCTTTTGTGGGTTTTGGGGATCATGTAACAAATAGAATCTTAAACTGATGCCCAGTTATAGCAAAATTCACAAAACTTGTCCAGTAAATTAGGTATGGGCCTTGCTAAAGCTTGGTCCAAACCTAAATTACTGAACTAGTTTTGTAAATTTCAGTAGAGAGGAGCCCACTTAATTGGATATCTCTTACCTGAATAACCCTGTTAATTGATTATAATTTCCAAACACAAAACCATTTACCATACCTCCAGGACAAATTTGACCTGTTATAGATTATAGAATAATCTCCTGTTAAATGGATATAAAATCTTGTAACCTGTCGAGAAATTACCCTGATCCTCCCCAGTTTTCCTTTGTTTATAGACCTATTTGGCCTCAGTACATCTAATCCAAGCATTTAATCTGTTATATCCATTTTGGAGCTCTGTCAAACAAGATATAATAGAATAAATACTAAGTTTACCTCTAAAATACAGGAAAGTGACACAAAAAGTGACACAATCTCTGTTAGTTGAATACTCCTATTAATTGAATAATTTCCATTGGCAAAGTGGCTACTCAATTAACTGGGTTTCATTGTATAAACTTGGGACTCATTGAAGATCTTCTATAGCTACTCACAAAATATGAAAGAAGTTTTCAGTGGAGACATTACATGACAGCATTTTTAGAAATCTGAGCTTTAAAGTGAGCTGCTAAAATGTTTTACATGAAACAAATGAATCTTTTTTAATTTGAGTTGGATATTGAATGAGAGGTTCTTTATCTTTTTTTCAGCTTGGAATTATTGCATATGACAGCTTGAGACCAAACACCATTTCTTCAGCCAATGTTACCATCACTGTAACAAGAAACTCATTTTCACCAGTCTTCCGTCAAACATCAAGTTTAAAGTATTTATCAGAAGACTTTCCATTAGGTGACACTGTTGTCCAATTTACAGCAACAGATGGTGATAATGTAAGTTTTATTTATGTGTTTTGTTTTGAATATTTTTTTTTTCAAAATCTGTCAATTTTTTAACCCTATTCTTTACGAATCAGTCACACCTGCCTGCATAATTTTTAATTAAGCATTTGAAAAAAGAATATATATAAGTCATCTTTTTTGGCTACAATAAGTAAGATACTTGCCAAGGAGGATAATGCCATCTGTGCTTGTTAATGTATTTAAATGCATCTCCTGCCATGAATTTAGGAGCAGTTTTGAGTGTGTGATGTTGAAATAGTATTGTGTGTTACACCTACCATTCATTTGTCTGTGGACTCCAATTTTCCAGAATATATCCACCAGCTGTGTTCATTCCTTGTGTAACTGACCAGTTAGATGGCATGGGAATTCTAAAGTTTGGAATTGGGAAAGATAATGCTCAGGTTGCGCTGGGAAAGGGGCCAATTTTCAGTCCCTCTGATCACCCAGAAAAATCCCCAAGGTTTTAGGGTTGATTTTGCTCAACAGATATTTTCTTTCTAAGAAAATGAAAAAGTGGATTTTCAGAACATGGAATTCATAGAAACCAGATTGCACTGAGTAGTGATTGAACTTAAGTTATATCAAATTCCTGTACCCTGTCTTCAGGTGAATGCCAGTTATAGCCTTTTTTGCCCTGTATCCAGTTCCATATTTAATGGACATGCTGAGTTTATGTTTATTCTTTTTCAGGATTCAATAAGGTACACAATTGTTTCTCAGACCAATGATGCTGATAAATTCTTCTATCTCAACACAGAAACAGGACATCTTTCAGTTGTACGACCACTGGCATCTTCTCAGTCTAACTCCTTTACGGTGAGTATTTTTACTCTCTTTCAATATAACACATTATCTTACATGACAATTGGAAGAATAAAATTTGAGTTTCAAATTATTTAGGTGTACACATTAAAGGATAAAGAAACATTTACTAAAGATTTTAGCAAAGCAAGAAAGTTTTAATGGTTACTACTATATAAAATTCATTTTGCCACCATATACTTAACACTTGAAATGCAGCTCAACATGTAAATACTGCTCTATCAAATTTGTGAAGATTTGGAAATGATTTGGTTTATGAAAGTATGCAGTTAAAAAGGTTATTCTGTGAGTCATAATCCAATTGACTGGCACTCACTGTGTAGCAATACTAAGCAAGATATGTTGCAAGCTGCTTGTGATACAATGATTACTCTTCAACCAATACACTGATATTTCATACCATATACATTTGTAGATAAAAGTGAAAGCATTTGACCTTGGAATTCCATCACTGACCAGTCAACAGACAGCTACTATCCTGATATATCTGAACAGAAATCGAATGGCACCAAAATTTATTTCCACCTCATACATAGTGGATGTACCAGAGACTCTGGAGACTGGAAAATCAGTTATACAAGTAACTGCTGTAGATACAGACACAGTGGTGAGTGTTTGGAGCATTAGGCTTCTTAAAAAACAATTCTCGTTTCTTGGGCACCTCCCTCGTCATTGAAGATCTGCTTCATCACTATTTTTTTTTTCACCTGGATTTCTCTTCTTTTACACTATTTTGCACTTGTAGGACAAATATTTAACCATTTATACCTTGTTTGACAGAGCTCACAGAGCTCTGTTAAACAAGATATAGTTGGTTAAATTTTCAACTACATTATGGGAAATTTTCATTACTGAAAACATTGGTTTGCCACATAATAGTGTAAGTAGTTAAATTTATGATTCCAACTGTTTTGTGAATAAAAAAAAAAAAAAGTTTTCCTCCCTCATCATAAAATTCAGGGAAAATTGCCTGAGAAGCAAGAATTTTTTTACAGGCCTTATTTCAAATTTCTCATGTTATTGTAAATTTTATTCACTCCCTGGGTGTTTGATGTGCCCAGAGGTACAAAGAAAAACCCTCAGGCCTTCAGTCCAAATTCTCCAAGTAATTTGACACCGTTTATGGCCTGGAATGAATGAGGCATTTGAGGATTCATTTATTAATTTGGTTACCTTGTGGATTTCTAAAGGTTGAAAAGTTGAAAGCTCTCTTTCTGATGGTCTCTGTTTGATGTCAATTTTGTCTACATTTATGTTCTTAATTTTTTCCTGAATTAATTTTATTTTTTGATGAAGAATTCGCCAGATTGATCAGCTAGCTTTGATGGATCATCGTGTGGTGGAAATGACACACTTTGTTTCTCTGTACACAGATTTCTAACAACTTTAAACAGTTTTTTGCTGTCGCCATTACAAGCTTCAACACATGTTGTGTAGTAAGATTTTCTGGCATCTTTTAGTTTGTTGGAGAACTGATTACAAATAGTCTTGTATGTAAAATGCTACTACATGTTCCAAAACATAGGTGTAAGACATTTGGAGATAGGTCATTCTCATTTGCTGGCCCTCACTTGTGGAATAATTTACCAGAACACCTAAAAAGACTGTCAAATGTCAACCTTTTCAAGAAAGATCTCAAAACATACCCGTTTCAAAAAGCCTATAAGTGATGTTCTGGACTGTAAGATACTGTATATATTCCGTTTGTATATTTGCATGAGCTCAGTAACATGTACAGTGCCTTAGAATATGGTTCTATATCTTCTGAACTATAATTTTGGCACTATATAAATGTGTATATTATTATTATTATTATTATTATTATGAATCCAGCCCTTTAATAGTCCATTACATATGTTTAGATTCACTCATCTGGAATATTTAAAAGCAAACTGTGGTTCACTTTTGTGACCAACTGATATATTCCAGATGACTGAATCTAAAAAACATTATAAACATTCATCTTCCTTAAATCAAAGAAATACATGTTGCTGAATGGAGACTTCATTTGAATATTTCTTCAATACAGGATTTTTAAGTAAGTTTGACCCCCCGTGGAAATCCCAGGAAGTGAAGTGCTTGTTTACTGTGGTAAACAAGTTCTGTTTTACCTGTAAAATAGGACCCAGTTATCAATGTTTTTGGTGCAAATCCACTACAATGGGCAACATGGGTATAAATGATTGACCTGACTTTATCTCTGTGTTGTGGTTACGATCAACCATTTTGCAGAAATGTGTGACCTTAAATATCAATAAATAAGTTGGAAATAATAAGAATATATGTCAATTTTTAAATTGATATTGAAATAAATCTTAACTGTCCATGTTAGTGATACTTGAATTGCAAGAGACATGGATGGTCTTTTATAAAAAAAACGAGTCCTCTACCATCCCAAGAGGGATTGTTTTTAACTTGAAATGCATTTTCTTTATACCACTTTTTACATTTCAGAGCACCTTTGGTAATGTTTCATATTCACTCATTGGTGATGATTCAACTCCAACATATTTTGCTATCAATGCATTTAATGGTATCATTACAGTGAAAGCATCACTCTTGTCAGAAACTGTTGAGAAATATCAGGTAAGATCTAAGTTGTAGCATCTTCTGATTTATAATGTAAAAACCTTTATTAATATCATGCTACTGGTCTGCTTATAGCATATTAAACTGTCAATTTCAATTATAAGAAACTATTAATTGAAAAATAGAATATGTTTTAATTTTTAGAATTCACCTTAAAATTTTTTCCATAATCCAGTACAACTATTTCGATTAATTCCTTGAATCCTGCACCCTATGTAACATGTAACCAACATATCCTGTGCATTTTTATGGTCTTAGAGTCTATTTTCATGTAGTGTATCAGTCCTGGAAATGAGTCGGGTGTGTGTGCAATTGCTCCTGTCAGCACCCGTGTTTTCAATTTTACGGGAGCTAAAAAATGCACTCATTGAAAAATATTGTGGAGCACTAATATACTGTGAGGGGTGTTTTGAGAAAGCTGCACTCTGCAGCCAGTGGCAAGTTACTGTTATAATAAAACAATTCCTTATATATTTAGCTCCATAAACCCGATCACCTGCTTTTCTGGCCAGGAACATGATACGTCATAATGTCATTAAATAGGATGGCTGTTCAGTAAATGTGTGGGATAGAGCAATGAACATTTTCAACGTGCAGCCCTGAGGCTGCACGTTGGAAATATTGATTTGTCTACCCCAAATAATGAATATGGACTCTTCTGATTGCTGCCATTGAACTGGCAAGGAAGATACCGCTAGAGTTCAAAGGGAAAAAGTTTTCAGGGGTTTGGTGACAGTATTCCCTTGAAAATGCATACACTAACATTTTACGGGTGCAATTTACTCCCGTCTCTGAATTCACGGGAGTTTAAAAGTGCACCCATCAATTTTGTTCATTTCCAGCACTTGTGTGTACTTTGGCAGCCTATAAACTAATCATGTGTAATGCTGGTGGTTAGTCATTGTATGTTCACTTACCAACTAATCTGTGCAATGCACAGGGCTTGCCACTCTTTTCGTTCTGCTTATAAAAAGATCATCTCTGTTATTTGACTAACCCTGTGCATTGCCTTTGTGGGTGTATGTATTCTCAAAAAGTGTTCAAACTCATCTTATGACCCCTCATTGGAATAGATTGTGGAAAGAAGTCAATTCAAAAAATGAAAATGCATCCCATTTTTAATTAATAGCTTGTTTTCAATCCAGTAGTGTGGTGGGGCTGTTGGATTAAATTATTGCTGAACCTCTCTTCAAATGTCAAATGGTCAGTCAGTTGCTACAGGCAGTACTGTGTGTGGTGCACCCATTCAGAAGCTTAGTGTTGAAAGCATTAGCTCAAGCTGCAGTTGAAATTTCCAATTTCCTTTTTTGTAAAACTTGCTGGTGACTGTTTGAGAAAGGAAAACAATTTAAATTCTTAGAGTCAAATTTTCTACGTCAGTAGAGCACCTGCTTCTTGAACATACAGGCGAATCTTATCTTGCTGTAGTGAAAATTATTTCTTTATATTTTCTCATAGAAATATAATTTTCCAATCTTATGAGAACTTGAACTTTATGATGACAGCAAGGAAATATTCTTCACTTGTATTTAATAACAGGACTGTTTTTCCTTACAGGGACGTATTTCTGCATATGATGGAGGAGCACCATCTAAAACATCAACAGCACTTGTATCAATCAACATCCTTAGAAATCTGAATCATCCAGTGTTTACTAAGAACACATACACACAAACAGTTGATGAGACAGCTAGTATTGGAACTGTAATCCTTAGAGTCACAGCTGTTGATACTGATCGCAGGGTGAGTCTGGAATGTAATATATTTTATGCTTCTTTCAACTTTTTCTATCTTGGAGCCTATTTTACTACAGGTCTTATGAAGAGTTAGGCCTAAAAAAGTTAAAAATATGTTTCTCAGGCCCTCCCTCATGGTCCTTTTTGCTACAGCATGCTCTCTTTTTATATCCAATGCAAACTAGAAAAAATAAAAATTAAATAGTTTATGTCAGATATTTTACCCAAGTTAATAAAATTGATAAATTTGTCCCTTGAGTGCAACAGTGCTTTGCAATGCTTTAGCATTGCAAAGCCTTGTTGCACTCAAGGGACAAAATACACCACCACCCATGCTATTCTGTAGATTATGAGGCCTAAAACATAAAACAAACCAAGAATATGAACTTTAAATGGCAATGAAATAATTACCAAAATAAAATAAAAAACCTCCTGCCCACATGCAATTTTACAACACCTGGCCTGAAAAACAGAAGATCACTTTGTGTGGCCTTAAGTTTCCTTGATTTAATAACCTACTGATATCCTATTTACAGGTAAGAGATAAGCCCATAAAATCATGGTTGACCAAGCTGAAACTAGATGTTATTCGGATGTGTTCTGCATCTTTCTTTTCACAACTTAATTTAATGTCATTCATTGTACTTACATTTGGATTTAAAGACAGATTTACATAGTACAGCTCTGCAGTTCAACCAGTCTATAGACAGAAAGAAATGGTACTTGATATTTTTCTATTCATTCCTGTCAAAAGGCAGTGGAGCCCTGTTAATTGAATATTTACTTTGCCAGTGAAAATTATTCAGTTAACAGGAGTATTCAATTAACAAGAAATTGGACACTTTTCTGTATTTTAGAAATAAACTGAGCATTTATTCTATTATATCTTGCTTGATGGAGCTCTGTCAAACAAAATATAATTTTAAGACTAAATGTGTGTGTTAGATGTACTGAGGCCAGACAAGGGGTATTTGGTGATTTCCAGGGGTAACTACTTGACAAGATTTTTTATTCAATTAATAGAAGGTTGCTTTAATATGTGTATGTAATTAACCGATTGAATTTATACTGAAGGTAAATTGTTTTGTGTTTCAAAGTTATATTCAGTTAACAGGGTTATTTAATTTTGAGATAACCAGTTAAATGAGCTCCTTTATATAACATATTCATGTATGCTGATACACTTTTTCCAGAGTCCATTCAATGAAGTGCGCTATACCATGGTTGATACCCAGTCACAAGCCAGTACATATTTCCAGATAGACAGTGTAACGGGTGCGGTATCAGTTAGAGTACCTTTGGTGTTTGATACAACTAATAGTCTGATGTACACGGTAAGATATAAAGGTTTTTTTTAGTATTTTATATCAAATTGATGAATCTGTGTTTATCCATAAATGCCTAATTCTGACTATGACAAGTTTTTACTACGACAAACCATGTACCTGAGCATGCTGTATTTAAACAAACATGCAAGTTATATTCAAAGAATCTTGGCAGTTGTTTCTAGGCAAGTATTGGCTGCCCATAGACAGTTAAAGCTAGAAGTCCTGTTGGGAACTACATGTTTATCTTGACATAATTCACAAAGTAATTGCAGAAAATGCCTCCACTGAATGGCATCCAAAGCCCGACAGATTCTCTTGATTACTGATAGGAAGCAAACGCAATGGTTTCAGCCAGTGGACTTCCAGGTTAAACCTGGAAGTCCATTGGCTGAAACATTGCTTGTGCAGAGGCATATGTACATAATTTTGTATCCTTATTATAGTCATAGAACACAGATCAATGCACAGAGTGGCATACTATTTGCAGTCAAATTATGACAGGACTTCTCTAGTTTTAACTGAAGGCAGCCAAAATTTCCCAAGAAAGTACTGCAAAGCCACAATATCATAGCACAGAAAATTTCAAGGTCGTTGAAGGTCATTAATCCTATTAAAAATGTATGCTTTTGAATTTTCTGACACACTTATATAGAAAACTTCCTATGGTCAGAGGCTTACATTGATACAGCAAGAATTTTATGATCTCTGTTACATTAAATTGTCCTATTTTGTTGTTCACTGAATCCTTCTTTGAAATGAATACATCAAAGGCAAAAGAAAATCTTTCAAATGCAATAAAACTAAAGATACAAAATTCTGGAAGTATCAGTCAGTTTATGTTCTGTGACAATATTATTATACCATCATTTTTTGAAAGAGCCAAGTATACTGAACTTGACACGCACAAATAGAGAATGCATTTTCTTTATGATAAAATGTTAAACTTGATTTGCTGCATCTTTTATACAGTTTCAGGTGGAAGCCCATGATTTAGGATCAATAAAATTGAAATCGAAGAAAACAGCATCTGTTACTATCGAAGTGAATCGTAACCTTTACTCACCAGTATTTGTTGGCAATTCTTACAAAGTAATACTTCCTTTTACTGTAGCAGCCGGGTCATCTGTGATAAGTGTCTCTGCTACAGATTCAGACAAAGTAAGTCTGGAATTAATTTTATGCTTGGTTCAAAATTTGTTTGATCATTTCAGAATACTGTATCTAAGTTTATGGTTTACAGGGTTCCTGTGGGGCCTCGTATTAAAGGAAGAGCCTTGAATTTGACTAAGGGTTATTCATGGCCTTGAAATCCTGGAAAATGTGTCAGGAGGCCTTGAAAAGTCTTCAATATTCATGAAATAAAAATATTGCTGGAGCATTTGACTATATAGTTTCATATGCCAGAGCTCGTGAGGGCAGAGTCCATCTAGGATCCTCTAGTCATTACCCCATCTTCCCCAGTTTATGGTCTCTGCCTCTGATGAAGTACACTCTGTATGAAACCAGTTCAGCCTTTTCTGGGCTAATGGATATTCAGGTCCTCTCAGACTATAATAGTCAGTTTCTTTTCTATTACAGTGGAACTCACTTAATTGGATATCTCTTAATTGTATATCCCTGTTAATTGAATAAAATTTTCAAACACAAAACCATTTACAGTAAAACCTGTCTTGAGAGACCACTGTCTTGAGAGACCACCTGTCTTGAGAGACCACATCTACCAGGCACCGATTGGTTTTACTCTATAATGAACCTGCTATGGGAGACCACTTGTCTTGAGAGACCACCTGTCTTGAGAGACCGCTGTGAGCTGATACTAACTAGTATTTTTATGCCATAATGGACCTGTCTTGAGAGACCGCCCCTTTGAAGACTGAAACCATGACAAAAACTTTTTACCTGTTCTGGAATTGGAAAATCCATTGTGGTTATACTAACATAATTAAAAGCTCTTAATTGGGTTTCAATTGCTAACTCATTACAGATTGAGATGTTTTTATAAGACCCCTGTGAAAAGATTAGGATTATTGCTGAATAAACAATTTCACACATACCTGAAATGTGACAGATAGGAATAAAAATAAATTTGTGTTGAAAATCTTTTTGTAACAAATTGAAATGGACTGTTATAAAAATTATAAAAATAAATTAGTGTTGAAAATCTTCATTGAAGATTTTCAACACTAATTTATTTTTATAATTTTTATAACAGTCCATTTCAATTTGTTACAAAAACTTCATAAAAAAGAACAACTACAAAGTAATTACAAAAATCCATTCTTCTCCATTTCTGAATTTTGTAGTTGGTTATTCACTGACTTGAGAAAACCTTGAACCTGTTATGAGAGACCACCTGTCTTGAGAGACCACTTTTGTGTGGCCCAAAGGGCGGTCTCTCAAGACAGGTTCTACTGTACCATACCTTCAGTACAAATTTGATCTGTTAATTGCATATGGGTTGTAGAGTAAACTCCTGTTAATTGTATATAAATTTTTGTAATATGTCGAAAACATTACTGTGACACGCACCAAATTCCCCTTATTTATCAACCTTTTTGGACTCATGCATCCAATACGGGCATTTATTCTATTATATCTTGTTTGACAGAGCTCATGAGCTCTGTCAAACAAGATATAATAGAATAAATGCTCAGTTTGCCTCGAGAACACAGGAAACTGACCAAATCCCTGTTAATTGTATACTCCTGTTAATTGAATAATTTTCACTGGCAAAATGGATATTCAATTAAGAGGATTCTACTGTACCATGAATAGAAGTATTAATTGGTATAATTCTCTCCATATGGACAAACCTCCCCTATCAAGATGCAGGATCGATAGAACCTCCCTACACAACCCACTCCCTTACAGGCCTAGGGCTCTTATATCAATTTCCAGGCTTGCCATTTTGAAAATTGCAGGAGGGCCATTATGGTTCGCCTCAAATCACCACAGAAGGGCAATTTTGGGTTCACCTAAAATGACCCCAGGAGGGTCATTTATGATTAGCGGGGGGCCATTTTGTTTCGGGCTACTGGATAGACAACTAATATCATTTTAAGGTACAGTATGTGGAGAGTGGATTGTAGCTAAATAATCACCCACAGAGTGAAGTTATCACCCGAACTATAACTTTCAAATTTTTTACATACAGACAAAAAACACAAGCAATGTTTCAGCCAATGGACCTCCGGGTTTAACCCGGAGGTCCATTGGTTGAAACTTTGCCTGTGCTTGTTATGCTTTGCAACAAATTTGCAATTATTGCTTGGGTGGAATCTCCACTCTACAGGTGATTTAGTGATAATACACTCTCCACGTACTGTACATGGTTTGTGTAATTATGATGTACGTCATCATGTAATGTATATTTGAAAAGTTACTTACTGTCTCTGGGTGACTGAATTGACGACACACTACAGACTTCACAAACTGTGCTTTTGTTACATGAACCTCCTTCAATCTGCGAAAATTGCTGTTTGAAGCGGTTGATTTTGAGGTGTCTGTGACTGAATTAATGGGCCGCAGAAATCGGGGCTAGGCGGACAGAATTTGGAACTAATGCGGGCAACTGTGGCCCGGGGCGATTGCCCACTTCAAAATGACAAGCCTGATGAATTGCTACTAAGACTCCCTACAACATCAAACTTCCTCATGCAGGGCTAAAGGGTAAATTGGTACAGATCCTTCTAACACAAATAAACTACCCCCATAGTGCTGTAGGACAAAGTGTTACTTGTCTTAATATAGGATTAGAATGGTTACATATTATATGTCTTTTATTACAGGCTCCTTACAATGCTATTAGATATTCTATAATTGGTGATAAAAATGCTGCATCTGTATTTGCAATTAATCCATCGACTGGTTCTATCACCACCATTGGACAGTCTCTTGCCATCGACTCTAAGGCTTTGGATTACACAGTAAGTTATTTAATTATGTTTTGTCATTGAATTTTGGGGGCTGTATGGAATTGAACACATCTCTGAAACTGATGAAAAATATTTGAATATAAGAACTTAGCAAATGCTCAACCACATGTGTGAAACCTGTGAAATATCTTTAATTTAACATCCTAATTTCCAAATTATAATTTTAGACACAGTTAAAACTAGAAGTCCTGTCATGAACTGTGCGCTTATCTAGACTTAATTGCACGTAGGAATTGCATGCAATTGCCATATCGAATGGCATCCAAAGCATAGCAGGTTCTCCTGGTTACTCATAGCAAACACAGGCAATGTTTCTGCCAGAGGTCCATTGGCTGAAACATTGCTTGTGCACAGGCCATATGTACAGAATTTAGTAGCCTTACTGTGGTCATAACACGTAGATTAACACGCAGATCGACATGCTATTTGTGTGCATTTCATGACAGGACTTCTAGTTTTAACTGTACAATGTCCTGAGCAAATTTGAATGACTGATAATAGGCTGTGGGTATATGCTGGAAAAAAAAACAAATGGAAGTTATTTTGAAATATGTGTCCATTGTTGTCTCTGAACGTTGATTTGTATATGAGATAAGAAATTTTCTATTCTAATCACCTGCATATTTAGAATTCTTGAATGCTTAAGGGCACGACCAATTTCCTGAAATTTTCACATCACATCCTGTGAGGCTAGTGGTTCGATTCTGTTTTCTGAAAAGTCTTGACTAAGACTATAGTATGGCCCTGCAAATCTTTGAATTTGATTTAAATTTTAAATAGTTTGTCCAATTCAATTCAGTTTGATTTTTGAATACTTGATCAGCAAATATTGAACTCAAATATCCCAATGATGATTATGGAAACTTATATCCTTTCTTTTCACGTATATCATTATATGTGGCTATTATTTCTCACCAATTATGTTAATAAATATCAAGAATAACTGGTCAGTCTGAGCTACCAGTTGGTTATTATTTCAAAAGTCAATAGCCAGGCATGAATAAAATCATTAACAGCAACTGAGCAAACATGCCAGAATGCATGCGCATGTATCATTTATACAGGTGGCTCAGTAATGCATGAAACTGAAAGAGTGGGAACCTGAGAGAAGTGTCAACTGTGATCTACACGGCCACCAACTGAATGTCTGATTTGATTCAAATTCAGTCCAAAATTGAACCTTAAGCACATGAATCAATTCATGTTTGATTGGAATGGAAAAAGTTGATTTGCAGGTCACTAGTCTGTAGGCAGCCAAAACGTGACTAGAAATCACTGCCAGTGCAGTGTGAATGTTGTGTTGAGGACATTCTCATGGATGCACCTGTTTTGAGGCCACAGAGCTGATCATATTCTGAAGTAGTATGTTCAGGCTTAATTTTTTTTTGTTGAAAATTAATGATTCTCTGGGGTTATTTTCTGTTTATTTAAATTTAGTCCTGAGGTCCAGTGGAATTGTTAAACATCAATATATTATCCAAGAGAAATTCCAAAGTTAAAATGTCTTTGAAATTTTACTCAAATCATGACTTTCTTAAAAAAACGGATGACTGAAAATAAGCAAATAGTGAAGCTGTAGAACTGTAACACTATCTAAGTGATCACAGAAAAACAGACTAAGGCCTAAAAAAATAAAAAATCTGTTTCTCATGCCCTCCCACATGGTCCTTTTGGCTGCCGCATGCTCTCTTTTTATAACCAATTTAAACTTAAAAAAAATAAAAATTAAATGGTTTATGCCTGATATTTTACCCAAGTTAAAAAAATTGATGAATTTGTCCCTTGAGTGCAAGAAGGCTTTGCAATGCTTTAGCATTGCAAAGCCTTCTTGCACTCAAGGGATGAAGTACATCACCACCCGTGCTATTCTGTATATTATGAGGCCTAAAACTTGAACCAAAAACATGAACTTTTGATGGCAAAGAAGAAATTACTGAAATAAAAAATAAAATAAAAAACCGCTCGCACGCATGCAATTTCACAAATAATGGCTGAGAAACAGAAGATCTACTTTGTGTGGCCTAAGATAGAAAATTCCTGTATAATTTTTTTCCAGATCCGAGTATTAGCTTCTGACAGTGGCAACCCAACGTTGACAGCAACAACTACAGTCTCAGTTTCCATAAATAGAAATTTGAACAGACCACGTTTTCTGAAACTCAACTACACAGTGTCTATATTTGAAAGCCAGGAGTTAGGAATCTCAATAATACAGATTGCAGCTGAGGATATTGATATCAAAGTAAGCAGGCACATTCTTACATTCTAATCTTGTTAACAGCTGACAGATTCTCTGCAAAGAGCTTTTGCCAGAACTTAGATATTCCATTATTCAGAAAATTGTTGATAGGTAGACCTCTCATGGGTCCCATGGGGCCTTGGATTCAAGGAATAGCCTTGAATTTGACTAAGGGTCATATAAGGCCTTGAAATCCTGGAAAATGTCATGAGACCTTGTGTTGAAAATCCTTTACCTAATGAATGTTGTAGAGCTCAAAAAAGTGGGAGATAGCTGTTTTTTGATTCATTGCTATTTTGCAATGCTAATTTTGCATTTTTATGAAAACCTTTTCTTTACAACCTCTTTTTCAACATTTCCCTTTTCTAAATTTTGGAAATATAAAATGCATATTAGATTTAGCCTGCAAAATGGCATTGGCAATCATACTTTGTTGAATGATTTCTAGAAATTATCTTTGCGATTTAAAAACCATCTAGTTTTTATTGTTTTGCTTGGGAGTGTGGTGGTTCAGTGGTACAGCATTGGACTTCAAACCGAAAGGTCCATAGTTCGATCCCTGCAAGGGATAGCTGCTTTGTGTCCTTGGGCAAGGCACTTCTTCCTGATTGCCAACTTTTGTACATGGTGGGACTGTGTACTAAGGCATACTGCACGTTGATGGTGCACTTGGCTTCAGCCAATGCTAACCCTGCTTGTACAGAGTTAGTACGTTGGGGAGTCTCATAGTTGCTCCCTGTTGCTCGGCGGTTGTCTCCAGGTACTCCGGTTTCCTCCACCCATAAAATTGTCCATCATGAGGTGACCCAGGCTGTTGAAAGTGTCATTAACCCTTTACTCAATGCAGATGATATCAAAATTTATCATTTTAAATATCATTTTTTCAAATTTTTTGAAAAATTTCAACAAAACCATATCATGTGACCCCTCATTGGAATGAGCTCGATGAGCTCGTTCCAATGAGGGTTCACATGATATGGTTTTGTTGAAATCTTTTGAAAAATAATATTTTTTCAACTGCTCAATTTGCATATTACACGGTCGGATGCAGGCAATTCGTTGGGTAAAGGGTTAAAACCCTTGTAAATAAATAAATACATTGTTTTGCTTGTTTGTTTTTCAGATTCCATACAATACACTCCACTACAACCTTCTTGATGATGGCAGTGACAAAAATGGAGTGTCCATTAAGGACTATTTCAGCATCCACTCAAGTGGTTATATTTATGTAAAAAAGCAGTTGACATTGGAACCTAATGTGCATACATTTTATGTGAGTTATGAATTTCTATATGAAGGTGTACTGATTCTCAGATGTTTAAATCCTTATCTATATCCGTAAAGCAAAGTCGTGGCTATGCTTGTATGTATGTCTGCAGGGGTTGATTTAATTTTTACAAATGTAATAGCAGTTTTCGAAATTGGATACATTTGGATTAGCTTTTCCTATTATTTACATGATTTTTCATTTAAAATTGATTAGGTATTGTTGAAAAGTGATTCGAAAACTGCTATGTGAATCCATTTAAATTGAACCCTGTATGTGTGTATATATGTTTATATGCATGTGAGTATGCCCGGAATAAACTCAAGAGGTGGCGATCAATTGGCTTTTCCAATTGGGCACTAGTATTTTACCACTATAGGTGGTCGTAATTGTGGGCTTAAATTCTTGATTTTTTTTAATATAATGTTTTTTTCCATTTTTCTTACAACATCCATCGATATTCAGACATCTTCCGCTGGAGAATTTTCTGATAATTTCTCAACATGTTACAAGATTTTCTATTCAATTAACAGGAGTTTTATCTATAACCTACAAACTATTAACAGCAGATCAAATTTGCATTGAGAGTATGGTAAATGGTTTGGTGTCTGGGAATAATATTAAATTGACAGGGTTATTCTATTAACCTTTTACCTAACGTAACGGCCAAAACCGGCCAGCGCTATTCTCAAAAATCGCCAATTAATTTTCATTATTTTTTTCATTTTTTGTCTCAAAAACATAGGTTATGACCCCTCGTTGGAACGAGCTTGTCGAGCTCGTTCCAACGAGGGGTCATAACCTATGTTTTTGAGACAAAAAATGAAAAAAATTAGTTATTCAAGAATTACTTTTGCAAGTGTCGTCTGCTTTTCATGTTAGGTAAAGGGTTAAGCAAATAAGTCAGCTAGAGCAGCCCTATCTTAATCAGGGACATGAGAAATTATGCAATTTCTATATTTCTCATGGCAACTCTAGAGATAATTCCCATTGTGCACGCAAAAACACTACATACTATCTATTCACCCAAGTTACTGGGATATTTTTTTTTTAAATAAAGTACTAGCGACAAGAGTAAACTGTTCTGAGCAAAAATGACTGTTGGCAGCATGTAGTGAACTAGTTAACTCTTTACCCAATGCAGACAATATCCAAATTTATTATTTTAAATATAATTTTTCCAAAAATTTCAACAAAACCATATCATGTGACCCCTGCATTGGAATGAGCTCAATGAGCTCGTTCCAATGAGGGGTCACATGATATGGTTTTGTTGAAACATTTTGAAAAATTTATTTATATTTTAAACTGCTCAATTTGCACGTTATGCGGGCAGATGTGGGCAATTCGTTAAGCTAATTAATAATTTATCCGGCAAAATAGTTTGTCCACTCTGCTTTGTTTTCCTCTTGAGCCAGGTAATATTGTTCAGGATATTTCATGCAGCATGTTGTTGTGGAGATTTTGACAAATTTAAAACTATGTATGTGATGGGAAGAAAGTGGACTATTATTTTTTATAAATTATGGGGCACTTATGTTTTAATGTTAATTGTTGGGTAGAAGTTTGCAGTCAAGATAATGTATTGCTTGATGGATTTTAAAACAAACTTTCATTCTTGTGTAGATTTTATTGGAGCTTAGCAGGTGTTGAATTTTAGATTAATTCATTATCATTTCCTACAGGGTAAAATAAAACTCACGGATGGTGGAACTCCTGCACTTACATCAGAAAACACAGCTTATGTTAGAATTGATGTCATCCACAACCAATACACACCATATTTTATCAATGAACCTTATATGAAGAATACAGACGGAGAAGCAAAAGTTGGTAGTTCCATCCTTCAGGTCTCAGCAGTTGATAGTGATCCTTCTGTAAGTCATTTATACATACTCTGCTAAGATTATATAAGTACAGTGGAACCCTGTTAAATGAATAGACACTTTGCCAATGAAAATTATTCAATTAACATGACCTCTGTCAAACAAGATATAATAGATTAAATGCCTTTATTGGATAACTGAGGCCAAATAGGTCTATAAACAAAAGAAAACTGGGGAGAGTCTGGGTAATTTCTCGACAGGTTACAAGATTTTGTATTCAATTAACAGGAGTTTACTCTATAATCTATATTCAATTAACAGGTCAAATTTATACTGGAGGTATGTTATGGTTTTGTGTTGGGAAATTATATACAATTTACAAGGTTATTCGGTTAAGAGATATCCAGTTAAGTGGGCTCCACTGTATTATATGCTAGATTGTGAATTATCGCAAATTATCTAAAAGATATTTCTCGGTATTCATCAACTTGATGGATAACTAGGAATATCACCCAGTAGCTTCTAAATGACATCATGCTTCAGAGCATCACTTCCCGTTTGATAATGTTACAAGTGATTCAGTGTCAGCTTTACCAGCAGTACCAGAAGTTCATGCTATTCCAAAGCATTCTGGGTATTCTATGACTGAGATATTAGATGTATAATAATAATAAAATAATAAAGTCAAATTAAATTAGATGAAAAGAAAGTCACTCTGAGAGTGATATTGAGCCTTGAACTGGAAAACTTATCCAAAAAACCTTGTTGATCGATTTGCCCAGGAAGTTTTTTGGGGATGAATCGGCACACTCCATTCCAAATTCCTTGTAAATTGACATTTAACCCTTTACCCAATGCAGACGATATCAATATTTATTATTTTAAATATTATTTTTTAAAATTTTTCAAAAAATTTCAACAAAATCATATCATGTGACCCCTCGTTGGGATGAGCTCATTCCAACCAGGGGTCACATGATATGGTTTTGTTGAAATTTTTTGGGGGATGAATCGGCACACTCCATTCCAAATTTCTTGTAAATTGACATTTAACCCTTTACCCAACGCAGACGTTATCAAAATTTATTATTTTAAATATCATTTTTTTTTAAGTTTTTCAAAAAATTTCAACAAAATCATATCATGTGACCCCCCGTTGGAACGAGCTCGACGAGCTCGTTCCAACGAGAGTTCACATGATATGGTTTTGTTGAAATTTTTTGAAAAATAATATTTTTTCAAGTGCTGAATTTGCATATTACGCGGGCGGATGTGGCCAATTCGTTAGGTAAAGGGTTAAAATGTTCTAAAAATGAACATTAATGAAAATATGAGAATATTCTCATTTGTAGTGTATTATAATTATTAAATTTCATCTATGAGTTGAATAATTAGTTTGTTAAATTATCAAGGGGATGTGAGACTATTTTTGTTTTATCTATAAGCGATTTGGCCAGTACAGGCTTGAAAGAACAATCAGCTGATCTTTGTTACTGTTTTGAAATGTATGTCTTTGCAGTTGAATTGGGTTGAATATTGTGCAGTAAAATGTCACATAGCATATACAGTAATAAAAAGAAAATCTATGCTATTTTAGTAAATATCAGGAATTATCAGGCAGATCTTCCTTGATTAGGGTGGTGCTGGAGGAACAAAACAAAATTTATTATAATAGCCTAAGTAACACATGGTTTCTTTTGCAGAATATTCTATATGGACAGCTAAATTATAAGATTATTGGAGATGCCTCATCACCCACATATTTTGATATACACCCAACTACTGGATTGATCACTGTTAAAAGGTCATTGATGTCATCATCTGTTAAAGAGTTTCAGGTA
Source organism: Pictodentalium vernedei (assembly GCA_031216915.1). NCBI lineage: Eukaryota > Metazoa > Mollusca > Scaphopoda > Dentaliida > Dentaliidae > Pictodentalium > Pictodentalium vernedei. The sequence continues at coordinate 85,997,842 of CM062297.1, read as the reverse complement.
ATTTTCAGTATTATCTTTCAATCTTTCAAATCGGAATTCGTCACCGCATACATGACTAGATTTGATGAAAAATTCATCGAAATTTAACTCAAATCATTGCAGAAAAAATTAATTCAATCTACAAGTGACAGGCCTGGCATTCTTAAAAATGCGGTAGGGCTAAAAATCACTCTCATGCATGGCCAAGGGGAGTGATTTGCTCTCATCAAGCTTACAAAAAACAAGCTATTAATTGAAAATAGAATATGTTTTCATTTTTGGAATTCACTAAAAACAAACCCAACGAAGGTTCTTCAGCTGAGTTTGACCATTACATTGAGTAAAGAGTTGATATAGATGACATTTACAATAAGGCTGTACAGTGCTCAGGATTAGTTAATCAGTTAGAAAATTAATTTTTTTTTATATCCAGAAAGTCTGACTAACCCTGTGCAGTGCACAGGGTTAGTCACACTTTCTGGTTATAAAAAAATTGGTAGCAGTCATATCACATGCTACATGAAAATATATAGTGACTAAGGCTGTAAAAATGCTTTGGGTAAGTTAGTTACATGTCGTTACATGGGGTGCTGGATTTAAGAAACTATCAAAAATACTTATACTGGAAATTTTTAAAGTGAAATCCAAAAATGAAACCATATTCTATTTTAAATTAATAGTGTGTTAAAAGCAAGAAGTGACAAAATGAAGTTAAGGAATTATGCCAAGTGGGCTTTATACATTTTATTTGGTGCTGCTAACCAGTGTGTAAAAATTTTGATGACCAATAAATTTAGCACTCTATCAGTTAAACAACCATAACCTTCAAACTGTTCACGATCGTACTTGACCATTGATGGAATCAAAAAGTGATTACAGTAGAATCCTGGAGGTAAACTGAGCATTTATTCTATTATATCTTGTTCGACAGAGCTCATAGAGCTCTGTCAAACAAGATATAATAGAATAAATGCCTGTATTGGATGTAGTGAGGCCAAAAAGGTTGATAAATAAGGGGAATTTGGTGCGTGTCACAGTAATTTTTTTGACATATTACAAAAGTTTATATACAATTAACAGGAGTTTTCTCTACAACCCATATGCAATTAACAGATCAAATTTGTACTGAAGGTATGGTAAATGGTTTTGTGTTTGAAAATTTTATTCAATTAGCAGGGGTATGCAATTAAGAGATATCCAATTAAGTGGGCTCCATTGTATTACTCCACTGTTTCATCCAAAGCTTGGCAAATCTAAATCCCAAATATTTCTCTTGCTGTGTAGTGGGTCTAGACATTATTGGGATAATTCGCTTTGTCCGAGGTCTGAATCGCCCTACAAATGTCTTCATCCCAGAAATTTCCCACAGTTAAAAAATAGTGCAAGAGTTGTCATTCAACATCGTGATGGGGAAAAATCACATGGACAATTGACTTTCCAAGTAAAATCAACTCTATTTTAAAAAAATATCACAAAATGTGATGAAATATAAATCATTTGACAACTTGAGAAAAAAGGTTATGACCACTGAATTAGGCATAACCTGTAAATAAGTTTCAAACTCGATTTCTTATTTCCAGGCCTGTTTAAGCCTTTGAGCCTTGATGGTATCTTCCACACCAGTTCAGAGCCATCATCTGGTAGAGTCTATATTTGTTACCTGGGGGGGAAGACCTATCAATATTTTCAATGTGAAACCTTGGTAATGCATGTTGAAAATCTGGATTGGTCTACAGTTAAAACTAGAAGTCCTGTCACGAACTGTGCGCTTATCTAGGCTTAATTATGTAGAGAGATTGTTGCAATTGCCATATCGAAGGGCATCCAAAGCATGGCTGGTTCTCCGGGTAACTCATAGCAAACACAGGCAATGTTTCTGCCAATGGACCTCCGGGTTACCCGGAGGTCCATTGGCTGAAACATTTCTTGTGCACAGGCCATATCTACAGAATTTGATAGCCTTACTGTGGTCATAACGCGTAGATTAACGCACAAGTCGGCATGCTATTTGTGCACATTTCATGACAGGACTTCTAGTTTTAACTGTATTGCACAAATTCTCTGAGGAACTATCTACATTTTGAATTCAGGGCATATCTCGATCCTGGACTGGAAAAGCAACCTTTCAGGTTCAAAGGGTTAAAATAAAACTTATTTAAGCAACTGTTTTAAACTTTTGTTCCAGATACGTGTGAAAACATCTGATTCCGGGACACCAGCTTATAGCAATACCACCATTGCTGAAGTAAAAGTCAGCAGAAATTTTAGAAACCCATTATGGCAGCAGCAGGATTACACTGAAAGAGTTGTGGAGACTTTGGCACTAGGAACAGAGATAGTTAATGTATCAGCCACTGACAGTGATATTTTGGTAAGCTTTATTTACTATAGCTTGCAGTTCTGCTGCCGTGGGTTGGTCACTTTCCACCAGTTGGTAAGCGGACATACACTGACTAACCCTAGACATTGCACAAGTTCAGTTGATAATCTGCCATATCACACACAACATGAAAATACACACTGACTATGGCTGTAAAATACACAGATTTAGTTGGTTACATGTAACACAGAGTGCAGGATTCAAGGAAATAATGGAAAGACTTATATACTGGATTGTGGAAATTGTTTTAACGTGAATTCCAAAAATGAAAAGATCTTCTATTTTTTTAATTAATAACTTATTTTATATACTTTTATCACATAATTTGATACTTAATCATTCAGTAACATGCTGTTGTATTCTTGCATGATAAATAATCAATGACAGTAATTTGGGAGACACTGACTGAAACAAAAATGCTTGTGTGGCATCATTTAATGAATGAGTTTTGAACCATTGTTTCAGCAATATTCTATTATTGAAATCTAAAATTTCTAACTTATCTTATTCTGAGATGTGTGCTAAAAATTTAATCCAATTACAGTGGAGCCCACTTAATTGGATATCTCTTAATTGTATATCCCTATTAATTGATTATAATTTTCAAATTCAAAACCATTTACCATACCTTCAGTACAAATTTGATCTGTTAATTGCATATGGGTTGTAGAGTCAACTCCTGTTAATTGTATATAAATTTTTGTAATATGTCGAAAAAATTGCTGTGACACGCACCAAATTCCCCTTATTTATCAACGTTTTTGGCCTCACTACATCCAGTACAGGCATTTATTCTATTATATCTTGTTTGACAGAGCTCCATGAGCTCTGTCAAACAAGATATAATAGAATCAATGCTCAGTTTACCTCCAGAAAACAAGAAACTGACCAAATCTCTGTTAATTGTATACTCCTATTAATTGAATAATTTTCACTGGCAAAATGGATATTCAATTAAGAGGATTCTACTGTATGACTATTAGTTGAAAACAGAATATGTTTTCATTTTTAGAATTCACTAAAAAAAAAATTCTACGGTTGTTTCCATTGAGGAGTCATAAGCTGCATTTGAAAAGCGAAGTTTGAACAATTTTTATATTGGTAACTACCATATTGCACACTGCATGAAAATGACCACCCACTAAGGCTGCACAATGCACATGGTTAGTCGCATAAAAAAAGATGAACTTATTTATACCAAGCAAGAAAAGAGTGACTAACCCTGTGCATTGCACAGAGTCTGTTGGTAAGCTAACATACATATAGGTGTTGCATACCATAGGTGTTGTTCAGGATTTGATGGTACAGCTGTCTTTAAACCCATGCTAACCCTGCTTGTGTGCAGTGAGTACATATGGAATATACCCACAGTAACTTGGTGTACCAAATGTTCACCACGAGTGGTGAAGTGGTGTTAACCATGAGCCTTTGGCATGTGGTTAACACCTCTTCACCACGTGTGGTGAACATTTGGTACACCAAGCTACTTTGGCTATATTTTATTTAAACCATGACCGTCAGATTATTAAGAGTCGCTATTACTTTTTCACGATTTTATTGAGCAGCAGCCGTACATATGTGCAAATTTGTTTTTGTTTACATGAGCATTGGTGGGTGGTACTTCTGCTGTCAATTTTTTCACCGAAACGAAATAGAAAAAGAAATGGGGCTTTTTTCATTTTAATAACATACTGTTTCGAGTTATGGATGCTTTATTAATATGAGACAATGCATATTTGTTAAATTTTGGTGTTTTATGTGGTAAACTCATTTAAAAACGTAATAAATAATTGCCTCTTTCATTTCACTCTTCGTGAGGTGACATGCGATAAATTTAGACAAGTTTGCATTCAGGTCGACGTCACCAAAGGTCAACTTGGATGTAGTTCCACTGTAGGTGTAAATTTTATCTACTGGAATCCAATTGCTGGCATGTTCACCACAGTTGGTGTATAAAGCTAAAATTGATGTCATAGGCTTTTCATATATAGTAGAATAGGTTTTCATTGTATAAATAGTGGAATCTGACAGTTGGTCACCATTGCTCAGTGGTTCTCTCTGGATACTCTGTCTTTCTCCACCCCTAATACTGTCTGACACGAGGTGACCCTGGCTGTCGAAAGTGTCATCAAAACTCCAATAAATAAATGTGCAAGATTAATGGATAGGCTGCCTTAACTAATCTTACATGAAAATGTTCACTGAATAACACTGTAAGAATGCACAAGGTTAATTGGCGACACTTTATGAGGTGTGCAGGGTTCAAGGAAATACTGGAAATACTCATATTGGATGTTGGAATTTTGGGGTTTTTTTGAGTGAATTCCAAGAATAAAAACATTCTATTTTCAATTATTAGCTTGTTGCAATAAAAGCGAATCCAATATTATTTTGTATTTTGCAGTCACCAAATAATGAAGTGAGATATCACATTTATGGAGTATCTGAGGAGTCAGAATGCTTCATCATGAATGAAATCACAGGGGTGCTTGCTCTACGTAGATCATTGCTGTATTCACCCTGCATGAAGAACACTTATGCTGTAAGTATACCATATATATCTGCTATCTTTCATATAGACAACAATCCTGAGATATATTTCTCCTTTATTCCTCTACTTAGGTAATAAATTTTCCCATGAGTTTAACACTAAAAGAGTTTATAACTGTAGTAGCTGTGATGCTACTAATGTCATTACATATAGATCAGTTATCTTACATACGAATAATAATCCTGAGATATATTTCTCCTTTATTCCTCTACTTTGGTAATAAATTTTCCCATGAGTTTAACACTAAAAGAGTTTATAACTGTAGTAGCTGTGATGCTACTAATGTCATTACATATAGATCAGTTATCTTACATACGAATAATAATCCTGAGATATATTTCGTCTTTATTCCTCCACTTTGGAAATAAATTTACCTCTGAGTTTTACACTAAAAGAGTTTATGTCTGTTGTAGCTGTTATGCCTTTTAACATCATTACACCAGTGTGCAAAATTTTAAAAATGACTCTAACCGACTGACCATTCACGTGGATTGGAGATGGCTAACCGAGTGCTCGACTATGTAAAAATTCTTCATTGGGAAACTGCTTTTTTTTTTATCATTAACAAGTATTCATATATTGCATGAAATTGAAATATATATAGCCGCTCAGGGCAAAAGTCTAAAAATCTATGAAGACAGAGGCTGCTTAACTGGTAGTGTGCTAGAAGCCCATATTTGGGCTTTATTCTGAACTGCAGGTACCTAAAGTTAAAGGCTTCATATTCTGTGGATGTCCTTCATATTATCTTGTAAGTAAAATTACTTCATCTCCATCAATTTGCATTGTTGCAATTTATGGGGGAGTGCCTATAGGCACTCTCTCATGAATTGTAACAAGACAAAAAATGTGTGAACAAATCTTGAGGCTGAGAAAAAAATTAGCGCTCTACCAGTTAAGCGAGGCAGACTTTACCATTCAAGTTGCAACTTTTGGCTAACTGGTCATCCGTTCACGTAGATTTAAATTTGTGTAACCACCACGCCAATGAAACGAGCATTCTTGTCAAATTTTGCACACTGTTACACTCACAAAGATGTTATAATACAATGCTTCTATTATAGTGAACCGGTGCGGTGGCTCAGTGGTTACACCATTGGACTTCAAACAGAAAAGGGCCTCAGTAACTGCATTATGTCCTTGGGCATGGCACTTAATCTTGAGTGCCTATGTGGGGACATGGTGGCACTTTCTACTAAGGCATACTGCATGCCGATGGTGCACTTGTCTTCAACCAATTATAACCCTGCTTCTGTGGAGTACATTAGGGAGTCTGACAGTTGCTAGCCACTACTCAGTTGTTCACTCTGAGTACTCCAGATTCCTCCACCCGTAAAACTCTGACATGACATGACCCTGGCTGTGAAAACCAGTGGAAGATTAATGCATCAGTCTTTGGGTCGGTACCTTTTTCATCACGAATGCAAACTTTATTTATAGTGTGTCAAAATAAGTTTTTAATTCCACTTTCAGCATTAACGCTTACCAAACCCAAATAGATGAGAATTGCAGAACAATTTTGTGAATAACCTGAAATTTACATGTCTTGCCCTAAACATAGCATATTATCACATAATCCCTTGAGATCCAATGTGTTCTATGTGCCTACTGGCAAAGAGAACACATTGGAACTTGGGGGATACATATTGGAGTGAGCTCACCAGACGGTGTGCCGGATGAAGTGTTGTTTAAATTACAAACAGATTTATGATTTGAACTGAGATGGAATCAGTTTATCTGCTTTATTGATTATTTATCCAGTGCCGTCAGTGGATAGTCTACACGAAAGGTTTATTTACTAAACCTGTAATCATAAAAAGTTGCCTTGAACGCACAAACTCAGACCATGTTACCATCAATTAATCACAATAACTTATAATGCTATAAATTGCTGTTTGATATGCTTTGTATGCTTAGTTGACACTAAATAGAAAGATTATTTGTACATTTGTATATTGACTAGAAGCACTATCATGGCTCCACTGAAATGTGCTGAAAGTCACTATAGTGACTTTATGTTATACACATTAGTTTGTTTGCTCAGCAGTAGAAAAAAAAGCTTATATAAAATTGTTTTGTTACCATTTATTGGAGAGTGCCAACAGGCAGCCAACAAGCACTCTCCAATAAATAGTTATAGAACAATTATTTATTGCTGTTTGATATTCTTTGTATGCCTGGTTGACACCAAATGGACAGCTTGTCAGTATGTTTGAAAAACATGCAATAAAAATGTCTTTCATTCTTTTCATTTATATGTTACTTCTAGGTGAGGATCATAGCCTATGACATGGGAATACCTCAGAGAAGCAGTAATCTTGCTAATGTGAATATTTTTGTTACTCGCAATTTGCATTCTCCACAATTTTCACAAAGCATATATACTACATCCATTGAGGAAACAGCAATAGAAAATAGAATCGTACAGGTTGTCTCATCAACAGATGCTGATACCTTGGTGAGTAGAAAAAAAATGCATTGAATGAATGAAAAACTTAAAACATATTGATTTCAAATTGTAGTCCCGAGATTCTAATTGCTGTTTGAAGTGTTTATAGCTATTTTTTCAAAGAGTTACACTGAAGGCTTCATGCATGATCAGTGATACATATAGGTCATTATCATGTGGGTTTCCAAGATGATTTATCTTACAATCAACATGTATTTTGTCTGTATTAACTCTGCAACTGTCGTGAATCTGACCCCCTGATACAGATGTTTGTATCAGGGGGTCGGATACAAGCACATTCCTTTCGAGTGAGTTCCATTTTTTTTCTTTTTGTTCATCCGTACAAATAAATAGTTTGTTATATATTCGTCTACATTCTTGACTTATCCTCAATATATAGTACGATAAAATGATTATTACCATTATGTGGATGTATCAAATATGTCTTGCTCTGGGTTCTAAGGGCAGATCACGACGAGTCGTGATCTACCCTTAGAACCCGGAGCGAGACTCGGATACATATTTTGTACATCCACATAATGGTAATAATCTCTATTTACCTTTTAGATTTAACACATGGTAGGCCTAAATAAGAATATCATCATGACAAAAAATGATCTAGTCTTTTTTATTTAGCTGATTTGGTGATTTATTTATCATTTAATTACTTTTATCAAAGCGGAGGCCTCAATATGTGTACCGTATTTACTCTATGTATTGGGACAGCTAAAATTAATTATTTTCACAGGTGTCCCAATTCTTAGAAAATGGGGAAAGAACACAGCCTGGTCTTTATTTGATGCTGACTAAAGTTGTGTGTGATTCGTTTTCCATCACTATATACGAAAATCACCGTCCAATTTTTTTTATATTTTCATTTTTTGCTTCCAAAACATAGCTTATGATCCATCATTGGAACGAGCACATTGCGCCCGTTCCAATGAGGGATCATAAGCTATGTTTTGGAAGCAAAAAATGAAAATTTTTAGTTACTCAAGAATTTTTTTTATGACGGGTCAACTGGAAACAAATCTCCTGAATGTCCCAAACTTTGGAGCATAAAAAAATATAGTTTTCAGGAAAAAAAGTGTGTCCCAAATCATAGAGTGTCCCAATACATAGAGTAAATATGGTAATCAGTTTTTGATAAGTGCTGGTTAAAAAATGTTCTCTTTCTGAAGCAAATGATTGAATGTGTGGTGGCTACCCTCAATACAGATTCATATTTTGTCTTGATGTTTTTACTTGTGTTGGAGGAAATACATTCTTGCTGTAAGATAAGTATTCCTATTCTGAGAAGATTTTGATAAATTGTTCTTCTCTTTGTATAATGGTAGACAATCTGCTTTGCAGATGGCTTAGATTGGAGTTTTTTATAACAAAATGCTTGTTCAGTGCATGTTTGCATATTTGTTCAAGTGAGGTATACCTTCATTGAAAATAGTTTGTCCTGTGGTGCAACTGAAAATTTAAACCTTTACACACTGATGGTGTACCTGCTGCTTCAGGAAATTTTTGATGATTATTCCTGTAATTAGTATGCTGATGATTTTTATTATCTGTTAAATGCATGCTTGGACATCACTGCCCATGTGTGGATTATGACCAATCAACAGCTTTTGTACTTAAGGGAATTTGGAAATTTAATATGAGGTAATTATTAGGAAATTAGACTGGTGTCACAATTTATTGTGCAAAATGTATGGGAAGATCAGTGATATTTTCTCTTTTTATTTTAACTCAGGCACCATTTAATGATGTATCACTGTCAGTAATTGGAGATGGCATTGCAGCAACCTTTTTCAGTATAAGTCAAGATGGAGCTGTGCGCCTTGTCAAATCACTAGAAGCAGAAAAAGACAACAATTATCAGCTTCGTATACAAGCCAAAGATGGAGGCATACCAGCCCTATCAGCTACATCCATTGTTAATGTTTTTGTTCAAAGAAATCTATTTAAACCAGTTTTTGAACCTCAGAATTACATTGAAACAGTTACAGAGACACAGCCTCTTGGTGTATCAATTTTACAAGTGTTTGCAACTGATAAAGATTCAAAGGTTGGTATTAGATAATTTAATTTTAAGTTTTAGTGAATTTCGAGAATTATCTCATGAGTGTGGACCTGAAAGTTTTATTTTTCACAAGCGCTTGCACAAGTGAAAAATAATGCTTTCAGGTCCATGATATTCTTCCGATATTCACTAAAATAGTGTAGATTTTCTTTTTATTATGTGCAACATGACATTTTACTGTGCAATATTCAGCCCAATTTCAATGCAAACACGTATGTTTCAAAACAATAACATAAGATCAGCTGATTGTTTATTCAAGACGACATTCAAGGCAATGTCATGTGCTGAAGTGTGATGTCATTTAGAAAGCTACTGAAAAAATTCATCATGCGCAAGCCCTTCTGAAAAATAAAACTTTCAGGTCCACACTCATGAGATAATTCCCAATATTGACTAAAATGGAGTAGATTTTCTTTTTATTATATGCCACAAGACATTTTATTGCACAATATTCAGCCCAATTCGACCCCAAATGCATACATTTCAAAACAATAACAAAGATCAGCTGATCGTTCCTTCAAGGTGACATCATGCACCGAAGCGTGATGTCATTTAGGAAGCTAATGGGGGATATTTTTCGATATCTATCAAGTCGATGGATATCAAGAAATATCTTTTAGGTAATTTGCAATAATTCACAGGCTAGCATAAAATAAAATAAAATATGTAGACAGTCTCATATACATGGGCATATTTTTTTTGGAGTATCATCATTCGTTGTATGTTCTACAATCTTTTTTTGTAGAGTCCAAATAACATTGTCAGATATGATTTACTTGGTTCAAGTGAAGCTTTGGAGTATTTCATGATTGATGCAGTGCAAGGAGTGATTTCTGTGAAGAAATCATTGACATTATCAGCTAAAAGTACCAAGCAGTTTACTGTGAGTATATTTATACAAGCATAAATTTTATTAAATCTTTACAAAACTGAAAATTCTCTTTTAAATTATGTTAGAACTTTTCGTTGTGTTCTTGGGCAAGGCACTTAATTCTGATTGCCCACATGGGGGACATGGTGCTGCTGTGGACTAAGGCATTCTGCACGTTAGTAGTGCACTTGTGTTCAACCAATGCTAAACCAGGTGACCCTGACTGTCAAAAGCATTGTTAAACCCAATAAAAAAAAAATCACTGCATTCTCACCTTATACCCAACCTGACCCTGTTTAGTAAGTGGCAAAATCTTAAATTGGATAACTGACTCGGTAGTTTTCTCAAAATAACCCATCTTTCATGCACTGTACAGTTAAAACTAGAAGTCCCGTCATGGAATGTGCACAAATAGCACGTTGATCTGCACGTAAATTTACGCGTTATGACCATAGTAAGGCTATCAAATTCTGTACATGTGGCCTGTGCACAAGCAATGTTTCAGCCAATGGACCTCCAGGTAACCCGGAGGTCCATTGGCAGAAACATTGCCTGTGTTTGCTATGAGTAACCAGAAGAACCTGCCGTGCTTTCGATGTCATTCGATATAGCAATTGTGCGCAATTCCTACGCGCAATTAAGCCTAGATAAGCGCACAGTTCGTGACAGGACTTCTACTTTTAACTGTAAAACTGTCTGACATGATAGAGAGGAAGGTATCATATTTTTAGTACACAACAAATAACAAATGTGAACTGGGAAATTCTTTTTGGTGCAAGCAAATATGGCACTGAAGACGACCCAAATAACCAATATGCTTACCATGGGGTCCTCTCATCTAATTTTGTTCCAATATTTCTGTCCATGTTCTACATACTGAAATATAGTACTTTATTACTATCTAAAGTGTTATTTACTGGGATTTCTGGGTTTAATTATAAACGATAACTTCACAAGTGAATTATGCAATCAACAATTGTGTCATGTATCCGTACATGCAAACGAAGATGTAGATGTAATGGGGACTTCATTGTTTTTTGTTTTTTTTAACCCTTTACCTAATATGAAAAGCAGACGACACTTGCCAAGAAAAATTCTCAAAAATCGCCAATTAATTTTCATTATTTTTTCATTTTTTTGTCACAAAAACATAGGTTATTACACCTAATTGGAACGAGCTTGTTCCAATGAGGGGGTCATAACCTACGTTTTAGAGACAAAAAATGAAAAAATAATGAAAATTAATTGGCGATTTTTGAGAATAGTGCTGACCATTACATTAGGTAAAGGGTTAAATAATATAATTATCGTTAATAATGAAAAGTAATAAACAGAGTAATCGCTTGACTGGACTGGTTACGTGAAATAATTCATTCGAGGCGAGGGACTATATTGTAAAACACCTGTGCGCATTCGCAGACTCGTGTTGGTACAACGTCCCTCACCTCTCACGAATTATTTCACGTAACAAGTCAAGTCAAATGATTACTCTCTATTACTGTATTTGTACCTCTTGTATTATATATAACTCATGTTATGTATGTTTCTTCCTTAATAAATACTTTTTAAACTAAATATGACTCCAGACACAAGTTCCTCTTGATCATAAGTTCACTGGGATGATAAACTGAATTGATGAATATTCTTTTTCAGATGAATATCAGAGCAAAGGATATGGGTAACCCTGTTCAGGAAAGTCAGCAGTTTGCTGAAGTTCTTATCAATGTGATAAGAAATGATCATTGCCCCATCTTTGAAAACTTGCCAGCAGCAATCGAGATTTTACAGACCACACAAACTACAAAATCGATATTTTCCATATCAGCTACTGATGATGATGGCTTACAGGTATGGTTGTTTATGTTGACTTACTTAACCATTCATACACTACTGTAAAAATAATGTTACCCAGAATGCACCAGAAATTTGACCAATTCACCCTCTTTCCATCATGAAACCAGGAATTCAACTGCATCACTCTTGTTTGAAAGAGCTTGGTGAGCTCTGTCAAATAAGGTTAATTTGGTCAAATCCCTGCTTACATTACAGGAAACATGTGTAGCTTGTGATTTTTATATTTGGATGTGCCAATGTTTTAGAAGGTTAAGATTGTCAATCCTTTTTTCAATGAGAAAATAGCCCTGTTAGGCCCCTCAATAGATCTTCTGCTTCTCAGGACATTTTTGTAAAATTGATTGTTAGCGAGCCATTTTTTATTTTATTTTTCATTTTTGTAATTATTTCTTTGCCATCCTTTGTGTTCTTGGTTTGTTTTATGTTTCAGGCCCCATAATCTACAGAATAACATGCATGGTGGTGTATTTCGTCCCTTGAGTGCAAGCATTGCAAAGCCTTATTGTACTCAAGGGACAAATTTATTAATTTTATTAACTTGGGTAAAATATCAGACATAAACCATTTAATTTTTATTTTTTTAAATTTGCATTGGTTATAAAAAGAGAGCATATGGCAGCCAAAAGCACCATGAGGGAGGGCGTGAGAAACAGATTTTTTACTTTTTTAGGAGTATTTCATTCTTTTTTTGTGGTGTTGTGACACAGTATATATTCAATAAACAGACTCTACAATATTTGCTAAATTATTGAAGATATAGATTTGTTTTAAACTATAAATGCAGTATTTTGGGTTGTCAAGCAGACAGAGAGTTTTGAACTGCTCATGGCTGTGTCATGATCTACTCAAAATTCTTTTTCCGTTTTCTTCTTACAATACTCCAGAAGTTTACTTGTGAAAAAAGAAAAGAAATACAAGAACACCGAATCTCAAGTGTTATTTTTTTGTATTTTGTCTTGACACTATCTTTATTTTTTCAATATTTTATTTATAAAAACTTGCCCCACTGGTGTAATGACCAGATTACGAACTAATTGAGAAAGAGACGGCATTGGTAATCTCAGAACTGCAATTCTAACACAGGAGTGAGAAAATAAGTGATTTCTTTTGATGAATGGTATTTAAATATTTGTTTATGTTTCTCTGCAGACTGATTTTGGAAGACTGGAATTTGATATATTGGGTGAAGACGTTGCCCCAAGTTTCTTTACGGTAGATTCATCAAAGGGGGAAGTGTTTGTCAAGAGCGCATTAATGAGTGATGAGCTCACTTCATACAGAGTAAGTATTGACTAATATTATTAACAAGAACAGGTAGCATAGTGGCACAGTGGTTACGGCATTGGACATCAAACAGAAAGGTCCATGGTTCGATCCCCAGCAGGGGTGACTGTGATATGTTTTGGGGCAAGGCACTTACTCCTGCTACAGCATGTGCTTGAAACCTTCCTTCCTCTAAAAGAAACATTGTATCAGAGGAATAATTAACTTTGCTATTTTTATTTTATGTATAATAACTTTCTGTAAAATTATTGCATGAAAACAATTGTTTTTTGCTTGTAAATAAGAACCTAAGATCTGAGTAAAAAATTTGAAAGAGAATAAAAAATCCCAACAACAAAGTGCAAAAATTACTCTGCACAGAATACTTGAGGATGTCGTAGTAGTAAATCTTATTGTGATCATTCACAAAACTTAGTACACTTAACTGGATATCTTTTAACTGAATAACCCTGTTAATTGAATATTATTTCCCCAACACAAAACCATTTACCATACCTCCAGTACAAAATTAACCTGTTAATTGAATATAGGTTATAGAGTAAACTCCTGTTAATTGAATAAAAAATCTTGTAACCTGTCAAGAAATTACTCTGACTGTCCCCAGTTTCTTTTCTTTTTTTCTAGACCTATTTGGCCTTAGTACATTCAATACAAGGATTTAATCTATTATATCTTGTTTGACAGAGTTCATGGAGCTCTATCAAACAAGATATAATAGAATAAATGGTAAGTCTATTTCTAGAATACAGGAAAGTGACACTTCTGTTAATTGAATGATTTCCATTGGCAAAGTGTCCATTCAATTAGCAAGGTTCCACTGTACCTACTTGCAATCACCTGTTTGTCTGTCAGTGATTCTAGCATGTACATACATACAGGGGAGTGTGGTGGCTCAGTGGTTACAGCTTGGACTCAAACGGAAAGGTCCATGTTTCAATCCCTGCCAGGTGGTACTGCATTTTGTCATTGGGTGGGGCACTTCAACCCGATTGCCTATGTAGGGACCTGGTGGCGATGTCTACTAAGGCATACTGAACTTCTATGGTGTACATGTCTGCAGCCAATGCTAACCCTGCTTGTACAGTGTTAGTATGTTGGGGAGTCTGATAGTTGCTCACCATTGCTCACTGGTTCTCTCCAGGTACTCCGGCATCCTCCACCCATAAAACTGTCTGACACAAGGTGATCCGGGCTGTCAAAAGTGACATTAAATATTATTCAAAACATTAAACCCCAATAAATAAATAAATAACTGCATGCAGAATTTTAAATTCCTGACTCTCTAACTCACTCTCACCACCTGTATACAGTAGAATCCTTATAATTGAATATCCATTTTGCCAGTGAAAATTATTCAGTTAACAGGAGTATACAATTAACAGGGATTTGGTCAGTTTCCTGTGTTCTGGAGGTAAACTGAGCATTTATTCTATTATATCTTGTTTGACAGAGCTCATAGAGCTCTGTCAAACAAGATATAATAGAATAATTGCCTGTATTGGATGTAGTGAGGCCAAAAAGGTTGACAAATAAGGGGAATCTGGTGCGTGTCACAGTAATTTTTTCGACATATTACACAAATTTATATACAATCAACAGGAGTTTACTCTACAACCAATATGCAATTAACAGATCAAATTTGTACTGAAGATATGGTAAATGGTTTTGTGTTTGAAAATTATATTCAATTAAAAGGAATATACAATTAAGAGATATCCAATTAAGTGGGCTCCACTGTATTAGCAAAAGAGAATGAAGAATATTTGTCACTGTACAATATAAAATACTTTATTTTAGCTTTTGATCAGAGCAAGAGATGGTGGAAATCCACAATGCGAAGTTCACAGTACTCTGACTATCAGTGTAAAGAGAAATTTATTTTCACCAGAATGGGTCAATGGTGTTTCCTACTCCCAAACAATATTAGAGATACACAATGTACAAGTCCCTGTCTATACACTTCAAGCCTTGGATAGAGATATTAGGGTAAGTGTTTATTGCATTTTCAACCAATATAAAATGACTGTTCAGCAGAACCCTATCAACCTTTCACCCAACAAATTGGTCGCATCTGTATACATAATTTACAAAATAATTTGTTGAAAAACATATATATTTTCACAAAATTACACCAAAACCATATCATGTGACCCCCTCATTGGAATGAGCTCATTCCAAAGAGGGAGTCACATGATATTGCTTTGGTGAAATACTTTTTAAAAATTTAAAAAACAATTAAAATAATAAATTTTGATAACCTCTGTGTCGGGTAAATAGTTAACTGAGATGCCAGCTTATCAGCAAAAACAAAAAAATGAAATAACAAGGGCTTTGATAATTATCTGTTCTTTGATTATAAATATGAGCCTTTCTTGGTGTCTCCTTTTAGTATACATGCCACAATCTGACACCGGTTTATTCTATTTTTTCCACTTTACAGTTTTTCAAACGAAACATTTTTGTGTGGATGATGGTTGAAATAGAATAAATGGACTCAATTCATTGGTCAAATTTAACTCAATTTACATTGTATTGACATTAGTTTGTTTCCTCTGTACCATATGTTTTTTCCTATTAAACTGTGCTGAATATAGGTAGGTTCAAGCCTGGAAATAAGCAGACTGTCATCTGTAGAATGAGGTCTCCAGAGGGTGAATGTGGAGATGCTACCTGCACCGCAAGATAGCATTACTAAATGTACCTGCTGTGAACCCCTATCTGAATCATGGTCTCAGGCTTAAACAGAAAAGAGGTTCTGTATGGGATTGCATCAGCATATTCACCCTCTGGGGACCTCATTCTGAAAACTTTCTTCAAAAGTTGATCATGACATTTCATAATTGTGTCAGCCCTAGTCATGCTTTCTTTTTTATAATGGCAGCCTAACCAGTGCCAAGCCACAACTGTTACAGCATAAACATGTTCTGAGAATATGTAAGGTTTGAGGGATTAAGGGCCATAAATATTTTCAAGCTGAAGTTGTAAGAGGTTACATTTTTCTTGTGTGAAAATTCCTTAAGGAGTTCCAATTCTTCTGCAAAATCGAGTAAAATGTACTAAGAATTCTACAGGCAACAATAATTCCTCCAAATATCATTACACTGTTCATGTGATTTGCAGGTGCCCAACAATGATATTGTTTACCATTTTGTGAACAAGAATGGACAGGATATTGGCACAACATCTCAGGATCAAATGTTTTACATTAATGAGAAGACTGGACAAATTTTCCTTAGGACAAGTATGGTTGGATCTAGGGTTACTAAATATGACGTAAGTATTAACAATTAAAAAATAATGCTCCTTTGTGAGAGTACAGTGGGGGTATACACTTAACTGGATTTATCTCAATTGAATAACCCTGTTAACTGAATATAATTTCCAAACACAAAACCATTTCCTATAGCTTTAGACAAATTTCACCTGTTAATTGCATATAGGCTTTAGAGTAAACTCCCATTAATTGAATAAAAAATCCTGCAATATGTCAAGAAATTAACCTGACAGTAGGGCTGCACGATATTCAAAACTGAATACCAGTATCGGTATTCCAAAAAATACCGTGGTATAACGGTATATCGAAAACTGTTCAGAAAAATGAACATAAGTACCACAATCAAGGCTTGAGGCATCCCAGTTGTAACGAATTAGCATGCCTTGATGACGGGGTTCGAAAAACTTTTACCAAAGGTAGACAGTATCAAAATTTATTATTTTAAAATAAAAGTTAATCAGATTTTCAAAAAAACAAAAAAAAGTCTACAAAACAATATCATGTGACCCCTCATTGGAACAAGCTCAACGAGCTTGTTCCAATGAGGGGGTCACATGATATAGTTTTGTTGAAATTTTTAACATTATTTTTTCAACTGCTGAAATTGTACATTACGTGAGCACATGCAGACGATTCCTTGGGTAAAGGGATAATATTATTCATTCAGGGCTACAGTTAAAAAACTCAAGACATCTTGAAAATTAAATTGTGGGGTAAATAAATAATGACGATAAACCGGCATTTTTGTAAATACGCCGGTATTCAATCAATATTGGTTTGAATACCGTATATATCAGTTTATCGATATACCATGCAGCCCTGCTTGACAACCAATGTCCCTTCTTTCTAGACCTATTTGGCTACAGTACAACTCTAAATGAGCTATGTCAGACAAGATATAATCAAATAATTGCTTTTTTTTTCTTCAGAAAATGGGAACAGCAGTAAATTTATGCACTTTTATTTGTGGGAAAGATACTTAACAAGCTATTTATTAAAATTAGAATATGTTTCCATTTTTGCAATTCATTTTAAAAACATATCCTCAATGCAGTATAAGTATTTCCATTAGCTTCTAGAATCCTGCTCCCTTTGTCACATGTAATCAACTAACCATGTGCAATTTTACAGCCTTGGTCAGTGTTTATTTTTTTGTAGCATTTGATATGGTAGTTACCATTTTTTATAACTTTCTTAGAAAGTGTAACAAACTCTGGTAATAAAAAAAGCTTCAATATTGACTGAGTAACTAAACCTGTGCATTGTAGTGTAAATCTCACCTTTATCAACTCTTTACCCAATGTAAACAGTCTGTACTCTTCTCAAAAACAGTTCAAACTCAGCTTATAAGCCCTCAGTGAATTCCAAAGATGAAAACATTCTATTTTCACTTAGGCCTCACAATGTAGATCTTCTGTTTCTCGGGCCTTTATTTGCAAAATTGCATAGAGGTGAGCAGCTTTTTGTTTTATTTTTTATTTCTGTAATTATTTCTTTGCCATCAAAGGTTCATGTTCTTGGTTTATGTTTTAGGCCTCATAATCTACAGAATAGCATGGGTGGTGGTGTAATTCATCCCTTGAGAGCAAGAAGGCTTTGCAATGCTGAAGCTAAAGCATTGCAAGGCCTTCTTGCACTCAAGGGACAAATTTATCAATATTTTTATCTTGGATAAAATATCAGACATAAACCATTTAATTTCCATTTCTTTAAGTTTACATTGGTTATAAAAAGAGAGCATGTGGCAGCTAAAAGGACCATGTGGGAGGGAACAGATTTTTAATTTTTTTAGGCCTTAATAGCTTGTTACTTGTGGAAATACATACATAACCTGTTTTGAGAGACCATTTGTCTTGAGAGACTGCTGTAACCTTGTACCATTTAGTTGTTTTACTCAGTAATGGACCTCTCTTGAGAGACCACCTGTTTTGAGAGATACTTGCACAATAATAATTGTCAGTATTCACACAAAAACACTAGATATCCATTGTATCTTTCTCGACAATACTCAGAGCTCTTCAAAACAAGACATAACATCCCAAATTTCTGTTACTTTTAAGGTTGATCAGAGAGATAAGAGAGATTGATGGGAAGATTTGTTTGTACAGTGAAAGCATTTAACAAAATTTGTAGATCAATTTTTTTATAATATTTTTCTTTCAGCTTATGTTGATTGCTTCTGATAAAGGACATCCTTCTAGATCAAGTGCCATTGCAAATTTAACAATCCTGATTGAAAAGAACCTGTATACCCCTGCCTTTACTGATGCATCATATGCTGTGACAGTATCTCTAAATACCAATGTTGAATCTCGTATATATCAAGTGTCAGCTACAGACAATGACGCAACTGTAAGTGTAATTACAGTTTCTTATATATTTTTACATGCCTATTACAATGGAACCCACTTAATTGGATATCTCTTAACTGAATAACCCTGTTAATTAAATATAATTTCCCAACACAAAACCATTTACCATACCTCTAGTACAAATTTGACCTGTTAATTGAATATAGATAAAAGAGTAAAATCTCCTGTTAATTGATAAAAAAATCTTGAAAAGTAGAGAAATGACCCTGACTCTTCCCAGTTTTCCTTTGTTTACAGACCTATTTGGCCTCAGTACCTCCAATATGGGTATTTAATCTATTTTACCTTGTTTGACAGAGCTCATGGAGAGCTCTGTCAAACAAGATATAATAGAATAAATACTAATTTTATCTCTAGAGTACAGGAAAGTGACACAATCCCTGTTAATTGAATACTCCAGTTAATTGAATAATTTTCATTGCCTATTCAATTAACAGCATTCCACTGTACTTTTCTCCAGTTCCATATTTACAAATCCGTACGGAACACATTGTTCTAAACAGATTTCTGTTGACAAACTCTTTTTCCACCTGATGTCATGGATCCATTAAAAGAACTGAACTCCTCCCATTTTCATAAATAACCAATCAAAACATTACATTCTGACCCAGATCAATTCAAAAGCTGCTGTGACAGTCAATATATCAAATGTCCGTTGGAAAAATAAGGAGTTTTTTAAAGTTTGAAATTTTCTATGTGTGATGTTTGAACTCGGTTTCATTTTTTTCGTGGCAGCTGCCTAGGAGTTCGTAAAATGATTATGATGTAGGGGAGGCGGTCTGTTTGATAATTAATTTGTAACTGTGTCATTAAAGTAGCAGCTGAAATAAGTTGTAGACCAGCACAAGAAATTGGGCATCTGTTTTGAGGTCATCATATTTGTTAAAAATGTAAATACACCAATAACTCGAAGAGTGCTAAATTATTTATTATCAAAATTTATTCACATGTTTTTGACTTGTTACAAATTATAGGAGAGTGCCTTTGGGCACTTTCCAATAAACTGTAACAAAGCAAATCCATACTGAATAAATAATATCACTTCCAAGATAATATGAAGCACAGCCACTGAATATGAACCCTTTAACCCTTTACCTAACATGAAAAGCAGACGACACTTGCAAAAAAAATTCTTGAATAACTAATTTTTTTTCATTTTTTGTCTCAAAAACATAGGTTACAACCCCTCATTGGAATGAGCCCGACAAGCTCGTTCCAAAGAGGGGTCATAACCTATGTTTTTGAGACAAAAAATGAAAAACATAATGAAAATGATTAGCGATTTTTGTGAATAACACTGGACGGTTTGGACCGTTACGTTGGGTAAAGGGTTAAATTGTGGTACCCACACTTCAGTATAAAGCCCAAATATGGGCTTCCAGCACCCAACCAGTTAATAGTTGTGTGGTATACTTATAGAATAACTTGATGAGTTGCTTCTGAAAGTATGAAAATCACTCAAGGTTGAACTATATCAAGCATTCATTATGTTCTGGATGGTCTGTGAACTGCATAATTGTTAGTAGGATTCTGAAGGTATGGCTGAACCAGGAAGGAAGACTGTGGGTCAGCGTGAACTGACTGGGCAGCCATTTAGTGCTAAACAATCCTGAGTACAGCAAGTGTTGTCAGTGTTGTAGTAATGTTTAGCCTGTTTTATATATATAAACCAATGCTCTGTCTCCAATCTAAAAAACAAATTCAACTAGTTGTACCTTTTAGCAGATCTAATCAGGCTCATGATCGTGTGTTCTCCATCGTGGGTCCCAGATTGTGGAATTCCCTGCCAATTAGTGTCAGAACTTCAGAAACTCTCCACGTCTTCAAAAGAAATCTTAAAACTTTCCTATTTACTGAAGCATTCTCCTAAACCTATCTAAGAGGCAACCAAAACAGATGTGACTCTTTATTTCAGAAAAGTGTATTTATTTCTGTCAAGCATTTTAGAGCACTATTTTGTGGTTTTATGCTCTAGAAAATCAATTATTATTATTTAACTGTGGATTTATGTTTTATTTTCAGCCTCCATTCAACACACTTTCGTATGATATAATTGGAGATGGGTCTGCACCAGTACTTTTTGGAATAGATGCAAGCTCTGGATTGGTTATTTTAAAACAAACTCTTCTTACAGATTCAAGGCTTGTCTATAATGTAAGTATGGGGTAACTACTGATTAGATTTGCATGACTGAAACACTCAGAGGATTAAGACGCTTAAAGTATCATTTGTGACTTCTCTTTTGTTGAGTTCTGTCTACTGTAGTGTCAGTGTTTAATACACCAGTATTCCAGTAAACATGTTCTAAGCTACAAACTACAGTATGTGGAGAGTGGATTGTAAATAAATCACCCGCAGAGAGGAGTTAACACCTAAACTATTACTTTCAAATTGTGTATATATCAACTAAAAACAAGCAATGTTTCGGCCAATGGACCTCCAGGTTTAACCAGGAGGTCCATTGACTGAAACTTTGCTTGTACTTGTTATGCTTTGCAACAAATTTGCAGTTATTGCTTGGGTAGTATCTCCATTCTGCGAGTGATTTAGAGATATACACTCTCAACGTACTGTAATCATTGTTGTTTTTTTTTCAAGTGAAGTCTTGATTATATCACAAAACATGATTTTTTCTTTCTCCGGGAAACTTGTTTGAAGTTATTTCATTTGCAACCTGAGGCTGCTGGAGGAATGAGTGTCAGAGCCCATATATATTTAACCCTTAAGGGGCTGGAGATTTTTATATATATCTGTTACACTTTGACAGAGTCCATCCTGTAACATTTAAGTTGTTTCTAGGCAAGTCTTGGCTACCTAAATAGGCAGCCAAGTCTTGCCTAGAGACAACTGCCAGAGCTCCCCATCAGGGGTAACTGTATTGTGTCCTTTGGCAAGGCACTTGACCCTGATTGCCCATGTTGGGGTACTGTGGCTCTGTGTACTAAGGCATACTACACAATGATGGTGCAGTTGTCTTAAACCAGTGCTAACCTTGCTTGTATTGAGTTAGTACTTTGGGGAGCCTGACTGTTGCTCACCATTGCTCAGTGGTTCTCTCTGGGTACTCCAGCTTTCTCCGCTGATAAAACTGTCTGACTTGAGGTGACCTAGGCTGTTGAATGTGTCATTAAATCCCAGTAAATAAATAAATATATAACTGCCAGAGCACTTTGAATGTAACTTACGAGTTTACCCAAAGACAGTTGGACACCTGCTTTGTTTGTAAAAAAAACAGTGATTGAATTTGAAATTAGGCCTTTTAAGGGTTATGGCCAAAAATTTACCAAGACTAGAAATACAAATTAGAATTTAGAAAAGTGAATTGAGAAATCGAAGCAGTTCATGATAATATTTTCATTGATGATTCTTCTCCCTTACATTTCAGATTCGTGTTCGTGTTCAAGATGGTGGAAATCCACGCCGTTCTGCTGTTACAACTATAGTAGTGAAAGTCACAAGGAATTTGTTTCCACCAGTTTTTACCAAAAAAAGTTACTCTGTGTCCATAATGGAAACAAAGTCAGTTGGGTCAACACTATTAACAGTTACAACTGATGATCCAGATGTGAAGGTAAACTATTTTCATAATTACATTTCACTTCATAAGAGTTTCTCATTTAATTAAAATGGATGTTATTACTGCAGTGTGGGGGCACAATGACACTGTACTGGGGCACACTGCATGCTGATGGTGCACTTGCCTTCAGACAATGGTAACCCTTGTGCAGAGTTGGTATGTTGAGGAGTCTGACATTACTTGCCACTGCTTGGTACTCCGGCTTCCTCCACTTGTAAAACTGTCTGACAAATGGTGTCCCTGACTGTCAAAAGTGTCATTAAAACTGAATAAATAAATAAATAAATAAATAAATTAAATAAATATTACTACAGTTAAAACTAGAAGTCCTGTCATGAAATGCGCACAAATAGCACATTGATCTGCACGGTAATCTACGTGTTATGACCATAGTAAGGCTATCAAATTCTGTACATATGGCCTAGGCACAAGCAATGTTTCAGCCAATGGACCTTTGGGTAACCCGGAGGTCCATTGGCAGAAATATTGCCTGTGTTTGCTATGAGTAACCAGGAGAACCTACCATGCTTTGGATGCCATTCGATATGGCAATTGTGCGCAATTCCTACGTGCAATTAAGCCTAGATAAGCGCACATTTCATGACAGGACTTCTAGTTTTAACTGTACAGTGATTTATGTTATTCCTCAAATCAAATAATCCCTGCTGAAGGAGTATTCCACACTCACAAGTAATGGAACACAAAGACAGAATCATGCCATTGTAGTATTTATTTTTTTACTGGGATTTAATGACACTTTCAACAGCCAGGGTCATATGTTGGATGCCATTGTAGTAACATGACAATTATTGGTATCAGCCCATATATTTAATATTGATGGGGTACTGATATTGGTAAACTTATGGCTGATACCTTCCTTCATTCTCGTTTAAGGATCTACCATTTACCAGAAAGTCAAATGCCTGGAATAGTTAGGCCTACACTGTAGTCAAAGTTGAATACATGTTATGGTACAAATAAATTTACCTTACGTAATGCCCAAAACTGGCCAGCGCTATTCTAAAAAATCGCCAGTTTATTTTCATTATTTTTTTTCATTTTTTGTCTCAAAAACAAAGTTTATGACCCCTCATTGGAACGAGCTGATTCCAATGAGGGGTCATAACCTATGATTTTGAGACAAAAAATGAAAATAATA
Organism: Pictodentalium vernedei; assembly: GCA_031216915.1. Lineage (NCBI taxonomy): Eukaryota > Metazoa > Mollusca > Scaphopoda > Dentaliida > Dentaliidae > Pictodentalium > Pictodentalium vernedei. The sequence goes on along the minus strand of CM062297.1, from coordinate 85,974,018 downwards.
GTTATTCAAGAATTTTTTTTTGCAAGTGTTTGCTTTTCATGTTAGGTAAAGGGTTAACCTGTTATAAACTGTAATGAAATGTGAACTGTGAATTTATAGTTGCAAGATCATGATTTTTATTTTAACTTATACAACCCCACATAAGTTATCATCTACCAACATTCTGAAAGATTAAAGAAAAAAAAGGGGTGATCAGTCTTCACTGTCGGCCATATATAGATTCTGACAGGACATATATAGTTTATTTTTAGCTTGCATTATCATATTTAATACCTATCAAATTCTCAGATCTTTTCAGGAGGTAAGATATATTTCAATATATCTTTATTATATTTCTCTTGCAGGCTCCTGGTAATGAAGTGAGATTTAGTTTGAGTGGCAGCCAGACTGAACTGCAGTATTTTGATATAAATACTGTGAGCGGAAGTATACATTTACGACAATCTCTGATTACTAATGAAGAAAATCCTACATCTCAGTTCCAGGTAAAATTCCTGTCTTCTTTCTTCCCTTAGTTAATTATTTTGGCCTCTACAAAGTAGATCTTCTGTTTCTCAGGCCATTTTTGGTAAAATTGCATGTGAGCGGGTGGTTTTTTTAATTTTTTTTTATTATTTTTTTATATTTTTATAATTATTTCTTTGCCACCAAAAGTTCATATTCTTGATTTGTTTTATATTTAAGCCCTCATAATCTACAGAATAGCATTGGAGGTGGTGTATTTCGTCACTTGTGCTCAAGGGACAAATTTATCAAATTATTGGGTAAAATATCAGTAACAAATCATTTAATTTTTATTTTTTTAAGTTCACATTGATTATAAAAAGAGAGAATGCAGCAGCCAAAAGGACCATGCAGGAGGGCCTGGGAAACAGATTTTTAACCTTTTTAGGCTTTAACCTAAGATTTTATCTCACCACTATGATTTCAATACAAGTAAAGTTGTCTAGGCGAAATAAAACTAAATTGAAGGTAGTAATGCTACATGCATACAGAATTCAGCAAAAAAGATTTTCACACATGGTTTCAACGCCAAAACTTCAGTTTGTACATTTGCTACATGCCTCCTCAGCAGAAACCCAACGACAAGTTTCTGAGAATAATTCAGGTTTTTCCTTCATTTTGATTAACCATGATTTTTATTCTACAGTTTTTGGTACTGGCTCATGATATGGGTGAACCACAAAGAAATGCCACACCTGCTACAGTTATTGTCACTGTCATGAGAAATGCCTTCACACCAGAGTTCCGCAATCTTCCTTACTTTGCAATTATTGGGCAATCAGTAACCAATAATGAAATCATCTTCCAGACTACAACAAGAGATGAGGATACAATTGTGAGTATTTCACTTCTATGCTAGTTTTATCAGTGGAGTACAGTGGAGCCCACTTAACTGGATAACTCTTAATTGAATAACCCTATTAAATGAATATAACTTACAAACACAAAACCATTTTCCATACCTCCAGTTCAAATTTGACCTGTTATTTGCATATGAGTAAACTCTCGTTAATTGAATAAAGAATCTATATGAAATATAAAAATATGTCAACAAAGGACCCTGACAACCACCCAAAATCCCCTTGGTTTTGTAACTATTTGGACTCAGGGCACCCAATACAGGCATTTACTCTATTATATCTTGTTTGACAGAGCTCCATGAGCTCTGTCAAACAAGATATAATTGAATAAATTACTCGTTTATCTCTTGAACACAGGGGGGTAACAGAATGCCTTTTAGTTGAATAATCCTGTTAATTTAATAACTTTTGCTGGCAAAGTGGCCATTCATTTAACAGGGTTCCCAGCGGGAACCCCGGGAAGTGAAGCAGTACCTGTTCACTGTGGTAAACAGACTCTGTTTTACTGGTAAAATAGGACCCAGTCACCAATGCTTGGGAGGTGCAAACCCTCCCTAAAATGGGCAACATGGCTTATTAATGCTCACCCCTGGTCTTGAGTTGATACTCATGTTGTGGTCATGATTAGCCATTGTGCAAAAAAAAAATATGTGACCTTAAACACCAATAAATAAATAAATTAACAGGGTTCCACTGTATCTCCAATGAATCCACAGTTTAACCCTTAAGAAGAGACAGAACATCTTTTACACATTTTTGCTACATTTTTACAGTCTATAAACTGTGTTTTGACAAATATTTATAGACAGGCCTTGACAGCCTGAAAAGGCAACCAAGACTTGCTAGGAAACATCTGTCAAGGTACTTGAAATTTAATTTGTGAGTAGACCCAGAGGTTACATGTTGGGCCACCTGTTTTGTTTCAGTAAAAATTGTTCAAAATCAGGCTTTGTCCTTTAAGATTTACAGAGGAGTTTCAAACAAAATTTATCAAACCCTTTCCAACTATTGCTTTTTAGTTTTCCTCTTTTTGTTTCATATTTATTACAGTGGAGCCCACTTAATTGGATATCTCTTAATTGTATATCCCTGTTAATTGAATATAATTTTCAAACACAAAACCATTTATCATACCTTCAGTACAAATTTGATCTGTTAATTGCATATGGGTTGTAGAGTAAACTCCTGTTAATTGTATATAAATTTTTTCAATATATCGAAAAAATTACTGTGACATGCACCAAATTACCTTTATTTATCAACCTTTTTGGCCTCACTACATCCAATACAGGCATTTATTCTATTATATCTTGTTCAACAGAGCTCTATGAGCTCTGTCAAACAAGATATAATAGAATAAATGCTCAGTTTACCTCCAGAACACAGGAAACTGACCAAATCCCTGTTAATTGTATACTCCTGTTAATTGAATAATTTTCACTGGCAAAATGGATATTCAGTTAACAGGATTCTACTGTCCTTGTCGATAGTTGGGGATTTCTCTGAATTTAAGGAATTATGGTTGCCAAATTCTTGGTCCAGATCTAATTTACTGAATGGGTTGTAAATTTCACTGAATGCTGGAACGTAATTGAAGATTCTATGCATCACGTGAACAAAACCACTCAATGGTGACCAAATGGATTAAAAAATAAACATCAATTCCTATAAGATCTTGAATTATATTGTTTAACCCTTTACCCAACGAATCGTCCGGGTAATATGCAAATTCAAGAGTTGAAAAAATATTATTTTTCAAAAAATTTCAACAAAACCATATCATGTGACCCTTTGTTGGAATGAGCTCGTCGAGCTTGTTCCAACAAGGGGTTACATGATATGGTTTTGTTGAAATTTTTTGAAAAATTTGAAAAAATGATATTTAAAATAATAAATTTTGATATCGTCTGCGTTGGGTAAAAGGATAAAACAATGACAAGGCTTATGGAAAAAGCAATCTAGATTTTTTTGTTTAAAAAATATGATTAGATTTCATTCACAAGGGTAAAGTATTAATCAATATACATATTTGTTTATCTTTCAGAATCCATTCAACTCATTATCATTTGAAATGATTGGTGACGATACAGCAACTTCATTTTTCTATGTTGATACAAATGGTGTTATCCGAACCAAAATGTTTGCAGATCTTTCCTCGGATAGAGAGCTCTCATACAATGTGAGTAAGAACCTTTCATAATGTAAAGTTTGAAGTTATTTTTTTCTCAAGACATTTTATTTGAAAGGTACACGTTTAGAACAGATTTAATCTGTTAATCTTGCATATGAATGAAAATCTGTCTTTGTTGTTTCAGGTGTAAAAGGGATGGGTTTTGATCCCTCCAGTCAAGCATTTATGGGGTTCAGTGCAGTTGGGGCCTCTTTTTATTTACTGGCTGCTTCTATTTATATCCACATTAACCCTCTGCACTCTGATGTGAAAATATGGAAATTTTAAGTAGCAAATTTTTTCCACAATGCACTAGGAATTCAACCAATTCAAATTTGTTTGACAGAGCTCACTGAGCTCTGTCAAACAAGGTTGAAATTGGAGATAAGTGGTTTACTGTAAATACCATTCAGTATCATATAAAACTAGTACCGATTTACCATACCAATGGAATCTCCAAATACCGAAATTTTGGTATTGAAAAATATTTCCCACAAAAGTTAAAAACTAAAAAGGACAACAACAGAAAATGAGGCATTATTCATGACAAGAAGAACCCATCTACTGTGTATGTCTAAAGTCAGTCATTACCAGTCATTACCAGTCATTTTGTGTAACAAAGAAGCTGAGAGAAAATACCCAGCGGGTATTTTCTCTCGGCATATTTGCTACATCAAATGACTGATGGTTGTTAGTGCCTGTGTTGCATCCAACATTTTGACACTTCGACAGCTTTGTCTGCTTTAAAACAGTGAACAATAGCTGGACAGTATACCAAAAATACCATCGGATATTGGTATCGGTGTGTGTACATGCATGTTATTGACACCGAATACCACACCAATACCAAGGTAAATCATTCTAAAAATACCGATACCGAAACCGGTATCAAATACTTTGTGGTTCTCTCCAGATACTCTGGCTTCCTCCACCTATAAAACAGTCACACGGTATGAGTGTTGAAAGTGTCATTAAACTGAATATATAACTGAATAATAAATATTTAGCTAAATAATTTAATAGCAAAGTGGCAATTTAGTTAATCCTTTTCCCAATGCACATAATAATATCAAAATGTGTTATTTTTCAATTTTTCAATTTTTTAAAAAAATTCAACAAAGCCATACCAAATGACACCTTATTGGAACAAGCTCTCAGAGCTTGTTCCAATAAGGTGTCATTTGGTATGGTTTTGTTGAATAAAATATTGTGTTTTCAACTGCTCAATTTGTAAATAACGTGTGTGAATGTGACTGATTCATTATGTAAAGGGTTAACAAGGCTGCTCTGTGATATAAAACTTAATGCATTCATTTTTGTTTTCATTTTTTCAGGCTCGGATAGTTGTGAGAGATGGAGGTACCCCAGCCAAGTCTTCAACAATTGTGATACCAATTACTGTTATCAGAAACCTCAATGCACCAATTTTCACGAACACGGACACAGTGAGTGTCAATATCAAAGACAACACACCAATCGGAAGTCATATTTTTACGGTTAATGCTACAGATGGTGATTTTGCTGTAAGTATTTTTTTCAAATTATAACAATCTTCAAGGTACTCGGCTGTATATGATTTACCATTTGACAAACATTAAACTATTACAGTGGAATCCTGTTAAATGAGTAGCCACTTTGCCAATGCAAATTATTCAATTAACAGGGATTGTGTCACTTTCCTGAATTGAAGAGATAAACTCAGCATTTATTCCATTATATCTTGTTTGACAGAGCTCCATTAGCTCTGTCAAACAAGATATAATACATTAAATGCCAGTATTGGATGTACTCAGGCCAAATAGGTCTATGAACAAAGGAAAACTGGGGAGAGTCATTGTAATTTCTCGACAGGTTTCAAGATTTTTTATTCAGTTAACAAGAGTTTACTTTATAAACTATATTCAATTAACAGGTCAAATTTGTACTGGAGGTATAGTAAATGGTTTTGTGTTGGGAAATTATATTCAATTAACAGGGTTATAATTCAGATAAGAGATATCGATTTAAGTGGGCTCCACTGTAATCACATCTCCACCTCAAATTTTTCATGCTAATTGCAAATATATCAGAGAGTAAATCCACTGTTAATTGATTTAAAATTAATTAGAAATTCTCTGCCTGCTTTAAATTGACATTTGATTTGACCTAAAATGATAAATTCTTAGGGCATGTTTTAGTAATAAAGTGCCATCAATTATGTGTGTTAGGCAGTCACGGTGGGCTAACAAGCTCTGTTTGAGGAATTAATTCTTTTTAAGGCCACATAAAGTAGATCTTCTGTTTCTCGGGCCATTATTTGTGAAATTGCATGCGGGCGAGCGGTTTTTTATTTTATTTTTTATTTCAGTAATTACTCTTCTTTGCCATCAAAAGTTCATGTTCTTGGTTCAAGTTTTAGGCCTCATAATCTACAGAATAGCATGGATGGTGGTGTACTTCATCCCTTGAGTGCAAGAAGGCTTTGCAATGCTAAAGCATTGCAAAGCCTTCTTGCACTCAAGGGACAAATTCATCAGTTTTTTTAACTTGGGTAAAATATCAGACATAAACCATTTAATTTTAAATTTTTTTAAGTTTAAATTGGTTATAAAAAGAGAGCATGCAGCAGCCAATAGGACCATGCGGGAGGGCCTGAGAAACAAATTTTTTATTTTTTTAGGCCTAATGCAATCATATTTATTTTCAGGCACCTGAGAACAAGATCACATATAAGATTGCTGATGATGAGTTTAGCAATTACTTCTTCATAAACCCACAGACTGGATCTATAACCTTGCTGAAGTCTGTTCTTCCAAATATCAATAATGACTTGTTCAGGGTAAGAATTTAATATGTTCATCTATTTTTTTTCTGTCAGATAAATGCCAAATAATTGATAAAGCACAGAGGAATGAATCGAAAATAAAATATAAAAAATCACGAGGATTACTGACATAGTCTCAACCCTCTATGGATTTTTATTTTTGGTATAACAGAACTAAATATTTTCCCATAGGCGACCATTATAACATTCAGGCGGAAAAAAATATGATCGCATCACTTTAATTTTGGCATTCAAATACCTCTGTTAAGTATAGCCCTTTAGACAACTTTTTCTGATCTGAAAACAGGGGGTCATGCAACAAATAAGAGAGAAAAACTGACACAAAGGGAAGTACCGGTCACATGCACATATTTTTCAGGGAATTCCCTACAAAAACACACAAAAAGTAAATTGTATTTTTTAGGTCCAAAAGTCATCAAATCACCCTCTATTTTATCAGGAATATTCAACAATAATGCAAAATGTCAATAAAATGTTTCAAACGTTTATTGAAACAATGGATTTTCCCAAGGCTGTTTATTTTTAGAGATTGCATCATTTCCGAGTGCAACATTTTAAGACGGTTCTCACTAATTTCAATATTTAGTTCCGCGATACCTTTTGTGACAAGGAGTAATTTTGTTATCTCACAACAGGTGCTCCAACCTGTAGTCATTAGATAAAACTATAGAATAGACTTGTCCTGGCTGGACTTGAATGTCAATTACTGATCTATATCTCGACTTAGTTTGTGGTAGAGTAAATATTGAATAAAATTATCCATCCCCTAAAAGGTTAATATTTTTTTTGTATAAAAAATAGAAGTTCAATAATTTTCTGCAGAAATATATTAATCTGAAGATGAATGATAATGGAACTAAAATGTTTTTGTTTAACCCTTTACCCAACGAATCGGCCGCATCAGCCCACGTAATATGCAAATTCAGCAGTTGAAAAAATATTATTTTTCAAAAAATTTCAACAAAACCATGTCATGTGACCCCTCATTGGAATGAGCTCATTGAGCTCATTCCAACGAGGGGTCACATGATATGGTTTTGTTGAAATTTTTTTAAAAATTTAAAAAAATGATATTTAAAATAATAAATTTTGATATCGTCTGCATTGGGTAAAGGGTTAATAAAAAAATAGGGTTCCAACAAGACCAAGCCTTGAAAAAAGCAATCTGTCATTTGCAAAATGTGGTCCTCAGAGGGTGAATTTGTGATTCTATCTCATACAGTTGACCAATTTATCCTCTAGATACCTCTTTCTGATAAGGCTTGAGACTCAAGTCAGGTTCACAGCAGGGTAGCATCACAAAATTCACCCTCTGGGGACCTCATTCTGCAGATGACAATCTGCTTATTTCCAGGCTTGAACAAGGCTATAATCCTTGATCTCTGCTTGGATTTTTTTTATGTTTACAGCACCAGTATCATATGCTACCATCTGACATCACCATGTGAAATATTTGAAATGATGTTGCTGGTTTCATAATTATTTCACCAATGGAGTGATTTGCAAACCGCTTCATTTTTCTAGATTTTTGACAGAAGTGGCAGACAGTTTTCTGAATAAAATATTGTTTAAAATACAAATTGGTTTATGATTTGAATGAAGAGGGAGTGACCTCATGCTTTATCTGATTTCTTGATTGTTTGTACAGTGAAGTTGCGGGGTACACAAAAGGTTTATTTACTAAACTTCACTTGCTGTCAATAAAAGTTGCATTGTTTATTTGACAATGTGAGTTTGGGCAATGGGTAGGGTCTTTTTGGTACATATGTGTTATTGTGATGAATTGACAGAAAAATGGTCTGATGTTTGTAACTCGGAGCAACCTTACTGCTTCGCACTTTGGTTGAATATAAGCTCCAAGCCGCAGACCTCCAACCATGTTAGTATCAATTCATCACAATAACTTATACAAGCCAGAAAATAAGCAGACGGTCATCTGCAAAATGAGGTCCCCGGAGGGTGAATTTAGTGATGCTACCCTGCATAGCAGGGTAGCTTCACTAAATTTACCCTCTGTGAACCTCAATCTGAATCAGGATCTCAAGACTAAACAGAAAGAGGCACCCAGAGGATAAATTTGCCCACTGTATAGGATAGCATCATCAAATTCACCCTCTGGGGACCTCATTCTGCAAATGTCAAACTGCATATTTTCAGGCCTGAACTTATAATGTTCTGTTTGATTATTCTTTTAGATGAAGATAATAGCAGTTGATGGTGGGGTGCCACCACGATCATCATCTATAATTGTTGACATAACTGTGATTCGAGACCGAGGAGAGTTGAGATTTACATTGCCATCATATTCTGCAGAAATAAGTGAAAATGATAATATTGGTACTTTCGTGATAGCAGCAACAGCACAACCAGGTGCAGCTACATACAGAATATTGGGAGTAAATCCTGCCCCCAAATACTTTGAAGTGAGACAAAGAGATGGAGTTATTTCAATCAAAACGGATCTCAAGACAGATCCTGCTAGACTTACAAACTATATGGTAAGCAGCTTATTTTATTACTTTCCAAAGTGTAATTTACAGGGATTTCCGGATTTGATTATGAATGATAACTTCACAAGTGAATTATGCATTCAACAATTGTGTCATGTATCCGTGAGCGCAAACAAAGACGCTTTGCCATGGGTGCAATATGGACTTCATAGTTTTTTTTAACCCTTTACCTAATATGAAAAACAGTCGACACTTGCAAAAAAAATTCTTGAATAGCTATTATTTTCATTTTTTGTCTCAAAAACATAGGTTATGACCCCCTCATTGGAACGAGCTCGATGAACTCATTCCAATGAGGGGTCATAATCTATGTTTTAGAGACAAAAAATGAAAAATAAAGAAAATTAATTGGCAATTTTTGAGAATGGCACCGGCCATTACGTTAGGTAAAGGGTTAAATAATAGAAGTATCATTAATAATGAAAAGTAATAAACAGAGTAATCACTTGACAAGACTGGTTACGTGAAATTATTCATCCGAGGTGAGGGAACTCATTCCAATGAGGGGTCATAATCTATGTTTTAGAGACAAAAAATGAAAAATAAAGAAAATTAATTGGCAATTTTTGAGAATGGCACCGGCCATTACGTTAGGTAAAGGGTTAAATAATATAAGTATCATTAATAATGAAAAGTAATAAACAGAGTAATCACTTGACAAGACTGGTTACGTGAAATTATTCATCCGAGGTGAGGGACTATATTGTAAAACACCTCTCATGAATTATTTCACATAACCAGTCCAGTCAAACGATTACTCTCTATTTATTTTGTTTGTACTGTTACAGTATATGGAGTAGTTTATCATTGAAACAAACATAGAGTGGAATTTTCACTCAGAAATAAGTCTATAAATATTTTTAAAAAAAATTCAATTAAGACCTTCTTCAGGTAAAAGTCATATTACCTTCTCACAGGCCTTAGCCCTTTACCTTATGCAGACAATATCAAAATTTATTATTTTAAATGCAGTAGAGCTCACTTAATTGGATATCTCTTAATTGTATATTCCTGCTAATTAAATATAATTTCCAAACACAAAACAATTTACCATACCTTCAGTACAAATTTGCTCTGTTAATTGAATATGGGTTATAGAGTAAACTCCTGTTAATTAAACAAATAATCTTGTAATATGTCGAGAAATTTCTCTGACAAAAACTGAAGACCCCTTATTTATAGACTGATTTGGCCTCGGTAAATCAAATACAGGTTTTTAATTTATTATAATTTGTTTGACAGAGGTCCTTGAGTTTTTTCAGCTGCTGAATTTTTATATTATGTGGGGTAGATACGTACGGCCGATTCATTAGGTAAATAGATAAAACTAAGCAGCTTAGAAGACAATTGACGACTGTAATACATTTTTTCCATTGTAGTTGCATGTAGAGGCCCAGGCTCAGTTTGCTGTTAACATTCAGACAGTTCAAGCATATGTAAATATCACTGTGAGAAGAAATGAATTTGGTCCTGTTTTCACATCAGAAATTTATGACAAGCAGATTTCTGATACCATGAAGCTTGGTTCACTAATAACAACCATTCAAGCACATGATGATGATAAGGTAAGTCATTTACTTGACAATGGTCACATCAAGGTGTTAACCCGTTACCCAATGCAGACGATATCAAAATTTATTATTTTTAATATCATTTTTTATTTTTTTTCAAAAAATTTCAACAAAACCATATCATGTGACCCCTCATTGGAACGAGCTCGTTCCAATGAGGGGTCACATGATATGGTTTTGTTGAATTTTTTTTTGAAAAGTACTATTTTATCAACTGATGAATTTATATATTACGTAGGCGGATGCAGCCGATTCATTGGGTGAAGGGTTAATATATAGACAGAACCACACAAATGGGTTAATTGTTCTCACATGAGTTTGGTTTTGTCATCTATAAACAATTTTGAGTTGATTCAACAATTCTGACAACCAATAAATTACATTGTAATACAGACCTCAGTACATTAAACACAAGCTTCTCATACAAGACTTGAAAGAATAGTTGCAGATGTTATCACTTAAATGAAGGAAAATATCCGTATTCCAGTTTATTAAATATTCCTGTAACTTGAATTTTTCCATTGGCAGAGGGGCTATTCAATTAATCTTTTACCCAGTGCTTATAATATCCAAATTTGGATTTTTTAAAATTATTTTTATCAAAAATGTTAACAAAACCATTGGTGACCTCCCATTGGAATTAGCTTGACAAGCTCATTCCAATGAGGGCTCACATGATATGGTTTTGTTAACATTTAAAAAAACCCATTATTCATCTACTCAGTTTCTAAATTATGTGGGTAGATGCATCCGATTCATTTTTTAAGCTCATTCCATTGAGGGCTAACATGATATGGTTTTGTCGACATTCAAAAAACAAAATTGTCATCTGCGCTGTTTGTAAATTATGAAAGCAGATGCAGCCAATTATTTTTTTTTTGATTGGGATTTTAACATGCAGGGTTAGCATTGTTTGAAGATAAGTGCATCATCGGCCTGCAGTCCACCTTAGTTCACAGCATCACCATGCCCAAACATGGACAATTGGGATTAAGTGCCTTGTCAAAGGACAAAATGCAGTTACTCCTTGAGAGGATTGAATCATGGACGTTTTGATTTGAAGTGGGGGCATGGTGGTGTCGTCAGATCACCGAAGTTAAGCAACATTGAGCCCGGTTAGTCCTCGGATGGGTGACTGTTTGTGCGATCGATTTTGAACTCCCGCATTGTGTCCTTGGGCAAGACACTTAACCCCGATTGTCCACATGGGGGCACGATGATGCCGTGTGCTATGGCGTACTGCACGTCGATGGTGCACATGTCTTCAACCAATCTAACCCTGCCTGTGCTGCAGTGCGGAGTTACGATGTTGGTGGGCTGGCAGCTGCTCGACGTTGCTCGGTGGTTCTCTCGGGGTACTCCGGCTTTCTCCATCCATAAAACTGTCACAGTCATGATTAGCCATTGTGCATAAGTATGTGACCTTAAACACCAATAAATAAATAAATAAATTTGATTTGAAATCCAGTCCTGTCACCTTTGTAGAGCCACATTCCCAAGCCAGTTAATTGGGTAAAGGGTTAACAAGGCACCTCTATACTTAAACCTATTTGTTAATCAGCCACACCAGTCAACAATGTGATTCAAAGTGAAGAAATAATCTCATAGAGGTGCTGAATTTTTTTTTTAGATCAAAATTTGTACACTCATCTTTGCCTTGTTACAATTTATGAGAGAGTGCCTATAGGCAAATAAATTGTAACAAGACAAATCCTAACAGACAAAATTACTTAACTTCAAAGGTTATATGAAGCTCATCCACCAAAAATGATGCCTTTAAGTTGTGGCACCTGCACTTCAGAGTAAAGTGCCAATATGGGCTTCCAGCACTCTTCCAGTTATCAAGGCACCTCTATACTCAAACCTATTAGTTAATTAGCCTTACCAGTCTGTCAACAATGTGATCCATACAGATTATTTCCACAGTGTGTGTCTCCAGGAATTCAGATCAAGTCGAGTTGTAGGAACAGATCAGTATTTCGACGAGCCTGTTAGGGCGAGTCGAAATGCGATTCTGTGCCTATGAGACTTGATCAGAATTTCCAGAGACACACACTGTGGTGATGATAAATTTATCTAACAATATTGACCACAAAATGTGTTATAAAACTATTTTAAGAGGAACGGCAGAAACGGCAGAAACGGCAGAATCACACTCTTGTATCAGGGGCCCTTGATACGGATTCGGAACAAGGGCCCAGATACATTAAACTTTAGTTGCGTAACAGTGCAAAAATGCACCGATTGTGAGATAAAAAGTGAAGAAGTGATCTCATATAGAGGCCCGCATTGCATGTATTTCACTACTCAAGCACTTGATACCCATTTTACTTACTCAACTGGGAACAACAGAAAAAGGGTAGTTTGAATAACTGAAAACCTTGAATTTTTTTGTCCTCAAAACAAGCATTGCCAGTCATTGGAATAAACTCATTCCAATGAGGTGTCACAAGCTATATTGTGAAGGCAAACATTAAAAAACTAATAAAAATTAAATGATTTTTGTGATCAGCCTGTTATGGCCATTCATCAGTTTAAAGGTTGACTAATTGAGAGTAAAGCCCATTTTTGTTCTTTATTCTGAAGTGTGGGTATCATGACCAGAAAGCTTCATATTCTCAGGGTGTGCTTTATCTCTTGAAGGCCTTATTGTGACTCCACTCACATTTTACTTCAACAAAACAGGTGCCCCAAGATGCAGTTTTTGAGGCAACTTGTTGGTCACATTCAAAGTACCTTGGCAGTTGTTTCTGGGTCAGTCTTGGCTGTCTACATTAGGCAGCCAAGACTTACCTAGAAACAAGTGCAATACCACAGGATGTGGACTATCAAAGTACTGCAAAAAAGTATAAAAATCTTCAGTACTTTAACCCTTTACCTAACGTAACGGCCAAAACCGGCCAGCGCTATTGTAAAAAATCAGCAATTAATTTTCATTATTTGTCTCTAAAACATAGGTTATGACCCCTCATTGGAATGAGCTCATTGAGCTCATTCCAATGAGGGGTCATAACCTTTGTTTTTGAGACAAAAAATTAAAATAATAGTTATTCAAGAATTTTTTTTGCAAGTGTCGTCTGCTTTTCATGTTAGCTAAAGGGTTAAGAATTATATTATCTTTGAAGTGACATTATTTTGTCTCTGTGGATTTACCTCGTTACTATTTGCATTTAGGCATTCTCTCTAAATTGTAACTTGACAAAAACGTGTGAACAAATTTTGATGACAAAAAAAAAAATTTTATACTCTACGAGTTTATGAAGGAAAGATCATTTTGAGTCAACCAGATTTTGCAAATTTGTTGAATTGAACAACATATCAATGATTTACTTTTATATTTTCAGGATACTGTTCATTACATGATAATAAACAATCTAATTAATGATCAGAATGCAAATCCGAATGATTTCTTCTATCTGAATCCTTATACTGGACATCTGTCATTGAAGAAATTACTTTTATCTGGAACACCAAGTTTTTTCAGAGTAAGTTTGTTTCTTTATTACACATCCATTCAACTTTAAACCCTTGTATTTAATGGAATAGCTGCTATGACGTAAATGATTCTGTATTCAATGGGTGATGTACAAGCCAGAACTTTTTTCCCAGCACTGTTCATACTAGTTCCTTTCCCATTGAGTCATTAGTTATGCTTCCAAATTTCGTTATACCATTATCGACAGTCTGTCGCATAGTGTGAAAATGAAAAAGTCCAAAGCAATATAAAGTTGGTTAACAAATAATTAGTTAACCAAAAATGAGATAATATTTAAAAAAAAAACCAATCATTTCCAACCAGAACATTAACCCAGTCCCGTGGTCATCTCGTTTTGTAGATCCATTATATCTAAATTGGTCAGCTTTATTTCGGTAAATCTTCGTACATCTTGACATGCCTCAAACTTCTGTTAGAAATGTTTCTCCCAGCTGTTTTGCAAATCTGCCCAAATTTGTACAGTAAAAGCCACCAAATGGTTAGGCGTGAATAGGCACCAGCCAAAGAGAAACAGCGATACAAATTTCAACAAACACTGATTCCGAAAAGGTTGTTTTGATTTTTTGTCGATCCATTTTATCAGTACAGATTCCGTCAAAAGAAACGGACTCTTCACCTTTGGGTTTAAACATGGGAATTGAAATTTGTTTATTTAAATTAATTTGAAAGCATGGGTTGTGTAATAAACACAGAGCCATAGCCTCTCGCAAAATATGACTATGCCATTCCAACTCGTTATGTAAAACACCCACCAGTTGAAACACACATAGAGTTCTGTCTATTTATACCATGATTGCTGTGTGTATTCTACATTATGTAATACAATACAGACATTGAGAAATGTGCTGGATACCCCACAGGTAGAATTCTGCCTACATGAAAAACGTCATGAAAGAATGCATGTGATTAGTCATAATGCATTTGATTGATGTTATGACGTGAATGAAATGTTTTAATACAAAACAGTCGCAAGCAAGAAAGTAAACAGACCACCAAAAGTGATACAGTGGAGCCCACTTAATTGGATATCTCTTAATTGTATATCCCTGTTAATTGAATATAATTTTCAAACACAAAACCATTTACCATACCTTCAGTACAAATTTAATCTGTTAATTGCATATGGGTTGTAGAGTAAACTCCTGTTAATTGTATATAAATTTTTGTAATATGTCGAAAAAATTACTGTGACACGCACCAAATTCCCCTTATTTATCAACCTTTTTGGCCTCACTACATCCAATACAGGCATTTATTCTATTATATCTTGTTTGACAGAGCTCTATGAGCTCTGCCAAACAAGATATAATAGAATAAATGCTCAGTTTATCTCCAGAACACAGGGAACTGACCAAATCCCTGTTAATTGTATACTCCTGTTAATTGAATAATTTTCACGGGCAAAATGGATATTCAATTAAGAGGATTCTACTGTATTTATCTTTAAAAATATCAACTTCATTCACTTAGTTCAGGTTTATTCATGGCATAAATATATATAAATAAATAAATTGTAGGCATTTTTCCTGTATTTAGCTTTTGCTGAAGGCATGCTTGAAATACAGGAAAAACTCCAAGACCTGTCCCCGTTCCTCTGCCTTCACTGTGTTCTGACTTATTCCACTTCTGAATTAGCACTTCATCTTCACACAGCAAATGGTTTATGTTTAATTTTTTGATTTGCTAGAAGCCACTATCATGACTCTACAGAAAAGTGCTGAAAGCCACTTTAATGGCTTTACACTTTATGCATAAACTTGCTGTTTGCTCAACTGCAGTAAAACAATTTATATAAAATAGCTTTATTACAATTTATTGGAGCATGCCAACAAGCATGCTCCAATAAATTGTAATAACACAATTAAGAAGCCAATTCTTGCTAAACTAAGACTCCCCTTGCTGGTAGCATGGTATCTTTGACAAAAATACCCATGCTTCAAACCACCTTTGAAAAATAATTTCAAACTCTACCAGTTAAAACATTATGACTGTGACAATGCCAGAACACTGCAGTATTGTGTTTGCAAAACCAAACAAAGGGTTTCACCTGGATCATGACTGGGTAATTATTTGGTAAACATTCCCTATCTGCTTTCAACCCCACAACACAGTACAATTTTGTTAGAATTGGGGGTTTTCCAGTTTGCTTCCGTCTTTTGCAGAACCTGAAAATTCTAACAGCAAAAACCAGCAAAAACTGGCCAAACAACTTGACTGTTTTTGTGCATGAACTGATCAAACTATCTTACTGGGAGGAAACTGGCTTAATGGCCCCTATCTACACTCACCATTTGCTCTAATCCTGCAAAGGAACAAATCCATCAGGTTTTCATTGTCATATTTTCTCCCTTAATGACTTGTCTACTGGATAACTCAATGAGGGAGAATATGTGACAATGAGATCACAACATACAGTACGTGGAGAGTGTATTATCATTAAATCACCTGCAGAGTGGATATTCCACCCGAGCAATAATTGAACATTTCTTGCAAAGCACAACCAGCAAGGTTTCAGCCAATGGACCTCCGGGTTTAACCCGGAGGTCCATTGGCTGAAACCTTGCTTGTGTTTTTTGTCGATATGTACAAAATTTGAAAGTTATAGCTTGGATGATAACTCCGCGGGTGATTTAGTTACAATCCACTCTCCACGTACTGTATATTAGATGAACTTAATTCATTTGTTTCCAAAATGTATATTTTTTTCTTACTAATAGGATTAGCAGACAGGGCTTTTTGTGTTTTTACCTGTGTCGCCAGCGGCAAAGCAGGTCTAGTAACCGCTCGACTCTGTCCATCAGTCCGTCCGTCCATCCGTCCGAAACACTTTTTCCGTCAAAGTTTTCTTGGCTTCTATGCAAGGGATTGATTTTATATTTGGTCTGCTGCTTCATAATGATGAGTTGTATCGTGTATGCAATTTTCAGGTCTGCCGTGCAGCCACTTTCTGTTTGCCGATACTTTGAAATTTTACAGTACCCACTGAACATTGAAATTTCCGTCAAGGTTTTCTCGGCTTCTATGCAAGGGATTGATTTTATATTTGGTCTGCTGCTTCATAATGATGAGTTGTATCGTGTAAGCAATTTTTAGATCTGCCGTGCAGCCACTTCCTGTTTGCCGATACTTTGAAATTTTACTGTACCCACTGAACATTGAAATTTTTCGTCAAACTTTTCTTGGCTTTTATGCAAGGGATTGATTTTATATTTCATCTGGAGCCTGATAATGATCAATTGTATCGTGTATGCAATTTTCAGACCTGCTGTGCAGCCACTTCCTGCTTGCCGATTCAATTGCATGCAGCGACGCAGGTCCAGACCCAGTATTGGTCTTGGCTTGTTTTTCCAAGTCAAGGAGCCTGAATTGTTATTTACTCTATGTTCTTAACACAGAAAAAACAAAAACATATATTTTTCTGAAGCGGAACCAAAAATGAATCAAACAATTCAGTCTTGTATTACATGGACCAATGAGCTCTATCAAATAAAACTGAATTGGTTAAATCCCCAATTGCATTATGGGAAAATAATTGCAGATTGAAGTTTTGATATTTCTGCATCAATATGCAGAGTGTTAACTTCAAAAGACACTTAGAAGTTATTGAATCAGCTCCCTGAAAATGTGTGTGGGGGAGGAGGGAGGGGAGGGGAGGGTGATGTAACTGTCAAGCTTCATTTTTGTTTTTATGCAAGAAATGTATTAGTCAACTTTTAAACTCTTTTTGTTTTTACAGTTCAGTGTTAAGGCATCAGATCAAAGATTACCAGCCAGAACAGATGATGCCACTGTATCCATCACTGTTATCAGAGATCAGGCTGCTCCAGCATTTATTGATGATCCATATAGTGCTAGTGTGTCTGAGAATTCTGTAAATGGTGTTGAAATATACACTGTGTCAGCCACGGATACTGATAGAAAGGTAATTATGTTTGTCCCTACATCCCAATAAATTCGGTCTTTTGATTGGTCAGAATGCCTTGGACAAAGGTTGCACCCAACATCCAAGGTATATGAGAGCATGCAACATCCAGGGTATAAGCGCATGCGAAACATCAGGGGTATATGGTTTAAACGAAAGCTTTCCGATTTTGCTCGCCTCAAAATAAAAATCGAACCAAAAATAGTCACAAATATCATCAGATTTCCGACAATTCAATCATAAAAATAAAATAAGAGCAAATAATTTGTCCCCTGAGTACCAATGTGTCCTATGTGCCAGTAGGCACATAGAACACATTGCAACTCAGGGGACGATATGTCAACAAAAAAACTGTTTACTCGTTTCCTGAGCAACACAACTCTATCTGTTGTCTTCTGCGATTATAAAACCAAAATAATTATCATGAATTTGGTCCAAGTGATTGTGGAGCTGCGAAATGCATCCACAAATTTATTTCCACTATGCTTGTATTGTGTGTTAAATTGGGACAAAAACGTTATCTCCAGCTCTGTGTTTAAAAACCGACATCCAGGTACATTGGAGCCCACTTAATTGGATATCTCTTAATTGTATATCCCTGTTAATTGAATATAATTTTCAAACACAAAACCATTTACCATACCTTCAGTACAAATTTGATCTGTTAATTGCATATGGGTTGTAGAGTAAACTCCTATTAATTGTATATAAATTTTTGTAATATGTCGAAAACATTACTGTGACACGCACCAAATTCCCCTTATTTATCACCCTTTTTGTCCTCACTACATCCAATACAGGCATTTATTCTATTATATCTTGTTTGACAGAGCTCTTTGAGCTCTGTCAAACAAGATATAATAGAATAAATGCTCAGTTTACCTCCAGAACACAGCAAACTGACCAAATCCCTATTAATTGTATACTCCTGTTAACTGAATAATTTTCACTGGCAAAATGGATATTCAATTAAGAGGATTCTACTGTATTAAGTCTCCATATACAATACATGTTGGCGGAGATAACTTATAGTACCACTTCAATGTCTATAGACAACTGCACTATCTTAGGTTATCATTGGAAAAGAGTTAAAACCAGAAATCCTATCACAAACTATCTTATCATATCTTATTATCTTGACATAATTTTGCATAGGAATTGCACAAAATTTCCTGTCATCCAAAGCACAACAGATTCTCTTGGTTATTGATAGCACGCATAAGCAATGCTTCAGCTAATTCACTTCTGAGTTAAATCTGGAAGTACAGGTTTGAGCTGAAACATTGCTTGTGCATAGGGCATATGAACAGAGTTTGATAGCCTAACTATCGTCATAGCATGCAGATCAACAAGCACAGTAGCATGCTATTTGCGGACAATTCATGACAGGACTTCTAGTTTTAACTATAATGTTAACTCCTGTAGTTATCACAGAATATTGATGGTCAGATCAAAGGGAAAGCACACCCTGTACCCACCCATTTTTTATCCCCCGCCGATGAAGTTAGGAGGGGGATATTGAAATGGTGTTCGTCTGTCCATCCATCCATCCATCCATCTGTTTGTCCATCCATCCATCCATCATAAACTTTGTTCGTTTAACTTCTACAGTTTTCAGTGGATTTTTACGAAACATGGTCTGAAGTATCAGTATCAAGTGTAGATGTGCATGTCGTCATGAATTTTTGATGTAATGAATTTTACATGGTTACAACCCTTGGTAATAGCAAAATTTCCATCACAAATGCTTGTCCACTTTACTCCTCCTGCACTTTCATTGAATTTTTATGAAACTTAGTGTGCAGTATAAGAATGATGTGTACACATGCATATGGAAAGGAAGTTTTGATTTGAATAAGTTTTCCAGAGTTATAGCCTTTGTCAACTTTGAATTTACCAAAATTACAGGTTTTTGGAAGATATCTTCAATTGCAATTATTAGTTGACATTACTGGGTATGAATACTTATCTATTGACTAAAGTGAATTTTTTGATTTTATTGGTTGATAGATACGTGGTATGAGACCATATTCATTGAAACCCACGATACGTCCGCCCAGCCACTGACAAATTTCC
The DNA here is from genome assembly GCA_031216915.1 of Pictodentalium vernedei. Classification (NCBI taxonomy): domain Eukaryota; kingdom Metazoa; phylum Mollusca; class Scaphopoda; order Dentaliida; family Dentaliidae; genus Pictodentalium; species Pictodentalium vernedei. The sequence continues at coordinate 85,954,085 of CM062297.1, read as the reverse complement.
CATTCCCAGTGGAAGCCTCGTTCCGAAATCTACAAATTGTCCATACCCTGTAGAAGACGCATCATTCCAGTTTTACAGTGTACATGTATTATATTTTAATTTTTTATCTCCAAAATATAGCTCATCAACACTTTTTGGAATGAGCTTGTCGAGTACTCTCCAATGTGGGGTTCATAAGCTATGTTTTTGAGACAAAAAGGAAAAAAAGAAATTCAATAATTTTTTTATACTAGTCAGATCGGCATATTTTCACAAAAACTCTTTTGCACAAAAATTCCACAGAAACCTGTATGGCTCAACAATGGCAGATAAAAGATCTCATGCTATGTGTGTTCACACATGAAATAGATTGTACTTCTAAAACGAAAAGTCAATAGATAAATTTGTTACCCTGCGTCTGATCACGTGGTACGGGTACCACGTGATTAGACACAGGGTAACTAATAATGTCGATAATGAGATTATTCCTGTCATAATATAAAAGTCGTAGGAGATATGGATGTTGTTAGACTCTCTTATTGTAATTCAATTGTTTTTTCCAAGCACTAAGACCAGGGTACATGGTATTATCTGCATTAACAGGTGGACATCCATGATCTGAAGTAATGGATTCCATGTCTTATCATGGACAATACCATGCACCATGCATAAAGCAATGGATACACAGATCTTCTGCTGTATCAGCCATTTATTAATTGTCTTCCAACAATAAGACAACAGGGTATTTTTTGTTTTAAAAAATTTGATTAGCATTTTCCATCTTGGTTTCAAAAAGTGATGATAAATAATGAATATAAGGACAATATGAAAGAAAAATGGTTAGCGTTTGGACATTTTTGTATAGCATTTTGCAATGCGAATCCAGTCATTAAATACCCTGGACAATAAATTTCAAGGACCAGCTACTGGTATGGTTCTCAAAAAAATTTTCTTTTTTTCTTTTGAATACAATACAACCCATTAATGAGGAATATGGATGTTTTACTGGAAATAAACTGGATTTTCAATTTTTTTAAAGCTATGGCTCTCACTTAACTCTTAGAAGCCGGGGAATCAGAATGAATTTATTGAACATGACATACCGCAAAAAACCTACAGTAAAGCAGGTGCTTCAAGTCAAGTGTCAGGCAGACGACACTTGACTAGAAGCACCTGCTCAATGTTTAATTCTCCCCCAGCCCCAAGATAGCAGGACCATCACAGCCATATTACCTGCCATATTACATCACTGGCAAGAAAACTTGACTCTCGGCTTTTAAGAGTTAAATAATGATTGATAGAATAGCACATTTTTAACTCTTTACCTAATGCACACTGTATAAAAATTTATTATTTTTATTATTTATTTATATAGTAAAACTATGTCATGTGACCCCTCATTGGAATGAGCTCCATGAGCTCATTCCAATTAATTAGGTTCACATGGTATGGTTTTGTTTAAATTTGTTTAAATTTTTTTTTCCATTTTTGTAAATTACTTGGGCAGAAGCAGCTGATTCCTAAGGTAAAGAGTTATTGATTGATTGATTGATATATTTATTTATTTTTTTATTGGAATTTATGGACAATTTCGACAGCCAGGGTCACCTCGTGTCAGACAGTTTTATGGCTGGAGGAAGCTGGAGGTCCCAGAGAGAACCACCGAGGAATGGCGAGCAACTTCCAGACTCCTTAACATACTAACTCCACACAAGCAGGGTTAGCATTGGTTGAAGACAAGTGCACCATCGAAGTGCAGTACGCCTTAGTACAAAATGCCACTGTGCCCCCATGTGGGCAATGAGCTAGGGTGAAGTGTCTTGCCCAAGAACACAACACAGTTGCCACACGTGTGATTTGAACCAAGGACTACTCAGCTTGCAGCCTGCACCTCTACCTACTGAGTCACCAAGCCTCCCCCCTCCTTGTTATTGTGAATTGTTTTTTATTTAAGTTGAATTTCAGGTAGTTTATATTTTTTATTTCAGGGAACACTCCAGTTTGAGGTAATTGGGGAAAGTGTGGCCCCAGCATTCTTCACATTGGATAAGACCACAGGTGTTATAACTTTGTCCGATGTACAAGGCCTGAAATATGACAGATACACTAGCTATGAGGTAAGAATGACATTTTTGCAAACCTTGTATGTAGGATTAGCATGAGCAAACTTTTTCTAATTTTCTCTAGGTGCAAATGATTAAAAATGGAATGTTAATGAATTGGTATATTCAGTTGAGTCTCAAGGACATTTGAATTAAAGTGTACCAGATAAAAGTATGTGTATAACTTTGATCAGATTTGCACCTTTGTTCTGATAAGAGATTAATGAATAATTGTATTCAAATGAAGGGTTATATGAAATATTGTGAAGCAAAATAAGTTTTGAAAAGCCAAACATATACAGTGATAGAAGGTTAGTTTACCTGTTTTGTTTGAATGGAAAATTCTATGCACTGCTAAGGTTAAGGGTGTTGATAAATTGTGTAGGACAATTTATAAAGTTATACTTATAATGGAAGAAGCATTTATCAATCTTTCAGCTGATAGAGTGCTAAATTATTCTTTCAAATTATTTTTCAAAGGTGACTTGTAATGTGGGTATTTCTTTTCAAGGGTACCATACCACAAGTAAGTGGTGCCCGAGTTTAGTAAGATTCTGTTCAGAAACAATTGCTTTGTTACAATTTATTGTAGAGTGCCTTTTGGCACTCCAATAAATTGCAATAAAACAATTTTGTTTGAACATTTATTTGTGTTTCAGCTGCTTAGCAAATGAGTTAATGAATACCGTGTAATGCCACTGAAGTGGTTTTGAACACTTTTCAATACAGCCATGACAGTGGCTTTTAGCACTCAGTCAGTTAATGTAACAGCCAAAATCAGTCATTGATATTCACAAGAAAATGACATTCAAATTTTATTATTTTTTCAGTTTTTGCATCAAAAACATAGCTTATGACCCCTTATTGGAACAACATAATTCCACTTGCTATAAACAAAAAAAAATATAATTTAATTTTTAATGATATAGAAACACTTTTAAGTCATCTGCATTTGTGTGCATGTAGATACGATAAATATTATTATAAATGTTAATCTGAGGATTTAAGAGTTCAAACATGCAGAACAGCTCTGGGCAGGTTTATATCTTTTGAATGTGCAAAAACGCATCTCTGAATGTGAGACATTAAAAAAAAATTCTTGTTTCTCAGACTCCTCCTTCATCATAGCAAATCTGCCTCATCACCATTTTTTTTCACCTGGAAATCTCTTCTATGCACTATATATTTTGCACCTGTAGGACAAATATTTAACCAACTATACCTTGTTTGACAGGGCTCACAGAGCTCTGTCAAACAAGATATTGTTGGATAAATTTTCAACTACATTATGGGTAGGGCTGTCATGATTTTTTAATTTAGGAATCGATTAATCATCGCAAATAATCGATGATAATCGATTGATCGTACCTAGATGACCCCCATCTCCTTCTCTTTGAAGTCGATAAAAATGAAGTTGAAGTCAGTTGGCCTACCTCAAGTAAACAATGAAGACGATCCTCTTTTAGTTACATTCAAAGCTTTGATGTTCTGAACTTTTGAACCGTCAGTGTAATAATCAAGACCGGTTGGCAGCTGCGAACTTCGCAACTGCCGACCGGTCTTGATTATTACACTGACGGTTCAAAAGTTCAGGACATCAAAGCTTTGATGAATGTACCTGAAAGACAAATGCTTCCAATAGCTTCTTGGGGTTTAACATCGATGTTCTTAACTCTTTACCTTTAGAAACAATAGTTTTTTCAACATATTTTCTTTTAATTATTAAACGTCTAAAATGGGATAAAATTTACTGATTATTCGACAACAAAAAATACTAATCGATTTCGCCGTGACCGATCAACATTCGATTAATCGATTAATTGTGACAGCCCTAATTATGGGACATTTTCACTGCTGAAAACATTTGCTTGCCACATAATAGTGTAAGTAGTTACATTTCTGATTCTAACTATTTTCAGAACTGTTTTGTGAATAAATAAACAAAAAAAAGCCTCCCCCTCCCCCATCATAAAATTAGGGAATTGCTAGAGAAACCAGAAATTTTTTTGTAGGCCAAATCATGGTTTTATATAAGAGGTGGTCCTCTAGTTTCTTCATATTGTTTGTTTTGTACACAGTACATCAAATGCTTAACTGTTAAATGTTATTGGTTTTCTTTTTTAGCTTCATATTGTTGTGTATGACTCTGCCTATCCACTGGTACAAGATACAGCAACTGTGATGATCACAGCTTATCGAAATGAAAATTCCCCAACATTTTCACAGCTAATCTACACCAAAGAAATACCAGATACCTTGCAACTGGGAGAATCTATTTTGTCCGTTAGTGCCTCTGATATTGATAAGGTCTGTATAATCTCATTTTTTATTTCTGTTATCAGTATGAGGACAGTGCTTCATTTATGTCAAAACAAAGCAAGTAAAAAAGGGTTCACCTGAAATTAAGGTTTGCCATTACTGTACTGAAACTTGAATAAGCCCATTGGGGTATGTGAAGTAAAACAGGGCATAAGTATATGGGAGAGCTTATTTTTGAGTGGTCAAGTCTGCAGAAGAATTAGAACACAAAGTTAGCTGACTTGGTCAATCCCATAACAAAGATACATTTACCTGACAAATCGGTCACAGGTGCCCACCTAATTTATAAACTGAACAATGAGCTCATTTCTACGAGAGGTCACATGATATGGTTTTGCTGAAATTTGTTTAAACATTTAAATAGAGAGTAATTGCTTGCCTGGACTGGTTACGTGAAATAAACACGACTGCGCGAATGCACAGGAGTGTTTTACAATATAGTCCCTCACCTCGAATGAATTATTTCATGTAACCAGTCCAATCAAGCGATTACTCTGTTTATTACTTTTCATTATTAACGATAATTATATTATTTAACCCTTTACCTTACATAACGGCCAAAAACAGACGGCGCTATTCTCAAAACTCGCCAATTAATTTTCATTTTTTGTCTCTAAAACATAGGTTATAACCCCTCATTGGAATGAGCTTATCGAGCTCGTTCCAATGAGGGGGTCATAACCTATGTTTTTGAGACAAAAAATGAAAATAATAGTTATTCAAGAATTTTTTTTGCAAGTGTTGTCTGCTTTTCATGTTAGGTAAAGGGTTAAAAAAATAAAAAACAATGAAGTCCCCATTACACCCATGGCAAAGCGTCTTCGTTTGTGTGCACGGATACATGACAAAATTGTTGATTGCATAATTCACTTGTGAAGTTATTGTTTATAATCAAACCCAGAAATCCCAGTAAATCACACTTTGGAAAGTAATAAAAAAGAAATAATTAAAATAACAAATTATGATATTGTGTGCATTGGGTAAGGGGTTCTTTTCATTGTAACAACTTACATGTACCTGTACCAGCATGGCTGTCATCAATATTGTCATTTCAAAGTCAGGGACTGGGCTTATTTACAAGGAGGGGACTCTCAAACTGAAATCTGAAAAGTTGGTAGGTGGGATTATTTTTGATTATGGGCTTAAACCCGGGTCAGTATGGTAGGGTAGTTAAATTTGTTACCACAGACAAGTGATTTGGGAAAGTACATGTTGTTTTCTTCTCGCAAATGTATTTTATGCATATAATATTGAAAGGCTTACTGATAAGCTTCTATCTCAATAGCCTTTATAACTCAGAGTGCAGTGATTATTTTTTTTTTGTATTGGGGTTTAACAACACTTTTGACAGCCAGGATCACCTTGTGTCAAACAGTTTTATGAGAGGAGGAAGCTGGAGTACCCAGAGAGAACTACCAATCAGTGGTGAACAGTTGTCAGACTCCCCAACATACTAACTCTGCAAAGCAAGGTTAGCATTGGTTGAAGACAATTGCGCCATTGACATGTAGTTTGCCTTAGTATACAGTGTCATGTGGGTAATCAGGATTAAGTAACTTGCACGAGGACACGATACAGTTACCCCTGGTGGGGATTGAACTATGAGCCTGTTGGTATTCTGAACTCAGGTAGGAATAATCAAGAAGTTTAAATTACAAGTTTACTCTGCAACACTATGCCTCACCTCAGGCTTCCATGTTTTTGCATTCCAGGAATATCAAAATTAGGATACCCAAGCTCTATGTAGAACTTATTATACACCACTGCAGGCCTGGAAATAACCCATAACTGACTGGTTAGGTTACGTATGGGTTATATAAATTGGAAAATGCATGAACAAACTACAGTTTCCGACAGTGTAATACAACCTAACTTTATTAAATTGCTAATCTCGCATGTTTTACTAGAAAAAATCGACAAGCTGAAAGCTTGAGTATTATATCCACATCTGAATAGAATGCCATGCTGTTTCCATCTTAAAATAATTTTCACTAAAATAAATAGCAACAAAGTAATGTGCGATCTCGCTTCTGTGAGATCGTGCATTAGTTGTTGATATTTATACAGTAGAACCCTGTTAATTGAATATCCATTTAGCCAGTGAAAATTATTCAATTAACAGGAGTATACAATTAACAGGGATTTGGTCAGTTTCCTGTGTTCTGGAGGTAAACTGAGCATTTATTCTATTATATCTTGTTTGACAGAGCTCACAGAGCTCTGTCAAACAAGATATAATAGAATAAATGCCTGTATTGGATGTAGTGAGGCCAAAAAGGTTGATAAATAAGGGGAATTTGGTGAGTGTCACAGTAATTTTTTCGACATATTACAAAAAATTATATACAATTAACAGGAGTTTACTCTACAACCCATATGCAATTAACAGATCAAATTTATACTGAAGATATGGTAAATGGTTTTGTGTTTGAAAATTATATTCAGTTAACAGGGATATACAATTAAGAGATATCCAGTTAAGTGGGCTCCATTGTACAGGCAGAAATCCCATGAAGGCATAAAAAAGTATGACTGGTGAAAACAGAGAAGCATCACAACACCCTTTTTCCTGCAGATTACCACCATGCTGTATAGAGTAACCTGCCAATGGGTTAAGACATAAACCCTTTATTTTTAGGCCTGCACTGCTGATAATTTAGGAGTGCAGATACAAGTGGAATAAGTTATAGATGCATCAGAGTGATAGCACATCTCGGAAATGAAGTATGACAAGGAACTTCTGCATTCCTGTATATTCTTTGTCAATAAAAATTATTCAGTTAACAGGCATATTCAATAACAGGGATTTGGTCACTTTGCAATGGTCTGGAGATAATCTGAGCATTTGATCTTTTATATCTTGTTTGACAGGGCTCATGAAGCTCTGTCAAACAAGATATAACAAATTAAATGCCTGTATTGGATGTGCAGAGGCAAAATAGGTCATACACAAGAGGAATTTGGCAACTGTCAGAGTAATTTCCCAACATAATATAACATTTTTTATTCAATTAACAGGAGTTTACTCCATAACCTATATGCAATTAACAGGTCAAATTTCTGCTGAAGGTATGGAAAATGGTTTTGTGTTTGGAAATTATATTCAATTAACAGGCTTATTCAATTAAAAGATATTCACTTAACCCTTTACCCAACGAATCACCCGCATCTGCCTGCGTAATATGTAAATTCAGCAGCTGAAAAAATATATTTTGAAAAATTTCAACAAAACCATATCATATGACCCCTCTACTGAATGAGCTTATTTCAAAGAGGGGTCACATGATATGGTTTTGTTGACAATTTTTTAAAATTTTTTAAAAATGATATTTAAAATAATAAATTTTGAAATTGTCTGTGTTGGGTAAAGGGTTAAGTGGGCTTCATTGTACAGAAATATTTTTTCTACTAATGAGAATATATTTTTTTTATTACAGGATGCAATAACATATGAGATAATTGGAGACAGTAGGTCCCAACTATACTACTACATAAATCCAGAAACAGGTATAATCTCCCTCAAGAAGTTATTAACTGAAGGATCGCATGGTTCTGATAGGGTGAGTATAATATTTATTTAACACCTAGAATAGAAATTAACAAAGTAGACGAAATTACAATATTTTTATCAAAGGAGCAAAACAAATTGTTATGTTCACGTGTAACACTTAATGTTCTTATCAAGAGGCTCTTTAGGCCCCAAGAAAATTAAAAATCTGTTTCTCAGTTCCTCCTGCATGGTATTTTGCCCACGGCATACTCTTTTTATAACCAATGCAAACTTCAATAAAAATTTAATGGTGTATGTCTGATATTTTACCTAAGGTAAAAGGTTTATACAATATAACCCACCCTAAATAGGACAGATAACGTAAATTCTCCCTACTGAAATTATGCAAATGTGACCCAGTTGTATTTTGTTTAGCCAATCAAATTATTCAGTTTTGAAATTGACCAATGAAAGCTCCCAACTCTAATTATGCAAATTATGAAAATGTGGCCCAGTTTTATTTTGTTCAGCCAATAAAATTGTCTGGTTTTGAAATTGACCAATGAAATTGATGGATAGCTTTATTTATCACTGATTAATATGAAACAAAATATCAAATTTTTTAAAGTGAACAAAACGGATGAGTCATATGATAAACATGTATCCCAGCAGAGGTTGGGAATGAGGTTAATGATCTCAGTTTACTAGTACAGAATTGTTGGGCACTCTGTTTTTCTACAGGAATTGAGTTACTCTAATAGGGCAGTTTGAGCTTGATAGGGACAAAAATGTGCACTAACTCAGCACACTATTACTTCAAAATAGTGCACAATACAGTGACAGGACTTCTAGTTTCAACTGTACAAACTGAATTGAAGTTAACAGAAGGATTTACTTAAGAGTATATCACTTGCATGGGTGATGACAGACTTCTGTTTTGAAAATGTGGCAAAACAGTGGAGTTATGCCAGCAATATTATGTATCATTCACTTTATTATTTGAATAACAGAATTGTTCACTTTATTTTTTGCAGTTACAAGTTAGAGCTAGAGACAATAGTAATCCTGAGAAATTTGGAACTGCAACTGTTGCTATTTCAATAATTCGTGATCTCTCTCCACCATTGTTCTTAAACCCTGAGAAATATGTCGCCACAGTTCAAAGACGGACAGCTATTGGTGATCAGGTACTTAAAGTATCGGCAACAGATCTTGATATGAGAGTAAGTGAATAGATTACTTGAATGAACATAACATCACAATGTGTGAATATGTTCCAATAAGACTAAAATCCTCCTTCTCTGATTGGATGAGAGCTTGCTTAGTATATTCTGTGTTTACAGCTCAAGTGGCAAATGTTACCTTCTGACGTCAGCATGCAAAATAGTTGAAATGACGTTGCCCGTTTCGTAATTGCTTCACCAGCAGAGTGACTAGCAAGCTGCTTCATTTTTCTGGATTTTTCACTCGTGCAGCAGACGGTGTTCCAAAATGTTGTTTAAATTACAAACCGATATACGATTTGAACTGAGATGGAATGAGTTTATCTGGTGATTATTTATCCAGTGTCGTCGGTGGATAGTCTACACTAAAGGTTTATTTACAAAACCTGTGATCGTTAAAAGTTGCCTTGAACAAGGCAACTTTTAATGATTACATGTTTAGTAAATAAACCTCTCGTGTTTCACGTTGTAGGTTTTGGGCTGTGGGTAGTGTTATTTTGGAACATATATGTTATTGTGATGAATTGACGGTAACATGGTCTGAGGTTTGTGGCTCGGAGCGTATGTTCAACCTTTACACTTTGCGTCTCCGTTGAACATAAGCTCCGAGCCACAAACCTCAGACCATGTTACCGTCATTTCATCACAATAACTTATAATGTTCGGCAATATGACACTCTTACCAGCGTGGAAGGATAGGATGAGAGGGGAGGTCTAGAGTTCTAACCTTCTGTGATACAGATACCAGGGACCGACCTGGGCATGCACCAGTGCGTATTTGGTTCTGAAACATCAGGACCTGGCTCTTAAATCTCAGAAATAGGCTTATCAGTTGGCATGTAACTTCTCAGATCATATTTTGATATTCTTTCGATGGATAATCGAGAGAGACACTCTTACATGTATTATATATATGATTATTATTTATCATTGTTGTGGAGTGCTTAAGTTAATACTTCAAGTCTTAATTACCAAGCATTAATCTTCACTGTGGTTTCTGATCAAGTCTTGGCTGCCTAAATAGGCAGCCAAGACTTGATCAGAAACCACAGTGAAGATTAATGTTTGCTATAGTGTAGTAAATGAAAATGATGAGAGCTATTACATACTTGCAGTGTGTGTTACAAACAGCAGTGTGACTCTGTAAATTGAAATCTGGCGCATGAATTGAAAAAATAGGCTCCGAGGCTAGAGCGTATTTTAAATAGTCCTGATCGGTCCCTGAGATACTTTACTAAAAACTAGTGCCTAGGTAATTTATCTATTGTCAGTGGGACCTCCAGATGCTGGATTGTTGAGAGCATCTGCTCAGAGGTAAAAATTGGAAATTATATTATATAGATTTGTTTTTCATTTCCAGGGAAGTATGGAGTATGATCTGACAGGAATCTATCCAGCGGAGACATTTTTTGCAATTAACAAAAGTACCGGTGAGATATCACTGATTCACTCAGTAATGGAGGATCATTTACTCAGTCAGAAATATTTTGTAAGTTTTGTTTTAAAAACATTCTGTCTATAATTTTACCATTACTGACTTAATTCTGATTTCAATAAGTTTTGGCTTCTTCAAAGCAAGTTCCACAACATGCAAGTATGAGAAGTTCACACAGACAATTGTCAACTGGTTAAGTTCTAGAAGCCAATGTCATGGCTCTATTGAAAAGTTTTGAAAGCCACTTTAGTGGTTTTACACTGTATGCAATTGCTTGCTGTTGGCTCAGCAATAGAATTTTGTTGTATCTGTAAAGTTGTTTTGTTACAATTTATTGGAAAGTGCCAACAGGCACTTTCCAATAAATGGTAATAAAACAATTATGAAAATTATCAAGCTAAAACTAAGGTACATCCTGCTGGGAGCATGCTATCTTTGAAATAAAAATACATGTTACAAATCACCTTTGAAAAATAATTCAGCGCTCTACCACCAAGACTTGAGTAGAAATCTTTGCAAAGCTATTTCACGTCCAGGCTGTGGTCTAGTAAATGCTTCAGGGAATGGTGCAGACCTGTTAAATTTTAGGGTATTTGCATGGTCTGCTAGATGATGTTGGATTTTGTTTAAGTTTGTGTCTCAGAATAGAACAAGCAATTGTTTTTAAGCTTCATTTCACAGAGTTCCTGAATGTTTCTTAGCAGATCCTCAGTTGTTTATATACATTGGGTTTAACAACAGTTTATTTTGGGGGTTTAACAACAGCCAGGGTCACCCCGCGTTGGACAGTTTTATGGGTGGAGGAAACTGGAGTCCCCTGGTAGAACCACCATGCAATTGTGAGCAACTGTCAGACTCCCCAACATACTAACTCCGCACATGCAGGGTTAGCATTGGTTGAAGACAAGTGCATCATCGATGTGTAGTATGCCTTAGTACACAGTGCCACTGTGTCCCCACATGGGCAATCAAAAGTGCCTTGCCCAAGGACAAAATGCAGTTACCCCTAGTGGGGATCAAAATATGGACATTTCATTTTGAAGTTCAATGCTGTAACCACTTAGCCACCGCACTCCCAATGTAAAGGATTACCAGGTCCTCAGTTAACCCTTTACCCGATGAATCACCCGCATCCGCCCACGTAATATGCAAATTCAGCAGCTGAAAAAATATTATTTTTCGAAAAATTTCAACAAAACCATATCATGTGATGCCTCTTTGGAACAAGCTCGTCGAGCACATTCCAAAGAGGAGTCACATGATATGGTTTTGTTGAAGTATTTCGAAAAAATGTAAAAAATGATATTTAAAATAATAAATTTTGAAGTCATCTGCGTTGGGTAAAGGGTTAAATTGATGCAAATACTTGTATGTTTCTTATCAGGTACCCAATGATTAAATGAAATGTCAGTCATAATCTTTTTCAATTTCAGGCTGAAGTTATAGCATATGACACAGTTTATCCATTTAACCAGGCAACGGCAACAGCTACAATCAGTGTGAACCGAAATCCCAATGCACCACGATTTGAACCCTCAGCATACTACCAAAGGCTAGTGGATGAGGACATTCCTATTGGTTCCTTATTGTTTGATCTCAATGCAACAGATGGCGATGGAGTGAGTATTATTATATCAGGAACAAAGAAAACCAATTTACTTCTGCAAACTGATGTCAAAATATAAAAAATCAAGTAGCTATTTTTTTACATACATATTATAAATAGAGAAACTGGCTATTTGTTATTGTTGCCTGTATGCAATATCAGTCAAGAGGAATGCAGGCACATGGGATTTCACACATCTGGGAGTTCTTCATGAGTGCAATGACACCATTTTTCTATCCTAAAATGTCTTATTTCTATCCTAAAACAGGACTATAAGTTCAATAAACCAAGGTATATTACTGCATGAAAATGTTATGGAACTTTTTTCACATACAGTACATACAGCTGCTGTGGAATGGTAAAAATCCATGCATGGGCAGTGTTGCCGACAGGCACTCTTCTAATCTATAATCAGTAATTATCTGCAAATATTCAATGAAAGAAGCATCAAGTCATACATGGTGCTTCATTCACTGAAAATACGATGGCCATTTAATTGTTTTATGTCAGAGATTCACTGTTAACACATGCATGGAACTATTGTCCATGCATGGATTTTTTACCTTTCCACGGTGACAGTAGTGTAATGCAACTAAAAATTTAAACAATTAACTCTTGTTTTATGATAGGCTTTGAAGGGAAACATTCTTGCTCACTTCGCACAAAGGTGTGCATGATAAAAATGTCAACAAGCATGTTTGGTTACATTTCACCTGTCTTGAGAGACCACTGTGACCTGGTACCAACTTGTATTTTTATGCCATAATAGACCTGTCATGAGAGACCGCCCCTTTGAAAACTGAAACCATGACAAAAACATTTTACCTGTTATGGAATTGGAAAGTCCATTGTAGTTATACTAACATAATTAAAAGTATTAAAAGCTCTTAATTGGGTTTCAATAGTTAACTCATTTAAGATTGAGATGTTTTTTATAAGACCCCTGTGAAAAGATTAGGATTATTGCTGAATAAACAATTTCATACATACCTGAAATGTGACAGATAGGAATAAAAATGAATTTTTGTTGAAAATCTTTTTGTAACAAATTGAAATGGACTGTTATAAAAAATTATAAAAATAAATTAGTGTTGAAAATCTTCAATGAAGATTTTCAGCACTAATTTATTTTTATAATATTTATAACAGTCCATTTCAATTTGTTACAAAAACTTCATAAAAAAGAACAACTACAAAGTAATTAGAAAAATCCATTCTTCTCCATTTCTGAATTTTTTGGTTGGTTATTCACTGACTTGAGAAAACCTGAAACCTGTTATGAGAGACCACCTGTCTTGAGAGACCACTTTTGTGTGGCCCAAAGGGCGGTCTCTCAAGACAGGTTCTACTGTATTACATTGTGTAAAGAGTTGATACATATGAGATTAATACTTAGACTGTACATGACCGGAATTCACTTTGGAAAGCTTTTCACAATTCATTCTAATTAGGGGTCATGAGCTGAGTTTGAATTCTTTTTGAGAAGAGTACTGGCTGGTTTTGACTATTACATTGGGTAAAGAGTTGATAAGGATGAGATTTAGACTATGTTTTAATTTTTGGAATTCACTAAAAAAAACTGTCCACAATTCATTCTAATTAGGGGTCATGAGCTGAGTTTGAATGCTTTTTGAGAAGAGTACTGGGGGGCTTTGGCTATTACATTGGGTAAGGAGTTGATAAGGATGAGATTTAGAGTTAATAATGACAATTTTTTATAACCAGGAAGTGTGACAAACCCTGTGCAATGCCTGGGATTAGTTACACTTTCTGCTTACAAAAAATTGGTAACTGCTATATTACATACTACATGAAAGTATACACTCACTAAGGCTGTGCAACGCATAGGTTTAGTCGCATAACAGAGATGATATTATTTATAACCAGAAAAAAAAGTGTGAATAACCCTGTACATTGCACAGACTTAGATGGTAAGCTAATATACACTGACTTACCATAGACATTACACAGGATTAGTTGATAGGCCAGTATACATGAAAATATACTCTCACTAATTATAAGGCTGTAAAAATGTACAGGGTTAGTAGGTTCCATGTTACATAGGGTGCAGAATTCAAGGAACTAATGGGAATACTTATACTGGATTGTGGAAATCTTTTTTAAAGTGAATTCCAAAAATGAAAACATATTCTGTTTTCAATGAATAGCATGTTTTATCATATGACTCACCTGTTTTGTTCACTTTAAAACATTTGATATTTTGTTTTCATATTAATCAGTGATAAATAAAGCCTTCCGTCAATTTCAATGGTCATTTTCAAAACTAGACAATTTGATTGGCTAAACAAAATACAACTGGGTCATATTTGCATAATTTCAGTAGGGAGAATTTACGTTATCTGTCCTATTTAGGGTGGGTTATATTGTATTAATCTTTTACCTACAAGAAAAACACCATTCATTTTTTTTTTTATATTTTCACTCTTTGCTTCCAAAAGATGAGCTTGTTCCAATGAGGGGTCATAACCTATGTTTTGGAAGCAAAAAATGAAAATTTTTAGTTATACACGGATATTTTTTACAAGTGCCGTCTGCAACTCAAGATAGGCGATGGGTTCAAAAGTCATACTAAGTGGCTAATTTGTGCATGTGTGTGTCATATGATAAATAGAATATGAAATGAGTGTATTTTTATACTGTACCAATGACCCAGACATAGCTGGTGCTAACTCTTAAAATATAGGGCCAAACACAAATTTTGCCCCCCAATCCCCAAAATTTGCATCTAAAACTAAAGAAAACATGTCCTGAAAGGCCCTCCACACTTCGCCTCTACTGCGCATGCGCAGTGTCAAGGACGTTCCGAAATTGGCGCCATTTATCATTCTAAGTTTGGCCCTTCATCAGTTAACATCTGACTGATCTTTGTGCTTTTAAATCTCAGTTTAAATGATGCCAGACACATAAATATTAGTGAAATGGTGATTCTAAGGAGGATAGAAAAGGAGGAGAGGAAAAGAATGTGTGACAGAATATTATCAGGGCTGTAACTTAAAATTTTTTAATGAAATTATGTTAAGTTACCTATTTTCAAGGCAGCAGCCATTTTGTTGTCATTCTGATTATTTAGTTACACTGTTTTTTCAAGTGTTTTTCCTCTCTCCCTGTCCTTTAAGTTCCCCCTTGCTATTCTCCCATGCTTTTGGCATAGTTTCTGTAATTATTATTACTAAAATTTCTTGGGAGTTTTAGCTGAATAACAGAATGAATTCTGTTCTTTCCCCATGTTTACGTCTTCACCTACGGGTGGTTAGGCGTTGTGTTCTGCATCTACCATCTGATGTTCTGCAGTTTCTTCCCTGGAAGTCTCTGTTTTGCATCAGATGGTGTATTTTTGGTAACTGATTTCGGGCCTGGGTGCCTGGAGTCTTATTTTAGTGTTTTTACACTCATTGTTTACATTTACAACAGCCCTCTGTGTGAGGGGGGGATTTCTAAATAATAATATCTTTATGTTATTTTAATCATAACTAGATACATTATTATTGTTCGTAAGTGTTGAATAAATTGTTTAAAATATTTTTAAAATTTTTGTCCACACTTAGGCTTGGGATCCATTGGGGCTCAACGTTACTTTTCAGAAACTTGGGCTGTTCTGAAAAAATATTTTTTCAAAATATTTTGATTTCAATTATTTTTTCTATATTAATGGATCATATTATTATTATGTATTTTGATTGCCAGGGGTTAGTGCGAGTACCAGGACTTGTTTTCTTTTCACATTGAAAGGATATTGATCAATTGTTTTAAGAGGAAGTCTTCCTCTGACCTTTTTATCATTCTATATGTGGTCAGTGTACTCGCATTAACTCCTGTTCTGTATCGTATGATTTCGATGACAATATGGGAAGCGTATGTCACGGTATGTTGTTGGGGATTTGGACACTCCGGTCCTTTCCCCGCAGGGTCACTCTACTTTATCAATTTCTATTTCAGACGATCAAGATTAGGGTGATCTATCTGTGATGTCTTCCAACAGTGTGCCTCCGTCGTCACAATTAATGAAGGGCTAGCGGAAAAGTGCTCATGTAATACGCCAATTGCCTAAGAGGACCCTAGTAGGTTCGACGGCCTTTGACGTCCGCTAGCTCGCCCGGTGTAGCGTCCATTCACCGAATGGTTCGGCAGCCGGGTTCGTCCGTTGCGGTCTAGAAGGAATTTTGGGGTGATGCGAGCACTATAAAATTAACTTAATGCACACCCAGTGACGGCGGATCGGAGGGAGAACGGAGGAAGCCTTTTAGTCCGGTTCATAGCTCGTTCCGGTCCATCCGGACGGCAAGCGAGAGAGGCCCCTCTCTCGTTCAACAACATCTGGCCCCAGATGTTGTGGTACAAATGTGTCGTTAGCGGAGCATACGTCCGTCGCTCGGGACGCTCCGTTGTATAGGCAGTCCGCTGAGACTGCTAAGGCTTCCTCTTCTCGTCAGCGCACACGACCGCACCTTGGCTGCGTGACCGCCGATATATTACCAGCTTCGCCGATCAAGGATTCTTCGGCGACCAGGTCACACCATCCGGCAGCCAGGGATTCGAGACCGATGGACTCCGGACGTTCGCATAGGAAAAGTATGCGGGAGCCATCTGATGCAGAGCTGCCCTCGGCGAAGCAGCGATAGACTGCGCCTCCGCAGGTCTCGACGCCGGACATTCTTGTGCACATAGCACAGCTTATCGCAGCATCCCAGCAGCCGACAGAAACGGTGTCGGATCGAGAATTATCCGACAGCGCTGGGTCGGTAGCCGGGGACTCGAGGCCTGCAGACTCCAGACGTTCGCATAGGAAGTGTGCGGGAGTCAACGTACACGGAGCTTCCAGCGGCAATGCATCGTAAGTCCGCTACTGCACAGGCCTCGGGAACGGACGTGCTTTCCTTAATAGCACAGTTTATCGCAGCATCCCAGCATCAACTGAATCTGTCGCATATATTTTATCCGACGATGCTGGGTCGGGACGCTCCGCGGAAGCGGGTACGGACGTCCGAAAGTTTCATCCGGTCCGACGGGATACCGAAAGGGATTCGGTGGATTTCAAGCTTTCCCTTTCGGAACAACATATGCTGCGATGCCGGATAAGAAACTGATAGCGTCGGTGGACTTAGAAATTTTTGGTTCGGTTCAGGGACATCGTCCCTCAGTTCCGACATAGTCCAATAATGTCACACAAACTTTCGAATTATTGAACGACGCTATATATATTATTATTTTATGCTTGCTATCCAAGCATTTCTGGTTTCTTGTTCGAAGAGTTATGGAGATGTCTTTCAAAAGTGTGCCTCTGTCGTCATAGTTAATGAAGAGTTAGCGGCAATAAGTGCTCATGGAATATGTCTATCGCTTACGGAGTGACATTCGCTAGCTCACCCGGTGTAGCGTACATTCATCGAATGGTTCGGCTGCCGGGTTCGTCCGTTGCGGTCTAGGAAGGAGATTTGGGTGATGCGAGCACTTTAATTACTTTAGTACTCACCCAGTGACGGCAGATTGAGGACAGATAGGAGGAAGCCAACAACATAGGGGACCGCATGTTGTGGTTCAGATATTTTACATTCGGAGCATATGTCCGTTGCTCGGGACGCTCCGTTATATTGACAGTCCGAGAGACTGTCTTTAATGCTTCCTCATCCTCACAGCAGGGCACACGACCGCACATTGGCTACGTGACCTCGAGTATCCGATCAGTTTCGGCATTCAGTGATTCCACAGCGAATAGGTCGCGCCATCCGGTAGCCAAGGGACACGAGGCCTATACACTCCGTTCGCTCGCATATTGGAAGTATGCACGGGGTAACGATCTCGGAGCTTCCTGCGGCAATGCATCGTAAGACCGCTGCTCCTCAGGCCTCAGTGACGGATGTGCTATCCGAGTTAGCACAGTTGTTTCGCAGCATCCCAGCAATTGACGGTTTCTCGGTCGAATCAGGAATTATCCGACGGCGCTGGGTCGGTGCGGTCCGCGGTTGCATCAAGCTACGGACGACCGAACGCTTTATAGGGTCCGACAGGATGGCGAAAGGGATTCGAAAGATTTCGAGTTTTCCCTTTAGTAGTATCGGAAGATGCCTTTCATATCTTCTGGCATTTCTTCCAGTGATTATTTTTCGGACTTCATTGCTGCGATCTTGGATAAGAGACTTATAGCGTCATTGGACTCGGATTTTTCGATCGGTACAGGGACTTTGTCCTTGACTTACCGACGCAGTCCAGTATTGTCATTACAACATGTGTTTTATTTTTCGACGCTATATATATATATACAAGCCTGCTACTAAGCATGATAGTTTAGTTTCTTGTCCGCGTGGCTCATTTCTGCCATTTTATCTTTTTTACATATAGTTTATTTTGGCAGAGCAGGGCATACCGAGAGTTCATATGCGTCTAGACGGTGTGATTAAAGACTGCATATATTCTTTTTCGCTGTTTATGTCTTTTCCAATTTCAATGTTGGGAACGACATTATGTATAGTAGACTTAACTTAGACGCTTTATTATACGTAATCCGCCTTACTGAGGCGTTATCATTACGTCTTCAAGAAAAGATTTACGGGATATTATTCTCAATGTAATTTCTTTTGAGGGCAGTAGTTTGTTCACGTATAACTCTGCCCTTCAGTGGCTGATTGGAGTTGGTTAGACGTGATGCAGCCCTAGCTACATCCACGTGTGGATAGTAGGTTAAGAACTCTCTCAGAGTCGCTTCGTTCTCGGAGGAGCTTCTCTTCGACGGCAACTTTCCGGCAATCCATGAATTGCTTGATTTATACATTCTCTTGTCTATCTAGTGTTACAAGAGATTCAGACTGGGGCAAACATTCGGTGGTTGACTCAAAGAGTGCCGCCGCAGTTGCCGGACCCGAGTGTGGCTGTTATGACGGTTGCCAGTCAAACAGATTGGGATATATACTGATCCCTACGGATTCGAAGTGCCAGGGTCTTTGGGTTCCGCAGTCTTTTAGCTATCAGTTTAACTTCCGCGGAATAATGTTTTTAGGCTTGCTTTATGTCATTGCATGAACATTATTCAGAAACGCATGCCCAAATTCCTGTCCTTTAATTCGACAGTAGTGGCGTATCTCCATAACCAGGGAGGCACTCTTTCGTTTCCGTTATTCAATTTAATGGAAAGAATCCGTCTGTTGGTTATAGAACACCAAGTTCAGTTTTGGTCCGTCATATTCTGGGTCGTCTGATTGTTTTATCGGACTCCCGTTCTCTTACGGGTCGCTTGTTGCTGTCAGAATGGACTCTCAACAAACAAGTATTCAATCAGATTTGCTATCTATGGGAGCGCCCAATGATGTTTTATTTATGACACAGCTTGCTAATCAATTGCAGACGTATGTGTTGGCTTGTCCAGATCTCTGAGCTAATACTGTTAACGCTCTATTGATCTATAGGACGGAATGATAGGATACGCGTATCCTCCGGCGCTGTTGTTTTAGCAGGTATTGCTAAGATAAACAACCACAATACATTTCTGTTGATAGCATCTCTATCTTCACAGAGATCATGAGTAATTTACTCTTGTCTACTGTGGATCTTAACGTGAAATCTTCCTCGATGTGAGGATCTTTTTTCACTGGGTAAATCGTGTCATCTTTATCACAACCAGCAAGGTCGCAACCTTCATGTTTTCCGTTGTGTGGTCCGTATTGCATTGTAAGCACTGTACTGGACGAGCTTTGGACGCGATTTCTTACTATAGGAGATCCTCTTCTTCGCTATTCTATGCGACTAAAGTGGAGGCTCTTCCGTCGTGGTGTAGGGATCATTATGTTCATATGGTTGATCCCTCCATACTACTCATTGCTATTTTTTAGTATACTTGTTTCACAAGATCTACTGCAGCCTGTTGTTATTTAGGTTATAGGTTTATGTTACCTCATACCTATGCACTCTACGATAGTTTACAATTGAGTCTTTTGTCTCTTTATCTAAGTCAGTTAGTAACTTTTTGATAAATAGACTTAGAATCTTTAGATTAAATTCCTATACGGATTTTAACTTCGGTTCTTATTTAGCTAAGTAATCATTTGAGCCTCTGGAAACAGTAGTTTTCAAATTCTGACCTTTTAGACTGTAATTCTGTTGGTTTCTCTTTTACTGTAGAGTCAGTGAGTTTCATGCACTATCGATGGATGATTTTCACTTTCATAGTTTCGGAATCAATACTTCCGTTACTATTTAGGTTGGATTGTTGCATAAGAGTTAGGCTCCTATTATCCGGAACCTATTATTTTAAGGTCCTTCCGTCTTCGTATGGGCATAGGCCTTTACTCTTTCCGGGTACAGTTTATGTATTTATAAACAGATATCTGTTTATTACAAGGGCGTAAGCTTCTTCTGTCTTTGATGTCTAGTAGAAGGACGTTACGCTCCATTTTATTGTTAATGGATTCTACTAACTAGCGTACTGCTTATGGTATATCATTGGCTTAGCAGTGGTGCTTAAGATTTCGGCTCATGAAGTAAGAGTTCTTCTACTTCTTGGGCTTACATTAATAGTGTTGCTATTATGGATTTTTGAAGGCTGCTCATTGCGCTCAGCCATCCATTCATGAATTTTATCCCAGAAATATCGAGTCCATTTCTGGAGGCCTCTATTGTTAGGTCTATTATCTACTGCTCAGAATGTCATTCACTTAACAGTTGCTACTATAGCTAGGTAGGCTGTCTGTTTCGGCAGTGTCTCCGTTCGGCTGCCCTCTTCGCTCTGGGCTATTTGACCCAGGGCAAGAAAAAGGGGGGGGGGAGGGTGTTCCCTTGGGTCACCTGTTTTTACTATGAAAACAAGGGGATACCTCCTCCGGAGTTAGTAATTCTGAGCTGTTATTGGGATGGTTGTTTAGTGAGAAGTTTATAAAATTCATTCAAGTCTTAGTTTTTAAAGTATAGCTTTTGAATATTGCATATGTCAACGGACATGATTATGCAATTCTCACACACTTTTAGGAGTATAAGAGTCTCTATTCTCTAGACTTACTTTATTATTGGCTTACTTTAAAAATTATTAGTATAAGGATTATTGGATATTAATAGAGTACATGGATGTATGAAGCTCAATTTTTGGAAGGTGTTGTATCTTTCTAATTTATCATAAATAAGAAAGATACATGTAAGGCCTATTACTTCTTTTCCCTACAGGGGATGACTCTATTTTATTTTATTGAGCGTATTCCATTTTGCTCTATGTCCTTGGCCCTCCAGCCTTTTTACTATTCAGCTATGTCTGGGTCATTGGTACAGTATAAAAATGTTAAAAAATTTATAGTAATTTATATATTTTTTATACTTACCAATGACCCAGACGGGGATGGCCCTCCCAGGAGTTGGGAACTCTTGCCTCCCCGCTGAGTACATAGCGCTTACCAGGCACTGGTTATTAGAATGATAAATGGCGCCAATTTCGGAACGTCCTTGACACTGCGCATGCGCAGTAGAGGCGAAGTGTGGAGGGCCTTTCAGGACATGTTTTCTTTAGTTTTAGATGCAAATTTTGGGGATTGGGGGGCAAAATTTGTGTTTGGCCCTATATTTTAAGAGTTAGCACCAGCTATGTCTGGGTCATTGGTAAGTATAAAAAATATATAAATTACTATAAATTTTTTAACTTTTCTCATATAATATTTATAAAACTTGTCCAAATTTTCCATTTGGGCTCAGCAAAACGGAAAATTCTTAGACTTGTTTCATAAATATTATATGAGAAAAACACTCATTCCATATCCTCTATATATAACGTGTATTACTCAGAAGATTAGTCATTTTAATCATAAGAAAGTTTAAAAGTATGAATTATTCTACTATCTTTCAGGATTCTATTAAATTCACTATGTCTGGAGACATTGAAGACAGCTTATACTTCTATCTGCAATCTGATAATGGACATATAACTCTACGTAGGCCTCTCACAGAAACAAAGATGAATAAATTCACAGTGAGTGATTTTTCTATTAAGATATTTCTTAACAATTTCATAGATGACTATAAACTTGATTGCTGATAATGAATGTTTTCATAACTTTGCGTACTGTTTACAAATTAAATGTGTATATCTCAGGCCTGTCGATTTGAGGCAAATGGCCTTTGCATTGTGTGGAGGTCACCTAAAATGAAAAACACGCAAACGAAAAATGGGACATGCAAAATTTTTGCCAAGTTAAATGATCCAGTACAAATGAATGGTGGAATGATGTTAAACATCAACCAATCATCAGCTGCATAGGTGTTTGCATCTCCTGAAGTATAGCAGCTCTTTTGGCCAATTATTGGCCAACAGAGGAGCTATACTTCAGGCAGATGCAAACACTTATGGTGATACTGTATGCAGCATGCTAGCTCATGCCCAGATTAGGCTATAATTGCAACTAATTTGTATTTGAATTGCTGCAACACAGCCTCATTATTGTTCCTAAGGATTCATCTCTATTCATCAGGATATTGACCATATTGGATATTGAGCAAGAATTTGGTTTTGATACAACACTTCATATATCAGCATAGTTGCAATACATACATATTTATGCTACCTAAGGCCTAAAAAAAATAAAAATCTGTTTCTCAGGCCCTCCCTCATGGTCCTTTTGGCTGCAGCATGCTCTCTTTTTTTAACCAATCCAAACTTAAAAAAAATCAAAATCAAATGGTTTATGTCTGATATTTTACCCATGTTAATAAAATTGTCCCTTGAGTGCAAGAAGGCTTTGCAATGCTTTAGCATTGCAAAGCCTTCTTGCACTCAAGGGATGTAATACACCACTACCCATGCTATTCTGTAGATTATGAGGCCTAAAAAACATAAAACAAACCAAGAACATGAACTTTTTAATGGTAAAGAAATAATTACAAGAATAAAAAATAAAATAAAAAAACGCCCGCCCGCATGCAATTTTACAAAAAATGGCTTGAGAAACAGAAGATCTACTTTGTGAGGCCTAACGGGTTACCTGAATCAAGTTCAGGGGAACAAATGATAAGTTCCCAAAGCTCAGACCAGGTGAAAAATAAATGGGGTATGCAAAATTTCGAAAACAGCAGGCCTGTATCTTCGGTGATAATGTTCAGGGAGTTACTGAATACATGATCAGATGCTTCTTACAGGAATCAGATTTGCAACACCATCACAATGCAGGGATCAAACTTAAAAAATTCCAGATATCCACTCCCTGCGCAACTATATAAATGCATAGAATAACATAATTTTACTCAAGCTCTCATGTCAACACTCTAATGCTGTAAGAAATCCAATGCTTTCGTGGCCTGGAACCAGTCTAGCCCCTTAACCCTTTCAACACTGGTGCCCTGGAAGTTATCATTTCAGTCAATGCTGTCAATGCTGAAATGTGCAAAGCTATCATGGTTTGATGGGAGGTTCAGTAACAATTTAATCAAACAGCTCTGTCTAAATTATCACTGAGCTTCGCCTTCAGATTTTTTGCTCCTTATATCCTCTGCTCATCCACTACTAATTTTTTCTTCACGCAAAAATTGATGCACACCAGGTTCAGAGGGTTAATTAGTCCATCATCTATGTTTAAATTCACTAAGGCCATACAAAGTAGATCTTCTGTTTCTCAGGCCATTATTTGTAAAATTGCATGCCTGCGAGCGTTTTTTTATTTTATTTTTTATATCTGTAATTATTTCTTTGCCATCAAAAATGTATGTTCTTGGTTTATGTTTTAGGTCTCATAATCTACAGAATAGCATGTGTGGTGGTATATTTTGTCCCTTGAGAGCAAGAAGGCTTTGCAATGCTAAAGCATTGCAAAGCCTTCTTGCACTCAGGGACAAATTTATCAATGTTTTTAACTTGGGTAAAATATCAGACATAAACCATTTAATTTTTATTTTTAGCTCACCTGAGCGAAGCTCAAGGGGAGCTTTACTAATCACTTTCTGTCCGTCGTCCGTCGTCCAGCATCCGTCGTCCGTCGTCGTCCGTCCGGCGTTAACTTTACATTATCGACTTCTCCTCCTAAACCACTAGCCCAATTTTATTCAAATGTTGGCTAAATGTTTATTACCTAATGCCAATTCAGATTTGTTCAAATGAAGTTGCCCCTCCTCCTGGGTGGTGCCACGCCCCCAAGGGGCACCAAAATCTTTGTAAATCTTCTTCTCATGAACCAGCAGTAGCAGAGACTTGATATTTGGTGTGCAGCTTCCTTTTGAGGTGTAGACTCAGATTTGTTCAAGAGAAGTTTGTGGGGCTATACTTGGCATCGTTATGGGGGGGGCAAAATTTTTTGCCCCGCCCAAAATTTCTATTTTCCAAACCGAGAGGCTGATTTGAACCAAATTTTATGTGAGGGCTTATTGGGTCATGAGTACTTGATTTATGCAAAAAAAAATTTTCCTGCAGCCCCGTGGGAACCGCAGGAGCTAAAAATAGAAAAAATTTAAAACGCCCATATCTCCAAAACTGCACGGCACTGAGAATTTTTATTTGGTGTGCAGCTTCCTTAGGACCAACAGAAAGGATTGGTAAAAAAAAATTGCCATCGGTTTTATCATAGGGTACAGTTTCGGGACTTTGAAAAAGTGCTGAGTCAGCACTTTTTAACACTGTAGGCAATGGGAAAAACATTAAAAAATCTTCTTCTCCAGATCCAGCAGGCAGAATCTTTTGATATTTGGTATGCAACATTGTAGGGTGGATCTGATTCAAGTTTGTTCAAATCGGCCCCCTGGGTTCATATTTGGGCTCAGTATAGGAGCCCGATTTCGAACTTAGTGCATTTCAGGCAAATTTCTTAAAAAATCTTCTTCTCCAGATCCAGCAGGCAGAATCTTTTGATATTTGGTATGCAACATTGTGGGGTGGATCTGATTCAAGTTTGTTCAAATCGGCCCTCTGGGTTTATATTTGGGCTCAGTATAGGAGCCCAAATTTGAACTTACTGCATTTCAGGCAAATTTCTTTGAAAATCTTCTTCTCCAGATCCAGCAGGCAGAATCTTTTGATATTTGGCATGCAACATTGTAGGGTGGATCTGATTCAAGTTTGTTCAAATCGGCTCCCTAGATTCATATTTGGGCTCACTATAGGAGCTTGAATTCGAACTTAGTGCATTTCAGGCAAATTTCTTCAAAAATCTTCTTCTCCAGATCCAGCAGGCAGAATCTTTTGATATTTGGTATGCAACGTTGCGGGGTAGATCTGATTCAAGTTTGTTCAAATCGGCCCCCTGGATTCATATTTGGGCTTACTATAGAAGCCCGAATTCGAACTTAGTGCATTTCAGGCAAATTTCTTAAAAAATCTTCTTCTCCAGATCCAGCAGGCAGAATCTTCTCATATTTGGTAAGCAACATTGTGGGGTGGATCTGATTCAAGTTTGTTCAAATCAGATC
Source organism: Pictodentalium vernedei (assembly GCA_031216915.1). Lineage (NCBI taxonomy): Eukaryota > Metazoa > Mollusca > Scaphopoda > Dentaliida > Dentaliidae > Pictodentalium > Pictodentalium vernedei. Next base: position 85,928,554 of record CM062297.1, on the reverse strand, counting down.
CCTGGGTTAATATTTGGGCTCAGTATAGGAGCCCAATTTCGAACTTAGTGCATTTCAGGCAAATTTCTTAAAAAATCTTCTTCTCCAGATCCAGCAGGCAGAATCTTTTGATATTTGGTATGCAACATTGTAGGGTGGATCTGATTCAAGTTTGTTCAAATCGGCCCCCTGGGTTCATATTTGGGCTCAGTATAGAAGCCCGATTTCGAACTTAGTGCATTTAGGCAAATTTCTTAAAAAATCTTCTTCTCCAGATCCAGCAGGCAGAATCTTTTGATATTTGGTATGCAACATTGTGGGGTGGATCTGATTCAAGTTTGTTCAAATCGGCTTCCTAGATTCATATTTGGGCTCACTATAGAAGCTCGAATTTGAACTTAGTGCATTTCATGCAAATTTCTTAAAAAATCTTCTTCTCCAGATCCAGCAGGCAGAATCTTTTGATATTTGGTATGCAACATTGTAGGGTGGATCTGATTCAAGTTTGTTCAAATCGGCCCCCTGGGTTCATATTTGGGCTAAGTATAGGAGCCCGATTTCGAACTTAGTGCATTTCAGGCAAATTTCTTAAAAAATCTTCTTCTCCAGATCCAGCAGGCAGAATCTTTTGATATTTGGTATGCAACATTGTGGGGTGGATCTGATTCAAGTTTGTTCAAATCGGCCCTCTGGGTTTATATTTGGGCTCAGTATAGGAGCCCAAATTTGAACTTACTGCATTTCAGGCAAATTTCTTTGAAAATCTTCTTCTCCAGATCCAGCAGGCAGAATCTTTTGATATTTGGCATGCAACATTGTAGGGTGGATCTGATTAAAGTTTGTTCAAATCGGCTCCCTAGATTCATATTTGGGCTCACTATAGGAGCTTGAATTCGAACTTAGTGCATTTCAGGCAAATTTCTTCAAAAATCTTCTTCTCCAGATCCAGCAGGCAGAATCTTTTGATATTTGGTATGCAACGTTGCGGGGTAGATCTGATTCAAGTTTGTTCAAATCGGCCCCCTGGATTCATATTTGGGCTTACTATAGAAGCCCGAATTCGAACTTAGTGCATTTAGGCAAATTTCTTAAAAAATCTTCTTCTCCAGATCCAGCAGGCAGAATCTTTTGATATTTGGTATGCAACATTGTGGGGTGGATCTGATTCAAGTTTGTTCAAATCGGCTTCCTAGATTCATATTTGGGCTCACTATAGAAGCTCGAATTTGAACTTAGTGCATTTCATGCAAATTTCTTAAAAAATCTTCTTCTCCAGATCCAGCAGGCAGAATCTTTTGATATTTGGTAAGCAACATTGTGGGGTGGATCTGATTCAAGTTTGTTCAAATCGGCCCCCTGGGTTTATATTTGGGCTCAGTATAGGAGCCCAAATTTGAACTTGGCGCATTTCAAGTAAATTTCTTAAAAAATCTTCTTCTCCAGATCCAGCAGGCAGAATCGTTTGATATTTGGTATGCAACATTGTGGGATAGATCTGATTCAAGTTTGTTCAAATCGGCTTCCTAGATTCATATTTGGGCTCACTATAGAAGCTCAAATTCGAACTTAGTGCATTTCAGGCAAATTTCTTAAAAAATTTTCTTCTCCAGATCCAGCAGACAGAATCTTTTGATATTTGGTATGCAACATTGTGGGATGGATCTGATGCAAATTTGTTCAAATCGGCTCCCTAGATTCATATTTGGGCTTACTATAGAAGCTCGAATTCGAACTTAGTGCATTTCAGACAAATTTCTTAAAAAATCATCTTCTCCAGATCCAGCAGGCAGAATCTTTTGATATTTGGTATGCAACATTGCGGGGTGGATCTGATTCAAGTTTGTTCAAATCGGCCCCCTGGATTCATATTTGGGCTCACTATAGAAGCTCGAATTCAAACTTAGTGCATTTCGGGCAAATTTCTTCAAAAATCTTCTTCTCCAGATCCAGCAGGCAGAATCTTTTGATATTTGGTATGCAACATTGCGGGGTGGATCTGATTCAATTTTGTTCAAATCGGCCCCCTGGATTCATATTTGGGCTTAATATAGAAGCCTGAATTCGCACTTAGTGCATTTCAGGCAAATTTATTAAAAAATCTTCTTCTCCAGATCCAGCAGGCAGAATCTTTTGATATTTGGTATGCAACATTGTGGAGTGGATCTGATTCAAGTTTGTTCAAATCGGCTTCCTAGTTTCATATTTGGGCTCAGTATAGAAGCTTGAATTCGAACTTAGTGCATTTCAGGCAAATTTCTTAAAAAATCTTCTTCTCCAGATCCAGCTTCAGAATCTTTTCATATTTGGTAAGCAACATTGTGGGGTGGATCTGATTCAAGTTTGTTCAAATCGGCCCCCTGGGTTTATATTTGGGCTCCGTATAGGAGCCCAAATTTTAACTTAGTGCATTTCAGGCATATTTCTTAAAAAATCTTCTTCTCCAGATCCAGCAGGCAGAATCTTTTGATATTTGGTATGCAACATTGTGGGGTGGATCTGATTGTGATTCATGAACGTATTTATTTGTAAAGTTGATAGAATCTTAGACAAAATTTGCAGAAAAGATCTACTATAGAAGGGGTGGTATCCAGGGTGAACCGTTTACCCAAATCTAGCAGTACTAATGCATTATTCACACAAATCTCCGTTCAAATTTTATGACCCCTCATTGGAACACACGCATTCAGCTCATTCCAACAAAAGTCATATGCCATGTTTTCGAGACAAAAGAATAAAAATTTTAGTTATTCATGAAATTTTTAGGCAACTGTTGTCTGTTATTCACATTGCTTCATGAAATTTCAGTACTTTTAGAAGTTACCTCAGTAATCAAGGGTTAATTCCCCTTAATTAAATGTCGCCTCTAAAAAACAACCACTTTGCATATCTTACCTTTTTACCAGCATAACTGCCAAAACTTGTCAGCATTCTTCGCAAAAATCGCTATTCAAATTTAAATTTTTGTCTCTTAAACATACATGTACTTATCGCTTGTAAATACCCCATTGGAATGAGCTTTTTGAGCTCATTCCAATGAGAGGTCGCACACCATGCTTTTTTAGTCAAAAAAGCAATTTTTTAGTTATTCCAGAATTTCGTACGTAAAACACAGCTTTATGACTTCACATTAAAATGAGCTCTCTAAGCTTGTTCCAATCAACATTCACGCACTATGTCTTTCACACAAAAAATAAAATTTTCCATTTATTCAGGAATTTTGTTTGCAAGAACACTCTTACCCCCCCCCCCCCCCCACACACACACACACAGACACACACATCTAAAAGTTAGGCAGCAAAAAAACAGTTACTTCAATTTTTAAATGCATTATAGGAACAACTTGCCTAATCAAATTTAAATACTTTTGCATCATTCTGTATCTAGAACAAACCATTTACCATATCTTTACGCAAAATTCTCCAGCATCATTCACAAAAAAACACCATTATTTATATATTCACATTTCTGTCTCAAAAATATACCTGATCTTCCCATACCCCTATTGGAATAAGCTGTTTGAGCTTGTTCCAATGATGATAAAAAAAACTAATATTTTGGAAAATTTGTGAAAATTTTTGTTTTCTTGCATGCAAATATGTACATGTAGCACATGGAAGATATCCACAGTTGGGGAGAGATGTCCAAGGCTATCTCTTCACATTCCTTGTTTGTGCTTCATGCTAAACCAGTTTGTCTGCAGAGATAAATTTGCTTTATTAAAAATCATTGGAGATTGGCCACACACCAATGATTTTAAATAAAACTAATTTTAGGTAACAAATGTTGAACTTCAAACAAAATCTATCACTCAACCAGTTAATGTTGATGAGGCATGACATGGTAGAGGTGACCTAAAATACTTCTTAGAGTCACTTTGTCAGGTGAGCGATTAAGGCCACGTGGGGCCTCTTGTTTTTAAGTTCACATTGGTTATAAAAAGAGAGCATGCGGCAGCCAAAAGGTCCATGTGGGAGGGCCTGAGAAACAGAGTTTTATTTTCTTTAGGCCTAATTCTAAAATAATTTGGTGGTTGAAAAGAAAACCTTTCGTTTGCTTTTCCAACGAACTAATATATATACTCTAGACAACTGAATTTAAAAACTACCATAAACATTCATTTTCTTTCAGTCATTGTAAGAAATGTTGCTCAATTGATACTTTATTTAACCAAAATTTTTTACATTACCATTGGAAATGGAGACACAACACGGCCATAGATTTATTATAACATTGATTCGTTTCATTAATTGTGTTAATATCTTTATGATTTCAAGGGTATGAATTAAATACTCATTGATTGGAATATCTATAACTGGAGCATTAAGGAATTTCTGTATATCTTTGTGTGTGAAGGAACATCACATTACATCAATGGTAGTCTTTGAGCAATGTGGGTAAGAGAACAGTATTATATTGTGCTTCGACTACTTTGGAAATGTAGACAAAGTTTATTCTAAATACAGTGGAGCTCACTTAAGTGGACATCTCTTAATTGAATAACTCTATTAATTGAATACAATTTCCCAACACAAAATCATTTACCATACCTCCAGTACAAATTTGACCTGTTAATTGAACATAGGTCATATAGTAAACTCCTGTTAATTGAACAAAAAATCTTGTAACCTGTTGAGAAATTACCCTGACTCTCCCTCGTTTTCCTTTGTTTATACACCTATTTGGCCTCAGTATGTCCAGTACAGGCATTTAATCTATTATATCTTGTTTGACAGAGCTCATGGAGTTCTGTCAAACAAGATATAATAGAATAAATGCTAAGTTTATCTCTATAATACAGGAAAGCGAACAATCCCTGTTAATTTAATACTCCTGTTAATTGAATAATTTGCATTGGCAAAGTGGCTATTCAATTAACAGGGCTCCACTGTATTATTAATTATTACTTTCTTCTATTCTGTCCCCAGTGTGGATAATGCATTGTGAGGGATCAAGTTTATTTTGTATTGCAGTTTGTTGTTACTGCTGATGATCAGAGCAATCCCAGATTATATACTGATGCTATAGTTATTTTGGATGTTGTAAAAGATGTCCAACCTCCTCGTTTTGTAAGTGAGCCATACAAAACAACAATTCTAGAAACAATGGCTAATGGAACTGCAATATACTCAGTTGCAGCAGTTGATCGTGATATAAAGGTAAATTTGACAAAATATCTTAATTTGTTTAGGCCACACAAAGTAGATGTTCTGTTTCTCAGGTCATTGTTTGTGAGATTGCATGCGGGCGAGCGGTTTTTTATTTTATTTTTTTATTTCAGTAATTACTTTTTTGCCATCAAAAGTTCATGTTCTTGGTTCAAGTTTTAGGCCTCATAATCTACAGAATAGCATGGGTGGTGGTGTATTTCACCCCTGGGCTAAAGCATTGCAAAGCCTTCTTGCACTCAAGGGACTAATTCATCAATTTTTTTAACTTGGGTAAAATATCAGACAAAAACCATTTAATTTTAATTTTTTTTAAAGTTTAAATTGGTTATAAAAAGAGAGCATGCGGTAATCAAAGAGACCATGTGGGAGGGCCTGAGAAACAGATTTTTTATTTTTTTAAGCCTTACAAAGTCGAAGTTCTTTGCATATAGCATAAGTTTAAGTTACCCTGAAAATGGTCATTCAAGTTCCAACCAGGGACCGACCTGGGCATGCGCCAGTGCATATTTGGTTCTGAAACATCAGGACCTGGCTCTTAAATCTCAGAAATAGGCTTCTCAGTTGGTGCATAACTTCTCAGATCATATTTTGATATTCTTTCGATGGATAATCAAGAGAGACACTCTTACATGTATTATATATATGATTATCATTTATCGTTGTTGTAGAGTGCTTAAGTTAATACTTCAAGTCTTAATTACCAAGCATTAATCTTCACTGTGGTTTCTGATCAAGTCTTGGCTGCCTAAATAGGCAGCCAAGACTTGATCAGAAACCACAGTGAAGATTAATGTTTGCTATAGTGTTCTAAATGAAAATGATGAGAGCTATTACATACTTGCAGTGTGTGTTACAAACAGCAGTGTGACTCCGTGAATTGAAAAAATAGGCGCCGAGGCTAGAGCGTATATTAAATAGTCCTGATCAGTCCCTGTCCAACTTTAATTTGTGGTATGAAAATTAATAGGATGAGAACAAGCTATTGATTGGAAATAGAATATGTTTTCATTTTTGGAATTTACTGAGCAAAATATTCCACAATCCATTTTAATGAGAGATCAAAAGCTCTGAGTTAGAATGTTTTTTGAGAATAGTACTGGCTGGTTCTGGCCAGTATGTTAGGTAACAAAATCATATAGATGAGATTTACACTAAGGCTGTACAGTGGACTGGGTTAGTTTCTCAGTTAATAATGACAATTTGTTATAACCAGAAAGTGTGATTAACCCTGTGCAATGCACAGGGTTAGTCACACATTCTGGATATATAAAAGTTGGTAACTGCTATATCACCTACTACATGAAACTATACACTTATAGTGGTGCAATCCACAGGGTTGTCACACTTTCTGTGTAAAAAAAATTAGTAACTGCTATATCACACACTAATTGAAAATATACAGTCACAAAGCTGTGCAATACACAGGGTTAGTCACACATTCTGGATATATAAAAGTTGGTAACTGCTATATCACCTACTACATGAAACTATACACTTATAGTGGTGCAATACACAGGGTTGTCACACTTTCTGTGTAAAAAAAATTAGTAACTGCTATATCACACACTAATTGAAAATATACAGTCACAAAGCTGTGCAATACACAGGGTTAGTCACACATTCTGGATATATAAAAGTTGGTAACTGCTATATCACCTACTACATGAAACTATACACTTATAGTGGTGCAATCCACAGGGTTGTCACACTTTCTGGGTAAAAAAAAATAGTAACTGCTATATCACACACTAATTGAAAATATACAGTCACAAAGCTGTGCAATACACAGGGTTAGTCACACATTCTGGATATATAAAAGTTGGTAACTGCTATATCACCTACTACATGAAACTATACACTTATAGTGGTGCAATCCACAGGGTTGTCACACTTTCTGGGTAAAAAAAAATAGTAACTGCTATATCACACACTAATTGAAAATATACAGTCACAAAGCTGTGCAATACACAGGGTTAGTCACACATTCTGGATATATAAAAGTTGGTAACTGCTATATCACCTACTACATGAAACTATACACTTATAGTGGTGCAATCCACAGGGTTGTCACACTTTCTGGGTAAAAAAAATAGTAACTGCTATATCACACACTAATTGAAAATATACAGTCACAAAGCTGTGCAATACACAGGGTTAGTCACACATTCTGGATATATAAAAGTTGGTAACTGCTATATCACCTACTACATGAAACTAATCACTTATAGTGGTGCAATCCACAGGGTTGTCACACTTTCTGGGTAAAAAAAAATAGTAACTGCTATATCACACACTAATTGAAAATATACAGTCACAAAGCTGTGCAATACACAGGGTTAGTCACACATTCTGGATATATAAAAGTTGGTAACTGCTATATCACCTACTACATGAAACTATACACTTATAGTGGTGCAATCCACAGGGTTGTCACACTTTCTGGGTAAAAAAAATTAGTAACTGCTATATCACACACTAATTGAAAATATACAGTCACAAAGCTGTGCAATACACAGGGTTAGTCACACATTCTGGATATATAAAAGTTGGTAACTGCTATATCACCTACTACATGAAACTATACACTTATAGTGGTGCAATCCACAGGGTTGTCACATTTTCTGGGTAAAAAAAATTAGTAACTGCTATATCACACACTAATTGAAAATATACAGTCACAAAGCTGTGCAATACACAGGGTTAGTCACACATTCTGGATATATAAAAGTTGGTAACTGCTATATCACCTACTACATGAAACTATACACTTATAGTGGTGCAATCCACAGGGTTGTCACACTTTCTGGGTAAAAAAAATTAGTAACTGCTATATCACACACTAATTGAAAATATACAGTCACGAAGCTGTGCAATACACAGGGTTAGTCACACATTCTGGATATATAAAAGTTGGTAACTGCTATATCACCTACTACATGAAACTATACACTTATAGTGGTGCAATCCACAGGGTTGTCACACTTTCTGGGTAAAAAAAATTAGTAACTGCTATATCACACACTAATTGAAAATATACAGTCACGAAGCTGTGCAATACACAGGGTTAGTCACACATTCTGGATATATAAAAGTTGGTAACTGCTATATCACCTACTACATGAAACTATACACTTATAGTGGTGCAATCCACAGGGTTGTCACACTTTCTGGGTAAAAAAAAATTAGTAACTGCTATATCACACACTAATTGAAAATATACAGTCACAAAGCTGTGCAATACACAGGGTTAGTCACACATTCTGGATATATAAAAGTTGGTAACTGCTATATCACCTACTACATGAAACTATACACTTATAGTGGTGCAATCCACAGGGTTGTCACACTTTCTGGGTAAAAAAAATTAGTAACTGCTATATCACACACTAATTGAAAATATACAGTCACAAAGCTGTGCAATACACAGGGTTAGTCACACATTCTGGATATATAAAAGTTGGTAACTGCTATATCACCTACTACATGAAACTATACACTTATAGTGGTGCAATCCACAGGGTTGTCACACTTTCTGGGTAAAAAAAATTAGTAACTGCTATATCACACACTAATTGAAAATATACAGTCACAAAGCTGTGCAATACACAGGGTTAGTCACACATTCTGGATATATAAAAGTTGGTAACTGCTATATCACCTACTACATGAAACTATACACTTATAGTGGTGCAATCCACAGGGTTGCCACACTTTCTGGGTAAAAAAAAATAGTAACTGCTATATCACACACTAATTGAAAATATACAGTCACAAAGCTGTGCAATACACAGGGTTAGTCACACATTCTGGATATATAAAAGTTGGTAACTGCTATATCACCTACTACATGAAACTATACACTTATAGTGGTGCAATCCACAGGGTTGTCACACTTTCTGGGTAAAAAAAAATAGTAACTGCTATATCACACACTAATTGAAAATATACAGTCACAAAGCTGTGCAATACACAGGGTTAGTCACACATTCTGGATATATAAAAGTTGGTAACTGCTATATCACCTACTACATGAAACTGTACACTTATAGTGGTGCAATCCACAGGGTTGTCACACTTTCTGGGTAAAAAAAATAGTAACTGCTATATCACACACTAATTGAAAATATACAGCCACAAAGCTGTGCAATACACAGGGTTAGTCACACATTCTGGATATATAAATGTTGGTAACTGCTATATCACCTACTACATGAAACTGTACACTTATAGTGGTGCAATCCACAGGGTTGTCACACTTTCTGGGTAAAAAAAAATAGTAACTGCTATATCACACACTAATTGAAAATATACAGTCACAAAGCTGTGCAATACACAGGGTTAGTCACACATTCTGGATATATAAAAGTTGGTAACTGCTATATCACCTACTACATGAAACTATACACTTATAGTGGTGCAATCCACAGGGTTGTCACACTTTCTGGGTAAAAAAAAATAGTAACTGCTATATCACACACTAATTGAAAATATACAGTCACAAAGCTGTGCAATACACAGGGTTAGTCACACATTCTGGATATATAAAAGTTGGTAACTGCTATATCACCTACTACATGAAACTATACACTTATAGTGGTGCAATCCACAGGGTTGTCACACTTTCTGGGTAAAAAAAATTAGTAACTGCTATATCACACACTAATTGAAAATATACAGTCACGAAGCTGTGCAATACACAGGGTTAGTCACATAATGGAGATGATCTTATTTATTTATTTATTTATTTTTTATTTATTTATTTATTTATTTATTTATTTATTTATTTATTTATTTAACAATGCTTTTGACAGCCAGGGGTCACCTCATGTCGGACAGTTTTATGGGTGATGGAAGCTGGAAGATGATCTTTATAACCAGAAGAAAAGAGTGACTAACCATGTGCATTGCACAGAATCAGTATAGAAGTTAAATAAAAAAATGGATAGAATTAAAAAACAACTAAAAACAAAAAAAAAACAAAAAAAAACAAAAAAAACCCCAAAAAACAAAACAAAACCCCCCCCCCGGCAAAATGGTTACTTACATATATGTATCTTAAGAAGTATATTTTAGACTGTAGGATGCTTGCATTTATCGAGTGAGATCTTGTAGACATCACACAATTTGGATGCTCAGAGGTGGGTTGCATAGCCTGTGTCGAGTGTAGAAGATTTGTGTTAATTGGTGGAACTTAACAAAAATACTATGAATGATGCGCTTTTTGTCGCAGTATGAATATGGTTGATGAGGATGTTAAGTTGGAAAGGCAGTCAGTTGGTAAGCTAACAAAAACTGACTAACCATAGGTATTGAACAGGTTTACTTGACAGACTGCTATATTACACACTACATGAAAATATACACTAATAATGCACTAAGGCTGTACAAATGCACACGGTTAGTTGGGTACATCATCCCCTGAGTTCCAGTGTGTTCTATGTGCCTACTGGCACATAGAACACATTGGAACTCAGGGGACGACATGTTACATAGGGTGGAGGATTCAAGGAACTAATGGAAATATCTCTACTAGACTGTGGGCATTTTTTAAATGTGAATTCCAGAAATGAAAACAAATCCTATTTTTAATTAATACCTTATTTTAGGAAGAATATTCTTAGTTGGCCCGTCAGTCAGTCATCAGACTAAAGTTTTATATCTTTCTCAGTATAATACTAAGATTTATGGTCATTTCTGAGCTATCTGAGAAAGTTGTTTTCAGTGGATTAATATTATTTCTTATTTTGTAATAATAATTCTTTGCCTTTCTGCTGATTTGTTGTGGTTCTCTAACAAGGAGGCCTACATTAACCCAGACCCCCATCAGACTATTCCTCTCCAACTCTCCTTTCTCATCTCCCAGCATTCAGTCAAAAATTGTTTCATAATTCCTCCCGTCCACGATTTCTTAATTTCCCTAACTATAAAACTTAACCTTCCCCTCATGTCATTTCCCATCCACTTATCCTTCAGGTTTTCAAGCCATTTTTTCCATTAGTATTCTAAGTAGTCTTGTTCTACTAGGCAAATATTTGAGGCATTCTAGAATGAAATGTCACAGGTTCTCCATTACTGTTGAATTACACATTTCACACATTCTTTCCTTGCCTTTCTCAGTTATCCCCCTTAATCCAGTGATCTCACTTTGAACAACTAACACTCTCCATATGATCCATCTAGGTACTCCTCAAAAGCTGGGGCATCTTTTTTGTACAACCCGTCTAAAAAGCTTTTGGTCCTAATTCCAGCTTGCAAGTTTCTATTGCAATCCTCGTTCCAATGAGGGGTCATAACCTATGTTTTGGAGACAAAAAATGAAAAACATAATGAAAATTAATTGGCGATTTTTGAGAATTGCGCTGGCTGGTTTTGGCCGTTACGTTGGGTAAAGGGTTAACCACCTTGTCTGAATGTTAAGAGTTCCATACATGGTTAAACGTTGCTTTACACAATCTGTCATTTGGGAGGTTTGCCAGATAATTCAGGTGGCATAATTTTCTCATATCTAGTCTATCTGCAGTCGGACTCCTCACAAATTCCCCTGACTCCTTCTGGTGCAGCTGTGTTTCTTGATCCAGTTATCTGGAAGAATTTCCAAGTTCCTCACCACTGTTTGATTCAGAGGGCTCACAGCCATTCCATACGTTATACTTTGTACGGTCTTTATATTTTTATACTGTACCAATGACCCAGACTTAGCTGGTGCTAACTCCACAAAAACCAGGGCCAAACACAAATTTTGCCCCCCAATCCCCAAAATTTGCATCCAAAACAAAAAGAAATCATGTCCTAAAGGACCTCCATAGTACGACTCTACTGCGCATGCGCAGTGACGCAGTCGTCCCGAAATTGGCGCCAAATATCATTCTCTGTTTGGCCCTTCATCAGTCAACATCTCACTGATCTTTGTGCTTGTAAATCTCAGTTTAAAGGATGCCAGACACGTAATTCTTGGAGAAAATGTGATTCTAAGGAGGATAGAAGGAGGAGAGGAAAAAAGAAGTGGCAAAAAATAATCAGGGCTGTACTTAAAATTTTTTGTTAAAATTATGTTAAGTTGCCTATTTTCGAGGCAAACGCCTCTTGTTGTCATTCTTGCTAATTGTTGCACTGCTTATTCAGTGTTTCCTCTCCCCTAACCTTCTAAAGTCCCCCCTTGCAATTCTCCCATGCTTTTGGCATATTTTTGAGAAGTTTCATTTCTAAAATTTCCCTGGGAGAGTTGCTTGGTTACAGAATGTTTTCTGTTATTTTCCCCATAGTTACGTTTTCACCCATGGGTGTATAACGTTTGTGTTCTGCATCTTCCATCTGATGTTCTGCAGATTCTCCCCTGGGAGTCTCTGTTTTGCATCAGATAGAGTGTAATTGAGGACTGATTCCGGGCCAGTTTTTTCAGTGCCTGGAGTCATGTTTTCTTCTGTGTTTACACTGTTTGTTTTCATTGGCAACAGCCTTTTTTGAGGGGGGCTGTTTGTCTTTGAGGTAGTTTATCTCATTATAAGATACATTTATATTATCCGAAAGTGTCTCATTAATTATTTTATATAATTTTAAAATTTTTGACCACACTTTGCCATCGGATCCATCGGGGCTCAACGTTACTTTTCAGCAACTTGGGCTTCTCTGAAAAAATATTTTTTCAAAATTATTTTGTTTTGTAATTGTTTTTTCATTTATTAATGGATCATGTTATTATGTATCTTTGTGTCAGGGGTTTTTGCGAGTAACTAGGACTTATTGTTGTTCCTTCACAATGAAAGGAACTTGTTCAAATTGTAATAGGAAGAAATCTTCCTCTGACTTTCATGATTATTGCATAAATTGTAGTCAGTGTTCTCGCATTAATCCCTGTCCTGTATGTGAACATTGGGATGAGAAACATTGGAAACGTGTGTCACGATATGTTGTTTCTGGAGAAAGAGCGATGCCGGCTCTTTCTCCACAAGGTCACTCTACTCTCTCAGTTTCTTTTTCAGAGGAACCAGAACAGGGTGATGTTTCCATGTTATCTTCTTCAAGTGTGCGTCCGTCGTCACAATTAAATACAGAGCTAGCGGCAAAAGTGCTCATGGAGATTAGACAAATGTCGTCCGCTAGCTCGCCCGGTGTAGCGTCCATTCACCGAATGGTTCGGCAGCCGGGTTCGTCCGATGCGGTCCAAGAGGAAATTTTGGGTGATGCGAGCACTATAAATATAATAGATGCACACCCAGTGACGGCGGATAGTGAACGAGAACGGAGGAAGCCTTTTAGTCCGGTTCCTAGCTCGTCCAGGTCCAGCCGGGCCGCGAGCGAGAGAGGCCCCTCTCTCGTACAACAACATCTGGGACCAGATGTTGTGGTACAAAATGTGTCTTTAGCGGAGCATACGTCCGTCGCTCGGGACGCTCCGTTGTATAAGCAGTCCGCAGAGACTGTTAAGGCTTCCTCTTCTCGCCGGCGCACACGACCGCACCTTGGCTGCGTGACCTCCGATATCTTGCCAGCTTCGCCGAGGAAGGATTATTCGGCGACCAGGTCACACCATCCGGCAGCCAGGGACTCGAGACCGATGGACTCCGAACGTTCGCATAGGAAAAGTATGCGGGAGCCATCCGATGCGGAGCTGCCCTCGGCAAAGCAGCGAAAGACCGCTCCTCCGCAGGTCTCGACGTCGGACATTCTAGTGCAGATAGCACAGCTTATCGCAGCATCCCAGCAGCCGACAGAGACGGTGTCGGATCGAGAATTATCCGACGGCGCTGGGTCGGTACGCTCCGCCGAAGCATCGGGGGCGGACGACCGGGAACATCGGGAGGTCCGACCGGATGGTGAAAGGGATACGGATGAATTGGAGCTATCCCTTTCGGAACAACACAAAGCTGCCGTAGACTTCATCCGGCACTTTCTTCCTCAAGTTGTTCCGTCGGGCCAGACTGCTGCGCTTCCGGACAGGAGAATTATAGCGTCATTGGACTCTGATTTTTTCGAGCGGTTCAGGGACATCGCTCCCGAGTTTCCGTCGCAGTCCAATAATGTTGCAAGAACATTCGAATTATTGAACGACGCTATTTTTAAACTTGCTTCCAGGACAGGGAAAGCAGGCTTCTTGTCCGCAAATACTCTCAACCTGCCTTTCATTAATGCAAGGAATAAATTCGACACGGCAGGTCAGGGTATACCGAGAGTTCCTCTGCGTATGGACGACGAGGCGGAAGACTTAGAGCTATCATTACCGTCGTCAGCTTCTATTCCAACCGCAGTGTTGGAAACAGCTATTGCGTCTAACAGAGCCAATTTAGATGCCTTATCTTACGCAGATCACCTTACGAAGGCGTTATCACTGCGTCTTCAAGGGGAAGAGTTTCAGGATATACAATCCTCCTTAAGACTTCTTTCAAGGGCAGTAGCTTATTCCACGTGTAACTCCGCCCTTTCAGTGGCTAATCTGGAGTTGGTTAGACGTGACGCAGCCCTGTCTACATCCACACTAGTGGATTCTAAGGTGAAGAACTCTCTTAGAGTCGCTTCGGTCTCAGGAGATCTTCTCTTTGACGGCAAGCTTTCCGCTATTTATGATAATATTAAAAAGAAAGCTAGTGATTCTCTGTTGTTTAGATCCGCTCCTAAAAGGTCGGATTCAGCAGACACGAATAAGGCGGGCACTTCTGGGTCTTATCCGCCCAAGAGAGGTTCCTATAGAGGTTCCGGTGCGTCCTCTAGCTCTTATTCGAGAGACCGTCAGGATAGCGACTCTCGTTCGGGACGTCCTTCAGGCCGGGACAATCGGTCGGACGCCCCGAGGTCGACGAGGCGAGGTGCGGGTCGTGGAAGACGTGGTTTCTCCTACCGCAGGCCTCGCAGATCCAGGAGGTGATGGCTCAAACCTCTATCGCGTTCCGGTTGGCGGAAGGTTGTCGAGTTTTTCTCAAGAGTGGGCGTCGATTACGGACGACCCTTGGGTGAGAGGAGTGACTTCGGAAGGTCTAAAGATATCCTTCAAACGAAAGCCTCCATTAACTCGAAGTCCAAAGTGGACTCATCTTCCGTCAAACCCTCAGAAAAGAGACGCTCTGCTATCAGAGGTGCAGTCTCTTTTAATGAAGAACGCGGTAGAGGTCGTAGAAAACCAGGAATCGCTGGGATTCTACAGCCATCTGTTTCTGGTTCCGAAACCAGACGGCTCGTTCCGTCCAGTCATAGATTTGAGCTGGATAAACAAGCTGATCATCGCTCCGAAGTTTTATATGGAGACGATTCGATCGGTCAGAGCGAGTATTCGGGTGAACGATTATGCAACGAGCATAGATCTCAAAGATGCGTACTTTCACGTCATGGTACATCCGACATTCCGAAAGTATCTACGCTTCGCAGTCCTAGGAGTGGTGTATCAGTTCCGGGCCATGTGCTTCGGATTGAATCTAGCACCCTGGGCTTTCACTCGAGTAATGAACTCGGTAATGATTTACTTCCGAGCTCATTCGTCTGCGGTAACGTCGGCCTACCTGGACGACATTCTTCAGAGGTACGGCAACGAGTTAACGCTTCAGAACGATGTTCAGAATCTTCTTCTATTGCTCCGACGTCTCGGTTTCATAGTAAACGAGGAGAAGTCGGATCTGGTGCCGTCCAAGTCATTCACTCATCTGGGAATGAGCTTCGAGACGCACAACAATCTCGTTCGTCTGCCGTTAACCAGAGCGAAATTAGTCAGTTGTTACGCTCGCTATTGTCTAAATACAGACAAAGTCACAGCGAGAGAATTTATGAGACTGATAGGTCTGTGCGAAGCCGCTGCGGATCTCATTCCGATGGGACGGCTACGCACACGGCCTCTTCAAATTTTCTTGACTCAGAATTGGAGTGTGAAAATTCATTCGCTCGATGTAGACGTTCTCTTGTCAGATCAAGTGAAACAAGAGATTCAGACTTGGGCAAACATTCAGTGGTTAACTCAAGGAGTTCCGCTGCAGTTGCCGGATCCGAGTTTTACCATTATGACGGATGCCAGTCAAACAGGTTGGGGTGCATCATTAATCCCAACGGATTCGAGATGCCAGGGTCTTTGGGATCCGCAATTCCTGTGCAAGCACATAAACATCAAGGAAATGATGTCAATTTGGCTTGCGTTACGTCACTGGATGGACATTATTCACGATGCTCATGTCCAAATCCTATCCGACAATACGACAGTAGTGGCGTATATACGGAATCAGGGAGGCACTCATTCAGTTCCGTTGTTCAATCTAACGGAAAGAATCCTTCTGTTTGCGTTGGAACATCACGTTCTTCTTTCGGTCCGTCACATACCGGGTCGTCTGAATGTGCTAGCAGACTCCCTTTCTCGAAAGGGTCGCTTGTTGCCGTCGGAGTGGACTCTCAACAAACAAGTATTCAATCAGATTTGCTACCAATGGGAACGGCCAATGATAGACTTATTTGCGACACATCTCAACAATCAGTTGCAGACGTATGTGTCCCCGTGTCCGGATCCAAGAGCATTTGCTGTAGACGCTCTATCGATCCCTTGGGACGGAATGATAGGATATGCGTATCCTCCAGCGCCGTTAATTCAACAAGTATTGCTAAAGATAAAACAATCTCAATGCAAGATTCTGTTGGTAGCATCTCTGTCGCCACAGAGACCGTGGATAAATCTACTCAGGTGTCTGTTGTGGGACCTACCGCGGAAGCTTCCTCCACGAGAGGATCTTCTTTGGCAGGGGAAATCGCGCCAACTGCATCACAACCCGCAAGGTCTCAACCTTCACGTTTTTCCGTTGTGTGGTCCTTCTTGCATGGCAAGCACTTTACAGGACGAGCAGTGGACGCGATTTCTAACTGTAGGAGGACCTCCTCTTCGCTAAACTATGCGGCTAAGTGGAAGGTTTTCCGTCGTTGGTGTAGGGATCATTCTGTTGATATATTTGATCCCTCTATACCAGACATTGCTAACTTTCTAGTATACTTGTTTGACGAAATCAAACTGCAACCGGTTACTATAAAGGGTTATAGATCTATGTTATCTGATACCTATGCACATCATGATAGTTTACAAATTGGATCTAATGTCTCTTTATCGAAATTGGTTAGAAACTTTTCGATAAATAGACCCAGAACTCTTAGATTAATTCCTAAGTGGAATTTAGCTTGGGTTCTCCTTAAATTGAAGGAAAAGCCATTTGAACCTCTTGGGACAGTAGATTTCAAATTCTTATCTTATAAGACAGCTTTTCTCTTAGCTTTCTCTTCTGCCAGAAGAGTCAGTGAGCTTCATGCACTATCGGTGGATGATTCTCATTATCGTAGTGTTGGGAACACTATCACCTTCACTACTAACGTCGGTTTTTTAGCTAAGAATCAGGCTCCTAATAAATATCCGGAACCTATTGTTATTAAGGCTCTTCCGTCTTCAGACGGGCGTAGGCCTTTACTCTGTCCTGTTAGAGCACTACGTATCTATAAACAGAGATCTCAGTTCATCAGAAAGGGACGGAAACGTTTCTTTCTGTCTTTGATGCCTAATAGAAAGGACATTTCAGTCCATTCTATTGCTAGATGGATTCAGTTAACTATCCGTACTGCGTATGAAGATTTATCTTCTTCTCAGCAGTCTGTGCTTAAGATTTCTGCTCATGAAGTAAGAGCTCTTTCTACTTCCTGGGCTTATGCTAATAGTGTTGCTATTACAGATTTAATGAAGGCTGCTTATTGGTCTCAGCCATCCACATTTACTAATTTTTATCTCAGAAATATTGAGTCCATTTCTGGAGACCTGCATTGTTTAGGTCCGTTATCTGTTGCTCAGAATGTCGTCCACTAAACAGTTGCAACTATAGTTATGCAGGCTTTCTGTTCCGGCAGTGACTCCGTCCGGCTGCCCTCTTCGCTCTGGGCTATTTGACCCAGGGCAAGGGGAAGGGGGGGGGCGGGTGTTCCCTTAGGTCACCTGCTTTATAGTGAAAAGCAAGGGAATGCCTCCTCCAAGACAGTATTTCTGAGTCGCTTCCGGGATGGTTTTAAAGTGTAATATTAATGTTTAATTTCATTCATGTCTTATTTTTAAAGTGTAGCTCGGTGTGAAGCATTTGTATATGTCAAGTGTCAAACGGGCTTTAATATACAATACTCGGACACTTTTAAATGATTATAAAGAGTCTCAATTCTCTGGACCACTTTATTTATTGGCTTGTTTTAATATTAATTAGTATAAAGGTTATACTGGATATTAATAGAGAACATGAATGTTATTGTGCTCAATTATTAAGGGTAGTGTATCTTTCTAATTTAAATATTAAATAAGAAAGATACATGTAAAGCCTAATACTCCTTTTCTCCTTAAGGGGTTATCTCTTTATTTTATAATTGAGCTTATTGGATTTTCCTCTATGTCCTAGGCCCTCCAGCCTGTTTACTATTCAGCTAAGTCTGGGTCATTGGTACAGTATAAAAATGTTAAAAAATTTATAGTAATTTATATATTTTTTATACTTACCAATGACCCAGACGGGGATGGCCCTCCCTGAGTTGGGAACTCTTGCCTCCCCGCTGAGTACATAGCGCTGACCAGGCACTGCCAGTAAGAATGATATTTGGCGCCAATTTCGGGACGACTGCGTCACTGCGCATGCGCAGTAGAGTCGTACTATGGAGGTCCTTTAGGACATGATTTCTTTTTGTTTTGGATGCAAATTTTGGGGATTGGGGGGCAAAATTTGTGTTTGGCCCTGGTTTTTGTGGAGTTAGCACCAGCTAAGTCTGGGTCATTGGTAAGTATAAAAAATATATAAATTACTATAAATTTTTTAACTTTCTGAAGCATTGGCATACTCTCATAAATTACAACAGCTAAACAGTAAAGCTTAAAAAGTTATTCACAATATTGCAATATGAGTAGTTCACAATGTGCTGAAAACTTAAAGAAATTAGTGTATGTGGTCAGAAACGTATTCACTGCTTGTTCTGATGTTAAGTTTTTTTACAACAGTATGAATTTGTTAAAAAATGCTAATTAGCTCAAGGTTTACTGGTGCTGCATGTAAATGTCCTGTCAAAAGTTGGATCTATTGTTGGAAGACCCCTACCCCTCTCCCCATGGTGATGGTAATTTGCATTGCCAGACACAGTATTTGTTTGTCTATGGATTAATAAGTCTCTGTCATTTTCTACAATTGCATTGAGGATTATTATTTATTGCTTATTAAACTGTCTTTCTCAAATCATTCGAAACCATTTAGCTTACACTTCAAACTAGTTTTATGATTGCATTATGGAGAGGAATTCATTTCATTTTTTTTAAATAACTTATTTTCTTAATTTAATTGTTACAGGGAAAGCTAGTTTACAAGGCATTGGGAGAGTTTGCAGCACCATATTATTTTTCTGTTGATTCCCATAGTGGAGAAATTTTTATAAGAAACAGCTTGATGGATGATTTGGATTCTCTGTATAAGGTGAGTTAATTCCCTTACAATCTCCATTGAAATTGCAAGAAATGTGATGTCTACTTACAAATTAACTCATAACCTGCTTAGTACAGTGGAACCATGTTAATTGAAAAGCCACTTTGCCAATGGAAATTATTCAATTAACAGGAGTATTCAATTAACAGGGATTGTGTCACTTTCCTGTATTCTTGAGATAAACTTAGCATTTATTCTATTATATTTTGTTTGACAGAGCTCCATGAGCTCTGTCAAACAAGATATAATAGATTAAATGCCTGTATTAGATGTACTAAGGCCAAATTGGTCTATAACCAAAGGAAAACTGGGAAGAGTCAGGTTAATTTCTTGTTACATGATTTTTCATTTAATTAACAGGAGATTACTCTATAACCTATATTCAATTAACAGGTCAAATTTGTACTGGAGGCGTGGTAAATGGGTTTGTATTGGGAAATTATATTCAATTAACAGGGATATACAATTAAGAGATATCCAATTAAGTGGGCTCCACTGTATTTTCAAAATAGTTTTCATCAAATGTAGTCATGGTTTCTGTGAAGTAGCAATTGCTAGATTTGATGAAAAATTCTTAACTTCTATGAAGTTGAAAGCCACAATGCAATCTTTAGTGAAATTGTAAGATGTGTGACATTGGATAACAAATTAAGTCTTAACCCACTGAGTATTTTCAAAGTATTTTTATCAAATGTAGTCATGGCTGCTATGGCACAGCCATGACTAGATTTGAGCTAAAATTTATCTAAAAAAGTATCAAGAAATCATTGGTCAACAAGTCCATATAATCTTTAAGGGCCTAATTCTGACTTTGACAACTTATAAAGCACAGGAACTGGTGCCCAAACATGCATTGTTTGGATAAACTCAATGCTTGTTTTTCTAAACACCTTGCCAGTTGTTTCCAGGCAAGTCTTGGCTGCCTCTTTGGCAAGTGGCAGATTTTATTAGGCCTGAAAATAAGCAGTCTGACATTTGCAGAATGAGGTCCCCCAAGGGTGAATTTGTTGATACTATCCCATGCAGTGGGCCAATTTATCCTCTGGGTACCTCTTTTTGTTTAGTTTTGAGAACCTGATTCAGATTGAGGTTCACAGAGGGTAAATTTAGTGATGCTACCCTGCTGTGCAGGGTAGCATCACTAAATTCCCCCTCTGGGGATCTCATTTTGCAGATGACAGTCTGCTTATTTTCTGGCTTGGATTTTACATATGCAACGAACAGACAATGGATCAGGAACACTTACAATAGACTACCTGGCTGGGTTGCAGACAGGGTCCTGCTTGCTTTCCTGTCTCCCATGCTTCTGCTCCTTGGTGGCTGCTGGACGTGGAAGAGTACTATTTTGCAGCTAAAGGAATCATAAAGGGTTAGATTACCCCACATCATCCCTGCACACTTTCGACATTCAAAAACCTTTGGTTTGCATTTGAATATTCAAATGAGTTCCTATATAGACAAAATGGTATTGTGGAAGGTGAAGCGAATTAGCCTTAGCTTATACTTATTTCTAGAATCCAGGAAAAGAACTCTACCAGAAAAAAACCCTACTGGTAAAAAATCTACATAAAAAAAGTTCTATTGAAAATGGCAAGGGTAGATCTAGAAAAACCTACCCCTTTTTAAGGTCATGATATATAAATATATATAATTAAAACAATAAGTATAACAATAAGTAAGTTTTTCAACCCATCAAAAATTTAATCCATGCATATAGAATCATAATATACATCACATATTTATTTATTGATGTTTGAAGGTCACATATTTATGCACAATGGCTAATCATGACCATGACAGTTTTATGGGTGGAGGAAGCCAGAGTACCCGGAGAGAACCACTGAGCAACGACGATCAGCTGCCCACTCCCCAACATCGTAACTCCACACTGCAGCACAGGCAGGGTTAGATTGGTTGAAGACATGCGTACAATCGACGTGCAGTATGCCTTAGTACACGGCATCATCGTGTCCCCACGTGGGCAACGGAGTTGAAGTGTCTTGCCCAGGGACACAACGCAGTTGCCGCAGGTGGGATTTGAACCGAGGACCTCTCGGCTTGCAGCCTGCACCTCTACCTACTGAGCCACCACACTCCCTATACATCACATATAGAACCTTCTATATAATATACTTCTAAAAGCGGATGTTTTAACCTACACCTCTAAAACACTCTGGCATATTCTCCAGTTAAAAGAAGAGCACCTGTTAATGTTTTTTGTCAAAGACCAAACCATTACCCTTACCCACTCTATGGATTATATCGGTTTATTGCATTAGGATTGTAGTGTAAATCACTGTTAACCCCTAGCACTCTGGTAGTGCAGTAGAATTTTCTTCAATCACCGTTTTTCTCTTGTCTAACTATTAATTTAACCAATTATATCTTGTTTGACAGAGCTCAATGAGGTCTGTCAAACAAGATATATTTGGTTAAAGATAAGACTCCTTTATGGACAATATTTGCTGCTGAACCCTTTGCCATTTTGATTGACATTAGATTGCAGAGGGTTAACTGAATAAAAAATAATGATATTAGCGAATATGAAAATCATTTACTCAGCTGTTTTCTCAAATTTGGCCTCAGCTTTTTAGTATTTATTCTATTATTTCAAGATGCCATGAATTAAATATACAGTTTATCACCATAGGGGATTAACATATTGGTTTTATCAGTGGCATTTTTGTTATTTTATTATTGGGTAATTGGGTGCATTTTATTTTCAGTTGAAAGTTAAAGTTTATGATGATGCAAATCCAAGTATGTTCGACATCACAGTAGTTGAAATTTCTGTCATCCGAAATCCTAATGCACCAGAATTTACTTTTTCTCGCTATGAAGTAGCCATTTCAGAAATGCATAAGTTGGGAACGCCTGTGCTTAAAATCTCAGCTGAAGATAAAGATGGGGTAAGTAACAAAACGTATATTAAATATCAGTTTCTTCATTTGAACTACAGTAGAACCTGTCTTGAGAGACCGCCCTTTGGGCCGCACAAAAGTGGTCTCTCAAGACAGGTGGTCTCTCCTAACAGGTTTCAGGTTTTCTCAAGTCAGTGAATAACCAACCACAAAATTCAGAAATGGAGAAGAATGGATTTTTGTAATTACTTTGTAGTTCCTCTTTTTTATAAAGTTTCTGTAACAAATTGAAATGGACTGTTATAAAAATTATAAAAAATAAATTAGTGTTGAAAATCTCCATTAAAGATTTTCAACACTAATTTATTTTTATAATTTTTATAACAGTCCATTTCAATTTGTTACAAAAAGATTTTCAACACAAATTTATTTTTATTCCTATCTGTCACATTTCAGGTATGTATGAAATTGTTTATTCAGCAATAATCCTAATCTTTTCCCAGGGGTCTTATAAAAACATATCTCAATCTGTAATGAGTTAGCAACTGAAACCCAATTAAGAGCTTTTAATACTTTTAATTATGTTAGTATAACCACAATGGATTTTCCAATTCCAGAACAGGTAGAAAGTTTTTGTCATGGTTTCAGTCTTCAAAGGGGCACTCTCTCAAAACAGGTCTATTATGGCATAAAAATACAAGTTGGTACCAGGTCACAGTGGTCTCTCAAGACAGGTGGTCTCCCATAGCAGGTCCATTATAGAGTAAAACCAATCGGTGCCTGGTAGATGTGGTCTCTCAAGACAGGTGGTCTATCAAGACAGGTTTTACTGTATCTATACAAATACAAGTTGCATGACAATCAGTGTGCACATTCATATTTTATCCATGGACTGGTCACTTTCCATGGGTGGGCAGTATTTCCATGGATGCAATATTAGATTCCAAACATTAATTATAGGAATAATCATCAAAAATATAATTAATGAAGCACCGGGTACAACCCGGTGCTTCATTAATTAAAATTTTTGCTGAGCATAATTTTTATTACCTGGTAAACACATGCGTGAACATCACTGCCCACACATTGATTATGACCATTCCACGGTGACTGTACTTTATGCCCTCCTTTATTTCTAAAAAATGCAGCAAGAGCATCATTTTGCTCTCACAATTTGAGTTTCTGGAACAAATTGCACCTGTAATCTCTCCAACTCAAAGTATGGCCATAAATGTAGTTTACAATTGTGGAATTCAGGAATTCATTGTCTAAAGGATTTGTGTGTGTATGAAGAAAGTTGTAATAAGGAAATGTTTAGAAAGACTGAATATGGAGAATGGAGAAGCGCAGTAATCATTTCCTTTCCCCCTGTACTCTATGTGAGTTATGTTCTGTATTTATAAAACAATTCAACTTGAATTAAGTAAATAAGGTTGATATTTTTAGAAATATCACCTTCGGCAGTTTGCTTACGTTCTTATTTGACACTGTTTTTGGGCCAAAGCATTTCATTCATGTAATGACCACTCAGATGCATTCTGACATGAATTCTTGCATGTAGCCTTGATTCCGCATGCAGGGTTCACGCAATCTTGATTTCTTGCATGTAGCCTTGATTCCACATGCAGGGTTCACACAATCTTGATTTCTTAATGTAGCCTTGATTCCACATGCAGGGTTCACGCAATCTTGATTTCTTGCATGTAGCCTTGATTCCACATGCAGGGTTCACACAATCTTGAAAAACCTTTGAATTTAGCACTGTGCCTTGAAAAGTCCTTGAAATATGAGTTTTCCTTGACAAGTACTTGAATGTTAACTGGTAGAGTGCTGGAAGCCCATATTTGGGCTTTAGTCTGACGGGCAGGTACCAAGACCTGAAGGCTTCTTTCTCAGAGGATGTGCTTCATATCATCTTCAGAGTTAAATTATTTAGTCATTAAGGATTTGCCTTGTTACATTTTATGGAAGAGTACCTGTAGGCACTCTCCCATAAATTATAACAAGGCAAAGGCATGTACACAAACTTTCACAACCCAAAATAATTTAGCACTCTACCAGTTAACTGTCAACCTTAAAAAGTCCTAGAGTTTTCATAAATTACTTGAAGAGTCAGTATAAATGACATGTCTGGCAATTTTATTTGAAAGAAAGTGAAAAACAAGACAACAAAAATGAGAAAAGATGAAAAAAAGAGCCTCACAATGTCAAAATGGTAGGTCGAGAATGCAAACACAGTTTTTCCTGGAAAAACTTTGGTTTTGCACTCCCTTTACTTTGGTATTAATATGCACTTAGAAATGTGATATCATCTTTTTTTTTGCCAAATATACATGTTTACAGTAGGATTGGACACTTCATAGAATTTTAACAATGGGAAAATGTGTTTATAAGAGCTCAAGGAAATGCACCTATAACAGGCCTGGCATTCTTAAAAATGCAAGAGGGCTAAAAATCGCTCTCCTCACATAGCCAAGGGGAGCGATTAGCTCTCCTCAAGCCTATGAAAGCAAAAAGTGGCAAAATGAAATTGTACTATTAATGAATTCTGTCTAGTGGGCTCTGTACATTTTATTTGGTGCTGCTAACAAGGTAGTCTCTTCTCTGTGAGATGGCAACACTGCCCCTCCCACACCTCCAGGCCTTGAAGGCCTGGAGGTGTGGGAGGGGCAGTGTGGCCATCTTGCAGAGACCACTAACATAGCAGAGATCTGAAAAACTGTGGGTTTTAGGAACAGGCTGTTGTGGTAATCATTATTTTCTAAGGCCAGGAGGGCTATTTTTCGCCCTCCTCAATTTTTTTAAGGCAAGCAGTAGGTGAGCGAATAAATCGCTCTCCTGAAAATGCCAGGCCTGCCTATAACTAGGTCAAGAAGCAAAATAAAGATAAATACAAAGCCATATGTTTTGTGTGCAAAAAGGATATTGAGTTATCATCAATGAAGTCAACATCAGGTTGACAGTTTGAACTCAGTTAATGAGTACTTGTGCAGCCAAATACATGAAAACATGAATTGTGCAGTACTGACAAATATATTTTCATTAAACTCTTGAAAAAGCCTTGAATTTGTTCCTTGCCTTACAGGATGAACCCTGACAGGTGGTGTACATGTCTCACTCTATTGTTGATGTTTGATTTCAGTCTTTTTCTTTGGTCTCAGGCTGATATGAAGTTACCTCAGACTGATATCTCTGCCGTTATGAAACTAGCCAAGTAATAACCTCTAAATATATTTGTATCTGGTAAAAAATTGTTCTCTGAAATATGTGTTCACTTCAGTTAATGCATCTTATTTTCAGGATAAAATAGAATACAGAATAAACAAGAAAACAACACCAGTAAAATCAATGAAGTACTTCTTTATAGTTGGAACAACTGGTGAAATATTTCTTTCACGTTCATTGAGTACGGATCAACAGGATGATATTGTCTACACTGTAAGTGTTATTGATCTTATTTACTGTACGGCCACCGTGGACTGCTCACTTTCCATGGGTGCTTCATTAATTAAAATACAGTAGAATCCTCTTAATTGAATATCCATTTTGCCAGTGAAAATTATTCATTTAACAGGAGTATACAATTAACAGGGATTTGGTCAGCTTCCTGTGTTCTGGAGGTAAACTGAGCATTTATTCTATTATATCTTGTTTGACAGAGCTCATAGAGCTCTGTCAAACAAGATATAATGGAATAAAGGCCTGTATTGGATGTAGTGAGGCCCAAAAGGTTGATAAATAAGTCTAATTTGGTGGGTGTCACAGTAATTTTTTTAACATATTACAAAAATTTATATACAATTAACAGGATCTTACTCTACAACCCATATGCAATTAACAGATCAAATTTGTACTGAAGGTATGGTAAATGGTTTTGTGTTTGAAAATTTTTTTCAATTAACAGGGATATACAGTTAAGTGGGCTCCACTGTACTACTAATGATCTTTATTGCCTGGTAAATGCGTGCATGGTCATCACTGCCCACGCACAGATTATGAACAGTCCACGACGGCTGCACTGTATTTCTTCAACCTTTCTAACCAAGTATATCAGTGAGTTACTGAAACTATTCTCTTTTTCCTCATCATGTCTCTTCCAGAATCTCAACATTTTCTGACATAGTGGAGCGGTAGTTAAAATTTTCCAACATTGTTCCTTGGTCATTGATTGCCAGTACAAACTTGAAACCCATCTCCATATACTTCTTTAACCCTTTACCTGACGACCCATCCACATCCTCCTGAGTAATTTACAAATTAATCGGTTGAAAAAAAGTATTTTTCAAAAACCTTTAACAAAATCATATCAAGTGAGACCTCATTGGAATGAGCTCATCAAGCTCATTCTAATGAGGGTGGTCGCATAATTTTGTTTCCATTTTTTTTTAAATTGAAAGAAATATAATTAAAATAACAAATTTTCATATCATGTGCATTGCAAAAGGATTAAAATTATCAACTTTTTTCAAATTAGTGACTTTAAGTGAAATGTTGATATTCGAGAAACCTGTAATTTTCCAACAGACATTGTCATGGGTGGGGGCAAACCAGCACCCCAACTAGCTTCAGGCCTTGTCTCTTGAAAATGTGTTTCTTTAGTGACTTAATTCTTTCTGTAGTCAATATCAGTTTGTACAGCAAATGCCTATTATACCGATCAGGTTAACTTTGTACTAAACATATTGAAAATAATGTTTGCAATTATATTAGTGCCTGGCAAATCAAAGTTTGTGTTCCATAAGGTCCAGATAAAGGGACCAAAGTAATAAATGAAGAAATTACTCTTTTAAAAGCATTTGCATTCAACCGAGTATGTAGTGTTTTCTGACGCTAGCAAAACTGATGAAGGCCTTTGGGCGAAAGCTTTTAATAGAGCAATTTCTTCATCAAATCAAAGTTTGTTTCTCAAATCAAATGAGAAAAAAATTTCACATTGAATTGAACCTCAAAGCAACTCACATTTTCATCGGTTGTGTCTTTGAATTCTTCCCAAACAACCTAATGAATTTCAAAGCAGATTGAATCAGTAAAAACATTTTGAGTTGAAACGATTCTCATAGTTTTGCCAGGATCTCATTCGTATGTAATTGATATGGTTTTCTGTATTTAATCAGTTTGTGAGTAAATGGGACTTCCTTGATCATTTCAATCTTTCAAGTAACCTGCTCATTAATTCAGTTCAATGGCCTACACAAAAATTGGCATTCAAGTTTCATAAAATATAAGTTCCTTTCTTTAACTGGTAGAGTGCTGAATTATTTTTGGTCATCAAAATTTGTTCACAGGTCTTTGCCTTGTTACAGTTTATGGAAGAGTGCCTAAAGGCACTCTCCCATAAATTGTAACAAGACAAGTCCCTACAGACTAAATGGTATCACTTTAAAGATAATATGAAGCACATCCACTGAGTATGAAGCCTTCAAGTTGCAGTACCTTCACCTCAGAGTAAAGCCCAAATATGGGCTTCCAGCACTCTACCAGTTAAATAAGGACTCATAAAATATTCCATCTACATCAGGTGTTGGCCTTCAAGCCACATTGCTTTAGATGAAGTATATTTTGGTGATTACAAAAGTTTAGTCAATCAGAACATGATCTGGTTGCATCACAGTCCAAACTGTGTCAGAATTTTACATAAAAAAATAGTGCAGAATTCAAACTGAATTTAAAATCAACTGAGAAACGTACATAAAAGAAGTGACCATGTACATCTTTTCTGAATGGTGAGATGTTGATCTAGAATCTTAAAAATACTGGACAGAGAAATTTGACTGGGTTTTGACACAAATCAAAATCAACTGTCTATTTTTATGATCACAGTGCCCTCATCTGAGCTTGGCGGACTGATCTGTTCTGTATTCCATTTGCATGACATACAATAGACAAGTGATTAAGTCTGAGAATGTGTTATTGTATCTCTTTTCATTGCTTCTTTTAGATGGATGTTGTAGCCAGTGATAAACAGAATCCTGAGAAAACAGCAACTGCTTCTGTTAACGTTCGTGTTGATCGGAATAGATTCCCTCCACAGTTTATTACATCACCTTATTCATTCTCTGTTAGTGAGAAAGCAAGCGTAGGTCAGATGGTTTATTCTAAAGTTTCAGCAAATGATATAGATCAAGAAGTAAGTATAATAAATATTCATTCCTTCATTATTATAATATTATTATTTATTGGTGTTTAAGGTCACAAATTTATGCACAATGGCTAATCATGACCGCGACAGCTTTACGGGTGGAGGAAGCCGGAGTACCCGGAGAGAACCACTGAGCAACGACGAGCAGCTGCCAGCTCCCCAACATTGTAACTCCGCACTGCAGCACAGACAGGGTTAGATTGGTTGAAGACATGCGCACCATCGACGTGCAGTACACCTTAGTACACGGCGTCATCGTGCTCCCACACGGGCAATGGAGATGAAGTGTCTTGCCCAAGGACACAACACGGTTGCCGCAGGTGGGATTCGAACCGAGGACCTCTCGGCTTGCAGCCTGCAGCTCTACCAACTGAGCCACCGCGCTCCCATTCATTTCTTCAAACAAAAATACTTTTTGTTCACATCTGCTTCTTATGCTGAAGTGTATGAGGAAGATGTACAAAGATGAAACTACACAATGCACTAAGAGATTATATATAAATGCAGTAATGCCCTGTTAATTCAATAGCAACTTTGCCATTGATAAACATTCAATTAACCCTTTACCCAACGCAGACGATATCAAAATTTATTATTTTAAATATCATTTTTTAAACTTTTTCAAAAAATTTTAACCAAACCATATCATGTGACCCCTTGCTGGAACGAGCTCGACGAGGTCGTTCCAACGAGGGGTCACATGATATGGTTTTGTTGATCGTTTTTTTTAAAAATAATATTTTTTCAACTGCTGAATTTGCGTTTTACGTGGGTGGATGTGGGCGATTCGTTGTGTAAACAGGGGTATACAATTATCCCTTTACCTAACATGAAAGGAAGATAATACTTGCAAGCAAAATAACTAAATAATTTTTTGCATCAAAAACATGACTTATAACCCCTCACTGGAATGAGCTTAGTGAGCTTGTTCCAATGAGGGATTATAAGCTATGTTTTTTGGGAAAAAATAATTAAAATTTAATGGTGATTTTTGTGAATAGCGCGGCCGGTTTTGGTTGTTACGTTAACAGGAATTTGGACATTTTTCTGTCTTCTAGTGATACACTCAGCATTTAACCCTTTACCCAACGCAGACGATATCAAAATTTATTATCTTAAATATCATTTTTTCAAATTTTAAAAAAAAATTTCAACAAAACCATATCATGTGACCCCTCGTTGGAACGAGCCCGACGAGCTCGTTCCAATGAGGTGTCACATGATATGGTTTTGTTGAAATTTTTTTAAAAATACTATTTTTTCAACTGCTGAATTTGCATATTATGTGGGTGGAAGCGGCCAATTTGTTGGGTAAAGGGTTAACTCTTAACCTGCTGAGTATTTTCAAAATATTTTCCATCAAATCTTAGTCGTGGCTGCTGTGAAGCAACCATGGCTAGATTTGATGGAAAATCCATCTAAGTTTAACTAAAGAAATCATTGATCAACAAGCCTGTTCAATTTACAGGAGAAGAATTTGGTTAAATGTTCCCATCTATACTTATTTCAGTGGCAAGATGTTTTGTATCCTGGGCAGGAATATCTGCCAGAAGCATGCAAGGAGTTAAGCAATATTTTATAGACTAAATGCCTATATTACATGTATTGAGTCCAAAAGCATCTACAAATCTGGGGATTTCATTGGCTGTCAGAAAAATTTAACAGACTAAACAATTTTTTATTTAGTTAATAGGAGTTGTCTCTGTAACCTATATTCATTTAGAAGGTCAAATTTGCATTGAAGGTATGGTAAATAGTTTGGTGTTTTGGAATCATATGCAGTTAACTGGGATATTTAATTGAGAGATATCCAATTAAGTCTATTGTACTACACTAGAACTGAAAATAATTCTTTTAGTAAAATGAAAACTGGTGATTTACACTTGCATTGGGAAAATTAGAATTCAGCAATTTATGTTGTGTAAATTTTCAATCAGCTTGTCTAGTGTCCATAACTTCAACAATAGTGTTTTCCCTCAGCCATGTGATTTGTTCTCAATAAAAACTGACCTTGCAATGATTTGACAGGCCTGGCATTCTGAAAAATGCAGGAGGGCAAAAAATCGCTCTCCTCAATCAGCTTAGGAGAGCAATTAGCTTTACACAGCATTTTAAGTATCCAGTTGAACGAACTCATTGAAACTGAAACCACGGACTATTACATCAGTGATTTTATTAACTTTACTAAGGTAAAGCGAAATCTCTTAGACATCTAGATGTCTCACTCAACAACCGAACACACACTTGACAAGACCTGTATGTATACCCAGACCTGTTGTCCAAGAAAGTCATACCCCTACCACTACCAACTTCAACCCCCCCAAGGGGGGGATGAAGTTGGTAGTGGTAGGCGTATGACTTTCTTGGACAACAGGTCTGCTTGAATCTACAGTCACATCCTGGTGCAAGTGCTCCAAGTGACAGGATAGTAGTAATTGTAGTATATTATAGTGTCAGTATTCCTTGAATAATTACCCCTCAAACTGTGATGTCAGTTGTTGAACTTGAAACTGACAGAAAAAAAATATTGCTGTGACCCATTTTGCTTCAAATGATTGCAACTGTGTTTGGGTATGGTTGCAGCCATTACCTTTTACCACTAAACCACTTGCAAAATGAAATTACGTGATGTTATGTGACTTCGAGGTTAAATTACATTTTTGCTTTACAACAAAAATTTAATGTGAGCATAATACATGTAATCTCCATCATCCCAGACCAAAATATTTAGGAGGGCAATTTTTCGCTCTCCTTAATTCTTTCAGGAGGGCAGTAAGGAGAGCTAAAAAATCGCTCTCCTGAAATCGCCAAGCCTGATTTCAAACACTTTAACCCTTTACCCAACACAGACAATATAAAAATTTATTATTTTAATTAGTATTTTTTAAAAATAAAAAAAAGAATTCTACAAAATCATATCATGTGACCCCTCATTGGGACAAGCTCGATGAACTCATTCCAATGAGAGGTCACATAATATGGTTTTGTTGAAACATTTTTAATAATTTCTTTCAACAATTTAATTTGCAAATTTTGTGGGCGGATGTTGGCAATTCGTTAGGTAAAGGATTAAATTATAAGAACAGTTTTGTGAAGGAAAAAAGAGCTAACTATATATTTATCTATTGCAGGGCAATTTAGTGTATGAGATACTGGGTGATGAAGCCGCACCATACTACTTTCGTATAAATGATACAAATGGCATGATTTATTTGAGAAATGACCTGCGGTCAGATTATTCAACTTTGAATTATATGGTAAGGTTTTTTTCTTTCTACTCTATATTTTCCTCTTTATATTTCTCTTGTTCTCATTTTATACTGATCTCAAGCAACCTCATGGACCACCAGCCGAGAGGTTAATAGTTGTGCTTGTGCTTTTCTTTAAACTTTCTATCTAAAAATCTGTCAGTTGAAGAATCACATGATGGTGTTTTATCAGTGGATCTTTTACCTTATCCACTGCAAGCTTTCTTCTACCCTCTTTGGAGAAGGGGCTGGCCTATAAAATTGAGAAAATTTGTGTCATAAAGACTCTAATTAGGAATGTATTCTGGAAGAGAAGAAACTATCAAAGAATAAGAAATATTGCCTTCATATTCAACTGAGAACATTAGGCCTCACAAAGTAGATACTCTGTTTCTCAGGCGATTTTTTGTAAAATTGCATGCGTGCAGCATTTTTTTATTTTATTTTTTATTTCTGTAATTATTTCTTTGCCATTAAAAAGTTCCTGTTCTTGGTTTGTTTTATGCTTTAGGCCCCTTAATCTACTTAATAGCATAGCATGGGTGGTGGTGTATTACGTCCCTGGAGTGCAAGAAGGCAATGCTTTAGCACTCAAGGGACAATTTTATTAACTTGGGTAAAATATCAGACATAATCAATTCGATTTTGGTTTTTTTAAGTTTGGATAGGTTATAAAAAGAGAGCATGCGGTAGCCAAAAGGACCATGTGGGAGGGCCTGAGAAACAGATTTTTATTTTTTTTAGGCCTTATATGTATATTTTGTGTAGGAGGTTTTGTAACAAACAGTCACATGAATTCATGATCAATCCAGTCTCTGCAATCTCTCTGAAACTATTATTATAATATTAACCGTTTAAGGATTTTATGCATTTTTGCAACACTTTAACTGGCTAATTCTGTGGCCTGGCAGTTGTCTCTAGACAAGTCCTGGCTGCCTATATAGGCAGCCAGGATTTGTCTAGATACAATTGACAATGCTCTTAAAATGTAACTGGCATTGTATCCAAAAACTGCCTGTTGGGGCACTTGTTTGTGGAAGTAAAATGTGATCAAAGTCAGAATTGGGCTTTTGTGGGTTAAAGAAGAACCTGTTGTTTGCCCTAGAATTCAGATGCTTTCTGTACTTTGTTAGGTTGGTAATTATTGGTTTTTTTAAGATCATATGTCCACAGTGTAAATTGTGAATTAAATTTTTGTTTGAATGGGAACTGATATTGGGAAATTTTAGGTTTGAATTGGGAAAAGTCATGGGAAAGCATACACTTTCAGACTCTGTAAAAGCCCCAAAACATCCCTGAATTGGCTATTTGTTGCATATGTATTATCACAAAATGCCTTCTGAGTGGGGTCCTGTAAATATAGCATTTTTACTCAAATCGAATATTCACCCAAAAGTTTCCAATTGAAGAGAATTGAACATTGAATGGATGATAGCACATTTTTAGCTCAACTTTGGCGAAGCCAAATTTGAACTTATGCCATGGCCAGTCGTCCGTCTGTCCATCAACAATTCAATACGGCTCGGGGTAGAGGCCGTATTTATGAACCGATCTTTACGAAACTTCTTGGGTACCTTTGTTATGACCGTGGGATGAGAACGAGTGTTTTTGGGTCTGGTCCAAAATTCAAGATGGCTGCCAGCCACCAATTTGTACCGACGATGCAGAAATCTGTTTTTTTTTGCACAGAACATCCATATGAAAGTGCTGATTTGAATAATTTTTTGTATGAATGTTTAGTACCATGGGATACATCACATATAATATGGGTTTTTTTCTCGTGCAGAAATTATGCAAATTAGACTAATTTTGATGTATTTAGTGTTACTTTCAGCACTGTCAGTGCAAATGCCAATACGGCTCGAGCTAGAGGCCGCATTTATGAACCGATCTTTACGAAACTTCTTGGGTACCTTTGGTATCACCGTGGGACGAGAACGAGTGTTTTGGGGTGTGGTCCAAAATTCAAGATGGCCACTGGCAGCCATTTTGTTCAAAATTAGGGGCAGTCAGATTTTTGCGCAGAACTTCCACATGAAAACTCTGATTTGAATAATTTTTTGTGTGAATGTTTAGTACCATGGGATACATCACATATAATACGGGTTTTTTTCTCGTGCAGAAATTATGCAAATTAGATGAACTTTGAATTTTTCAGTGCTACTTACACACAGTAAGTACACATGTCAATACGGCTTGGGCTAGAGGCTGTATTTATCAACCGATCTTCACAAAACTTCTTGGGTACCTCTGCTATCACCTTGGGACGAGAATGAGTGTTTCTGAGTGTGGTCCGAAATTCAAGATGGCTGCCAGTGGCCATTTTGTACCGAAATTAGGTCTAGTCAGTTTTCTGTACACAACTTCTATACGTCTCAGGCTAGAGGCCATATTTATGAACCGATCTTTACGAAATGTCTTGGGTACCTTTGTTATCACTGTGGGATGAGAACGGGTGTTTTTGGGTGTGGTTCAAAATTCAACATGGCCACCAGCAGCCATTTTGTACCAAAATTAGTGCAATCAGTCTTTTGTACAGAACTTCTGTATGAAAGTTCTGATTTGAATAAATTTTTGTATGAATGTTTAGTAAAATGGAATACATCACATTCAGTACGGGTTTTTTTCTCGTGCAGAAATTATGCAAATTAGATGAATTTTGATTTATTTAGTGCTACTTATACACTGTAAGTGCACATGTCAATACAGCTTGGGCTAGAGGCTGTATTTATCAACCGATCTTCACAAAACTTCTTGGGTACCTTTGTTATCACCTTGGGATGAGAACGAGTGTTTCTGAGTGCGGTCCAAAATTCAAGATGGCTGCCAATGGCCATTTGGTACCAAAATTAGGTCCAATCAGTTTTTTGTCACAACTTCTATACAGCTCGTATTTATGAACTGATCTTCACGAAACTTCTTGGGTACCTTTGTTTTCACCTTGGGAGAGGAATGAGTGTGTTTTGGGGTGCTTTTGTTATCACTGTGCTATGAGAACAAATATTTTGGGGTTCAGTCAGACCCACTCTGGGACTCAAAGATTTCTTTTCTAGTTTAGCATCTGACTGTCACCCACCTTTACAATACTTTACCTATACATTTGTTACAGGCTACGGTCAGTATTTATGTACAGGCCATTACAATACTTTATATGTACCTTTGTTATCAGGTCATTACCTAGATGTTTGTCATTGCTGTGTCATATACTATACATGTACATGTCTTGACAAGTTGAGCTACAGTGTCATTGACACTTTCATTTTGTTTTTGTGAACCGTGTTGAATATTGAGGCAAGGGGTGTTGTGAAGATGGGTTAGGGGGTGTAAACCAGATTTTTCCTGACTGTAATGGCTCAAGTACTGACTGATAAAATATTCCAGCTATATCATCAAGCCATCCCTTATCATCAAGGCATGTGTTCATTGAAATGGGAATATTAATTAGTTGTGATTATAATTAAAAAACCCAAGACTTTCTGTATTGATCTTGTTTGCCAAATTTCAAAAATCAATATTCAGAAAAATTAACTTGAATATGTATTTCAAATATGCATTCAAATTGAATTGTTTTTTTTATGTTTCAAATAAACACAGGACCCTACTTCTAATAATGTTCAAAACAGTATGAATTTTCTATTGGAGTTTAATGACATTTTTGACAGCCAGGGTCATCTTTTGTCAGACAGTTTTACAGGTGGATCAAGCCAGAAAGTACAGTAGAGACATGGTGAGCAACTCCCCACTGTACTAATTCTGCACAAGCAGGGTTAGCATTGGTTGAATACAAGTGCACCATTGATGTACAGTTTACTTGACCACTTCACTCCCAAGGACACATTGGAGTTTCCCCTAGTGGGAACTGAATTGTGAATCGTTTTGGTTTGAAGCCCAATGCTATAATCACTGAGCCACCATGCTCCCAGTATAATGACTTTTTGCACATATCTTGTCTTTGACTATGTATGGTGTGCAGGATCTATACCATCCCACACCCCACTATGAACTATACAGGTGTGGTCAACTTCCAAGTCAGGTTCTATTCAGTATGTTAATTTTAGTCTAATGAACAGTTCATTGAAGAATACAAGATGTATGTTTCTCAAAGGGACCTCAATTGATAAACCAACTTTCTGTTTTTTTTATCATTGTAGATCAAAGTAAAGACCTATGACTCAGCATATCCCTTGGAATACAGTGTAACTGAGGTAAAAGTTTCAGTTTTCCGTAACCAGGATGGTCCAAAATTCACAGATAATTCCTATTTTGTGGGAATTAATGAAACAGCATCCATTGGATCAGTCATTGTAAAGGTTGCTGCCACTGATGTAGATGGGGTAAATATTTTGGTTGTCTTTCTCATAATGTTTATGATTTATTATAAACTTTTATCTACAGTTAAATCTAGAAGTCTGGCCATGAATTTACCCCAAATATCATGCCACTCTGAAAGATAATCTGCATGCTTTGATGATAGTAATTATTTTTAATTTTTTTTTTTATTGGGGTTTGATGACATTTTTGACTGCCAGGTTACCTTGTATCAGAAAGTTTATGGGTGGAGGAAGCTGGGGTACCTGGAGAGAACAATTTAGTGAAGACAAGTGCACTATTGACAAGCAGTACACCTAAGCACACAGCACTACTGTAACACTATAATAGTAAGGCTATCAAATTCTGAACATATTCCCTATGCACCAGCAAGGTTTAAGACAATGGACTTCCATGTTTAACCCAGAATTCCTTTGTCTGAAACATTTCTTGTGCTTTCTATCAGTAACCAAGAGAATCTGTCATGCTTTGGATGCCATTCGATGGATAAATTTTTATGTGAAATTATGTCAACATAATCATTAGTTTGTGGCAGAACTTCTAGTTTTAACTGTATCTACATGTAATTGTATTAATGTATACAGCCTAACTAGATATGGGATGAAACATTTTATTAATGTAGACAACCCAACTAGAAATGTGATGAAACATATTTTTTACTAATATACATTTTTTTTACTTTCTTAAAGTAGGATTTTGGAAGCATTTTTGAGAATTGTTTTTAATATATAAAGATTATGTGAACTTTTATTGAAAGTAGTGTATTTAAAATATAATGGGTTTCTGTATTTTTTGTGGTAAATGATGAGGTCTGTGTACACATCATGTCAATACCACAATAATATTAATGTAACAGTCTGTGAAGTAAAAACATTCATGTCAAAAAATGAAAATGCTTGGTTATTCAGGAAATATTTTGCAAATGCCATGTGTAAGTGATGTTTGGTAAATGACTTCAAAAACAGAAGATTAATTCATTTTATCTTCCGAAATCAACTCACACGCCTTATTAAAATGTTACATTGACTTCTGACATTATGTATTTATTACACACACCTATCGTGGATGATACAGTGGTGCCCACTTAATTGTATATCTCTTAACTGAATAACCCTGTTAATTGAATGTAATTTCCCAACACAAAACCATTTACCATACCTCCAGCACAAATTTGACCTGTTAATTGAATATAGGTTATAGAGTAAACTCCTGTTAATTGAATAAAAAAATCTTGTAAACTGTCTAGAAATTACCCTGACTCTCCCAAGTTTTCCTTTGTTTAAAGACCTATTTGGCCTCTCTACATCCAATACAGGCATTTAATCTATTATATCTTGTTTGGCAGAGCTCATGGAGCTCTGTCAAACAAGATATAATAGAATAAATGCTAAGTTTATCTCTAGAATATATGAAAGTGACACAATCCCTGTTAATTGAATACTCTTGTTAATTGAATAATTTTCATTTGCAAAGTGGCTATTCAATTAACAGGGTTTCTCTGTACTTCCAAAATAAGCTATATGATGGTGGTAACATGTTGAATTGGTTTTCTGGAATATTTAGATTGTAACTATCTTTTCTAGGATACTGTGAGATATTCAGCATTGGGAGAAAGTGATTCATTGACTTACTTCTATCTTGAACCTGACAATGGAGAAATATCAGTTCGTACAGTGCTATATCCAGCAACAAAAACAGAATACAGGGTATGATATGAATCTGTTAATGTGGTTGATACAAATGCAGCTGATGAAATATGGAATTAATCTTTATTACCAATAATTGTCTGTTTGATAGGGACCTGTAGCTTTCTTGAATGGAGCCCACATTTGTCTCCACAAAGTAGATCTTCTGTTTCTCAGGTCATTGTTTGTAAAATTGCATACAGGAGGGGGGGGGGATTTTTTATTTTATATTTTTGTAATTTTTTTCTTTGCCATCGAAAATTCATGGTCTTGGTTAGTTTTATGTTGTAGGTCTCATAATCTACAGAATAGCATGGATGGTGGGGTACTTTTCGTCCCTTGAGTGCAACAAGGCTTTGCAATGCAAAAGCATAGCAAAGCCTTGTTTAACTCAAGGGAGATATTTATCAATTTTATTAACTTGGGAAAATATCAGACATAAAACCATTACATTTTTTTTTATGTATTTTCAACCTGCTGGATTTTTGCTACACAAAAAGTGTTGAACTTTATATTTAATGCCATTCCACTTTTAGAAGTGAACAATCATCTGAATGTAATGCATCACCAAATGTTTTTCTAAATGTTAGTACTGAGGCTGAGTTGGGAAGCACAAAATAACAGTGCTTGGGCTAGAGAAAGGTTTAGTCAATAAGATGATGACACAGTACATTTGCCATGGACTGGTCGTCATCAATGCAAGGGCAGTCATGTCCACCCATGCATTTACTAGATAATAAAAATCACCATCAGCAAAATTTAAATTAATGAAGCACCAGGTTGTGCTATTAACCCTTACCCAATGAATCGCCTGCATCTGCCATGTAATATACAAATTGTGCAGAACAAAAACATTCAACAAAACCGCTTGTGACTTCCTCATTGGAAGGAGCTTATTAACCACGGACCAATGAGTGGTCATATGATATGGTTTTGTTGAAATTTTCTTAAGAATTGGGGAAAAAATTTAGAATAACAAATTTTGATATCACGTTTTTTTCTGTAAAAGGTTAAAGTCTGTTTGTGGAAAATAGGTCAAATAATACAATGCTTGTACAAAAATGTGAACAATAGACCATGAATTATAAGCTGTAGCATTCTAAGACTAAAGACCAATCAAACTTATTTTTCCAAGAATTGGTTGGTAAACAACAAAATTTGACAAACTTCAAAGGCCAGTAATGTTACTCACTGTCATTTCGCTCATGCATTCTGGGACAGACTTACGATTGCTCCATTGAAGTTGTATTTCATGTATTGTACTGAACTCAAATAAATTTGATTATTGCTGCAAAATGTTTATTTGAAAAACTAGGTAATAGTTTTTGAAATCAGAAACTACTTTACCAGTGGAGTGATGTTTCTCATGAAAACATTTCCTGACTCAAGAATAGCATGCTTCCCTTCAAATGGTAGTGAGCAATAAACACCGCACCTCCTATTTTTAAAACCAAAAGACTGTTAAGTGTATCATTCTCAGATATAAAAGCAGCAAATCAGCCACATCTGCCTGAGTAATTGACAAATGAAGCGGTTGAAAAAAAAACTATTTTTTAAAAAATTTCAACAAAACAATATCATGTGACCCCCTCATAGGGACGTGCTCTTTAGGTTTTTAAAAGCATTACCTTTTTAATCAAGAGTTGATATTACCACAAAAACAGTAACATAGATCTTTTTCTTTCAGATGATAGTACAAGCATCAGATGATAGAGAATCAATGAATAAAGTTAATGTTGATGTCATAATTAGAGTTATAAGAGATCAACATTCTCCAAGATTTATAAGTCTCCCAAAAAATATTGAAGTTAGTGCGAGAATGCCTGTAGGCCATTCTTTGTTCAAAGTCCAAGCATTGGATGATGATCTTGTGGTAAGTTTATAAAGTTACCAGTTATTTTTATTCTACAGTTAAAACTAGAAGTCCTGTCATGAAATGCACACAAATAGTATGTCGATCTGTGCGTTAATCTGTGCATTATGACCATAGTAAGGCTATCAAATTCTGTACATATGGCCTGTGCACAAGCAACGTTTCAGCCAATGGACCTCCGGGTTACCCAGAGGTCCATTGGCAGAAACATTGCCTGTGTTTTCTGTGAGTAAAAAGGGGAACCTGCCGTGCTTTGAATGCCATTCGATATGGCAGTTGCGTGCAATTCCTACACGCAATTAAGCCTTGATAAGTGCACAGTTCGTGACAGGACTTCTAGTTTTAATTGTAGATATTAACCTGACTTCGTGTGAAGTAATCTGCAGAACTTTCCCTGAGCATTGATAGCTTTCATTGTCTTCCAGTTTTAGATTGTTTTTCAAAGTTCCTAAAAATGCTCTAGCTGAAGAAATTTGCTCACAGGTTTATAAAAAATGTTGAAACAAATCATAAACTCACAAATTTTAAAAAAATATGTCTTTTTTTAAAAATTTGGTGTCGAAATGAAAAAGGAACAGTTTTAGGATTGCCTGATTGTTTGAGTTTGTAAGCATTGCCTCTGTTTGAAATCACTGTTAATTTGCAAATATGAGAGAATTTGTTGATTTGGTGTATTTGCAAAGCCAAAATGTTATTGGATAATTCTGTTATCGTGTTGAGTATAAAACTCACAGAAGTGATATTCAGATCCTAAAAAGGAGTCAAGAATTTTTTTAACATTTCAGTCTTGAAAAATATTTTAGATGAGTGACCATTTCTTTGTACCCTTATCCATTGTAATTGTGAGCTGACTGATTTGGTTGTGTGGATCAGAATGAAAGATAGGAATATAAGCATAAAAAATATGCATATAATTAGAATATCTATAATTTCCAAAATAATATCATTCAAGTCATGTTATTTTTAGGGCTGTCACGATTTCTGAATTTAGGAATCAATTAATCATCGCAAATAATCAATAATAATCGATTAATCGTACCTAGATGACCCCGTCTCCCTCTCTCTCAGAAGTCATTAAAAATGAAGTTCAAGTCAGTTGACCTATCTCAAGTAAACAATGAAGACAATCCTCTTTTAGGTACATTCAAAGCTTTGATGTTCTGAACTTTTGAACCGTCAGTGTAATAATCAAGACCAGTCGTGAGTTGCAAACTTTGCAAGTTCACAACTGCTGACCAGTCTTGATTATTACACTGACAGTTCAAAAGTTCACAACAACAAAGCTTTGAATGTGCCTAAAAGACAAATGCTTCTAATGGTTTCTTGAGGTTTAACGTCGACGTTCGTGACCTTTTACTATTAGAAACAGTAGTTTTTTTTATCAATTTTTTTTAATTATTAAATGACTAAAATGGGGTAAAAAATTCACCGACTCTTCGACAATGAAAAATACTAATCGATTTTGGCTTGACCGATCGACAGTCAATTAATCATGACAGCCGTAATTATTTTGTTGATGCCAAATACGCAGGACTTTTTGGATTTTTAACAAGACAAAGCAAATAAAATGTATGTCTTTATGTTTTCTATGAAGAAAGTCAGCATGTGTACACTTTTCATGTTTTATATTTTTTCTGCACTTTCAAATACATGTACTATCATATGCAAGACTGACAGACCCTCTTTGAATTTCCATAGAGTGGGTAATTTGGTGGATTGGCCCTAGACGGAAGTACGATAAAAATTACCCGTTACATTTATCTCAGGGGTATGCACTTGCTTGAACATGCCTAGCCCTTTGAACATGAGGGGCTGCTTTTCCAACCCAGCATAATTTCATTAAGTAGAATGGCTACTAAGTGAATGAGTGGGGAAGACCAATTAATATTTTCAATGTTCAGCCTTGCTTGAACATGCCTAGCCTTTTGAACATGAGGGGCTACTTTTCCAACCCAGCATTTAAGTAGAATGGCTACTAAGTGAATGAGTGGGGAAGACCAATTAATATTTTCAATGTTCAGCCTTGGGGCTGCACGTTGAA
Source organism: Pictodentalium vernedei (assembly GCA_031216915.1). Classification (NCBI taxonomy): domain Eukaryota; kingdom Metazoa; phylum Mollusca; class Scaphopoda; order Dentaliida; family Dentaliidae; genus Pictodentalium; species Pictodentalium vernedei. The sequence goes on along the minus strand of CM062297.1, from coordinate 85,886,787 downwards.
AATATTAATTGTTCTACCCCCAAACAATGAATATGGCCTCTTCCAATTGATGCCATCGAACTGATATGGAAGATACCACCAGGGTGCAAAGAGTTAAAAGTCTTTGAAGTTTAACCTTTGGTAATCAATGGTATTGTGATATAAATTGCATTTCTATTATCCACTGAAAAATACCTGCTCTGGACATTGAAACTGAGGAAGTTCTCAATGAGAGCTTCACAAGATTCAGTCTCAGATGCAGTTAGGCTTTAAATACATGTATAGAAATTGTTAATTCATATGCATACAGTTAAAACTAGAAGTCCTGTCACGAACTGTGCGCTTATCTAGGCTTAATTGCGCGTTGGAATTGTGCGCAATTGCCATATCGAATGGCACCCAAAGCACGGCAGGTTCTCCTGGTTACTCATAGCAAACATAGGCAATGTTTCTGCCAGTGGACCTCCGGGTTTCCCGGAGGTCCATTGGCTGAAACATTGCTTGTGCACAGGCCATATGTACAGAATTTGATATCTTTACTATGGTCATAACGCATAGATTAACGTGCAGATCGACGTGCTATTTGTGTGCATTTCATGACAGGACTTCTAGTCTTAACTGTACAATCATAAAGGATGTGTAAATAAATGCAGACAGAATTCCCCAAATGCTCCAGAATTTCCTAAGTAAAGTCAGAGGTTCTGTACATTTTTATTCTGAATGCCACCTGCCCTCTCTACCTATTGGTTGATTACTGTGTCAAGTCTCAGATGAGTGTTTTGTATATTTGGAGAAACATATGCATAGTTGTTTGAAAATTTAAAAATGATTTTTTGTGTTTTATTTAAACTAGGGAGAGATAGAGTATGAGATAATTGGTGATTTTCCAGCACGAAACTTCTTTGCAGTGAATAAGTCTTCAGGAGACATATCAATAATAAAAAACCTTAGAAGTGATGTTCTGTACCAACAGAGTTATGTTGTAAGTGTTGATGAATTTGTAATTTTCATCTTTGTATTAACCCTTTACCTGACATGAAAAGCAGACAACACTTGTAAAAAATATTCTTGAATAACTAATTTGTTCCATTTTTTGTCTCAAAAACATAGGTTATGACACCTCATTGGAACGAGCTCGATGAGCTCGTTCCAATGAGGTGTCATAACCTATGTTTTTGAGACAAATAAAAAAAATTAATTGGCGATTTTTGAGATTATAGCGCTGGCCGGTTTTGGCCGTTACGTTGGGTAAAGGGTTAATTGTCAGAATGATCTTAACCCTTTACCCAATGTACAAGATATCCAAATTTATTAATTTAATTTTCGCTTTTTTTTTAATTTAAACAAAAAATGCAACAAAACTATATCATGTGACCCCTGTTTGGAATGAACCCAATGGGCTCATTCCAATGATGGGTCACATGATAAAGGTTTGTTGAAATTTTTAGAAAAATATTTTTCAACTGCTTAATTTACATGGCCGAACGTGGCCAATTCATTACGTAAGGGTTTAATAAAATGGGAGGGAGCGTGGTGACTCAGTAGGTAGAGGTGCAGGCTGCAAGCCGAGAGGTTCTCGGTTCGAAACCCACCTGCGGCAACCGCGTTGTGTCCTTGGGCAAGACACTTCATCTCCATTGCCCGCGTGGGGGCACGATGACGCCATGTACTAAGGCGTACTGCACGTTGATGGTACGCACGTCTTCAACCAATCTAACCCTGCCTGTGCTGCAGTGTGGAGTTACGATGTTGGGGAGCTGCAAGCTGCTCGTCGTTGCTCGGTGGTTCTCTCCGGGTACTCTGGCTTTCTCCACCCGTAAAACTGTCACGGTCATGATTAGCCATTGTGCATAAATATGTGACCTTAAACACCAATAAATAAATAAATAAATAAAATGGGAATTTTCAAATTCTGCACAATGTAATTCCACCCGTTTGAAACAAAATTCATTAAACTTGAGTGCAAGATAAATATATACTTAAAGCCATCAAAATTAACTTGAAAATGATGATTGTCAATCATAAGATTTTGCTTTAATAGGATTTTATCCCATGTATTTGGCCACAATTAGTAGATCTTCTATTTCTTAGGTCATTTTTGTAAAATTGCATATGGGTGGGCAGTTTTTTATTTTATTTTTTACTTTTGTAATTATTTCTTTGCCATCAAAATTTCATGCTCTTGGTCCATTTTATGCATTAGGCCTAATAATCTACAGAATGGCATGGGTGATGGTGTATTTTTTCGTGAGTGCAAGAAGGCTTTGCAATGCTAAAGCATTGCAAAGTCTTGTTGCGCTCAAGGGAAAAATTTATCAGTTGGAGGAAATATCAGAGATAAACCATTTATTCTTTTAAGTTTGCATTGATTATAAAAAAAGAGCAAGTGGCAGCTAAAAGGATCATGTGGAAGGGCCTGAGATTTTTTAACTTTTTTTAGGCCTTATTGATCAATATTATCTCAATCAGACAGTAGAGCTAGGCTATAATGAAACTTCAATTTCAGTATCGGTATTTTTACAATGATTTATCCTGGTATCAGTGCAGTATTCACTGTCGACAACACACAGACACAAGTGCAAATAACAATCAGTATTTTTGGTATACTACCCAGTTGCAGGTCACCTTTCTACAGTAGTCAAAAACTCAGATTGCTCTTATTCAGATTATAGACTTGTGAGGATAGGACAGGTTGATTAACAAATAAGGACTGTATTGTATGTCAAAATGATGGAAGTAACACAAACACTTGCTACCAGTTATTTGATCTAACAATAAAGCTGGCTGAGCTTGTTGTTTTTTCTCTCAGCTTTATTGTTACATCAAATGATCGATGACAAGTGTTTGTGAAAAACATAAACAATGAGCTCCTCCTATCAGCCATTTCAGAAAATGTTCGACTGTCTGATCCTTATTTTTGAGTTAATATTGGACAAATTTTTAAATAAAAAACCATTGGTGTTTGAAGATTCCCTTGGTATAGTAAATCAGTACTGGTGTGATATCAATACTGAATGATATTCAGGCCAGAAAATAAGCAGGCTGACATTTGCAGAATGAGGTCCCCAGAGGGTGAATTTGATGATGCTATCCCATACAGTGGCCCAATTTATCCTCTGGGTACCTCTTTCAGTTTAGTTTTGAGACCCTGATTCAGATTGAGGTTCATTCTCGTCAGATCACCGAAGTTAAGCAAAGTCGAGCGCGGTTAGTAGTTGGATGGGTGACCATTTCAGCGACTGACTCGTGCTCCCACCTTGTGTCCTTGGGCAAGGCACTTAACCCCGATTGCCTACATGGGGGCACGATGACGCTGTGTACCAGGGCATACTGCACGTCGATGGTGCGCATGTCTTCAACCAATTTAACCCTGCCTGTGCTGTGGCGCAGAGTTCAGAGTTATCATGTTGGAGAGCTGACAGCTGCTCGTCGATGCTTGATGGTTCTTTCCGGGTACTCCGGCCTCCTCCACCCATAAAACTGTCATGGTCACGATTAGCCATTGTGCATAAGTATGTGACCTTAAACACCAATAAGTAAATAAATAAATAGATTGAGGTTCATAGATGGTAAATTTAGTGATGCTACCCTGCTGTGCAGGGTAGCATCACTAAATTCACCCTCAGGGGACCTCATTTTGCAGATGGCAGTCTGCTTATTTTCTGGCTTAATGATATTTACACTATACCAACCATCTCTATTGGACAGTAAATGAAAGCTAATACAGGTAAAAATTATACCAATCTTGATAACCATCCATTCATTAATTTATAATGAAATTGTAGGATCTTCTTATTTTTAATAAGTAGATGTTTGAATATTTTTTACTATCCAACAGGCACGTGTGACAGCTATTGATAACATTAGACCAGATAATATTGCTATTGCCACTGTCCAGATAAATGTGAAGAGAAATGTGAATGCACCAAAATTTGTTCATACTGAACCATACACTGTCACCATTCCAGACAGTACACCTGCAGGAACTCTGCTATTTAATGTATCAGCTGGTGATGAAGATGAAGGGGTGAGTTTGTTTTTGTACTTATAACTACAGTGGAACCCTGTTAAATAGCCACTTTGTCATAGAAGATCCAATTATACATTTAACTGGAATTTGGTCATTTTTTCTTCTCTTCTTGTTATAAACTGAGCATTTATACTATTCTATATAATTTAACAGAACTCTTGAGCTCTGTCAAACAAGCTTTAATAGATTAAATGTCTATATTGGATATACTGTGGCATCGTTGCTTGTATTCAGTAGATGTCAGAGTAAGTAAGTTTACTGTATATTAATCCTGGAGCTTTTATTGACTAATACCTGTTGTTAACAAATTTTTTAATCAAACTTGCATTGAGCAACACATCAACTTGCATTGATGGAAACTGAAAAAGGAAAAAGGAGTATTTAACAAACAGATTTTTGGATATAATATATCTATTCATTGTTTAATGTTTTTCAGGATATGATTTCTTACAGTATATCATCACAGACAACCACACCATCATTGAGCAGTTCATTAGCTGATTTCTTCATTGATGGCAATACTGGTTCTGTGTTTCTAAGAGAATCACTTCTGAACAATGATGTTGTAGAATACAGGGTAAGACAATTATTTCATATAAAGCAAGATTTATAGCATTTGGGATGTATTTGTCACAGTACTGTGTTGCAAACGTTTTCTTATTTTTGGTCAGACCTTGATAGGACTAAATACACTTACACCAATGGGCTGAAATTTCATAAAATTTTGTAAAACCAAGACTGGAACAAGAAACACAAATGAAAATAGCTCGAGATTCAGTATTCTCACATTTTTTTTAATTAGGGTTTAAGGACACTTTCAACATCCAGGGTTATCTCACATTGGGCTGTTTATGGGTAGAGGAAGCTTGAGCACCCGGAGAGAACCACCAGGCAATGGCGAGCAGCTGTTGGACTCATCAGCACACCAACTCTTCACAAGCAGAGTTAGCATTGGTTGAAGACATGCCTTAGTGCACAGCACCACTACGCCCATATGTGGGCAATTGGGATCAAGTGCCTTGCCCGAGGACACTACACAGTTCACCCTAATGGTGGTTCAACCATGAACCTTTTGGTTTAAAGTCCAGTGCCATAACCACAAGTCCACTATGCTCCCATATTCTCACATTTCTTTTTCAATATGTCAAACTCTACAGTATTGTGACAAGGAAAGCGGATGGAGAATTTCAATCAGATCTGATCCAATATGATCGAAATTTCCTGCCCAATCTTGTAAGCAAAGTACTGTAGTGAATTTAACACTATTTCTGGTTAACCCTTAACCCTTTGACCCGGGTGGTATTTGACTTTGACTTTGACTCTGAAAGGATTAAGCATACAAAAAAAAGAGTTTGGATCATTTTAATTGGTTGCTTTATAACTGTTCTTTTTACTTATAGATTTACATTAGAGCTGTGGATAATGGACACCCACAAAAGTCAGGAGCCACAACTGCAATAATACGAATCACACGCAATATTCATGTGCCACAATTTGTACCTTCATCATATATTGCTCAGGTTCAGGAGAACATACTTCTTGGTACAAGTATATTGTCAGTTACTGCTAAGGATGAAGATTTAAAGGTATGTTCTACTTTGACAACAGTTATCATTCAGGGTTGTTGCAAGACCTTGCATTCAAGGAATGGCCTAAACCATTCAAGGCCTTGAATCCCTGGAAAATGGACCAGAAACCCTTGAAACGCCATGAATATTTATGAAATAAAAGTGCATACAGAGTGCATAATCAAAATTAAATAGCTTTATTTACCATAGATAACTGGTAGAGTGCTTGGGCTTTATTCTGAAGTGTTGGTACCACAACTTAAAGGCTTCATATCCAGTGGCTGTTCAACATATCACCTTTGAAGTGAAACTATTTAGTCTGTTTGGATTAGCCTTGTTACAATTTATGGGAGCGTGCCTATTGGCACTCTCACATAAATTATAACAAGGCAAAGCTATTTGAACAAATTTTGATGACCAAATATAATTCAGCGCTCTACCAGATAATGATGATGTAGTCCTCCCTAGGACCCTCTGGTTGTTACAGTCTCCTCTCACTTTTCTTGAAGGGAATTGGGAGGGGTAAGTAATGACCATAATGTCCTAGTTAGCACTAGTGAAGCTGGGGGTGGGGGCTTGAAAATCCCGAATTTTAGACCTTGAATAATGCTGGAAAATATCAAGAACTGGCCTTGAATAACCTTGAATTTTATCCATATTTTCCTGCATGAACCCTGTCATTATCTTAGGCTTTATACTACTGAAGAGATACACAGTACTGTGATGTCAAAAGCAGTGTTTTTCACAATGCGATGGCAATGTTGGTGTAACACACTCAGGCCTGAAAATATGCAGTCTGACATTTGCAGAATGAGGTCCCCAGATGGTGAATTTGATGATGCTATCCCATAAGTGGGCCAATTTATCCTCTGGGTACCTCTTTCTGTATAGTTTTGAGACCCTGATTCAGATTGAGGTTCACAGAGGGTAGCATCACTAAATTCACCCTCAGGGGACTTCATTTTGCAGATGACAGTCTGCTTATTTTCTGGCTTGGACACACTAACACCAATGAGTCAAAATCTCATAGAAATACTTGTTCATCAAATGCACATTCATCATAATGTTGAGTGTCAAATGTGATTGCAAATTTTTGTATGTAAATTTTGAATTGAAATTGAACTTATTAGCGAAATAAGGACATAAGCTAAAAGTACTCATAATTTATGATTTGAGTTTATAGCATTTTAAATTTGAGTGTATAGCATTTTAAATTTCTTTTCCAGGGATCGATTGTCTATGAGATGACTCATCCCACATCTCCCTACTTCAGAGTCAATCCTGATACAGGCATTATTACATTAGAGACAACATTATTACTTGGAGTACAGACTCTTTTCAAAGTAAGTAATTGTAGTAATTTCTCCAGTCAACTTTGCGCTCTAATTTTTGTGACCAGTAATTTGTAAAGGGACATAATTTGTATTAGTCGTCTGATTCCTTCCATGACAGTTATATGCTGATGTCAAGATAGTGCAAGCATATATGAGCTTGTGATTGAACTCTGCACATAGAGATAGAAACCACATACAAATAAATGAAAACCATACCTAGATGGAACTTTTTCATACTCTGTCTCAAGCTCTCAAGCAACCAGTCCAATTTGTAAATGAATGTGATGCTACTATGGCCTGTAACCAGTCTAGTCCTCAAATAGTCCATCACCTTATTTTACAATCAATTGAATGGAATATTTCATTTGGTTGGAAAAGCAAACCTGAATGGTTATATAAAAATATCATTGACATTTTTCTTTGAATCACCATAAGAAATGTTTCCCTATCAAGACTCAGTTTGATGGAATCTTGGATGACTTTATCATTACATTTATTTATTTATTTATTTATTTATTTATTTATTTATTTATTTATATTTATGAGGATTAAACAACACTTTTGACAGCCAGTGTCACCTCGTGTCTGACTATTTTACTGGTGGAGGAAGCTGGAATACCCTGAGAGAGCCACAGAGCAACAGTGATCAACTGCCAGATTCCCCAATGTACTAACTCCACACAAGCAGGGTTAGCATTGGCTGATGACAAGTGCACCATTGACATGCAGTACGCCTATATGGTAGAGGGCTGAATTATTTTTGGCCATCCGGATATGTCCATGTCTCTTTGCCTTGTTACAATTTATGGGAGAGTGCCTAGCCTAGTGGCACTCTCCCATAAATTGTAACAAGGCAAATCCTCACAGACTAAATAATTTCAATTCAAAAATAATATGAAGCACATCCACAGATTATGAAGCCATTAAGTTGTGGCACATGCACTACAAAATAAAGCCCAAATAAGGGCTTCCAGCACTCTACCAGTTAATACACAGCAGAACCATGCCCCATGTGGGTAATCAGGATTAAATCCCTTGGTCAAGGAAACAATGCAGGTACCCCTGGTAGGGATCAAACCATTGACCTTTCAGTTTGAAGTCCAATTCTATAACCACTGAGCCACCGTGTTCCCTACCATTACTATTATATTGGACCTCTTTGTTTACTAAATATTATGAATAAAGACTTACCACACCTGTAGGTTTCTACTAAATATGCTAATATTTTTATGTTTTCAGTGTGATTTAAATACATATGGTTTGGAATATCAGTCATAGGAGCATAAAAGAATATCTGAGTAAAGGGGCATCACATTGCATCTAGGTAGTTTGCATGCAAATTCCACAAAAAAGTGGGTAAACAAACAGTCATAACAATGTCAAAACCCCTAACGGAATTTGGCTGTTGACCTAAGTACTTATCTCTCTGTTGTGAACACTAACACATCTTTTATTAGATTATAGGGGAGGATGGGGTGGGGGGGGGGGGGGGGTGGGGGAGGGCATGGTGGCCCAGTAGGTAGAGGTGCAGACTGTAAGCCAAGAGGTCCTCAGTTCCAATCCCACTTTCACTCACTTGCCCACATGGGGGCACAGTGGCATTGTGTACTAAGGTGTACTGCAAATTGATGGTGTGCTTGTCTTCAACCAGTGTTAACCCTGCTTGTGTGGAGTTAGTATGTTGGGGAGTTGACAGTTGCTCGCCTGTGCTCTGTGGTTCTCTCCAGGTACTCCAGCTTCTGCCAGCCATAAAACTTCCGTGGTCATGATTTGCCATTAAGCAGAAAAATGTGACCTCAAACACCAATAAATAAATAATAAATTAGATTATAGAGAGAAACCCTGTGAATTGGAAAGCTACTTTGTTAGTCAAAAATATTTAATTAACAGGAAAGTTCAATTATTTGATCGTTTTCTTATACACAGCTTTCTCTAATAAAGTACAATACATAAAATGTTCATTTTGGAATGTGCTGAAGTTAAATAAAAAGATATCTCTTCAGTTGAGAAACTGTCTGTAAAAGTTTTCAATAGACCTCGACAGTCGGTGCTGTTGGAAGAACACTGTTATGATTAATCATGTGTCATCATGTCATATAATTAACAAAAATGCACATTTAAATGATGCTTGCAAAAACGTGTATGATTGACATGAAACAAACATATTAATCAGCAAAGGTCTAATTATATTTTATGTCTACCTTCCTTGCTGGCCTTTAACCCTTTATCTAAAGAATTGGCCGCATCCACCCACATAATTCAGAAATTTAGCAATTGACAAAACAAACATTTATCTAATGAATTGGCCGCATCCACCCACATAATTCAGAAATTTAGCAATTGACAAAACAAACATTTGCATAAAATGTGTACAAAACCATATCATGTGACCTTCATTGGAATGAGCTCATTGAGCTCATTCCAATGAGAGGTCACATGACAAGGTTTTGTGGATGTTTTTTTGAAATATTTGAAATAACAATGATTAAAATAATAAATTTTAATATTCTGTGCATTGGGTAAAAGATTATGAAACTGTAAACTGACAAAATACAACAAAATAGATCAACCAGGTTTTCAAGGAAACTTGTTATTGTTTTGAGTAACTTTTAACTTTCAGAAGTCAATGAACCAGGCTGACAGGTAAAGATATTTTTTGTGAGGGACAAAAATTATCTAGACCTATTTGGCCTCAGTACATGTATTCTAGTATTTATCTTTAGAATACAGGAAAGTGACACAATTCCTGTTAATTTAATACTCCTGTTAATTGAATAATTTTCATTGGCAATGTGGCTATTCAATTAACAGGGTTCCACTATACTTCCTAAATGAGCTATTTGGTGGTGGTAACAATATGAACTGGGTTTTCTGGAATATTCCACTGTACCAACAGGGTTCAAAAAGTTAATTGCAATAAAAACTTGTTCAACTATAACTAAAACACCCTAATATCGAAGAAGTACAAAATATGTGTTACCCATTTTCTGCCATCTTATAAGGTAACACATAGTAAAATTTGATATTAGTTAAAAAGCACACCTTCCGAATGTTTTTTAATTTTTCATTCAACTGTAATATTTGCCTTTTCAGTTTGGTGTCAAAGCATACGAAAGTAAAGATACAAGGCATGCTTCATTTGCTAATGTTACAATATTTGTTGTAAGAAATCCAACTGGACCAAACTTTTATAAAGATCCATATGAAGTAACCATACCCGAGGACTTTGCATTAGGCGAGATTGTTGTCAATGTATCGGCAATTGATACCGATGGGGTAAGTTGTTACTCTTGATGTCAAAAACTTTCAGGGTTTAATTAATTGCATAGTTAAACAGTTGAAATCTTCAGACTTGATGTTGAAAACTTTCAGTGTTTACAGTTAAAACTAGAAGTCCTGTCATGAACTGTGCACTTATCTAGGCTTAATTGCATGTAGGAATTGCGCACAATTGCCATATCGAATGGCATCCAAAGCATGGCAGGTTCTCCTGGTTACTCAAAGCAAACACGGGCAATGTTTCTGCCAGTGGACCTCCGGGTTACCTGGAGGTCCATTGGCTGAAACATTGCTTGTGCACAAGCCACATGTACTGAATTTGATAGCCTTACTATGGTCATAACGCATAGATTAATGTGCAGATTGAATTGCTATCTGTGCGCATTTCATGACAGGACTTCTAGTTTTAACTGTAATTAATTGGATAGTCAGACAGTTGTAATCTTCAGACTTATTCTCAGAATTTATTCCAGTTTTAACCATATATTAGACCTATAACAAAACATGTTTTTTATTTCTTCAACAGTTTTCTTCAATTTTATAAAGGAGTTGAGGGGTTTTTTTTGTTTTCTGTAATCCACAAAACAGTCTAGAAAATACCTGGAATCTGAAATTTAACTTCTTAAACTATTCTGTGGAAAATCCAGTGTTTTTCCTAGCAAGAATTTTCCATACTGATGTTGCAAATTTAACTAATGATATCTTGTTTGACAGAGCCCAATGAGCCCTGTCACACAGGAGGTAATTGCTTACAATTTTAGTTCTACAATTGCTAAATATTATCACAGAAGAGATTTCCAGATAAAATAAATGATGAGCCTGATTTTCATTGATGAGGGAAGTGCCTGAGAAACTTTTTCTTTTTTTTTTAAATAACCAAAAAAGAGCAAGTATCTATTAGCCACCCAGCCATGAAAATGGTACATTTTAGTATTTTAAACATGAGAAAAAATATATAAACATTTCAATCTTTGACTTCAGATCTGTTTCACATAATTCATCGCTGATGACATTCAACTTATTTTGTTCTTATTAAAATAAAATTATAAGTACTTTTTGTCCATAAAATACTCATCTAAATAATGAGTTTGTTTTTCTCTTTCAGGATACTTTGAAGTACTCAATACTTAGTGATGATTTGGCAAAAGAATATTTCCACATTAATCCAGAATATGGTTATTTATCATTAATCAAACCACTTGTTGGTGTTACCATAAATAATTTTATTGTAAGTATGAGTATTTCCAAATAAAACAAAATACTGCATTTTGATTGACTGAGAGGTACGATGTAACTTGCAATCCACACTAGCTTTTTTTTACACCGTGGTTAACCATGGTGTAAAAACAAGAATACAAAATAGCAGGCTATATGTCTAAAAAAAAGTACCCATTTTTAATTATTAAATTTCATATCTTCTGCTTGGTTATGTTACAACAAAAATAAAAATACAGGAAATTTAATATTTATGCTGATTGATGTGTAATAAAATATTACAGATATGGATGTCATTGGAACATGCTCATTGAGCCAGTTCCAATGACATCTGTATTTGTCTGGTTTTATTAAGAAACTTACAAAGTACAAATTTTCTGTCCGTTTTTGCCCACAATGTAGGTTAAAGTATTAAGTACACCAAAATTCTTGGAAATAAATCTGTTATCCTTGTGTTTTCCAGGGTGTATGGGAGTTTACACTGGTCTGGGAACTCATACACCCTTTGGCTTTGTCTCAGTGTGTATAAGTTCCCAAACTAGTGTAAATTCCCATAAATCCTGGAAAACACAAGGATAACTGATAGTATATTCACCAATGATTAACTGAAACGTGAGACTATTTGTTGTTGCTAGTAGAGGCTTCTAATTATTTTTATCACATGACAGCCACTTATTTCTTGAGGTTATGCTACCGAATGTACAGCATTTCTAACATTGCCATGTGCATTAACATCCTGGCATTCTTTATGTGATTACTGAATGTCACAAGTAATAAAAGATTTTTGTGCGTTTGAACCATGTTTATTGTTTTCTACATGTTTTCTACATATTGATGTAAAACTGAACACAAATGCATCCTTCTTTATATGAAAGATATAAACCTTGTCGACTAAACTTGATTTGGGTCGCTATGCAATCAAATTTATCCTTTAGAATTTTTTTATTTATTTATTTACTGGTGTTTTAGGTCACATAATTCTGCACAAGGGCTAATTGAGACCACAAAATGGAGATAAAGTCAAGACCAACCATTTGTTATGCCCCCAAATGATCTGGTTGGAGGGGTATCTAATAGAGAGCTGCATCTATTCTTACCTTCGTACATTCATAAGTTTGTATGTTACGTACGTTACTTACGTTCGTAACACAAATGTGTCCGTCCAGCATATTTGCTGCTCTAACACTGTCATTATTTGGTGGATTCAAATAATTTTTCCTATGCTTGTACCTTAACATGGGGGAACAGATCCTACAGCAGAATTGATACTTTTCCATAAACTTTTACAGAATTATTTGCCCTTGTTTAACTTAGAGGATTTTTATTGAAAAATGTGTCCGTCTAACATATTTGCTGCTGTAGCATTGTCATTATTTGTTGGATTCAAATAACTTTTGCCATGCTTATACCTCAATATGAGAGAATGGATCCTATAACAGAATTAATATCTTCACATAAAGATTTACAGAGTTATTTGCCCTTGTTAACTAAGGGGATGATTGAAAAATGTGTCTGTCCAACATATTTGCTGCTCTAGCTCTGTTAATATATGTTGGATTTAAATAATTTTTGTCATGCTTGTACCTCAACTTGGGGGAACATACCATACATCAGAATTAACATCTTTATATAAATATTTACAGAGTTATTCTCCCTTGTTTAACTTAGGGAATGATTGGAAAATGTCTTCACACTCATTTTTCAGGCAGTAACTTTTGTACTGTTGGTCACCCGATCTGTTACTTCACACATAGGATGTCCATAATGGGACAATGTTTTTACATTGATTTGGTTATCTGTAGGTCAAAGGTTAAGGTCACTTACTATAAATAGATTTTTTTTCTGTGCAATAACTTTATTTTCCTTTTGTGTACGATGCTATAACTTCATATTTTGATTGCATATGAGGTATCGATAGTTGGGATTGCATTTAGGGTCAATAGGTCAAATGTCAAAGTCACTGTAACTATAAATAGATTTTTGTTTTCCATGCAATAACTTTAGTTTCCTTCTATGTACAATGCTATAACTTCACACATGGATTAACTATGAGGTATCAATCATTGGGATAATGTTTTGCTGTGCTTGTTTTTTTTGTGATGCATTGTTGTGTGTAGAGGAAGCTTCCTTTCGATTTTGGTTATGCCCAAAGAGACTTACCTACCCTTTTATGGCACCACCAGGGACATATGCCATGCTTCGCGTTGCTCTTGTTTACACCTTTGTTGCCCATTTTAGATGACTTCCAACCCAGGCATTGGTTTCTGGGTCTTGTTTACCACAGTAAACAAGCACTGACTCACTTTCAAGGATTCCCATGGAGACATTTTTGTTTCCTACATGCAATCATGATCTTGGCTTTGCAATAGCTTGCCGATCATTGTAAATTTGCATAAAACTCACAAAAATAATGTTTTTTTTTCACAGATTCAAGTGATGGCAACAGACCAGAAGTTACTTGAAAATACAGCTACAACTAATGTTCTTGTGCGGGTATTACATGATATGTCTTTACCTTACTTTACAACTGCACCTTATAATAAGGCTACCATAACAGAAACAGAGAACATTGGTTCCATTATTCTCTCTGTATCAGCCAGAGATGATGACCTCAGGGTTAGTGTTTTTATTATGTCATATTTCAAATAGAGTGGTGCCACTGAAGTATTTTATTTTGTTGTCAGTCTTAATCTTTATTTAGTCTTAGTTTCAGTTAATTAGAATTCTTTTAAAAAATTCAAGGAATGTATAAAGAAGATTAATTCTTGTGATTATCCGACAATTTCCAAAATACTGTTCAATCGCCATGGACTGGTTATAATCCATACGTGGGCAGTGATGTCCATGCAAGCTTTTACCAGTTGATATAAATCATCATCAGCAAAATTTTAATTAATGAAGCACTGGGTTGTACCTGGTGCATTATTAATTAAATTTTTGATGATTATTCCTATAATTAGTGTTTGGAATCTAATATTATTGCATCCGTGGAAATATTGCTCACCTGTGGAAAGTGACCAGTCCATAGCAGCCATACTGTAGCACTTTGTTAACCTGACATGTTTGAATGCATTACGTCTTTAACCCTTTACCCAACGCAGACGATATCAAAATTTATTATTTTAAATATAATTTTTTTTAATTTTTCAAAAAATTTCAACAAAACCATATCATGTGACCCCTCGTTGGAACGAGCTCGACGAGCTCGTTTTAACAAGAGGTCACATGATATGGTTTTGTTGAAATTTTTTGAAAAATAATATTTTTTCAACTGCTGAATTTACATATTACGCGGGCAGATGCGGGCGATTCGTTGGGTAAAGGGTTAATACTCTTTCATTCATTAATCTCAGAAGTTCTCAGACTTGTTATTAAATTGCATATATAGAGGATATGAAATGAGTGTTTTTCTCATATAATACTTTTGAAATGAGTCTAAGAATTTAACGGAAAATTCGGATGAGTTTCATAAATATTATAGCCACTTATTATGACTTTTTAACCCATCACCTAACCTGAGTTGCAGACGGTACTTTGTAAAAACACCCTCGTATAACTAAAAAATTTAATTTTTTGCTTCCAAAACATAGGTTATGACCCCTCATTGGAACAAGCTCGTTCCAATGAGGGGTCATAACCTATGTTTTGGAAGCAAAAAGTGAAAATATAAAAAAATGAATGGCGTTTTTCTTGTAGGTAAAAGATTAATACAATATAACCCACCCTAAATAGGACAGATAACGTAAATTCTCCCTACTGAAATTATGCAAATGTCACCCAGTTGTATTTTGTTTAGCCAATCAAATTGTCCAGTTTTGAAATTGACCAAGGAAAGCTCTCAACTCTAATTATGCAAATTATGAAAATATGGCCCAGTTTTATTTTGTTCACCCAATCAAATTGTCTAGTTTTGAAATTGACCAATGAAATTGATGGAAGGCCTTATTTATCACTGATTAATATGAAAACAAAATATCAAATGTTTTAAAGTGAACAAAATGAATGAGTCATATGATATATTGCACTTCTCCATTTTTCGACTAGTACAGTATGTTAAAACTGGCACTACAGTTAAAACTAGAAGTCCTGTCATGAACTGTGTGCTTATCTAGGCTTAAGTGCACATAGGAATTGCACGCAATTGCCATATTGAATGGCATCCAAAGCATGGCATGTTCTCCTGGTTACTCATTGCAAACACAGGCAATGTTTCTGCCAATGGACCTCCGGGTTACCCAGAGGTCCATTGGCTGAAACATTGCTTCTGCACAGGCCATATGTACAAAATTTGATAACCTTACTATGATCATAACGTGTAGATTAACTCGCAGATCAACATGCTATTTGTGTGCATTTCATGACAGGACTTTTAACTGTACTTTCAACTGGTATACAAATTTTTGTATATTGATAGTTGTATATGGAGAAATGGGAATTGGGACTATATTATTCATGTTAAATTTTTTGGTTTACCAAATGTACATAAAATCTTCTAGTTGTTCGTCATACGATGAATACAGTTGTCAGGTCAAAATTATTCAATGAATGTGATCTCTCTTAACTGGCAGAGCATTACATTGATTTTTGATGGTCAGAACTTGTTTATCGGTAATTGAATTAGGCCACACAAAGTAGATCTTCTGTTTCTCAGGCCATTATTTGTAAAATTGTATGCGGGCGAGCGTTTTTTTTATTTTATTTTTTATTTCAATAATTACTTCTTTGCCATCAAAAGTTCATGTTCTTGGTTAAAGTTTTAGGCCTCATAATCTACAGAATAGCATGGGTGGTGGTGTATTTCATCCCTTGAGTGCAAGAAGGCTTTTTTGCAATGCTGAAGCATTGCAAAGCCTTCTTGCACTCAAGGGACAAATTCATCAATTTTTTCAGCTTTGGTAAAATATCAGACATAAACCATTTCATTTTTATTTTTTCTACGTTTAAATTGATTATAAAAAGAGAGCATGAGACAGCCAAAAGGACCATGCGGGAGGGCCTGAGAAACAGATTTTTTATTTTTTTGGCCTTATGTAAACTCTCTTAACTGACAGAGCATTACATTGATTTTTGATGGTCAGAACTTGTTTAACGATAATTAAATTGTTAGAATTTAGTACAGCTCATCATTTAATGTACTCCAGTGATTTATAATAAATTTAAATGAAAAGATATAATGTTTTCCCATCGAAATATAAATTACATCCAAAACTGTGCTACTTTTATTTTACCAGCATTCATCGGGGGTGCGGTGGCATCGTAGTAACCGGTTCTCGTCAGATCACCGAAGTTAAGCAATGTCGAGCGCGGTTAGTAGATGGATGGGTGACCATTTCAGCGACTGATTTGCGCTCCCGTGTTGTGTCCTTGGGCAAGGCACTTAACCCTGATTGCCCACATGGGGGCACGATGACGCTGTGTACTAAGTGGAACTGCATGTCGATGGAGCGCATGTCTTTAACCAATCTAACCCTGCCTGTGCCGCAGTGCAGAGTTCAGTGTTACGATGTTGGAGAGCTGACAGCTGCTCGTCGTTGGTCGGTGGTTCTCTCCGGGTACTCCGGCTTCCTCCACCCGTAAAACTGTCACAATCACGATTAGCCATTGTGCATAAGTATGTGACCTTAAGCACCAATAAATAAATAAATAAATATACCAGTATTCATCAGTAGAGCTCTGATGGTGGCTGCCGTTACTGAGATAGCTAACTGATAACCCACTGAGTACTTTTTAAAATATGCCTCATCAAATGTAGTCTACTGACTAGATTTTATCGAGCATATTTTAACCCTCTACTTAACCCTTTACCCAACGTAACGGCCAAAACCGGCCAGCTCTATTCTCAAAAATCGCCAATTAATTTTCAAAATATTTTCATTTTTTGTCTCAAAAACATAGGTTATGACCCCTCGTTGGAACGAGCTCATCGAGCTCGTTCCAACGAGGGGTCATAACCTATGTTTTTGAGACAAAAAATGAAAAAAATTAGTTATTCAAGAATTTTTTTTGCAAGTGTCGTCTGCTTTTCATGTTAGGTAAAGGGTTAACATGAAAGACAGACGGCACTTGCAAATAAAATTTTTGAATAACTAATTTTTTTCATTTTTTGCGTAAGATAGATGGCACTTGCAATTAAAATTCTTCAATAACTAATTTTTTTCATTTTTTGCATCAAAAACATAGCTTATGACCCCTCATTGGAACAAGCTCATTGAGCTCATTCCAATGAGGGGTCATAAGCTATGCTTTTGTGATGAAAAGTAAAAAAAATAATGAAAATTGGATGGTGATTTTTGTGAATAGTGCTGGCCGGTTTTGGTCATTACGTTGGGTAAAGGGTTAAAAACTGGAGAAATAATGAGTCCAAAATCAGGGAAAATTTGGTGAAAACTGCCCCAAATGTACTCAGTTTTGGGGTAAGATATTTTCAGCCCTGGACAGTATACATGAGGAGTTAACTGTCCATTTATAATGTAAATATGCTTCTAATGTCTATTATTTTTTAGGGTAACATTCGTTATGAGATGACTGGTCTGTACCCTGCAGCAGATTTCTTCACTCTTGATGCAGTTAGTGGAGCAATTACTTTAAAGAGGAAGCCAATCAATGATGCTCTTTTGTTGCAGTCATACACGGTAAGTTTTAGTTTTGAATGCCACAATATATATTGGAACCTCTGCAGCTAATGATAATCATTATCATTATTAGCATTTTAGCCAACATGAAAAGCAGATAACACTTGCAAACAAAACTCTCGAATAACTAATTTTTTCATTTATTGTGCAAAAAACATACCATATGACCTCTCATTGGAATGAGCTCATTGAGCTGATTACAATGAGAGGTCATAAGCTATGTTTTTGAGACAAAAAATAATGAAAATTGAATAGTGATTTGTGTGAAAAGCACTGACCAGTTTTGGCCATTACCATGGGTAAAGGGTTAAATAACCTAGATAATTGAAGTGGGAGTGCGGTGGCTCAATCATTACAGCATTGGACTTCTCACCAAAAGGTCCATGGTTTGATCTTCTCCAGGGGTAACTGTGTTGTGTCCTTGGGCAAGGCAGTTAATCCTGATTGCCCATGTGAGGGCATGGTGGAACTGTGTACTTGTCTTCAGCCAATGTTAACCCTGCTTTTGTAGAGTTAGTTTGTTGGGGAGTCTGACAGTTGCTTGCTACTGTTTGAGGGTTCCCTCCAGGAACTCTGGCTTCCTCCACTCATAAAGCTGTTTGACACAAGGTGATCATGGTTGTTGAAAGTGTTGTTAAACCCCAATAAAAAAAATAAATAAAAAAGATAACTGAAGGGCCATCCCAGGTGGCATCCCAGGGTAGCAATGGACTATTGAAAACCTTATAATAATTTAATAATGTATTTAAAAATTGCTTCTAAATCTCAAAATTTGTTAGAAACACATGAAAACATTGCGATGGTGTTAAAATGTGGTTCTAAATCAACCATTAGTCCTCAACATGACCAATAGATAACACTTTCTTAGACTTTTACCTTATAAATGGGTCTTGTGTGCCCACATAATTTTAAAACCGAAAAGTTGAAATAAAAATATATTTTTTTAATGTATTTCAACAAAACCATGTCAAGTGACTCTCTGATTGGAAGGAGCTCATTTCAGTGAGCAGGTCACTTAGTATGGTTTTGTTGAACTTTTTTGAAAGTTACAAAAAAAAAATTAAAATAACAAATTTTGATATTGCGTGTATTGGATAAAGTGTTAAGTATCTTAAAGGCAGAATTTCTCCCACTCCCAACCCCACCCCCTCCATTTATATGACATGTCATAAACTATGTTTTTGAGGCAAAAAATTGAAAAACAATAAAAATGCCGATTTTTGTGAAAAAAAATGGCAAAATATGAGTGTTAGGTAAAGTAAAGTTAACCTTTACCCATCAAATCTATTGCATCTACCTGCATCATTTACAAATTAAACAGATGAAGAAAATATATTTTTAAACAAATTTCGCCAGAACCATATCGTGTAACCCTTCACGGGAATGAGCTTGTTGAGCTCATTCCAATGAGGGGTCACATGATATGGGTTTGTTGAATTTTTTTGAAAAATTAAATTATAAATTAGATAATCAATTTTGATACCCAGTGGTTTGGGTGAAGGGTTAAAAAATTAATATACTGTTACTGACTGTTTTTTCAATTCTGTTTCAGGTTCGTGTTGCTACATTCGATTCTGAGTATCCAACAAATAAAGTTTATGAGAATGTAATTATCTCGGTACTGCGTAATTTGAATGGACCAGTTTTCCAGCCATCTGCTACCTATGAGGAATTGATCAAAGAAACAGCTACCATTGGAACAGTTGTATTGAAAGTCACAGCTATTGATCAGGATTCTAAGGTAACTTCATGCTTAGTTCCTGTAGAACTTTTTATTAGCCAAAGTTTTTCTGTCATCATTTTGAAAACAAAATGCTGAAATAATTACACATCAAAAATATAATTGTATGTGATATATGACAGTGCACAGAACGTCACGATGTGTGAATGCTTTTGTCAATATTGCCCGAGTGCCAGCATGGAAGGACAGGACAGGACATGCAGCCTTCAGTTCTATCCTTCCAAGATGGTTTGAGTGCCATATTGATGAACACATTCACACATCGTGACATTCTGTGTTTATTACAGGCCTCTATGACATAGACTCCATTAATTTAAAAATTCATACATCACACAGAGAAAATTTCAAACTATTAATAATAAGTAATAATAATAATTTTAAAGCCTAGAATCCACACACGGTGCTCAATGGCTGTACAATAATTACATACATATACTCACATACACAAACATTCTCTCACAGATACATTGATACATGGATCACTATTATCATTTATTGGTGCCCAATGCCACAACAGCAACCAAGGCTATATCATGGTGATAAGCGACAGAACCTAAAAGAAAAAGGGTATTTAATTAAAACAAAATAAAACAAAAACAAACAAAAAAACAAACTACAACTTTACCAAAACAAAAAAACTCTTTGTTATTTATTGACCGAAGAGTTTGATTTATTGGCTGTCACCACAGCTACTGAATTGATGTAGGTCAAAACGTGATATTTTGATTAGCCTGATTACAAAAGTGGGCGGAGTTTAGTTCTTTTGATGCTTCCGTGACATAAGGTGGAAAAATAGTCCAGGAATGGAAATTCTGGAAATTCACATGGAAGATGTGTTTCACATGAATCTGTAAATATGGCACAGGAGGAAAAGTCGTAGGCATGTAATAAACACAGAATGACACATGCGTGTGAATGGGTTAATCGAGATGGCACGAGTGCCAGCGTGAAAGGATAGAATGAGAGGCCTGTGGCCTCAAGTTTTATCCTTCCGCAATGGCACAAGGGCCATATCGATTAACCCATTCACATGCGTGTGTCATTCTGTGTTTATTACATGCCTTCATGTCTATAAAAAACAATCATTAGAAGGACACTCGGTAATTATTTGACAACTATTTAAACAGAAAACACATTTTATCGCCAACCAAATTTACTAGGGAAACCCATGTTAATATTTGCAGTAGATGGGGATTTCATAGAACAGGTATGTAATAAATAGATCTAATGAACTAAGCCCCATAAAGATGACAGTTTGGTGCCTCTCACTGCTGTTAAGCTGTGATAGGTTCCATGTTAAGATCTTTGATGAAGTGGTTAAAATTGCATAAAAATTAAATGAGATCCACTGTACACTTGCCTAATTATTGGGCACCTAAAAAGCTCTTTCCAACAGTGAATTTCATGACAGTATACCATTAGCAAAGCAAAGGATACATAAAATTTGTTCCCATATTAACTCTCAACCCACTCAGTATTTTAAAAATATTTTTCATCAATTCTAAGCATGACTGCTGTAAGGCAGTCATGACTAGATTTGATGAAAAATTCATCTATAGTTAACTCAAGAAATCATTAGTAAAAAAATCCATTCAGTTTACAGGAGTAAGATTTCATTAAAAGTGCCCAAATTATACTTATTTCAGTTATACATGTAAGTCAAATCTTGTCCAGGACAGGAATATCTGTCAGCAACATGTAAGGGGTTAACCCTTATAAGACTGGATAAATTTTCTGAATCTAAACACTACAGCCTGTCAGACTTGTTACAGGGCACTGATTTTTAGTCAATCCTTGGCTACCATCATGCTAAAGACCAAGGAGCATATGCTTATTCCTCTATTGGAAGCTTCCTCACAACTGAATGTTTGAGAATGAATTCTCTCATCACAAAGTTTATCAAAGTCAGAAGTGGTTTCCTTAGGGTTAAAGTAGATTTTGGTACTGAATGATTTGTTCAAATGTTTGTGTTTCTTCTTATATTAAATGCTGCTCTACTTAGTCCCATCTGTATCTCTCCATGTTTTGTATTTTCTCATTTATTAATTCCAGGATATTGTAACTTATGAAATGATGAACACTTCCTCAAATGTGAACAAATTCTTTTTTCTGGACAAAGAGAGTGGTGCAGTATCTGTAAGAGGGAATTTACAGGAAGCTTCCATGGATTTCAACACTGTAAGTTGATAATAACATGAATAATTTTCACTCAAAGGTGTATTATCTGAAAATACTTTGCTCAATGTTAAAACTCAAATACATGTAATTTCTGTTTCAAATATGGTTAATGAATCTTTTGATATCAATTTGTGTGTTGATCTGCATGCTATGATGATAGTAAGGTGATCAAATTCTGTACACATGCTCTATGCAAGCAGTGTTTCAGTCAGTGAACTTCCAGGTTTAACCTGGAAGTCCATTAGCTGAAGCATTGCTTATACATGCTATCATTAACCAAGAGAATCTGTTGTGCTTTGGATGACGTTTAATGAGAAAATATCTTGTGCAATTCCTATGCACAATTATGTCAAGATAAGCTCATACAGTAAAACCTGTCTTGAGAGACCACTGTCTTGAGAGACCACATCTGCCAGGCACCAATTGGTTTTACACTATAATGGAACTGCTATGGGAGACCACCTGTCTTGAGGGACCACCTGTCTTGAGAGATCACTGTGACCTGGTACCAACTTGTATTTTTATGCCATAATGGACCTGTCTTGAGAGACCGCCCCTTTGAAGACTGAAACCATGACAAAAACTTTTTACCTGTTCTGGAATTGAAAATCCATTGTGGTTATACTAACATAATTAAAAGTATTATAAGCTCTTAATTGGGTTTCAATTGCTAACTCATTAAAGATTGAGATGTTTTTATAAGTCCTCTGTGAAAAGATTAGGATTATTGCTGAATAAACAATTTCATACATACCTGAAATCTGACAGATAGGAATAAAAAAAAATTGTGTTGAAAATCTTTTTGTAACAAATTGAAATGGACTGTTATAAAAATTATAAAAATAAATTAGTGTTGAAAATCTTCAATGAAGATTTTCAACACTAATTTATTTTTATAATTCAATGAAGATTTTCAACACTAATTTATTTTTATAATTTTTATAACAGTCCATTTCAATTTGTTACAAAAACTTCATAAAAAAGAACAACTACAAAGTAATTACAAAAATCCATTCTTCTCCATTTCTGAATCTTGTGGTTGGTTATTCACTGACTTGAGAAAACCTGAAACCTGTTATGAGAGACCACCTGTCTTGAGAGACCACTTTCGTGTGGCCCAAAGGGCGGTCTCTCAAGACAGGTTCTACTGTTGTTCATAACAAGACTTCTAGTTTTAACTGTAGAGAGTAATAACTTGCAGTTTCTTATTCAGTGTGTTTTTCACCCATAAAAAAACTACATAAAATGAAGTTTGAAAATGTGCCATGATAAAAGTTATTCAGCAGAATTTTGTAAAATATTTCTTCTTTTTATTTCCATCACAATATTTTTCAGTTTACAATCATAGCCAAGGATGGAAGAGGGCAGTCAGCACAGGCATCTGTTAGGATTACCATACAGAGAGTATTTGACCAAACACCATATTTTATGAAAACTCCATATAAAGCAGTCATACTTTATAATGAAGTGGCAAATAGAACAGTTCTACAGGTTGAGGCCAATGACATGGATTTGAAGGTTTGTATGAAGTAGTATACTGATCTGGTTTATCAACCTTTGAAAATTTGGACATTTCACACAAGTTTATATCATATGAGAAAAAACACTATACAGTGGAGCCCACTTCATTGGATATCTCTTAATTGTATATCCCTGTTAATTGAATATCATTTTCAAACACAAAACCATTTACCATACCTTCAGTACAAATTTGATCTGTTAATTGCATATGGGTTGTAGAGTAAACTCCTGTTAATTGTATATAAATTTTTGTAATTGTTGAAAAAATTACTGACACACACCAAACTCCCCTTATTTATCAACCTTTTTGACCTCACTACATCCAATACAGGCATTTATTCTATTATATCTTGTTTGACAGAGCTCTATGAGCTCTGTCAAACAAGATATAATAGAATAAATGCTAAGTTTACCTCCAGAACAAAGGAAACTGACCAAATCCCTGTTAATTGTATACTTCTGTTAATTCAATAATTTTCACTGGCAAAATGAATATTCAATTAAGAGGATTCTACTGTATTTCAGATTTTGTTTTTCATTGACACGGATTTTGTGAAAAATATTGGCCTTACAATGTTAGTATATGGGTTAACTGTAAAAAATTCAAACTTCATAACTTGTTTTCACAATGATGTTGAAATACACAATTAAAAACTGCAAATTTACCCCATAATACAACGAGGAATTTAAGCAAGTCAGTCCTGTTTCACCACAGAGCTCACTGAGCTCTATCAAACAAGATTGAATTTGTTAACTTCTCACACCACTCATTTGAATGAGCTCAGCGGACTCATTCCAGGGTGTTGTCAGAAGTTATACACTTTTGATACAAAAATGAAAAATATATAAATTTTGATGGCTATTTTTGAAAATAGGGTGATTATGCTGGGGGGGAGTAAGTTAGGTAAAGGGTCTCTTAGGTTTGAAATTCTGTTCGTAACCACCTATTTATGTCAGTTATTGGTTCAAACTCATTTTAGAGGAATAAAATATATTGTTTAATTTTTTTAGGGAAACCTTGAATATGAAGTACTTGGGTATCATCCAGCAACACAATATTTTAACATTGAACGGTACAGTGGAAAAGTGGATATAGTATTGAAGAAATCTGTTGCTGATGATAAATTCAGAACACTGTTGTATGTTGTAAGTGTCTTTTATTTTAATAGATATCCTTTAATAATAATGTCGTCATTTCATCTGCATTGTTATTTGCCAATTTAATTTATAATTGGTCTGTGTTGTCACATGCAATATAAAAACGACACCTACTTTCAAGTGGCAACCGCATTGTGTCCTTGGGCAAGACACTTCATCTCCATTGCCCGCATGGGGGCACGATGACGCCGTGTACTAAGGCGTACTGCACGTCAATGGTACGCATGTCTTCAACCAATCTAACCCTGCCTGTGCTACGTGTGGAGTTACGATGTTGGGGAGCTGGCAGCTGCTCATCGTTGCTCTCCGGGTACTCCGGCTTCCTCCACCCGTAAAACTGTCACGGTCATGATTAGCCATTGTGCATAAATATGTGACCTTAAACATCAATAAATAAATAATAATACTTTCAAGTGTTTTCTTCATGACAATTTAATTCATCCACTGGCATCTTACAAAATATATCTAGTGACAAAACATAGGCTCAGAAGGTATAAATGAATGTATTTTGTGAAAACTTCCTTTTTAATAAAATCTTCTCTATCAGGTCTTTAGATTCACCCAAATTCAGGATATTTAACTCTTAAGGGCCCATTTCCGACTTTGATAACTTTTTAACCCTTTACCCAACAAATCAGCCGCATCCGCCCACGTAATATGGGATGGTAGAAGCTGCTATAAATAAACAATGACCAGCAACAACAAAATTCTTGTAATTGAATATAATTTCTCAACACAAAACTGTTTACCATACCTCCTGTACAAATTTGACCTCTTAATTGAATATAGGTTATAGAGTAAACTCCTGCTAATTGGATAAAAAAATCTTGTAACCTGTTGAGAAATTACCTTGTCTCTCCCCAGTGTTCCTTTGTTTATAGACCCATTTGGCCCATTTGGCCTTTGTACTTCCAATAAAGGCATTTAATCTATTATATATTGTTTGACAGAGCTCATGGAGTTCTGTCAAACAAGATATAATAGAATAAACGCTAAGTTTATCTCTAAAATACAGGAAAGTGACACAATCCCTGTTAACCCTTTACCTATTGAATCGCCCGCATAATATGCAAATTGAGCAGTTGAAAATATTAAATTTTTCAAAATATTTCAACAAAACCATATCATGTGACCCCTCATTGGAATGAGCTCACTGAGCTCGATCCAATGAGAGGTCACATGATATGGTTTTGTTGAAATTTTTTGAAAAATTTAAAAAAATTATATTTAAAATAATAAATTTTGATATCGTCTGTGTTGAGTAAAGGATTAATTGAATACTCCTCTTAATTGAATAATTTTCATTGGCAAAGTGGCTATTCAATTAACAGTGTTCCACTGTATTAACAAAAAAACAAGTACTGAGATTAAAAAGTAAATACAGTGTTACTAGTTTTCATGCATGGTAAACGTCATGACATTTGATGAAGTGAATGCTGTTATGCTGTGGCAAAACAGCTTTCATGTTTTCAAACATCATGGCTTTGGAGGAGTTATCTAAAGTTACAAATATATATATAAATAAATACAAGCATGCCTCTCTCTGTGTCTGCTTTTGCTCCTTAAAGTTATATTTTCCTATCATATTTGAGATATGGAGAAACATTTTGGCACCCCAGAACTGACATCGGATTGATTTTGGTTTTCTCTGATCATGACCTAGTGGGATGTTTTAGCACAACTGTGTTTTTTATCGTTCACTTAGTATTTTCAGTTATACAGACATTAACAATATATATTCTTGCTACACTATGATAGTCTTTATACTAGGCAAGTCTTGGCTGCCTACATTGGCCAAGTCTTGTCAATGAACAACTGCCAGGATACTTAGAAAGTACCATACAAGTTTACTGCATGTCCAGTCTGGACACCCGTTCTGATGTCGTGAAAAATTAAAGTTGGAGACAAGCCTTTGAGTCTAAAAAAGTTTAAAATCTATTTCTCAGGCCCTCCCACCTGGTGATTTTGGCTGCCACATGCTCTCTTTTTATAATCAATGCAAACATGGAAAAAATAAAAATTAAGTGGCTTACTTCTGATATTTTACCCAAGTCAATAAAATTGATAAAATAGACTCTTCAGTGCAAGAAGACTTTAGCATTGCAAAGCCTTCTTGCAATCAAGGGATGAAATACACCACCACCCATGCTATTCTGTAGATTATTAGACCTACACATAAAACAAACCAAGAATATAAACTTTCAATGGCAAAGAAATAATTTCAAAATAAAAAATAAAATAAAAAAAAAAAATGCCCACCCACATAAAATTTCACAAAATGGCCTGAGAAAGTGAAGATCAACTTTGTGGGGCCTACCATGTAAATTAAACTTTGGTGAGGCTGAATAGAAAGAAAGGAAGATTATTTTTTGGTGAGGCTGGATAGAAAGTAAAGAAGATTATATTTTTTTCTTTTTAGTTTCGCATTGCTGTATATGATAGTGCCAAGCCAGAAAACCGTGTAGAAGAGAATATAATGATTGAGGTTAACAGAAATCCCAATCCTCCAGTCTTCACTAGTCTGTTATACACAAAAACTATTCCTGATGAATCCCTTCCTGGTACAGTAATAGAGACGGTGGCTTCCACTGATAAGGATGGTGTAAGTTTATTTATCATATGACTTGTCTGTTTTGTTCACTTTAAAACATTTGATATTTTGTTTTCATATTAATCAGTGGTAAATAAAGCCTTTCGTCAATTGCATTGGTCAATTTCAAAACTAGACAATTTGATTAGCTGAACAAAATACAACTGGGCCACATTTTCATAATTTGCATAATTAGAGTTGGGAGCTTTCATTGGTCAATTTCAAAACTGGACAATTTGATTGGCTAAACAAAATACAACTGGGTCGTATTTGTATAATTTCAGTAGGGAGAATTTACGTTATCTGTCCAATTTAGGGTGGGTTATATTGTATTAATCTTTTACCTACAAGAAAAACGCCATTCATTTTTTTTATATTTTCACTTTTTGCTTCCAAAACAAAGGTTATGACCCCTCATTGGAATGAGCTCAATAAGCTCGTTCCAATGAGGGGTCATAACTTATGTTTTGGAAGCAAAAAATGAAAATTTTTAGTTATACGAGGATGTTTTTTCCAAGTGCCGTCTTCAAATCAAGTTAGGTGATGGGTTAAAAAGTCATACTAAGTGGCTAATTTATGCGTGTGTGTGTCATATGATAAATAGAATATGAAATGAGTGTTTTTCTCATATAATATTTATGAAACTCGTCCGAATTTTCGGTTTGGGCTCGCCAAAATGGAAAATTCTTAGACTCGTTTCATAAATATTATATGAGAAAAACACTCATTCCATATCCTCTATATTTTTTAAATTTCCAGTTAAGTGCAGAATTCATTTACAATAATCCATTAAACTGTGAAACCTGTTTATTTTTTAAAGCATAGCAGGGATTATCTCAATTTCAAATTGTATTTGGTTTTTGAGAGTAAGATATAACAGAGTACAGACATGTACTGGAGGTATTTTGGTCAAGGGGTAAAGCTAAACCCCTTGACCCTAGCTGTTGAAGAATATGATCCTAGCTGTTGAAAAAGTGATTACACCCCTATAAATAAATATTTTTGTTATGCCTCAAAGTTAGTTAGTCCAATCAGAATGCTGGAATAGCATCTCTGGGTTCCACTGTATCATGTAACACACCTGATATTAGTTGATGTTGGCTTCTGAGAATAGAAAAAATATGCATCAAGGGGAATTCATATACACTTTTTTTCACTTTTCCAGGATATCCCACGTTATGAAGTGGTCAATAATGTGGAAGGAGCC
The DNA here is from genome assembly GCA_031216915.1 of Pictodentalium vernedei. Classification (NCBI taxonomy): domain Eukaryota; kingdom Metazoa; phylum Mollusca; class Scaphopoda; order Dentaliida; family Dentaliidae; genus Pictodentalium; species Pictodentalium vernedei. The sequence goes on along the minus strand of CM062297.1, from coordinate 85,858,355 downwards.
TCAGCCAGTGAATTCTTTTATGTGAATCCAGTCACTGGAGCAATTGTTGTAAAGAAGAGTCTCAAAACTACATCAACATCCATGTTTACAGTAAGTTGTTAATTGAATAAATTGTTTGAAGCAAGAAGTAAAAAGAAATAAGAATCTCGGAAATCTGCAACATTTTCTATGATTTGTTTTTTCATAGCTGTACTGTTTTCTACATCATGTCTTATGCTTAGAGCCGTTTCGGTTTATTGTTAGAAAAAAACTTTGGTTTTGATTCAGTTTTTAAAGGTGTTAAGAACATATAGTAAATAACACTTCAGACTCCTTAACCCTTTACCCAACACAGACGATATCAAAATTTATTATTTTAAATATCATTTTTCGAAATTTTTCAAAAAATTTCAACAAGACCATATCATGTGACCCCTTGTTGGAACGAGCTTGTCAAGCTCGTTCCAACGAGGGGTCACATGATATTGTTTTGTTGAAAATTTTTGAAAAATAATATTGTTTTCAGCTGCTGAATTTGCATATTACGCGGGTGGATGTAGCCAATTCGTTGGGTAAAGGGTTAACTTGGAAAAAATCTCCTATAGTTTGTACGACACCGCTCATCTAAAAAGCCTTGTCTGAATGTATCTCAACTGGATTCAGCCTAACTTCCCTCTGATCATTCTTAGGGGGTTCTTCTAGTGGACCAGTTGCTAAGCCCATTGAGTCAGAAAATATATAAATAGACGATAGCTAATGTTTTCTTGTGAATACCGGGATTTATCTCATGAGTGAGTGGGAGAATTCGTATTTTCATGAGCAGCTTGCTGCGAGTGAAAATACAAATTCTCTCACTTACGAATGAGATTAATCACGGTATTCACAAGAAAACATTAGATTTTCTTTTTATTATTCCCCTTTCATTTAAAGCTTCAACTGAAACGATCAAAACCGACGCCCATAGCATGCAAGAAATCTGTTTACACAATTAGCTGATCGCTGTTTCCACTGACACAGATCATGATAGATTAGGCGCGTCTTGTTATACTCACTAGTGGTACGAGAACAACTTTTGTTTTGCGCTTGTGAAAATTTATTTGTAAATTTCCAGTTCACACAAAATGTTAATCACCGAGATGTTTGATCTCACTAGTGAGGGAGAACTCAATTTATTTTTTACCGATTCATATTATAATTAGACGTTAGGGGTGTAATAAATTAGTGTGACAAATGAATAAAGTTCATCTAATCTATGTTGTGTTCTCATTGTCACATTTTCTCACTATTTGACTTGTCTGTTTTCTGCCTTGTTGACTTACCTGCATTCATTGGAAACTGATTACCATATTTACTCTATATATTGGGACAGCTAAAAATAATTATTTTCACTGGTGTCCCAATTCTTAGAAAATGGGGAAAGAACACAGCCTGGTTTTGATTTGATGCTGAATAAAGTTGTGTGTGATTCGTTTTCCATCACTATATACGAAAATCGCCATCCAATTTTTTTTTATATTTTGCTTCCAAAACATAGCTTATGATCCCTCATTGGAACATGCGCATTGCGCACGTTCCAATGAGGGATCATAAGCTATGTTTTGGAAGCAAAAAATGAAAATTTTTAGTTACTCAAGAATTTTCTTTATGAGTGTCATCTGCTACTAGCGATGAGCCAACTGGAAACAAATCTCCTGAATGTCCCAAACTTTGGAGCATAAAAAAACTATATTTTTCTGGAAAAAATGTGTGTCCCAAATCATAGAGTGTCCCAATACATAGAGTAAATACGGTACACATGTCAACACCATCTTTTGTGTGTCCCAAATCATAGAGTGTCCCAATACATAGAGTAAATATGGTACACATGTCAACACCATCTGTTTGATAATAGTAATTAAATAATAAATGAATCACCAACTCAATAAAATAAATTAGACAAGATCCTCTTTTGCCATTATATTTTTATACAGGCCAACCATGTTTTAATCTGAAAAATAAAACAAAGAAACACATTGCTGAAACAATATTATAAGCTTCAGCAGTTATTGTACAAGTAGAACAATGAAAGGGGATTACATCATATACAGTGCAAGAATGCTATACCAAGATATCATGATCTTCATTCATAAAAAATAGATGTGGAATAATTGTCAAAACAGACTCCATTAAAAAACGTTCACCCAATCCCTTTATTATGTGAACAAGTTAAGAAAAGGAGAAGTATTGTGAGATTATTATGATCCCTGATGAGTCTGGAGGTGGGATGGGGAAATCTCACCCTTGAGGAAAGATACTTGAACCAGACCCTCGGCAGCCGACGAACAATTTCATTGGAAAGATCGTACAAAAGTTAGGTATATACCATAGGTATATACTAAAAAATTGATTTGTAACACTGTCCGTTAAGTGGTTAATGAATTTGCGTGTGTCAAACTCTAATGTAAAGGGCATTGTGAGATTATTGATCGATCGATAAATTTGCGCAGTGGTATTATTATATCTGCCAAGAAACATGGGGTTGAAACAAATCAACATTGTTGATTTTGAATGGCACGTGGACTACATGCTGGTGAAGCCATTTTGTTTATTTACAATTGTGCAGACGATGAATAGTTCCGGTGACCAAATAAAATATGCAAATAAGTATGTCACGTGGGGTGGGTGGAATAGAAATATCCCACCTTGCTGTCTCACTCGGGACACGAATATGTTTCACGTATAGTGGTGGGAGAAAAATTGATCCTCCTTGATATATGCCCAGAGACAAGGTCTCAATTTCAGTTCAACATCTTGGAAGCCTACATGGCGGTAATAACCTATATTGGTGTTAGAAAGTTATATGCATTTAATAATGTCATTCAGTTAGGCCTAAAAAAATTTAAAAAATCTGTTTCTCAGGCCCTCCCGCATGGTCCTTTTGGCTGCCGCATACTCTCTTTTTATAACCAATTTAAACTTGAAAAAATTAATATTGAATGGTTTATGTCTGATATTTTACCCAAGTTAAAAAAATTGATGAATTTGTCCCTTGAGTGCAAGAAGGCTTTGCAATGCTTTAGCATTGCAAGCCTTCTTGCACTCAAGGGATGAAATACACCTCCACCCATGCTATTCTGTAGATTATGAGGCCTAAAACTTGAACCAAGAACATGAACTTTTGATGGCAAAGAAGTATTTACTGAAATAAAAAATAAAATAAAAAAACGCTCGCCTGCATGCAATTTCACAAATAATGGCCCGAGAAACAGAAGATCTACTTTGTGTGGCCTTTGAAGATATATTTTAAGTAGGGTCCACTGTATTAGTAACAGTTAACATTAGTTGTGATAATATAATTTCAGTTCACAATCAGAGCAGCTGACAGAGGATATCCAGAACAGAATGGCTTTACAACTGTAGTGATAGACATTGACAAAGATCGCTTTGCACCTCAATTCAAAGGTTCTGAAACAAGAATAACAATATTGGAAACTCATCCATTCAGTATTGGTAATAACAATGCTGCCATTTTAAATCTACAAGCAACAGACCAAGACCTGAAAGAACAAATTATATACCAGGCTATTGGAGAGGGCTCAGCCTTAGCATATTTTGGTATTCAAAACACAACTGGACAGGTTTTTGTTAAACAAGATTTGATGAAGGATAGCCTGCAATTCTATAATGTAAGTAACTACTATGATACTAACTCTCAATGTCTCTGATTTCTTCGTTTCAACTTCAAGAAACTTTTCTGGCAATGTATAACACAACAGAATATTTATCTCATAATTAATACAGTTGAAACTAGAAGTCATGTGACTGTATTGTGCACTATTTTAAAATAATAGCTCACTGAGTAAGTTAACTTTTGTCCATGTCAAACTGCACCATTAGTGTGACTCAATTCCTGCCAAAAACAGCCTGCCCAACTTTGTACATAGAGATTATTACCATTATGTGAATGTACAAAATATGTATCCGAGTCGAGCTCCGGGTTCTAAGTGCAGATCATGACGAGTTGAAGACGAGTCGTGATCTACCCTTAGAACCCAGAGCGAGACTCGGATACATATTTTGTACATCCAAATAATGGTAATAATCATTTTATCTTACAATATAATGTTGATAAGTCAAGAATGTAGACAAATATATAATGAACTATTTATTCGTACGGATGAACAAAAAGAAAAAAAAAGTAACTCACGCAAAAGGAACGTGCTTGTATCTGACCCCCTGATACAAACATCTGTATCAGGGTGTCAGATACATGACAGTTGCAGAGTTAATACAGACAAAATACATGTTGTTTGTAAGATAAAATTCTATACTGGTAAATAGAGATCATTAACATCATAACTTACCTCTACTGGGATACATGTACATGTAATGATGTAAATATATTTTAAAATTTGACTCCATATACAGAATGAAGACAGTGGATTACTACTTAATTGCAGCGCCATATATTCTCCACTCGAAAAGTATTTCTAACTATTCATAATGGCACAAGAAACACTTGAAAACTTTCATCACACAGACCACCAGGTGCATCCTGGTGGTCCATGTGATGAATGTTTGCAAGTGTTTCTTGTATTTTGTCCTCAGAAATTGTAAATTATTACTAAATGAAAATCTCTCCCCACACTGATTTAGTAGTAATCTACCTTCCACATACTGTAGTCTTAATATTTTCTTTCTGTTTGAGCGGTTCAGTTTGTGATTTCACTACTGACCTCACTAATAGCCCTTTACATTTTGCATTACACAACACAACTGCTTTTGTGTATTTCAGACTACTTCATTTTTCTGGGGGCACGGTGGCGTCACGGTAACCGGTTCTCGTCAGATGACCGAAGTTAAGCAACGTCGAGCGCGGTTAGTAGTTGGATGGGTGACCATTTCAGCGACTGATTCATGCTCCCGTGTTGTGTCCTTGGGCAAGGCACTTAACCCCGATTGCCTACATGGGGGCACGATGACGCTGTATACTAAGGCGTACTGCACATTGAAGGTGTGCATGTCTTCAACCAATCTAACCCTGCCTGTGCCACAGTACAGAGTTCAGAGTTACGATGTTGGAGAGCTGACAGCTGCTTGTCATTTCTCGGTGGTTCTCTCCGGGTACTCCAGCTTCGTCCACCTGTATAACTGTCACCGACATGATATGGCCCTGGCTGTTAATGTGTCGTTAAACCCTAATAAAAAAAACAAAAAAAAATTCATTTTTCAGCAGTAAGAGAGCATTAACTAATAAACATTTTCTGTGCTAATTGTGACAGGACTCTGAAATTATTAATTTGTCTACCCCTAAATAATGAATATAGACTGTTGCAATTGCTGCTGTTGAACTGACATTGGAGATACCACCATGGTTCAAAGTGTTAATAACAGCATTTGAATTTAATTGTGAAAATGATTTATATATTTTCAGCTGAAGGTGCAAGCTTATGATACTTATAATCCAAGTAGTGTTGGAGAGACCAGTATATTGATAACTGTTATTAGAAACCCAGGGAAGCCAACCTTTACACAGCAAATGTATCAAACAGAAATTATTGAGAATCTACCACCTGGTACCAGTATTATTAAAGTCAAAGCTGTTGATCCTGATAAAGTAAGTAGATTCTATTTCTTATTCTGATATTTTTGTATACAGTACGTGAAGAGTGTGTTATCACTAAATCACCCATAGAGTGGAGATTCCACCCAAGCAATAATTGCATATTTGTTAAAAAGCATAACAAGCACAATCAAAGTTCCAGCCACTGGACCGCCAGGTTAAACCCAGAGGTTCATTGGCTGAAATATTGCTTGCGTTTTTTGTCCATATGTACAGAATTTGAAAGTTGTACTGTAACTGACATTTGATAAAATCTTTTTAAACACATTTTCAAGGGAATTCAGTACAGTTAGAGGAAATGCAATTTATTTTTAAATTAGGGTTTTGTCCATCCACCAGGCATAACACATAACAAATTTTGCAAAAAATTCAAATTGAAGGGAGGTGGGGGGGGGGGGGGGGGGGGGGGGGGGGGGTTGTGTCACAAGAAAGACTTTTCAGAAATTCTAGAGAACAGATTTAAATCACATTTGTTAAAAACCAACATTTAGTTTCAACATAATCAGTGTCAGTATCAAATTGATAGGTAAGATTGGATTGATTACTGTTTTTACTTATCAACATATGGTTAGTAGAGATGTGCAGTATTGGAATATTGAGTTTGGTATTCGTTTCGCTATTTTAGGGAAGTGTATTGCAGTATTGGTTTGGTATTTGGTATAGGACTTGACTGAGATTTGCTGATAGCACCGAAGGCGAATTCACATCAAGGAAATACAGAATAAGTTGTTTTTGAATCAATCTACCACAGTGCCACAAATGCAACTGCAAATGAGCTCAACATTGGCATTCTTTTGTCTACATAAATCATATCAAAAGTAATTTTGTGACATGTTCCAAACACACCTATATCATGCAAAGGCCTATTTCAGACTTTTGTATTTCCAGAGCATGTGCCATTAACATGCCATCATTAGGAGATTCTTCTGACAATACATAAATCTCCATAGCACTGCTTTCTTGTCAACTCTTGTCTGTCTGAATAAAATCACTGCTAAGAAACTGGGCATATACAGGCTGTAGTCTAGTGTGAATTCAGAACATTTTCCCAGGCCCTTAAAGGTTAACAAAACTGAAAGAAAATCAGTTACTTCTTACATGAAATGAATAAAGTCTTATAACTAGCGAATGTAGAACTGTATGAAAATTCAGACGGTTTCAGTATTCAAAGATGGGTTCCGTTTGGTTTTTCGGTATCTCTGTGATATTGGAATTGGTTCATTTTTACAGTATATTGCCCATCTCTAATGGTAATATGAATAAATTCTATGTAAGGCCACACAAAGTAGATCTTCTGTTTCTCAGGCCATTATTTGTAAAATTGCATGTGGGCGAGCGTTTTTTTATTTTATTTTTTATTTCTGTAATTATTTCTTTGTCATCAAAAGTTCATATCTTGGCTTATGTTTTAGGCCTCATAATCTACAGAATAGCATGGGAGGTGGTGTATTTTGCCCCTTGAGAGCAAGAAGGCTTTGCAATGCTTTAGCATTGCAAAGCCATCTTGCACTCAAGGGACAAATTTATCAATTTTTTTAACTTTGGTAAAATATTAGACATAAACCATTTAATTTGATTTTTTTTAAAGTTTCCATTGGTTATAAAAAGAGAGCATGCGGCAGCCAAAAGGACCATGCGGGAGGGCCTGAGAAACAGATTTTTATTTTTTTTAGGCCTAATGCAAAGTTTGTTTACAACACTTTACTTTATAATTGGAAACTAAATGTTCTTTTTATTTTTTAGGACGCAGTCAGTTATAAGTTAATGGACGTTGAGAATGCTCTGGAAGATTTCTACATTTCTCCATCATCTGGTGTTATCCATATCAAGAGCAATGTTCAGTATACAAGAATAAGGTCTTACCAGGTTTGTGTTCATTTGTGTGTACAGCCGGCTTTTTTGGCGAAAATTATATTTACAAACCCAATGTCCAAGTTATGCTTGAATGAAACAAAACTTGATTTTTTTCTTGTCAAAACAATATCATACTGGTTCTCATGAAATATACTAATGAAATATTTGAGCCCAAAGGTGTAACATTATATGTATAGTAAAATTATAAGAATAAATGAAACTGTAACACCATTTAAGATACAGCATTGTTTCTTCAAACAAGCTTTCAGTTTTACCTGTATAAAGTAATACAGTTCTACAGGCTTGGTATTCTTTAGGAGTGAAAGAGTGCTGCATGCCTAGAAAAAATTGAGGAGGGCAATTTTTTTACACCCCTTGATTTTCTGGACCTGTTTGGGACTGCCTTTAAAGTCTATTATAATTTTATCCACTGAGTTCCAATGTGTTCTCTGTGCATTCTGGCATAGAGAACACATTGAAACCCAAGGGACGATTTGTCAATGTTGCGTTGATTTGCAATAATTCCTGACCCATTCTGTGTCGCTTTTGGACACATTTTGAGTGTAGAAGACAGTCGCATAAGAATTAAATGCAACGTTTTTAATAATGAGATGTGTATGCCAATTTTTCCTCTATGTAACTGAATGTAGTGCAATTTTTCAGTCGCAATATTAATAACGTGAAGGGAATATAACCAAAATAGCATACAAGTTTTTGCATTGAAAATTTCACGTGCAATTGCATTCCCAAGCAATCTGAGAAGGGCAATTGTTTTGCACTCCTGGATTTTCAAGATTGCCAGGCCTAGTTACAAGTAAACAACAAATAGTACATTCTGCTTGTTATTTACTCATAACTGTATAACTTGATAAAGGCTCTGTTAATTTGTCCCAAGTGTGTTCTTCCTTGAGAACTCCACTGGTAGGATGTATTTATCTTGAAAGTGTTTTTACATCATTGTTGGCTGCCTTTCCAGGCAGCCAACAATGATGTAGAAACACTGTGATGTCATCTGCGGCTGTGTACATCAAAATAGGATAGTTATTGGTGTAAAATTAAGGCCTTATGGGTTAACGTATGTGTGCTGAACGTGACAATGGAAGAACATTTAAATTGAACAAAAAATTAACCATGTCTTTGACAGTCTTTGGCAATATGTACCACCACTCCCTCTCGGTTTCTACATCACTGTTGCCCCCCCCCCCCCCCCCCCCCCCCCCCCAATAAGTGGTAACAACACAAATGCATGTGAACAAATTTTGTCCACAGAAAATTCGCTAGCACACTAGCAGTTAATAGAGTATACATGCAAGCATGGTATTTATTTATTGGTGTTTAAGGTCACATATTTCTGCACAATAGATAATCATAACTGCAACATGTCCAGGCAGTCAACAATAATAGAAATGCTGTTGAGTCATCTGCAGTTGTGTATAAAGTTGTTATTAACTGATGAACTTTAAGAGTTAAACGTCAAATTTCATAATAGTTTGCTCATACTGTGATAAAAATACCAAAAATTCATATGATTCTGTTATTTTCCAAAATGCTATTCTGCTACAATTTTGCACTCTCATGGCTTATCAGTGATTTCCAGTCAGTTCTTGTCTTACTCTACAGAGAGCCAGGACTTGACCAGAAAGAAACTACTGGCAGGATAACTTTTTGAAGACTTATGGTACTCATGACTGCAGAGTACAGCACCTACTCTGAGAATGCAAACTTTAAATTAACACTTTTGCATGTCATCGGCTGTGATTCATAACTGATAAATACTTTCAAGTGTAATAAAATTGTGACTTTTTTCAGCTCATTGTCCAAGCAAGTGATCTACGAACCAATCCACATCACGTCAATGTTACAGTAATTGTAAACATTTTGCCAAACCAGTTTCCATATTTCACTCGGAATGACTACTCTTTTGTTGTATCGGAGAAAACTCCAGTAGGAAAATCTGTCTATACAATCCAGGCCAAAGATACTGATCTCATTGTGAGTATCATTAGTATACATACATCAACAATATTTTTACTTTCTAAATTCTAGTAGACTACTGTAGTAATTTTAAATGTCCAACTTTCTTTAGGAGTAATTTTTATGTTGCTTCATTGCAATGTTGTGGAGAATGGTACAGTATGTGGAGAGTGTATTATCACTAAATCACCCACAGAGTGGAGAGTCCACCTGAGCAATAATTGCAAATTTGTTGCAAAGCATAACAAGCACAAGCAAAGTTTCAGCCAATGGACCTCCGGGTTTAACCCGGAGGTCCATTGGCTGAAACATTGCTTGTGTTTTTTGTTTATATGTACAGAATTTGAAAATGATATTTTGGTTGATAACTCCACTCCACAGGTGATTTGGTTACAATCCACTCTGTATGTACTGTATATTCACTCTTCCTTAAATTATAACAATTGAAATGTTGTGTTAATGAATACAAAACATAGTCAAAGAGTATAAGGTCCTTATAATAGTATGGATAGTTTTCAGACAAGGTTTGGTAGTAGATTCTGGAACCAGGGCACCTCCCCAGTTGCACATTTTCTATCAATCAGTTAATCTTCGAAACAAGCTTATCTATTCCACTAAAAAAGTGAAATCACTACAATTAGTATATTATTCTATCACAACATATCCATGTCTCTTGGGAATCACATAATTATTTTTTGTAGAAATCTCTGTTAAATGAATATGAAAAATCTTAGTTATGGGAAACTGTAGTCGGGTGCAAATAATTTCTGTGCTCTGGCTTACTGTTTTTTGTGAAAAGTTAAAGAGTGTTACTAAAGAGAATTACTTGATAAAAAAGTAACGTAAAGATAACTGAGAGAGAATTCCGTGTGATCTGTACTGATCTCATACATACTTGGTTAACTAGCATACCTTTTGTGGGGGGGGGGGGGTCTATTGGTGGCCGAGTGGTGTGCATGGTTCAGTACAGTTTCGCTAGGCAGTTGGTGCCATAGGAAACTCTCTCGGCGTGGGTTTGAATCCCTGCCACGCCATTGTAAAGAGTATAGTACAATTCATTTTTTGTTTGCTTGATAGAACCCTCCTTATAATGAGCTAACATTAATTGTTTGCCAGGTTATTCTCAGCCAAATTTGAGATGGAATAAATTAACATTCCTCTCCCTATTAATTTGAAATTTTAAACATATTTGGAAAACTATATATCCCTTTTATAGAAAATCCAAAATGTATGTCAACTGTCTTCACAATTAAAGTGAATAGTTGAACAGTTGTTCGTAACATATTTCTCTGAATATTTCAGGACTCAATTGTTTACTCTGTGACTGGTGATGTTCCAGCTCCAAGTTACTTCCAGGTTGATTCAACATCTGGAGCTATTTACATTAGATATAACCTGATGGCAGATTCTGATCTCAGTTATGTGGTAAGTCTCTCAGTCTATTACTTCAGAGTGAAAAAAGAACAAAATCTGCTGGCATATGTACATTGAAGAGGGCATAGGCCGGCAATATAGAATCACTTACTTATTATATATACCTGATGCATATTTTCTTGATAAAAACAAAACAACATTTTTCAGAGAGCAAGAAAGTCACAAATAGTGATTAAAATGCATTGAATGCTCATGCAAGAGAGCATTAACCCTTAAATCCTTAGATTCACTTCATGATAATACCTACTGTATATACATGTACACAGCTACAGATGACTTAACCGTGTTTCTGTATCATTGCGAGCTGCCTGTACAGGTAGCCACCAATGATGCAGAAGCATGCACTGTCAAAATAAATGCAGCCTACCAGGGTAATATTAGTTATCCTTGTGTTTTCCAGGGTGTATGGGAATTTACAATGGTTTGGGAACTCATACACCCTGAGTTGAAGCCAAAGGGTGTATGAGATCCCAGACCGGTGTAAACTCCCATGCACCCTGGAAAACACAAGGATAACGGATTTATTTCCAAGAATTTTGTTGTACTTAATACTTTAACCTACATTGTGGGCAAAAACAAACAGAAAATTTGTACTTTGTAAGTTTCTTAATAACACCAGACAAATATGGATGTCATTGGAACTGGCTCAATGAGCCAGTTCCAATGACATCCATATCTGTATTTTTTTATTACACATATATATTACATTTCCTGTATTTTTATTTTTGTTCTAACATATCCAAGCAGAAGATATGAATTAATAATTGAAAATGGATACTTTTTTTAGCCATATAGCCTGCTATTGTGCATTCTTGTTTTTACAACGTGGTTAACCACTGTGTAAAAAAAGCTGCAGTGGATGGCAAGTTACACTGTACCTCTCAGCCAATCAAAACACAATATTTTGTTTCATTTGGAAATAAGGAAGTATACACTTGGAACAACTTGATCAATGCAATATAAGGGAGACAATATGTGGCTGTCTGGGGATGCAAGGGTTAAATTGCACAATATTTATGTAAAAGAAAGAAAATGTGTCTGTGACTTTGTCTAAAATACCAGACTGTTAATATTGAGAAAAATATTAATAAACCAATTGCAGCACACAATAACCATAGAAACTGTATTTGTTTACTTTTCTTCAGAATACTTAAATTTAATTCCATTCATGAAGGCAGGATATTGTGAGTGAAGATTGTTAGGAACTTATTCAAACCTCTTTGCTCATGTTAGATCTCTCAAAATGGACATTTTTTTCATTTCAGCTAAGAGTTGCTGCCTATGATGAAGCCGTGCCTTCACAAGTCACAACAGCCATTGTAACCATATCCATTCGAAGAAATGATAACAGACCAATCTTTAACAAACCACAGAAAGTTTACACTGCAAAAATTAATGAGAGATTTGAGTTGGGAAAAGAAATACTTAAAGTGTCGGCCACCGATCTAGATGGGGTAAGTGTTCCAACTATGATTATAGAATTTGTCTTTGGAAATCTTTTGGAAAATAATTGATTCAATGGTTTTTACTCTTGAGGCTCTTAGATGAAAACCTAGATTATCACGTTCGCATGCACAACCTGTTAGACAAAGGTTAAAGTTATTGTCCTTTATGTTAAGTGTAGCTTTTGTTGGCCCACTTGCTTTAGTACTGGAGGCCCAGGTCTGGGTGCTATGGAACTGTCCTGGGAACTAAAGTTTTGATTTTAATGTATCATTCAATTTTTGTGAAGTTGCAACATAAAACTAACTTATTGTCTGTGAAGGTTGGTAATCTTTAAGACAAATAATTGATGCAAAGTTGTTTTTTTCACTCTTGAGATTCTGCATGAGCAACCAGTTATCACCTTTGCGTGCATTTTGCTTTTGTACCAGGTCTGGTTGCTATGGATCAGTCCTGGAAACCAAAACTTGGATTTGTATGTATGATTCAGTTTTTGTAAAGTTGTAAGACTAAACTAACTTTTTGTCTGTAAAATTTATTTTTCTACAATTGATTGGAGAATGCTTTATCGTCTACTGTAAGCATTTGGTTCAAGTTGGTTCTATATAATGGACTCAAATTAATTATGCAACAAAAAAAGTTGGTGTTTCAAAGATTTGCTATAAGTTTGAATTGCTTACAAATTTACATTCACAAGCACTCTTGGTGTAATTTTTGACATAACAAGGGACAGTATCTCATAAGGAGATTCTAAGAATCATCCCAATAACTTTCAAATATGATTTATTAATTAAGGCAATCCTCAACTTTGAGTGTTTAATACACACAGGTTCAAAAGTATTATCCCAGTGTAATTCAATGGTGAAATAGATGGTGCTTCACATATGAGACTCTCAATTTTCTGTTTCAAATAAAGCTGTGTACCATTTCTGGTTCAATAAGGCACCACATTATTATAAGCAGATTTAGAGATTCAACTTGCCTAATTTCATCTTCTGCAAGATTGTCTGGTTCATTGCAAAGGATCTTATCTCAGCACTGTGGAACAATGGTAGAACTCCCTATTTGGATTTCAGTGTGAAACTCCTTTAATTAGTATTTTCTTATTTTATCGTTTTTGACAATCTGTTAAAAATGGCTGAGTCATGTTATTTGTTATCAGTTTATTTTCATTCTTAAGCTGCATTATTTTATTAATTCTTTCAGGATATTATCAAATACTCCATAACTGGAAATTCAGATGAAATGAAAATGGTTTACCTGAATCCTGACACAGGATCTTTATCACTTATCAGTCTTTTACAGCCAACGTACTATACTAAGTTAACGGTAAGAATTTGTCAATATTTTCTAGTTCCCTCTTTCAACTCAGTATGCTAATATTTTTGCATAAAGAAAATTAGGCAATCAAGCATAGATGATCCAAAGAACAACAAAATGCTAGTGAGGATCGTATTTCCTGTTAACTGAATAGCCACATTGCCAATGAAAGTTGTTCAATTAACAGGAATATACAATTAACAGGGATTGTGTCACTTTCCAGTACTCTAGAGATAAACTTAGCATTTATTCTATTATATCTTGTTTGACAGAGTTCCATGAGCTCTATCAAACAAGATAATAGATTAAATACCTATATTGGATGTATTGAGGCCAAGTAGGTCTATAAACAAAGGAAAACTGAGGAGAGTCAGGGTAATTTCTCGACAAGTTACAAGATTTGTTATTCAATTAACAGGAGTTTACTCTATAACCTATATTCAATTAATAGGTCAAATTTGTACTGGAGGTATGGTAAATCATTTTATGTTGGGAAATTATATTCAATTAAGAGGGTTAGTTAAGAGATATCCAATTGAGTGGGCTCCAGTGTATCAACACCGCGAGAAAGGGAAGTTTTTAGAATGGAATTGTGGGATGTCTGAGACTTCCTCTATTTGTTGACAAACATGCTTTTTAACTCTGGTGATGTGTTTGTGTTTGACTGATCTGTTTCACCTGAAAATGTGTATTGACATATTCTTGACAACAGGGATTTTAAATACGATAACAAAGTGAGAGAACGTTATTTATTAAAACCACATAGATCAGTACATATTTAAAAAATTACCTCCATTCAGTCAAATATATGGTGTTCCAATGGATCAAATGTCCTTAAACATAGCATAAATACAGTGAATACACAGAATGACACACACATGTGAATAGATTAATCGATATGACATGAGTGTCAGCATGGAAGGATAAAATGAGAGGTTGCCAGCCTCGAGTTTTATCCTTCCACAATGGCACAAGTGCCATATTGATTAACCCATTGACACGCTCATGTCATTCTGTGTTTATAACATGCCTTCACGTCTATAAATACAATTATTAGAAGGACACTCAGCAATTTATTTGACAACTATCAACAAAAAGAACACATTTTATTGCCAACTGAATTAAGGGGAAGCTGTGTTACTATTTCATCCCCTGAGTTCCAGTGTGTTCTATGTGCCTACACAGAACACATTGGAGCTCAGGAGGCAGTTTTTAGCTATCACTAGGGATTCAAAATGTAAAATGTGTAGAAACTTCCAGTGAAATTTCAAAAATAGTCCATTAACGATTTCTGTTCTGCACATGTGCGCAGAACAGATTTTCATTTTCCACATAATTTAGTGTTGCTGTAGTTGGGAATGTCATACAACAGGCATGTAATAAATAATAAAAGTGTGTGTACAGTTGTTACCAGGTAATTCCTCAACAAATCTTTGTTGCCAGTCCATATTTGAACAACTGAAACACAAATTTCTAGGTTTGATCACTGGAATTAACCCTTTACCCAATGCAGCCGATCTCAAAATTTATTATTTTAAATATTTTTTAAAATTTTTTCAAAGAATTTCAACAAAACCATATCATGTGACCCCTTTTTGGAACGAGCTCGATGAGCTTGTTCCAAAGAGGGGTCACATGATATGGTTTTGTTGAAATTTTTTGAAAAATAATATTTTTTCAGCTGCTGAATTGGCATATTACACGGGCGGATGTGGGCGATTCATTGGGTAAAGGGTTAATGGAACTTTGATTAAATATTCTTGTTCAGTGGAGAAATTGGATACCCAGATATACATTGAAAAATGAGATCTGTTTCATGAGTCCAGCAGTTTCTGAAAACAAATCACAAGGATCATTAAAGTTTCAGCTCATGGATAATTATGATGCATTTAATTGGTCATGAGCTAAAAGTTTACTCACATTTTGTGTTTTTTTATCCAAAAGTTCCAGGTAAGGGTATTTTTACTCTTTCCCTTTTTTGGTAATATTTAGTCTTCCTCTGACAGAATTTTCAATTTTCAAAGCGCAATTTGAATCTTGCAGTGCTGCAACATTACAGTTTATTTTGATAAACTGGCAGTAATATGGTCTGATGTTTGCTGCTCAGAGCTTATGTTCAACCGGGATGCATGTATCTTGATGATTTTTTATTTTGTTTGTATGTTGACTAAGTATATGTACTTTAACTATACTTAACTGGTAGAGTGCTAAATTATTTTTGGTCATCCAAATTTGTCCACTTCTCTTTGCCTTGTTACAATTTATGGGAGAGTGCCTAGTGGCACTCTCCCATAAATTGTAACAAGGCAAATCCTCACAGATATAATTTCAATTCAAAAATAATATGAAGCACATCCACAGAATATGAAGCCATTGAGTTGCAGCACCTGCACTTCAGAGTAAAGCCCAAATATGGGCTTCCAGCACTCTACCAGTTAATTCTTCCACTGCCAGTGTCATTATACAATTATTAAGAAGTTTAGTTGTGATTTTCCAGAATACTTTGGAGATGGGTTTGTCACTGGGGAGATATTTCGCCTTCAGAAAAAGTATTTAAGGTGTCTGTTTCTCACGTAACTTTAATTTCAATTTGTACTTTATCCATTTTCAGTTCACTGTGACTGCATCAGACAACAAAAATCCTGTAGGAACAGATGAGGCTTCCATTATTATTGATGTTGTGAAAGACTTGAAAGATCCTGAATTCAAAAGACTGCCATACAGAACTGATGTATTTGAGACTGCTGTGGTTGGACATTCAGTTTTTAAAGTGACGGCAGATGATGAAGATTTACAGGTAAAGTTGTCAGTGTGAATTTTTAGACTATTTAGCTTTCAATCCAAAATAATCTTCCAAAAGAGTTTCCAGGAATCATGTACAATATGTAGGCTAACTACAAACTAAAGGTATCACAAATAGTTTGGTGTCTGAAAGTTATATGCATTTCACCCTTAAGAACCTGCAGATTTTTTTAGACATTTTTGATACACTTTAACCCTTTACCCAATGCAGACGATATATGAAAATTTATTATTTTAAATATCATATTTTTTAAATTTTTCAAACAAATTCAACAAAACCATGTCATGTGACCCCCTCATTGGAACAAGCTCGATGAACTCGTTCCAAAGAGGGGTCACATGATCTGGTTTTGTTGACATACTTTGAAAAATAAGATTTTTTCAGCTGCTGAATTTACATATTACACGGGCAGATGTGGCCGATCCTTTGGGTAAAGAGTTAACAGACTGCATACTGTGCTTTTATGGTTGTTTCTAAGCAAGACTTGGCTGTCTGTATAGGAAGTGAAGACTTGCTGCGGAAAAACTACCCAGGTACTTAGAATGTACTTTGCATGTTTACCCTGAGCCTATATGATGGAGCACCTGTTTTGTTGCAGTAAAAATAGCCAAAGTCAGAAATGGGCCCTTTAGGATCAGCAGAGGTTATTCTGCAGTGTAGTATCTTATTAACTGGTAGAGTGCTGGAAGCCCATATTTGGGCTTTATTCTGAAGTGCAGGTTCTGCAACTTAAAGGCTTCAAATTCAGGGCTGTGCTTCATATTATATTTGAATTGATATTATTTAGTCTGTTAAGATTAGCCTTGTTACAATTTATAGGAGCGCTCCTATAAATTGTAACAAGTCAAAAATATGTGAACAAATTTTGGTGGCCAAAAATAATTTGGCACTTTAATTTACCAGTTGAGTGGGTCTCACTGTATGTGCAACACCAGTTGATACCACTCAATCCTGTGTTTCTGTGCTTTCAAAATTATTCTACCTTTTTTCCACCAACACAAATAATACTTTGTCTTTGTAGGGTAACATTGTGTATGAAGCTTATGGACTATATCCTGCTCCAACCTTCTTCCACCTTAACAAAACAACTGGGCTAGTAACATTGAAAAGATCATTAAAAGAAGATGGAATTGCTTTAAAAGAATATACAGTAAGTGTTTGTTAAATTTTATAGCTATATGTATGAAGGTCATAGTTACATGAATAGTTCCTGTTTGTGGGACCCTAGATACAATCAGATATAAATCTGTATTAGTAACAACAAAATCCTCTTGACAAAGGCTATTAAAAAATTTATTTTTTGCAGGCACATGCCTCATCTTTGAAATTCTGCCAAAAAAATCTATTTTTTCTTGTTTTTTCTTTTCAAACTTTGATGTATAATAATTATGATGGAAACTAGCATGTATAAAACAAATGTTGAATTACCAATGGTTCCCTGGTGAGTAAGTATTTCAAATTTCTGAGGCATTTCAAACTGTTTTCAGGAATTAAAAGGATATAAAACCATCCATTCCTCATAAAAATAATCCTGAAAAAATTGCCTGAGAAACAAGAATGTTTTTTAATTGTCTAAATATATAATTGTTTGCAAGAAATTTGATATTAGGTACAGAGTGGTACGTTTCTCTCAAATTTCTAGTAGATAAAACAATTATACCCTCATTCTCGATGAGATTGGGGGTATACTGGATTACATCTGTCCATCTGTCTGTCCATCTGTCCATCTCTCTGTCATCTATCAGCAGAGAGTTGATGGATTTCAAAGAAATTTGGTATACAGCGAGGCGGTATGCAATGGTGGGGGTATTCATTGGGCTGTGTCCCAGCTCTTCTTTACAAATAAAGCAGCTAGAAACAAATTTCAAACAACACCATATCATGTGCTCCTTATTAGAAGGATATCATCAAGCTCATTTCAATGAAGGGTCACCTGATATGGTTTTATTGATAGTTTTTTGATAAAAGTTGTGATAAGATATCAGAAATTATGATTTTAATTATTGTTTTTTGAAATTTAAAAAAAAATTCTACAAAACCATATCATGTGATCCCTCATTGGACAAACTTGATAAGCTCGTTCAATGAGGTGCCACATGGTATAGTTTTGTTTAAAAAATGTGGGATTTTTCTTTTTCATTTTTCAACTGCTCAGTTTATAAATTAGGTGGGCAGATGCATCCAATTCTATTAGTTAAAGGTATAACCCAAAGACCTTGGTGAGTAGGGCTGAAACGGTTGGCTCATTTTTGTAACCGACTAACCGAGAGCTATAACCTAATTATAATCGCAGAAGACAACAGACAGACTTACATCCCTTGTGTTGTTAAGGAAACAAGTAAACAGTATTTTGTTGACATATCGTCTCCTGAGTTCCAATGTGTTCTATGTGCCTACTGGCACATAGAACACATTGGTACTCAGGGGACGAATTATTTGCTCTTATTTTATTTTTATGATTGAATTGTCAGAAACCTGATGATATTTGTGACTATTTTCGGGTTTTTTGGTTCGTTTTTTATTTCGAGGCAAGCAAAAGTGGAAAGCTTTCATTTAAACCATATACCCCCACTTATACCCTGGATGTTGCACGCTTTCATATACCTTGGATGTTGGTTGCACCCTTTTTCATGGCTATTTGTCCAAGGCATTCTGACCAATCAAAAGACAGAATTTATTGGATATAGGGACAAGTGACCTTAAACACTAATAAATAAATACAATAAATATGCATGGGCATTGTTCAGTAAACTATCACATTGAATATTGACTGCTAGATAGAGATTAATGACATTCTCATCATCATATAAAATTGTTTTGTAGCTGCAAGTTGAAGTGTATGATTCTGCATCTCCAGTAAGAAAAGCAACAGCACAGATTTCTATCAGTGTCATCAGAAATTTCAATGCACCAAGGTTTACCACATCTACATACACAAAGGTGATAGATGAAAGATATAAACTGGGAATACCTGTTATTACAGTCACTGCTGAAGATGCTGATGATGTAAGTTGCCATTGTACCTAGTTTGTTCTACCTTAGTTACTTGCATTCTGAGTCTAATTATCTTACAGCACTGAATTAAATTTGGAATCTTAACACTTAACCCACTGAGTATTTTCAAAATATTTTTCATCAAATCTAGTCATGGCTGCTATGAAGCAGCCATGACTAGATTTGATGAAAAATTAATCTGAATTTATCCAAAGAAATCATTGGGTGAAGAGTTTATTCAATCTACAGGGGAGAAATTTGATTATTAAATATGCCCAGATTATGCTTATTTCAGTGGCAATGGATTTTGTAGCCTTGGCAGGAATATCTGCCAGCAGCATGCCAGGAGTTAACCCTTCCAGCACTAAATAGGATTGCCATATACAATACTGGTTATAGTGATGTGGCAAATCCATTTTGTTTCTGTAGGGAAGTCAGTAATAACTTAATCCAGTAGCCCTCTGGGGCTGTTGGATTAAATTGGTGCTGCCCCTAATTGAGTATTGTTTGTCCAGTATGTTCAATGCTAACTGACCACCTAGCTTTTCGTTATGCCAAAGGTATGTGAACCAGATTGAAAGTCATAAGTTAAAATATCTTTTTCATTGAGGCCATTATTACTAGAGATAATTTTATGAACAATGAAAATCTACAGTACGTGGAGAGTGTATCACTAAATCACCTGCCGAGTGGAGATTCCACCCAAGCAATAATTGCAAATTTGTTGCAAAGCATAACAAGTACAAGCAAAGTTCCAGCCAATGGACCTCCGGGTTATACCCGGGGGTCCATTGGTTGAAACATTGCTTGTGTTTTTTGTCTTCATGTTCAAAATTTGAAAGTGATACTTTGGGTGATGACTCCACTCCCCGGGTGATTTCATTGTAATCCACTCTCCACATACTGTAGCTTGTAGTAACATTATGAGAGTGTGCCATCATTGTTTTATTTTAATTTAATTAAGATTTATTAAAGATTGTCATAATCCACATGTGGGCAGTGATGTCCATGCATGCGTTTACCAGGTAACAAAAATCAACAGCAGCAAAATATTAATTAAAAAGCACTGGACTGTAAATTTTTGACGACTATTCCTATAACTAGTGTTTTGAATCTAATATTATTGTGGCTGTGGAAATATTGCCCACCCGTGGAAATTGACCACGTCGGCCATACTGTATCCAGTAAATTGTAACAAAACAATCCATTTGAAGTGAGTTATTACATATTGTTGATGAAACATTAGTTGATGTCATGTAAATTCAAAGCAATATGACTGTATCCCTGCCCTTTCCAAGAGATTGGTGATAGCATCTTAGCTGATAAACCTAAACATTGGAGCCCACTTAATTGGATATCTCTTAATTGAATAACCCTGTTAACTGAATATAATTTCCAAACACAAAACCATTTACCTTATCTGCAGTACAAATTTGACCTGTTAATTGAATAAAAAATCTTGTAACATCTTGGTAAATTACCCTGACACTTACCAATTTTCCCCTTGTTTATAGACTTATTTGGCCTGATTGGAAGGATATCATCAAGCAGTTAATCTATTATATCTTGTTTGACAGAGCTCATGGAGCTCTGTCAAACAAGATATAATAGAATAAATGCAAAGTTTATCTCTAGAATACAGGAAAGTGTCACAATCCCTGTTAATTGATTACTCCAGTTAATTGAATAATTTTAATTGGCAAAGTGGTTATTCATTTACAGAGGATTCCACTGTACTAATACTTTTATGTCTTTTTGCAGGATGCTGTTTCCTATGCCATAACACAGGGATCTCTTAATTTCTTCTATATTGATTCAAAAACTGGTTCTATATATCTCAAGCGTCCTCTTACAGAAACAAGTCTGCAGCAGTTTTCAGTAAGTAAAATTAGAGATGAAGCAAGAAGTCTACAAATTTATTATTTATTGATGTTTAAGGTCACATATTTATGCACAATGGCTAACCATGACCGTGACAGTTTTACGGGTGGAGGAAGCCGGAGTACCCGGAGAGAACCACCGAGCAACGACGAGCAGCTGCCAGCTCCCCAACATCGTAACTCCGCACTGCAGCACAGGCAGGGTTAGATTGGTTGAAGACATGCGTACCATCGACGTGCAGTACGCCTTAGTACACAGCGTCATCGTGCCCCCACGCGGGCAATGGAGATGAAGTGTCTTGCCCAAGGACACAACACGGTTGCCGCAGGTGAGATTCGAACCGAGGACCTCTCGGCTTGCAGCCTGCACCTCTACCTACTGAGCCACCGCGCTCCCAAAGTCTACAAATAATACGAATTCTAATTTCCATTGAAATACTTAACCGTTTGAACCCTGATGGTATCTTCCATGCCAGTGTCATCAATTGGAAGAGTCTATATTTATTACTTGGAGAATAGGGAGCACGGTGGCTCAGTATGGTAGAGATGCAGGCTGCAAGCCGAGAGGTCCTCAGTTTGAATCCCACCTGCGGCAACTGCATTGTGTCCTTGGGCAAGACATTTAATCCCAATTGCCCACATTTGGGCACAGTTGTGTTGTGAACTGAGGCATACTGCACGTTAATGGTGCACTTGTCTTCAACCAATGCAAATCTTGCTAGTGTGGAGTTAGTACAATGGGGAGTCTGACAGTTGCTTGCCATTGCTTGGTGGTTCTCTCTAAATACTCCCGACTTCCTCCACCAGTAAAACTGTCCAACACACAGGTGTCATTAATCCCCAATAAATAAATAAATACTTGGGGAAGACCAATCAATATTTTCAACCTGCAGTCTTATGCCTCATTCTACCCATTAACTAGTATAAATATTTAATTTAATATATCTGTTATGCCTTGTTAACTGGTAGAGTGCTAAATTATTTTTCAATGGTGATTTGTAACGTGAATATTTTTCAAAGATACAAAGCTACCAGCAAGGGGAGTCTTAGTTTAGCAAGATCTTTTTAATGAATACCGTATTTACTCTATGTATTGGGACACTCTATGATTTGGGACACACATTTTTTCCAGAAAACTATATTTTTTTTATGCTCCAAAGTTTGGGACATTCAGGAGATTTGTTTCCAGTTGGCCTATCGCTAGTAGCAGTTGACACTCATAAAGAAAATTCTTGTGTAACTAAAAATTTTCATTTTTTGCTTCCAAAACATAGCTTATGATCCCTCATTGGAACGAGCGCAATGCGCACGTTCCAATGAGGGATCATAAGCTATGTTTTGGAAGCAAAAAATGAAAATATAACAAAAAATCGGATGACGATTTTCGTATATATTGATGGAAAACGAATCACACACAACTTTATTCAGCATCAAATCAAGACCAGGCTGTGTTCTTTCCCCATTTTCTAAGAATTGGGACACCTGTGAAAATAATTATTTTTAGCTGTCCCAATACATAGAGTAAATACGGTAATTGTTTTTTACTATTTATTGGAGAGTACCTATTGGCACTCTCCAATAAATAGTAACAAAACAATTTTAGATGAACATTTGTATATACTGCTGCACAAATAACAAGTTATGTCTACTGTGTAGAGCCACTAAAGTAGCTTGAAGCACTTTTCAGTAGAGTCCTGATAACGACTTCTTGCACTCAACCAGTTAAGCAGAACTCATTAAGAATACACTTCTAAATTTATCAGTGGAGTGTAAGGAATTAACCAACTTTTAGGTAATTGGTATATTTATTTATTTATTTATTGGCGTTTAAGGTCACATACTTATACACAATGGCTAATCATGACCGTGACAGTTTCACGGGTGGAGGAAGCCGGAGTACCTGGAGAGAACCACAGAGCAACGACGAGCAGCTGCCAGCTCCCCAACATCATAACTCCGCACTGTATCACAGGCAGAGTTAGATTGGCTGAAGACATGTGCACCATCGATGTGCAGTACGCCTTAGTTACACGCGTCGTCGTGTCCCCATGTGGACATTCAGGGAGTCTGAATCGATCACTCAGATGGTCACCCATCCAAGGACTAACCGGGCTCGACGTTGCTTAACTTTGGTGATCTGATGAGAACTGGTCACTGCAATGCCACCACGCCCCCATAATTGGTATTCATCTATCATTAGGTTCTACATTACATCATAATACAACACTGAATAAAAGCCTCAGATGTGGCAAAATAATATATCTGTATTGGTTGTTTGTTTGTTTCAGATGACTGTGTCAGCTGAAGACAGTGGACGTCCATCAAAGAATGCAATTTCTGATGTAACAGTTACTATTGCTAGAGATTTACATGAACCAAGGTTTATTGAGGCACCTTACAATACTAATGTTGATGAAGCAGCAAAGAATGGGACCTCCATTTTCAGAGTTAAAGCAGTAGATGATGATTTATCAGTAAGTTTGTTCATCCAATAATATTTTAATGTTGTTGCCAGCTCCAGTAACATATGTTATCAATTGACATCACCACGTGGTGTATTTGAATTGATGTTACTAGGGCTGTCGCGACTATCATTTTTTGTAATCGACTAATCGTGACCAGTAATCGACGGTTAGTTGATTAATAGTCACTTCCCATGATTTTTTAGCAAATCATTCTTCTGTTCGTATAACTCTGAAAATGACAATGGCACCAGTGTGTTCAGACGAAGTGGGGTTGTGGGAACAACAAATCGGTCCCGACTGAAGCTACATGTAGTCCAATCTTGGACCCACAGTCCGTAATATAATTTTTGGGGTTGGCACGTCCTGTAGGACGTACCAACCCCAAAAATAATATTACTGACTGCGGGTCCAAGTTTGAACTAGACTGAAGCCGATGAATTAAAATGAATTTACCAAAGAACGTTCCTGCATATGTTTCCTTTCTGCAATAAGTTTCTCAAAATTTTGAACATTGAGATCTATGCATTCCCTCGTCAGTTGTTAAAATTGGATCTTAGTCTGAAGTTCCGAACTTTGAGAAGTGATCTGACGTTCTGACTTTCGTCATAATTTTGTCACTTCCGCGCTTTGGGTTTTCCAATGGGTGCATTCGTGTGTACAAGACTGGAGAAATTCAGAAGAATCTATTCTTCTCGAGTAACTGTGAGTGTTCTTTCTTACACAGTCAGTGACAGTCGCACAGTCTTCCGGATATGAATGTTAACTATGGTTAGATATTTAAAGTTATTCACCTTCATTGATCATTCACCTCACAAAACAATGCAATTTAGCCCCGACGTGTAGTAGACGTGTACCACCTTGAAAATGAACGACGATCGACTAAAAATAAAAAACGTCGACTATTTCAATAGTCGACGGTTAGTCGACTAATCGAATAATCGCGACAGCCCTAGATGTTACCCATTTTGCAATTATTTCATCAACACAGTGGCTTTAGCCACTTAATTTTTCCAGACTTTTCACACATACAGTTAAAACTAGAAGTCCTGTCATGAAATGCACACAGATAGCACATCGACCTGCAGGCTAATCTATGCGTTATGACCATAGTAAGGCTATCAAATTCTGTACATATGGCCTGTGCACAAGCAATATTTCAGCCAATGGACCTCCGGATAACTCGGAGGTCCATTGACAGAAACATTGCCTGTGTTTGCTTTGAGTAACTAAGAGAACCTGCCATGCTTTGGATGCCATTCGATATGGCAATTGTGCACAACTCCTACGTGCAATTAAGCCTACATAAGTGCATAGTTCATGACAGGACTTTTAGTTTTAAATGTACAGGCAACAAAATTCCAAATGAAGCGTTATGTAAATTACAAATTAATTTACAATTTGAACTAAGATGGAGTGACCTTGACCATTATCTCATTTATTGATTATTTGTCCATTGAAGCCAGGTTGTACATGAGAGGTTTATTTACTAAACTGGTTGTCATTAAAAGTTGCCTTGTTCATTTCATGATGTGGGTATTGGGTTATGGGTAGGGTCTTATTCAAACATATATGGTATTGTGATGAATTGACAGTAACACAGCCTGTTGTTTGTGGCTTAACCCTTTACCTAACATGAAAAGCAGACGACGCTTGCAAAACAAATTCTTGAATAACAAATTTTTTTCATTTTGTGTCTCAAAAACATAGGTTATGACCCCTCATTGGAACGAGTTCGACGAGCTCATTCCAATGAGGGGTCATAACCTATGTTTTTGAGAAAAAATGAAAAAATAATGAAAATTAATTGCCGATTTTTTAGAATAGCACTGGCCGGTTTTGGCCATTACGTTGGGTAAAGGGTTAAAGCTTATGTTCAACCTTCATGCTTGACATCTCAATTGAACATAATCTCTGAACTGCAAACCTCTGAACTTGTTACCGTCAATTCATTGCAATAACTTATACTGTTAGAAAGAATGAAGAACAACAGATGATCTGTATGTTAGTGGTATAGTAACGGATATAGTGGGAAACTGACCAGGCTTTATAAGCAGCCATTTCTTAATTCAGTTATCAAGGGTCTCATTTTAACTTTGATAAATTTTATAGGCGTTGAACAGGTACTAAAACAGACCAACAGAAGATAGTCTTTGAGAGAATAAGCAAATACCCTTATACAGGTTTCCTGTTTGACCTTGGATTCAAGGAATGGCCTTGAATTTGACTAAACATCATTCTGGGCCTTGAAATTCAGGAAAATTTGTCAAGAGACACTGTAAAGCGGTGAATATTCACAGAATAAAAATGCTAAGGAAGCATGTAATCATAACTATATATTGGCATAGCGGGGGTTCGAACCCACGCCGAGAGAGCTTCCTTCGGCACCAATAAAAAGGACGCTGGTTTTGTTTACATTGGCATAGCGGGGGTTCGAACCCACGCCGAGAGAGCTTCCTTTGGCACCATTTCGGCACCATGTCGCTGATTTCTTCTGAGGTGCAGTTCGTGGAATTAAGTACATAGATGCAACTATCTGATGCATAACTATATAGTTTTATATACCAGAGTTCATGAAGGCGTAGTCCACAACTAGAACCCCCGGGTTATGACTGGAGAGCCCTAGTTACGACTGGTGAAGGCAAGCCTTGAAAACCCTTGAATTTGGCTATTGCAGGGTTTGCAAAATGCTGAAATATGTCAAGAAATGGCTTTGAATAGCTTTGAATTTTATAAGTCCTTGTCTGTAGAAACCCTGCTTATAGCTGATATTTTATTTGCCAGTATACGAAAATGATACAAAGTTTACATACTGTAATTGTAACATAAACATTTCCACCGAAACATTTTACACATTGCACATATTTCCAACATACAGTGGAGCCCACTTAATTGGATATCTCTTAATTGTATATCCCTGTTAATTGAATATACTTTTCAAACACAAAACCATTTACCATATCTTCAGTACAAATTTCTTTTCTTATCTTCTCTCTTTCACAGGGAAAGGTAGGAAGACAGACAATCTGGCTATGCCTTTCCCTGCCAGTTTACAATTACAGTAGAATCCTTTTAATTGAATATCTATTTTGCCAGTGAAAATTATTCAGTTAACATGAGTATACAATTAACAGGGATGTGGTCAGTTTCTTGTGTTCTGGAGGTAAACTGAGCATTTATTCTATTATGTCTTGTTTGAAAGAGCTCATAGAGCTCTGTCAAACAAGATATAATAGAATAAATGCCTGTATTGGATGTAGTGAGGCCAAAAAGGTTGATAAATAAGGGGAATTTGGTGCGTGTCACAGTAATTTTTTCGACATATTACAAAAATTTATATACAATTAACAGGAGTTTACTCTACAACCCATATGCAATTAACAGATCAAATTTGTACTGAAGGTATGGTAAATGGTTTTGTAAATTATATTCAATTAACAGGGATATACAATATAAAAGATATCCAATTAAGTGGGCTCCACTGTAGTTTGCTTGGAAATTAATCTTTTTAGGAATTATACCAACCAACATCTGATGTCAAGATAGTTATAACTTAGAAAATAATTTTTTATATTGAGCAAAATTAGTCAGATGTGGAAACATGAAATAGAGAAAAAAAAAATGATACAGCTGGGCATATCTTTTCCATTGTTTGGTAGAAATTAACATGAAGTGTGGAAAACTGATTTGACTATAGTTTTCTTTATTTTCTATTTCACAGGAGACAATTGTTTATTCTGTCATAGGGAATCCACCTGCTCCCAGTTTTTTCAAAGTTGAAGCAAATGGCATTATTACTGTACATGGTGATCTAAAAACTGACAGACAAATGTCATACCAGGTATGTTTTAAAAATATACTGTTTTGTATTTATACCCCCACAAAATGAAGGTCGGTATGTAGGAGTCAACTTGTCGGTCGTTCGGTCTGTCTGTCATCGTCGTCAGTCCATTACACATGTAAATTTGTGGAGCGAACTAATTCCACAGTTTTAGTTATATTTTCATGAAACTTCACAAAAATGATCAACATGATGAGGGGAAGTGCGTGACAAAATCTTTTTGCAGATCGGATTCAAATGGCTGACTGGTGGCCATATTGGATTTCCAAAATACTTGTGGAGCAAACTACTTCTACAGTTTTTTCTGCATTTTCATGAAACTCAATATAAATTGATCGACATGATGAGGAGCAGTGTGTGACATAAATTTTTTCCAGCTCGGATTCAAGATGGTGGACTGGAGGCCATATTGGATTTTGCAAAATACTCGTGGAGCGAACTACTTCCACAGTTTTAGTCGTATTTTCATGAAACTTTACCAAAATGATCAACATGATGAGCAGTGAGTGACATAATCTTTTTCCCAATCAGATTCAAGATGACCGACTGGTGGCCATATTGGATTTTTTTTTTACTTAGAAAAATTGAATGCCCCTTTTCTGTCACCCATACTAGCTAGGCGGTGTGCCACAGTTGGGGTATACTGGGCGACAGACCATCTCGAGTTTTTATCTGCATTGAACAATGTTATTCAAGGTAAAACAAAATATTCCTGATGGTTTTGTTTGTGTTCACTACACAGTGTAGTAATATTAATCAAATGCCATTTATATGCTGATAAATTCCATGTTCATAGTGGCACAAAATGTTTTGGTGCCAAGTGGAATTTTTGTTCAGGGCCAAATAAAGTTTTTGGGTGCAAATGATAGATGTTAGAGCCAAATCGCAGCTGATTGTAAATAAGAACGATTTAACTGGTTGAGGGCTGCATTATTTTTGATGGTCTGAATTTGTTCATAAAAATTTATTTTATTACAAATTATTAAAGAGTGCCCTCAGGCACTCTTCAATAATTTGTGATAAAACAAATTTATATGAATAAAAAATTATTTGTGCTTGACTGAAAATGAAACATGAGCAAGGAAAACGTTGGCTTTTGCTCTGCTATCCTCATTTTTAGCTCAACTTTGGCAAAGCCAAATTTTTGGTATTGTCATTGCCCATTGTCCGTCGTCCATCTGTCTGTCGAGCCATCAACACGGCTCAGGCTGGAGGCCGTATTTATGAACCGATCTTTACGAAACTTCTTGGGTACCTTTGTTATCATTGTGGGACGAGAACGAGTGTTTTTGGGTCCGGTCCAAAATTCAGGATGGCCACTGGCAGCCATTTTGTACAAAATTAGGTGCAATCAGATTTTTGTGCAGAACTTCCATATGAGAGTGATAATTTGAATAATTTTTTGTGTGAATGTTTAGTACCATGGGATACATCACATATAATACCGGTTTTTTTCTCATGCATAAATTATGCCAATTAGACTAACTTTGATCTATTTAGTGTTACTTTCAGCACTGTAACTGCAAAAGCCAATATGGCTCGGGCTAGAGGCTGCATTTATAAACCGATCTTTACGAAACTTCTTGGGTACCTTTGTTATCACTGTGGGACAAGAACAAGTGTTTTGGGGTCCGGTCCAAAATTCAAGATGGCCACTGGCGGCCATTTTGTACTGAAATGTCGTTCACTCAGTTTTTTGTACAGAACTTCTATATGAAAGGATCTGATATGGATAAATTTTTGTATGAATATTTAGTAACATGGAATACATCACATATATTATGTTTTTTTCACTCGTGCATGTATTATGCGAATTACTCTTTTTCTCTTATTCATTATTGTTGACTTGGTCACAACAAATACTGATTCCTGTCATATTCATTATTGTTGACCTGGTCACAGCAGATACTAATTCCTGTCTTATTCAAAGTTGAGCTACAGTGTCATTGACACTTTCATTTTCAGAGCACTGATAGTGGCTTCTAGCACTCAACCATTTAACCATATATCATCATTTGAGTGCCACCAAACATGTAAATTAAGTTATATCGGATAGTAATACACAGATCTGCCAAATTTGAAGTTGAGGCTGAGGCAATAGGACACGTCATGACAAACAACTGACAACCAAATTAACCCTTTTGGTGTGGATTATTCCGAGAAACAGAATTCTCAGCGCGTAATAATTATCAGGCATTTTACTAAAATACGGTTTATTTAATTAAAGAGTTATAATTCTTAAAAGCGTTCCAGGGATCTCATAGAGAGTTTTTTTTCAGAATTGGATCATGATTTTTTTTTTTTATTTTATAGTATTTTATAATATTGCCCTACATTTTAGTAGGATTTTGTGGGACCATTCTCTACTGATTTCTGTATTTCTGCAGTCAAAATAACACAGTAGGATCTACATTATTAGAGACAATGTGATATACAAAGCGTAAAGGTGCCAATGGCAATGCAGATGCGTTGCAGGTGGCACCTTTATGCTTTCCAGTGACAATATAACTTCTTGGATAGAATAAAATTGTGCACAAAACATAGGAATGCATTGATGTTTGATTGATAGCACTTGCAGATGGAACACACAGTTGTCTAAAATGCCAACTATAGTTGCCTGCTGCGAGTTGGCATGCTGTCGACTTTAGCCGAAAGTGTTAACTCAAATTATAGTAAGCTTCCTCTTTCCATGTACTGTCATTATACCTGTGCATAAACTGTTTTTCAACACTTTTTTCAGCTGAAAATTAAAGCACAGGATACAGGAAACCCCTTTAGATCTGCAGAAGAAATTGTTAACATCGCTGTACAGAGAAACGTTAATCCCCCAAAATTGACAATGGCACCTTATTTTACAACTGTTAAAGAAACGGTAAAGCTTGGAACAAGTATCTACAAAGTATCAGCATCAGATCTGGATGATGTAAGTATCAGTTACTCTGATTATCATCAGGAAATATATCAGTTTGAAACAATAACCCCATATGGTTAACATTTAATAAGAAATTTAACAAAATATTTTGCTGAAAAGAGCAAATTTGGTATGTGAATGTTATTCATCAAAAGGTTATTCAGATTTTACTGTTTAGTTCTTGTGCCAATGATTGATTGACCCTTTACCCAATGCAGACGATATCAAAATTTATTATTTTAAATATCATTATTTTTAAATTTTTCAAAATATTTCAACAAAACCATATCATATGACCCCTCATTGGAACGAGCTCGTTGAGCTCGTTCCAACGAGGGGTCATATGATATGGTTTTGTTGAAATATTTAATTTTGTCAACTGCTCAATTTGCATATTATGCAGGTGGATGCGAGCGATTCATTAGGTAAAGGGTTAACTAAAAAGAGAGTAATTTATTGTGACAATTTCTTTGATTACCCAGTTAAGAAATGTCAGTCTCGCATGCTGTTGCAAAAAGGCTTGAAAATCGGAAACAATCTCAACATCAATGATGTCGTGAAATAAAATCATGGAGCAGACAAATTTATGTTCTAAAAACCAGTTAATGCCCCAGAGTTTTTTGTGCATGAATATTTCCAAAGGAACTGACCTTTTTTATTGTAATGGTTGAGATTTATTACGTTAGGTAAAGGGTTAAACAATGTATAATTATCATTAATAATGAAAAGTAATAAACAGAATAATCACTTGACAGGATTGGTTATGTGAAATAATTCATTCGAGACGAGGGACTATATTGTAAAACACTTGTGCGCATTCGCGCACTCATGTTTGTACAGCGTCCCTCACCTCTCATGAATTATTTCATGTAACCAGTATGGTCAAGCAATTAATCTCTATGTATTTACTTTAGTAGCTAAAATGTGTTTGAGTAGTTTTGTTCTTTTTACACTTTACTGGAGAGTGTCCGTGGGCACTCTCCAATAAATTGTGACAAGGCAAATCCATATCAAGACAATAGTCTTGCTTCAAACTGAATCTGAAGCACATTAACAGACAATCAATCCTATTAGATGAGGTCCTAGCACTTTCCTATAAAGACCAAATTTGGGATTCCAACTGATAATGTGAAGACATGTTTACTGCATGTCAGTTCTGTTTCTCAGATCATCCAAATAAATTTATTTTCTTGTGCTGGGACATACTTCAACCTTGTATAAGATT
Source organism: Pictodentalium vernedei (assembly GCA_031216915.1). Taxonomy (NCBI): domain Eukaryota; kingdom Metazoa; phylum Mollusca; class Scaphopoda; order Dentaliida; family Dentaliidae; genus Pictodentalium; species Pictodentalium vernedei. The sequence continues at coordinate 85,826,633 of CM062297.1, read as the reverse complement.
TTGTAGTAACTGATTATACTTGTGTAAAAAATCTCAGATTTACTATTTTACGTAAAATTCAGAACCATTCACCACTGTAATATATCTGTCCTGAGCAGTTTGCAAATCAATGATTGCTTTTTTCTTTGGTTTTTAATAGGATCAGCTACTGTACAGCTTGAGTGATGATTCAGTATCTACTGGTTGTAAAGATGCCTTCTACATGAGTGCAGATGATGGAACAATTCATCTTAGAAAATCGCTGATCAAAACTGAGGACAAAATTTTTACAGTGAGTAATTGGAGGCTTTTGTATGTTTCTTTTCACATTTGGTATGCCATACAACTTAATTTTTATTGCACTATTTTATAAGGTAGCAGGAAATGACTAACCAATATTTCTTGACATCTGCTGTCATAATAGACTCAAGAGAACATCTATCTAGAAGTGACATACAGCACACAATATGTTTAGGAAACGAGAATAATATTTGGATTCTCAGGCAATCCCTCAGTGAAATTGAGCCCACACATAGGTCGTTTTCATTGCATTACTATTAAATCAGGAGACTCAAAACTTTTACATTTTTTATTGATGTATGTAATTTAAATTTGTAAAATTTGAAGATCACGACTAACAACAGTTTACATCATGTGGCTTTGCAGTTATTTCTAAGCAAGTCTTGGCTGCCTATGCAGGCAGCCAAGACTTGCCTAGAAACAACTGCAAAGGTATTTGGAATATAACTTGCAAGTTTCCTCAGGCAGCATGTTGGAACATCTGTCCTGTTGCATTAACCCTTTACCCATCGCAGACGATATCAAAATTTATTATTTTAAATATTTTTTTTTTTATTTTTCAAAAAATTTCAACAAAACCATATCATGTGACCCCTCATTGGAACGAGCTCAATGAGCTCGTTCCAATGAGGGGTCACATGATATGGTTGTGTTGAAATATTTTGAAATTTTTTTTCAACTGCTCAATTTGCATATTATGCGGGCAGATGCGGGCGATTCGTTAGGTAAAGGGTTAACAAGTGATCAAAATCGGAATTAGGCCTTTAAGGTTTAAAATAAAATGAATAATTGTATAATTAAAATAATTAATAATTATAATTATGCAGGTGTGATCCAATCAAGATTACCTGTCCACTATTCTGATCATAGTATCATTTATCATATGACTTCACCATTTTCTCGGCTTATTACCGTTTCATATTTTCAATAAATATTAATTAGTGCTTCATAACACCTTCAGTTGATTTAATTGGTCAATTTTAAAAGAATGCTTTCTAATTGGTTATCGCCAAAAAGATCTGTGTCAAATTACTGCAGTTATGACGTATGATTGCATGCAGTTGTGATGCGTCACAGTCAAATGCATGATGTTCAAGGTGAAATTCCATTCTTTAATCCTCCTTGTTTTTGGTAATGGTGGTATCATATGATAAACAGAATAAAATTCTTAAATTTGTTTTATAAATGTTGAGTGACCAAAAAATTCATTCCATTTCCTCTATTTATACCATGATTACCTATTCTACAATATATGAAAAGCCTGTGACATAAATTTTAGCTTTACACACAAACCGTGATGAACACTCCAGCAATGGGATTTCAATAGTAAAAATTTATACCTACAGTAGAACTACATCCCTGTTGACCTTTGGTGATGTTGACCTGAATGCAAACTTGTCTAAATTTATCGCACGTTGCCTCGCGAAGAGTGAAATGGAAGTGGCAATTATTTATTACGTTTTTAAATGGGTTTACCTCATAAGATGCCAAAAATTAACAAACATGCATTGTCTCATGTTAATAAAGCATGCATAACTCGAAATAGTGTGTTATTATGTTATTCAAACAAAAAAGGCTCAGTCTTTTTTTTCATTTCATTTCGGCGATAAAATTGACAGTGGAAGTACTGCCCACCGATGCATATGTAAACAAAAACAGATTCTCTCATATGTACCGATATTATTTTTTCTTGATTTTACTGATGCTCAGTAAAATCGAGAAAAAATAATAGCGACTCTTAATAATCTGACGATCATTAAGATTATTAATTGTCAGATTATTAAGAGTCGCTATTATTTTATTATAAATAAAATATACCCAAAGTAGCTTGGTGAACCAAATGTTCACCACCCGGGGTGAAGTGGTGTTAACCGCGTACCAAAAGCTTGGTGAACATTTGGTACACCAAGCTACTATGGGTATACTCTATATTTATCGCATAAATGGCCATTTATTTGAACAATAAAGGCCTTGGATAAATCTTTGCTTTATTCACCTAATAGGGTGATAAATTTTCCCCGTAGGTTTAACACAGAAAGAATTTATTCCCCTAGTAACGACAGACTTGTTGATCTCTGGCCTCTACCACATTTTTCTAGCATAATTAATAGTTCGATTGTTGATTTCTTTAAATCTTTTTGAAAGTATTACACAATGCTAGTAGAAAACACCACACACTGCTCATGTAATATAAAGTATTTTTGCCAGTTTCGCTCAAGATTGTAGGGGAATTATTTTTAGACAGAAATGTATTACTGCGCCTTGTTTATTTTTGCCAATTTTGCTGGTCGATTGAATTGGACCAATGTGCTCTTCACTTCTCGCTGTGTTTTGTAGTGAATTATAGTGTGATTTAGCCATGACTGCCCTGTAGAAGATTTATGGGATAAACAAAATAAACATATAGTGTTTTCAAGTAATATATTTTTTTATCGCCAGAGGCTCGTCGGTTTCATTCTTAATCCTACTCATAGAATAACTGTTTTACTTGAAAACACTATTTGTTTATTCTTTATATATCTCATAGCATGAGAAGTGACCAGAAATAGACTCTGGCAATATTTGTCTGATTTTTTTTTCTACAAAGGACTACAGATAATGACTGTAACATTAATTTATTTTAGTGCACAGTTGCAGTTACTGACAATGGATATCCTCAGCCACGAAAGGACATATCCACTATTACTGTAAATGTGGAGAGAGACACAAATTATCCAGTATTTACGCAAAATGGAATATATGTAAGGAATATTGATGAAGATGAAACAGTTGGAGCCTCATTACTATCTGTCACTGCTACCAAGTTAAACCTTCAGGTATTTATTTTGAATGAACTAATAGGGCCGAAACAGAATAATTGTTTGGTTCCGATTACCCGATCAACCCTAATTTTGCACCCCGACCATAACAATTTTTTTAATTAAAATTGAAAAAGAAACAGAAAAAACACTATTCAAGTGGTTTGTCCCAACAATCACCATTATTACGAAAACAAAAGAGCACTTTTTTCCTCTAATTTGTCAGAAACAAGTTGAGGTGAAAAGCCACAACCACGTGGACTGCATTACTCAAAGCATGCATAGTCAGTCACATTGAACAATCGACCATTCGCATTCCTGTTATTTAAAACCAGGAAGTTTTTCTTGGGAAACTCCAAAGGATTCCCTGTAGTTTTACACTTGTACTTCAAAGTGATTGCCTTTTTTCACACGGTCACATCATGATAGCATCTTGCCTTCAAAATGTGTTTGATACAAGACTGACACAATATACATTATTGTTTTCAAATAAACAAAATCAAGTCATTTGTGTTTCCTCTACCAAGATAAATATGATGATACTTAACCAGTCCATTACGACAATGACTTAAAATGTCAATTTATTTCATGTGCTGAGGTGTGCTAATTTTAACACTTCCCGTGATGAAGTGAGATGTGCGAACACACACTTCACTTCAAAATTTGAGGACAGCTGACGATAATATTATCGAGACACCTCCGAGTCCTGTTTCATTTTGAAGTTGAGGAATTTCTCCCAAAATGTCTGCTGCAATCGCGAATAAAGCATTGGCTGATAAACTGCCATTTTGGGTGTAATTTTGCAATTCAGACTCGACAGAATATCAAAGCAGTATATTTCAGTCACAACTTTTGGAAGAATTTGGTCCTAAAAATTAACTCAAGCACAAATTCAAGGGGAAAAAAATATTTTAAAAAATATCCCAACCTACCGACCCTATTTTTTTCTGCTATTTAACGGAAGCAAACCATTATATTTTTTTTGTCCTAATGCAATGAAACCCAATACTTTGCCTCACTCATCAATATGACCACAAAAAGTTTTGAGGAGGTTCATAAAACTATTCAAAAAAAGATGTAGCAATACTTCATCTTACTTTTTTGTGTGTGGCTGCAAAAAGTTTTGAGAAGCTTCATAAAACTACTCAAAAAAAGATATAGCAATATTTCATCTTACTTTTCCTGAATGACTGCAAGAAATCTTGAGTTGCTTAAGAAAAATACTCAAAAGAAAAGATGGAGCCATACTTCACTTTTCTTTTCTTGGTTGACTGCAAGACTCCTTAGGGAGATTTATTAACTGGTAGAGTGTGAAATTATTTTACAAAAGCAATTTGTAACGTGTATTTTTTTTCACAGGTTCTGTTGCTACCAGCAGGGAGAGCCTTAGTTCAGAAGGATTTCTTGTTAAATAATTTATTGTTACAATTTAGTGAAGAGTATTGTTGGTACTCCAATAAATTATAAAAAAAAACTTTCATACAGTTAAAACTAGAAGTCCTGTCCAGAAATGCACACAAATAGCACGTTGATCTGCGCGTTAATCTACGCATTATGACCATAGTAATGCGATCAAATTCTGTACATATGGCCTGTGCACAAGCAATGTTTCAGCCAATGGACCTCCGGGTAACCCAGAGGTCCATTGGCAGAAACATTGCCTATGTTTGCTATGAGTAACCAGGAGAACCAGCCGTTCATTGGATGCCATTCGATATGGCAATTGCGTGCAATTCCTACGCGCAATTAAGCCTATATAAGCACACAGTTTGTGACAGGACTTCTAGTTTTAACTGTATAAACATTTCTTGTTCTACTACTACTGAACAAACCTCAAGCTATGCATGTGGTGTAAAGCCACAAAAGTGGTCTTCAGCACTTTTCAGAAGAGCCATGGTAGTAGCTTCCAGGACACAACCAGTTAAACTGCCCAAAGAAAACAGATTCTGAAATACATCGCCATTTCATTTTTCTAATATGGCTGCTACAATTCTTCAATATCTTACCTCCTATAAGTATCTGGGAATTTCATTGGTTCAAAGACGTCACATGCAGACTGCATATAAAACCATATACTGCCTGTGAACATCAGTATACGCTGACAGCTATGAGTAATCTCCCCTTTGTTCATTGATTATTCAAAATGGCCGCAGCCGATAAATGCTTCAAGTTGAATGATTGAGTGTTGGAAGCCCATATTTGGCCTGAAGTGCAGGTTTGGCAACTTAAAAGGCTTCATATTCTGTGGATGTGTGTCATGTTACTTTTGAAATGAAACTGTTTGGTATGTATTTATTTTACCTTGTTACAATTTATGGGAGAGTGCCTACAGGCACTCTCCCATAAATTGTAACAATGCAAAGACACGTGAACACATTGTGAGAATTCTCTCATTTAATTTTGATCGCTGTTGTTATTAGTTCTGTGCATCAATGCAACAGTTGGTAAGATATATTCGTTACACAGTTTGTTGGTGGCCTAATATGGTGTATATGGTGTCAGTTAATTCAATATTGGACTCGAGCTTCGCTCTCATCCAATATGAAATTAACTGATACCATATTAGGCCACCAACAAACTGTGTAACTAATGATAGGTCAAGAATTCTTGTTTCCATATAAGTAAAGTGCGACTAAGTAGTGTAACATCTTACTATAGACATACTTTACAATTACTTTTTATCAGTTTTTTCTTAAAAAGTTGTATTCAGAAGTCTTTTATATTGAATATATAAATTTTTCCATTTGTTTTAATTAACAAATATGGTTTTTATCTTAACCCTTATAAGCCTGGGGATTTTTATACTTTCTTCCTAAGCTCCAACAGTCTACATTCTGTGGCTTTGCAGTTGTTCCTAGACAAGTCTTGGCTGCTTATATGGGCAGCCAAGACTTGCCTAAAACAACAGCCAAGATACTTAGAATGTCATTTTTAGAATGTAAGTTATCTGAAGCCTGCTGGCTGGGGCAACTGTTTTGTTGCAGTAAAACATGACCAAGAAAATAAAGAATATGTATTGAGGCACCATTGATAAATATTCTGCATGAAGAAATAACGAATATTATGGAATTGAAAGTGATTATATGGAGGTATGTGTCCACTTTTAATTTTCCAGATTTTTGGTTATTGCCTTCTTCATCTGTGTATTCATTTTGATTTCAGGATCGTATGTACTACACAATGGACGGATTGTACCCAGCTCAAAGTTTCTTTGCAGTTGATAATCAGACAGGATTGATCACTTTGGAGAAGGATCTACGATTTGATAATCTCCGATTAACCACCTATACTGTGAGTATCTACAGTACATGGGGAGTGTATTGTATCTAAAGAGAGCAATAATTGCATATTTGTTGCAAAGCATAATAAGTGCAAGCAAAGTTCCAGCCAATGGACCTTCGGGTTGAACCCAGAGGTCCATTGGCTGAAACATTTCTTGTGATGTTTGTCCATATGTACAGAATTTGAAAGTGATACTTTGGGTGATAACTCCACTCCATGGGTGATTTAGTTACAATCCACTCTCAATGTACTGTATTGTTATCAACAAAAGCTAAATGGAATATACATTGCATTTGTTAGCTGCAAGTCTTTTCTATCTACATATCTCCAAATATTTTCTTCGTTTATAATATTATGATGGTGAAAGCATTTTATACTATGATTACCTATTCTACTATATATAAAAAGCCTATGACATAAATTTTAGCTTTACACCCAACCGTGATGAACATGCCAGCAATGGGATTTCAATAGTAAATATTTATACCTACAGTAGAACTACATCCCCGTTGACCTTTGGTGACATTGACCTGAATGCAAACTTGTCTAAATTTATCGCACGTCGCCTCACGAAGAGTGAAATGGAAGTGGCAATTATTTATTACGTTTTTAAATGGGTTTACCTCATAAGATGCAAACAATTAACAAACATGCATTGTCTCATGTTAATAAAGCATGCATAACTCAAAATAGTATGTTATTATGTTATTAAAATGAAAAAGACTCAGTTTCTATTTCTTTTCGGCGATAAAATTGACAGGGGAAGTACCGCCCACCAATGCTCATGTAAACAAAAACAGATTCGCATGTATGTACGTCTGGTGCTCAGTAAAATTGAGAAAAAATAATAGCGACTCTTAATAATCTGACGATCATGGTATAAATAAAATATACCCAAAGTAGCTTGGTGTACCAAATGTTCACCACTCGTGGAGTTAACTGCATGCCACTCGTGGTGAACATTTAGTACACCTAGCTACTATGGGTATATTCTATATTTGTTTCATGTAAATTTCCAGAAACATAGCAAAACTGTCATAATGGTAAGATAAATCCAATAGCAGGACACCAACTGGCAACATCATTATGCTAATTGTTTTTTGTGTATAATTATTATCACATCATCACCATCGAATAGCTCATTATGGAAATATCATACACAACACATCTTAAAAATATGACATCAGAAGTATATGTCAATGTCGTGAAATTATGAGTGAGTTGGCTTCGAAAGTAGAATTGTATTAATTTTCTCTCATATTTTATAAACTGTTTACCAAATATTACTATCAGATCACATTTGCAACACCATTTTCCGAATTTCAGTCATCAATTAATGATGCAATACAGTTAAAACTAGAAGTCCTGTCATGAATAGTGCACTTATCTAGGCTTAATTGCGCGTTGGAATTGCGCGCAATTGCCATATCAAATGGCATCCAAAGCACGGCAGGTTCTCCTGGTTACTCACAGCAAACACATGCAATGTTTCTGCCAATGGACCTCCGGGTTACCCGGAGGTCCATTGGCTGAAACATTGCTTGTGCACAGGCCATATGGACAGAATTTGATAGCTTTACTATGGCCATAACGCGTACATTAACACGCAGATCAACGTGCTATTTGTGCACATTTCATGACAGGACTTCTAGTTTTAACTGTATGTAACTGTGATTTGGAGGCAAAAGTGAGAGGGGGTATTCAGCTCTCATCCAAGGGATTACTCTGTTTTGCATCGACTCTCTCTTAAATTGTGCAAAAGGAGAGACAATTTATAAAGACACATAGGAGACACATGTTGGATATTTAGCTGTATGCATGGGGTATGGAATTATCTGTTATAACACATAAACATCTACTACCTCTAGATTGTTATCGCTGATTATACCATGTCCCCTGGTCTTGGTGCTTATTAAAAAGAAATAGAGGGGGATCTGCCCATGTTCATATTAAAGAAGCAAATATTATTTGTTTGCATGAATTCTTCATAACACTTTAACTGGAAGAATGCTGAATTATTTTTGCTTGGCAAAACTTGATCACAAGTCTTTGCCTTGTTACATTTGATGGGAGAGTGCATGGGAGAGTGTAGGCACTCTCCCATAAATTGTAAAAAGGCAAATCCATACAGACTAAATAATTTCACTTCAAAGATAAAATAGAGAGTAATCACTTGACTGGACTGGTTATGTAAAATATTTCATGAGAGGTGAGGGACGTTGTACAAACACGAGTGTACGAATGCGCACAAGTTTTTTACAATCTAGTCCCTCGTCTCGAATGAATTATTTCACCTAAATAGTCCAGTCAAGCGATTACTCTGTTTAGTACTTTTCATTATTAACAATAATTATATTATTTAACCTTTTACTTAACATAACGGCCAAAACCGGCCAGCACTATTCTAAAAAATCGCCAATTAATTTTCATTATTTTTTCATTTTTTGTCTCTAATACATAGGTTATGACCCCTCATTGGAATGAGCTCGTTCCAATGAGGGGTCATAACCTATGTTTTTGAGGCAAAAATGAGCATAATAGTTATTCAAGAATTTGTTTTGCAAGTGTCGTCTGCTTTTCATGTTAAAAAAACAAAAAATAATGAAGTCTCCATTACACCCACGGCAAAGTGTCTTTATTTGCACGCACGGATGCATGACCCAATTGTTGATTGCATAATTCACTTGTTAAGTTATCGTTTATAATCAAACCAGGAAATCCCAGTAAATAATATGAAGTACATCTAGAGAATATGAAGTCTTTTGTGGCCACACCTGCACTTCAGAGTAAAGCTTCTAGCAGTCTGCCAGTTAATGATAGAAATAATGCAGAAAGTAATCAAGCACTATACCAATTATCATTCAGTACGTGGAGAGTGGATTGTAACAAAATCACCCGTAGAGTGGAGGTATCACCCAAAGTATCACTTTCAAATTCTGCGCATATGGACAAAAACCTGGAGGTCCATTGGCTGGAACTTTGCTTGTGCTTGTTATGGTTTGCAACAAATCTGCAATTATTGCTTGGGTGGAATCGCCACTCTGATGGTGATATAGTGATAATACACTCTCCATGTACTGTACATGTGGACAGGTATGAGATACAGTAATTTCTGGGGTTGGTGTCACAAACTACTAATTTTACCCAAAGTTTTCAAAATAGCAAAAACAAACTTTATTTTTATTACAGCTTAAAGTTGTTGCATTTGATGTAGCAGCAGTTCAGCTGAGAACAACAGCTGAAATATTTGTATCTGTCCGAAGAAATATCAATGGACCAGTCTTTTCTCCGAATGTTTATCAAGTGAAAGTAGATGAGAATATACCGGTTGGATCCTACTTGGCAAGACTGAATGTCACAGATGCTGATAAGGTAAATTGAAAACCACTTTGTAAACATTTGAAAATCACAACATAAAGGTTTCACAGTTCAAAATGTTTAGCTCTAATTTCTGAAAGGGTTGTTCGGGATATTTCTGTTAAAGCTCTGACTGAAAACATTAAATTCAAAACTTAAGTATGTGAGAAAAAAATTGAAATAGAGACACGGTGTGCGATTTTAGTGGTACATAATATTAATGATAACACTTCGGCCGGCCGCTGATTTGTCGCGGTTCTCGTATGAGAAGGCCTTGGTTACCCATGTTCTACCAACTGCCTCCTATTCCCACGCTTCTTCTCTCCTCCCAACACTCGGAGACGAACTGCTTGATGACATCCCTTGCCCCATTCTTCCCAATCTCTTCGATTAGGATATTAACCCTCTCTTTTGAGTCGCCCCCTAACCACATGTCCTTCATTCTCCCATCCCACTTCCCCATTATACTGCCCGTGAATCTTGTTCTTTTAGACTGATATTTTGGCCTGTTAATTAATTAAGAATATAGGTTATAAAGTAAACACCTGTTAATTGAATAAAAAATAATTTGACCTGTTAATTGAATATAGGGTATAGAGTAAACTCCTGTTAATTGAATAAAAAATCTTGAAACATGTCGAGAAATTACCCTGATTCTTCCCAGTTTTCCTTTTGTTATAGACCAATTTGGCCTCAGCATATCCAATACAGGCATTTAATCTATTATATATATGGGAACCCCAGGAAGTGAAGCAGTGCTTGTTTACTGTGGTAAACAAGCTCTATTTCACTGGTAAAATAGGACCCAGTCACTAATGCCTGGGGTGCGAGTCCTCTAAAATAGACAACATGGGGTATAAACGATCGACTGACCTTGACTTTATCTCCATGTTGTGGTCATGATTAGCCATTGTGCAGAAGTATGTGACCTTAAACAACAATAAATATATAAATATATAAAAATCTATTATATCTTGTTTGACAGAGCTCATGGAGCTCTGTCAAACAAAATATAATAGAATAAATGGTAAGTTTATCTCAAGAATACAGGAAAGTGACACAATCCATGTTATTAATTGAATACTCCTGTTAATTGAATAATTTTCATTGGCAAAGTGGCTATTCAATTAACAGGGTTCCACTGTATTAACAATTTTTTCATACATGACTCATTTAGCAGTCCATAAAAATTATGTATAGAGGGTATGAAATGAGTGTTTCAATATGATATTTATGAAATGATTCTAGAATGTTCTGTTTGGCTTAACCTTTGGCAGGGCAGAATGGAAAATTTCAGATGAGTTTCATCAGTATCAGATTAAAGGAACAAAGAATATCATATTTTATTTATCATATAATCTTTAAACTGAAATCGGTACGTGTTAAAGAAAGGAATTTCAACATCAAAAAACAGTACCACTAAGATATGTCACATCATCAGTTAATTGGCTGGCAAAACTGTAGTACTGTCAATCCCATCAATATTCTTTTCATAAACATAGCCAGTTGTCATCAATATCTTTCTTATTACCGGTGCACTATCTGCATCATTAGCTTTTACCTTTGAAGTCAGGCATCATGGCTTTGTTTTTATTTTGAAATAGTTCTATTTACATGAGCATTAATTCGACCCAGTAGCATATAGATGTACCAATGAGATTGTTTGATCTGTAATATGTACAGTTAAAACTAGAAGTCCTGTCATGAACTGTGCACTTATCTAGGCTTAATAGGAATTGCGTGCAATTGCCATATCGAATGGCATCCAAAGCACGGCAGGATCTCCTGGTTACTCATAGCAAACACAGGCAATGTTTCTGCCAATGGACCTCCGGGTTACTCGGAGGTCCATTGGCTGAAACATTGCTTGTGTACAGGCCATATGTACAGAATTTGATACTTTACTATGGTCATAACGTGTTGATTAACACGCAGATCGGCATGCTATTTGTGCGCATTTCAAGACAGAACTCCTAGTTTTAACTGTAGGTCAGTCAACCAGGTTGCGTAACTCTCTTATATGAAATTGACAAGAGGTTATACGAATTAGTAATTCATAAACCCAAAAATTATGAAACAATTACAAGTGCAGAGAGTGGTTCAGTTATATAATAAATATGCTTATTTGATTGCTTTAATTTTACAGGGGCTGGTTACTTGCAAACTGAATAACAATAATGGTGTCAAAAGCAGTCTTTTTACCATAGATAGTAGATCATGTTTACTGAAAGTTGAAGCTTCACTCAATTCTCCGGGAAACAGAGACACAGAATATGCTGTGAGTTTTATTAGATAATAGATTGCAGTTAATAATGGTTGTCTGAACTAAGTAGTCTTTTGATTTTGAGGTGTGCTGTCACTCTTGCACACCATCACACCTTCAATTTTTACTTTTTGCGAGTAGACAACATCAAACCTTGGTTCCACCTACTGCATTGGCCACATAATATCCAAATTGTGTAGTAGACTTGCTTAACCCTTTACCTAACATGAAAATCAGACGACACTTGCATAGAAAATTCTTGAATAACTAAGGCCTAAAAAAATAAAAAATCTGTTTCTCAGGCCCTCCCGCATGGTCCTTTTGGCTGCCGCATGCTCTCTTTTTATAACCAATTTAAACTGAAAAAAAAAATAAAATAAATGGTTTATGTCTGATATTTTACCCAAGTTGAAAAATTTGATGAATTTGTCCCTTGAGTGCAAGAAGTCTTTGCAATGCTTTAGCATTGCAAAGCCTTCTTGCACTCAAGGGATGAAATACACCACCACCCATGCTATTCTGTAGATTTTGAGGCCTAAAACTTGAACCAAGAATATGAACTTTTGATGGCTAAGAAGTAATTACTGAAATAAAAAATAAAATAAAAAAAACGCTTGCCCGCATGCAATTTTACAAATAATGGCCTGAGAAACAGAAGATCTACTTTGTGTGGCCTAATATTTTTCATTTTTTGTCTCAAAAACATAGGTTATGATCCTTCTTTGGAACGAGCTCGACAAGATCGTTCCAAAGAGGGATCATAACCTATGTTTTTGAGACAAAAAATGAAAAAAATAATGAAAATTAATTGGCGAATTTTGTGAATAGCGCTGGCCGGTTTTGGTCATTACGTTTGGTAAAGGGTTAATATCAGGTGTTTTCTGTAAAGGGTTAAAATTTATTTGTGGGAAATGGGCCAAATGATACAATGCATGCACGAAAATGTGAATAATACCATGAATTATGCCAGGACTTAACAGTAGCATGCTTCACTTCAAATGTCAGCAAGCAGTATACAGTGCACTTCCCCTTTTCAAAATCAAACGACTGGAAGTAAAATCGTTACCCTTGGAACCCCAACCAATGTGTAAATATTTTATTTAACTGCTTTTTTCTCATAAAAATGTCGGAACTTTCTCTGAATAGATCATCTTTGATGCAGATACTTTATGCAATTACCTTCATCACATTACTGGCAAATGTACTTTTATCCTGAACAATAGAAAGCCCAAATCAGTTGATGTAAAAAGCAGATTAACCTACAGAAGAAACATTTGTAATTTATTTATTTCTATCATGTCCTGTTAGACTTCTGAACAATTCCCACGCAGTCTCTTTCTTCATCAGTTTATTTTTCATTTGAAAACAAAATAAGTGGTGGAAAGTGGAAATCTCAGATAAATGATCAGATTTCATTGCAGAGTGATCATTCAGTTAACAGGTTTACACTGTATTAATATCCTTTCTTTTCTATTTCTTTTCTAGCTGACAGTTTTAGCTAGTGACAATGATGACAAAAATCCTCAGTTCTCCTCTGCTACTGTTTTTGTAACTGTTGTGAGAGATCTGTTCAAACCACAGTTTAGCAACTTGCCAAACTCAATACAGATTATTGAAACACAGCCTGTAAACACAACAATATTTACAGTATCTGCCTCAGATCCAGACGTTAAGGTAAGTTTAGAATTTGTATTATTAAGATATTCCTTTCATCATGTGTGTTATGATATTTCATTTACCATAAAATATGGAGTGATATCAGTCTAAAGAGAGATCTAGAGAGATATCCTCTTATTCTCTTCCATGTATCATGATAATCGAGATCAAAATATATTTCAGCTATCTTATGAGTTAGTATGCAGGTCTGGCATTCTTTAGGAGTGCAGGAGTGCTGCACGCCTTGAAAAAATTGAGGAGGGCAATTTTTTGCACCCCTCGATTTTCTGGAATGCCAAACCTGCTTGGGACTGCCTTTAAAATCTATTATTATTTCATCCCCTAAGTTCCAATGTGCTCTCTGTGCCTACTGGAAACTCAGGGGACGATTTGTCAATGTTGCATTGATTCACAATAATTCATGACCCATTCTTTGTCGCACTTCGATACATTTTGAATGTAGAAGACAGTCATGTATGAACTGAATGCAACATTTTGAATAATGAGAAGATGTGTGTGCCAATTGTTCCACTATGAAGCTGAATTTAGTACAATTTTTCAGTCACAATATTAATACCCTGAAGTGAATATAACCACAATAGCATACAAGTTTTTGCATTGAAAATTTCAGGTGCAATTGCACTCCCTAGCAATCTGAGGGGGGCAACTGTTTTGCACTCCTTGATTTTCAAGATTGCCAGGCCTGAGTATGTAATACAGTAGAATCCTTTTAATTGAATATCCATTTTGCCAGTGAAAATTATTCAATTAACAGGAGTATACAACTAACAGGGATTTGGTCAGTTTCCTTTGTTCTGGAGGTAAACTGAGCATTTATTCTATTATATCTTGTTTGACAGAGCTCATAGAGCTCTGTCAAACAAGATATAATAGAATAAATGCCTGTATTGGATGTAGAGAGGCCAAAAAGGTTAATAAATAAGGGGAATTTGGTGCGTGTCACAGTAATTTTTTTGACATATTACAAAAATTTATATACAATTAACAGGAGTTTACTCTACAACCCATATGCAATTAACAGATCAAATTTGTACTGAAGGTATGGTAAATGGTTTTGGATATTCAATTAAGAGGATTCTACTGTAATGTGTTTCTTTGTTTTATTTTTCATGTTTAATGCATAGGTCTATTTATTTATATTTATCATCAAATTTATTTGATTGAGCCGGTATTTATTTATCATTTAATTTTACTGTAAGGCTGAAAAAAGTTGAAAATCTGTTTCTCAGGCCCTTTTGCATGGTCTTTTTGGCTTTTGCCTTCCACATGCTCTATTTTATAACCAGTGCGAACTTAAAAAAAATTAAATTAAATGGTTTACATCTGATATTTAACAAAAGTTAATAGAATTCATAAATTTGTCCCTTGAGTGCAAAAAGCCCTCTTGCGCTCAAAGGACAAAATACCCCACCACCCATGCTATTCTGTGGATTATGAGGCCTAAAACATAAAACAAACCAAGAACATGAACTTTTGGTGCCAAAGAAATAATTACAAAAATAGAAAATAAAATTAAAAGACACCCGCCCACATGCAATTTTACAAAAAAATGACCTGAGAAACAGAAGTTCTACTTTGTGTGCAGCCTAATTAAAAATGGTGGCCTCCACATGTGTAATAACTTGATGGAGGCAAAAAACATTCTCTTTCTGAATCAAATGATTGCACATGCATTTTCTCTCAAAATAAATTTGTATTTTGCTTAGATGTTTTACTTGTATTGGGTAAAATACGTTCTTGCTGTAAGATAAAACTTCATATCTTTTCAACAGGGATCAGTACATGTAGAGATGATAGGACAGGCCACAGCTTTGAGTTTCTTCAAAATAAATCCCAAGACAGGTGAAGTTTATCTGTGGAACAGCCTGCAATCTGATGGTCTAGAGAAGACAGTATATAGTGTATGTATAACACTCTTTTCCAGCCTAATATTGAATTAATATAAACTGATCATTTTAGGAGTATGTTTCATATGTTCAAGTGATTCAGTGTTCTCAAATCTAATGCCAGAGATCCCAGTATCATTCCCAGAACTTTTGAAATGTGTCTGGACACTCTTTGGCAACATCAGTGATGTGGCCATAAATAACTGTCCCCTGTGTTCAGAGAGAGACTGGTGGAGCAGTCTAAAGATTCCTGCATAGTATTCAAGATGATACCTAATGCTATGAAGGTCATTTCACATATCTGGCCAACTAAAGAGATGTGTTAATGTATGTAATAGAATCCTTGTAAAATTAATAAGCTTTAAAAAATAGACCTTTATCTTAATTTCGATACATTTGAATAGAATCATGTATCTCAGATATCCTGTATTTATTGCATGCTCGGTTCCAGCCAGTGAGCAATTAACCCTGGCTGCATCCATCGCATGATATACAAATTACAAAAGCAGAATTTAAAAAAAAAAAATTCAACCATCCATATCATGTGACCACTAATTGGAAAGAGCTAATGAAGTTCTTTCCAGTGATGGACACATAATATGGATTTGTTGAAATTTTTTTTTTTTAACAAATAGGAGTGAAAAATTGAAAATAGCAAATTTTGGTGTCGTGTTTGCAGTAAAAGGTTGAATAAAATCAGTTCATGTGAAATAGCCCAAATAATACAATGTGTGCATGAAAATGTGAACAATATACCATGAATTACAAGCTATAGCATTCTAAGCTAAGACTTCAATTTAATCAAACTTCACATTCTGAGAATTGGTACATAAACAATATAATTTGACAAACTTTAACCCTTTACCCAACGTAACGGCCTAAACCGGCCAGTGGTGTTCTCAAAAATCAATTAATTTTCTTTTTTTATCTCAAAATCAGAGGTTATGACACCTTATTGGAATGAGCTTGTTCCAATGAGGGGTCATACAGTTAAAACTAGAAGTCCTGTCATGAAATGCGCACAAATAGCACGCTGATATGCACGTTAATGTACACGTTATGACCCAAGTAAGGTTATCAAATTCTGTACATATGGCCTGTGCACAAGCAATGTTCCAGCCAATGGACCTCCGTGTAACCCGGAGGTCCATTGGCAGAAACATTACATGAGTGTGCTATGAGTAACCAGGAGAACCTGCCGTGCTTTGGATGCCATTGGATATGGCAATTGCATGCAATTCCAACGCGCAATTAAGCCTAGATAAGCGCTCTATTCGTGACAGGACTTCTAGTTTTAACTTTAACCTATGTTTTTGAGACAAAAAATGAAAAAAATTAGTTATTCAACACCTTTTTTGACAAGTATTGTCTGTTTTTCATGTTAGGTAAAGGGTTAAAGAGCAGTAATGCTGCTCACTGTCTTTAAACTCATGCATTCCATGGAGAACACAAGTTGACATAGTTGACTTTACCGGCAGTCTAAAATAGTCTAGAAACATTATTGGGTCATCTGCAGCAGCGTTCATGTATATGCAGTAACAATTATTGTAATAATAATAATTGTAGTAATATGTGGCTTTAAGGGTCAAAGGCAACAGTATCACTGTGTCATTGACAGGTGTGATTCTACTTTGGTGGGAAAGTGGACAGACACCCAGCTGCTATCTAGTATAAGTTCTCTCTCTGCTTTTATAATCATAGTATTTTCTAAATTTTTCACATTGGTTGTATCATTTGCAATGTGTTTAGTGCATAAATTAATGTATTGAAAAGTTCTGAAACATATAACAGGGCTTATATTTTGACAAAAATCTGAGAATATTCATGCAAAGATTTGCGCAAACAAGCCAGCAAGACTGTGTAGATTTTCGCTGCACATCTACTAGGATGTGCATGAAGAGAATTGAGTCAAGTTAACACTTTACCTAATGTAACAGCATCAAATTACACAATACAAGGCTATCTAGATCTGAAATATCCTGATACTTTGTCAATAAAATTGTACAAATATGGCTGTCATTGGAACAGGCTCAATGAGCCGGTTCCAATGGCATCCATATTTGTAAGGCTTTATTGATATATATAATGTTTATTTTTTTAAATCATCAGATTCAGTTGATATTTTAAAAATTAAAAAGCTGTGATGGTAAAGGGTTAACATGTGTTATCGGTTTTCAACAGGGGTTCAACCATGGTGGCCTCATGAGATCCTGGAACACTCATGGCAGGTGTGGATTCTCCCAACCATTTTTCGCAGGAATCCAAATAGATTCTACCAAATTTAAATGAAATACAAGCCCTGATATAAAGTGTCAGGATATCAGAAATTATTTACAGTACACACATTAAATGGCAACTTAATTTCTTTTTGAACAGGTAAAAGTACAGGCTTTTGACACAGATTATCCACTAAATGTTATCATTAGTGATCTGCAAATCAATGTTGTACGTAATCAGTTTGGTCCACAGTTTAACAAAAATCCATATACCAAGGTCTTGTCTGAGAAATTTGTTGCTGGGGACACAGTTCTGCAAGTGTCAGCTACTGATAGAGATGGGGTATGTATTCTTAAATATACTTATACGGCTTAATAAAATTAAAAATCTGTTTCTCAGGCCCTCCTGCATGGTCCTTTTGGCTGCCGCATGCTCTCTTTTTATGACCAATGCAAACTTGAAAAAATGAAAATTAAATGGTTTATGTCTGATAAGTTAATAAAATTGATAAATTTGTCCCTCGAGTGCAACAAGGCTTTGCAATGCTTTAGCATTGCAAAGCCTAGTTGTACCCAAGGGATGAAATACACCACCACCCTTGCTATTCTGTAGATTATGAGGCCTAAAACATAAAATAAACCAAGAATATAAACTTATGATGGCAAAGAAATAATTACAAAAATAAAATATAAAATAAAAAACCGCCCGCCCGCATGCAATTTTACAAAACTTGGCCTGAGAAACAGAACAACTACTTTGTGTGGCCTAAGTAAAATCAACAAGCACAGTACAGCCACCATGGAATGGTCAAAATCCACGCATGTGCAGTGATGCCTTTGGATGCGTTTCTCCATCAAAAGTCAGCAGTTTTTGGCAAATATCCAATGAAAGAAGCACTGGGTCGTACCCAGTGCTTCATTCATTGGAAATTTGACTCCATTGTTTTATGGCGGAGATTCACTGTTAATGCATGCACGCAAATATTGCCCACACATGGATTTTAACCCTCCCATGATGACCAAACTGCATTTATGGATCATTTTTGGTTGGATGAAAATTGCTTCAGGAGGCCTATTGAATGCTTGTGGGCCTGGAAAGATTTTCAGAATGTTCACTACACCACAGAGCTATGTGGTATATCGGTGATTTTTAGTCATATTTTGTCTGCCAGTACAGTCAGTCAAATCTGGACTGGAAACCACTACTATAGTAAATTTTCTCTAAGATTATACACTCTATGTATTTGTGTTGTGGGGTGACACAGTTTGGCAAAGTTAGAAATTGGCCCTAAAGTTTTGAAAGATAATGATCTTCATAATATTTTAACCTGTCATATTAAACCAAGTAGGACCCTGCAAATATTCGAATATGATCGAATTGAATACCAAATTGAATACTGCTCACTATTCACAAATCAAATGAACTAATGAATCAAATTTATTAGAATGGTTAACGGTGGTGCTACCTGGATAAAACATTGTGTCTTAGTCTGGAACATAACCATGTTGCCCTGTACTCCCTTTTCCTCCCAGCACATGAAATAGGAAGTATAAGCACTAGATAAATCTGTTGCCAACACTGAATGTGGGCTTTCATGAGATGGAATCAGATTTTTAGTGGATATGTGCCTATTTTTAAAACACGCTTTCCTCTGCCAATATCTGGTGCATTACGGAAGAGAGAAAGATTGCAAGGATAAATAGAGGATATGGAATGAGTGTTTTTCTCATATAATATTTATGAAATGAGTCTAAGAATTCTCCGTTTTGGCAAGCCTCAACAGAAAATTCAGACGAGTTTCATAAATATTATATGAGAAAAACACTCATTTTATATTCTATTTATCATATGACACACACATGCACAAATTAGCCACTTAGTATGACTTTTTAACCCATCACCTAACTTGAGTTGCAGACGGCACATGGAAAAAACATCCTTGTTTTACTAAAATTTTTAATTTTTTGCTTCCAAAACATAGGTTATGACCCCTCATTGGAATGAGCTCATTGAGCTCATTCCATTGAGGGGTCATAACCTATGTTTTGGAAGCAAAAAGTGAAAATATAAAAAAAAAAATGAATGGTGTTTTTGTTATAGGTAAAAGATTAATACAATATAACCCACCCTAAATAGGACAGATAACATAAATTCTCCCTAATGAAATTATGCAAATGTGATCCAGTTGTATTTTGTTTAGCCAATCAAATTGTCCAGTTTTGAAATTGACCAATGAAAGCTCCCAACTCTAATTATGCAAATTATGACAATGTGGCCCAGTTGTATTTTGTTCAACCAATCAAATTGTTTAGTTTTTAAATTGACCAATGAAATTGATGGAAGGCTTTATTTATCACTGATTAATATGAAAACAAAATATCAAATGTTTTAAAGTGAACAAAACGGGCGAGTCATATGATAATTGGAGATATTTGATAGATATTAGGCACCATCGAATCAAATATCATTTTGAATACTGAATACTGAAGTCATCTTTTTCCCTTGTTGAAATGACATACAGGGAATACCTGGATTAAATCTGTTGGAAAAACTTTGCAGTGCTTCGTAAAATGTTTAGGCCTAAAAAAATAAAAAAATCTGTTTCTCAGGCCCTCCCGCATGGTCCTTTTGGCTGCCGCATGCTCTCTTTTTATAACCAATTTAAACTTGAAAAAAAATAAAAATTAAATGGTTAATGTCTGATATTTTAACCAAGTTAAAAAAATTGATGAATTTGTCCCTTGAGTGCAAGAAGGCTTTGCAATGCTTTAGCATTGCAAAGCCTTCTTGCACTCAAGGGATGAAATACATCACCACCCATGCTATTTTGTAGATTATGAGACTTAAAACTTGAACCAAGAACATGAACTTTTGATGGCAAAGAGAAATTACTGAAATAAAAAATAAAATAAAAAAACGCTCGCCCGCATGCAATTTCACAAATAATGGCCTGAGAAACAGAAGATCTACTTTGTGTGGCCTTATTACAGATATATTCAACATAGATTGTTTTTTTAAAAGCGTATGGATAAAATTATAAAAGGATCCTGAGATTGTATGACTCTTGTCATGAAAAAAGGAGTTAGATTGTATTTTACCTTGTCAAACTGTTTCTTGTGGTTTAATTTTTATAATAAATGGAATAATTTTCTTCTAGGATGCAGTAACATATCATATGCAAGGAAGTGCAGAGGAGGAAAAATTCTTCCATATAAATCCAACAACAGGAGTTCTATTTTTGCGGAGAGAATTGACCAGTACAGCAAGGAATAAATTTACTGTGAGTATTTTGTGTATATTTTTGCATACTACATAATAATGTTATTTATAGAATCTTTGCAAACACTTTCTAAGGATTACCAGGTTTCTCGCTTATCACAAAAATAATGGAGTAGTATATGAAATCAATATTTTTTCTATATTTGGAAATTCTGTATGAAATTAGGAAGGGCTCAGTTGAAAAACAATCAACTTTTTTTTAACTTTTTCAGTTTCTGGTTGTTGCTACAGATGACCGTAAAGAGAGTTTAGCAAGAACAGATGAAGCAACCATTAGTATTTCAGTGGTACGAGACAATGGGCCACCTCAGTTTGTTAAATCACCATACAAAATTAATGTCGGCATTACCACTTCAGTAAACAGCACAGTTCTCACTGTCGAGGCTATTGACAATGATCAAGGAGTATGTATAAAAGTTTCAATTCAATATTTAAATCATTTGCATTCCATGCATTTGGGTGGCAGTGATGGGGGTGGGGGGTGGGGAAGGAAGAAGTTGCTGATTAGAAGAGAAAGAACATTTTCAGCCTCACTTGATGGGACATTGATCTATGGGCAAACCTCAAAATAAGCGGCCTGTCATCTGCGGGATGAAGTCCCCAGAGGGTCAGTGTTGTGATGCTACCCTGCACAGTAGCACTACAAAACTTTCCTCTGTGAACTTCAGTGTGAATCATCATATCAGGTCTAAACGGAAAGAGGTACCCATTTGGACTCAGTAATCCAGTAATGGTATTTAAGGCTTAAAAAGTTAAAAATCTGTTTCTCTGATCCACCAGCAATTTTGGCTGCCGCATGCTGTTTTTATAATCAACGCAAACTTGAAAAAGTAAAAATTAAATGGTTTATGTCTGTTATTATAACCAGGTTAACCCTTTACCCAACGTAACGGCCAAAACCGGCCAGCGCTATTCTAAAAAATCGCCAATTAATTTTCAAAATATTTTCATTTTTTGTCTCAAAAACATAGGTTATGACCCCTCGTTGGAACGAGCTCGTCGAGCTCGTTCCAACGAGGGGTCATAACCTATGTTTTTGAGACAAAAAATGAAAAAAATTAGTTATTCAAGAATTTTTTTTGCAAGTGTCGTCTGCTTTTCATGTTAGGTAAAGGGTTAATAAAAAATTGACTCATTTTCCCTTGATTGCAACAAGGCTTTGCAATGATTTAGCATTGCAAAGCCTTCTTGCTCTCAAGGGATAAAATACACCACCATTTCTGTAGATTGTGCTATTCTGTAGATTATGAGGCATAAAACATAAAACAAACCAAGAAAATGCACTTTTGATGGCTAAGAAATAATTACAAAAATAAGAAATAAAATAAAAAAACACCCGCCCACATGCAATTTTACAAAGAATGACCTGAGAAACAGAAGATCTAATTTGTGGGGGCTAATCAATTATTTCTTATTTGATCGCACTCAAATGAGCTTTCTTAATCAAGATTTAACAGAATAAATGGTCAGTTTACTTAGAAAGTCCAGTAAAGTGACCCAATCCTTGTTAATTGAATGCTTCTGTTAATTGAAGATTTTTCACTGGCAAATTTACTATTCAGTTAACAGAGGTCTATTGTAATGAAATTAAGGAATAGAAATGTTAACTGATTTCCTCAGTGAGGATTGAAACCTCAATCATTATATCACTTACTTTTTTTGTTTTACAGTCTGATGTTGTATATAGACTTGATGGGTTCTCACCATACACTGATTATTTCCACTTGAATACTGTAACAGGACAAATTCATTTAGTGAAGGATCTTTCACTGAATTCTGACACCACTCATTATTCAGTAAGTATATGTTCAGGCTATTTTATGGTTATATTCAATTAAATGACGAGCTATTGCTAGTGGTCATGTTGTTGGGTGGCAATTTAGCTTATTGCACTAAAAATCTTGATTGGCACCAAAAAATCTTCATTAGTTACCTCTTAACCGGCTGAGTATTTTCTAGATATTTTTCATCAAATCTAGTCATGGCTGCTTTAAAGCAGCCATGACTAGATTTGATGAAAAATTAATATAAATGTAACACAAGAAATCATTGGTGAAAAAATCCATTCAATTTACACGGGGCAAATATGATTAAATGTGCCCAACATATACTTGTTTCAGTAACAAGAGAAGCCATGATGAGATTTGATGAAAAATTAATATAAATGTAACACAAGAAATCATTGGTGAAAAAATCCATTCAATTTACACGGGGCAAATATGATTAAATGTGCCCAACATATACTTCTTTCAGTAACAAGAGAAACCCTGCTGGGCAGGAATATCCGCCAGCAGCATGCAAAGAGTTAAAATTTTGGCACCAACAAAGTTTCTTTCACTTATGAAGGAAAGCCATTTGGCAGTGAAGAATGTGATCTATGATGAAACAGAAAAAGAATTATTACTTTTTTTGTCGATAGGGTGTTAGGAAAAGTGTTTGGACAAACTTTCAACATTAATTGCCATTGAGTGGTATTGTTTTTTCTTCGGTAAAACATTGTAGGGTATCAACTTTACAAAAGGCAGCATTTAATTAGGTAAGTACTTCATACCGCTGCAAGCCATTCATGACAGTATGAAGTATTTATCAAAGTAAATACAGTGGAGTCCACTTAGTTGGATATCTCTTAACCGAATAACCCTATTAATTATACCCCCACTTTCGAAGAAATGGGGGTACACTGGATTACATGCATCTGTCCGTGCGTCCGTGTGTGAGTCCATCCGAGAATATTCATAACTTTCATAACTCAAGTAAATTATTATTTTGGAACTTGTTTTCTATAATATTTGGTCTAGGTATGCCCACACTAGTTTTTTTTTTTTTTATTACTGGTTCACTTAGAAATTTTGTCCGTCCGAGCCAAATTTTGTCTGTTCAGCCTGTATCTCGGGTATCGAATGTTCTATTGCAATGAAATTTGCCATGAACACTGCTTATGGTATAGGCTTTAAAAAAGGGATTCAACGATATTTCTCACATTCTCCTTGTTAGAGTTCTCCTCCTCCCCCCCCCCCTTTTTACTTAGAAATTGTAGGAAGTAGACATTATTTGTCTGTTCAGCCTGCATCTCAGGTATGGGTTATCGGATTTCAGTGAAATATGGCATGCAGTTTGCCTATGACAAAGGCTTCTGCTTCATTGCATAAAACTTCCAAACACCAAACAATTTACCATACCTTTTGACTTAGAAATTGTTGGAAATTATTGAAAACTTTCAAACAAAATGGGGGGGGGGGGGGGGGGGTATACTGGATTGCGTCCGTCTGTCTGTACATCCATCCATCCACTCAAGAATATTCATAACTTAAGTAAATCATCATAGAATTAAATGAAACTTGGTATGCAATCAAATTGTAACATTGCTCAAGACTAGAATGAATTTCGGTGTTGTCAGATAATTCTTTTTATTATACCCTCACTTTCGAAGAAATGGGGGGTATACTGGATTTCCTGCATCCGTCCATGTGTCCATGCATCCATCTGTCCATCAGTCTGTCCATGTGTGAGTCCGTCTGAGAATATTCATTGGTCATAAGTATGTCCACACTAGGCGGTACATCATCTGGGGGTATGCACCGGACGACAGTCCAGCTCTTGTTGAATATAATTTCCCAGCACAAAACCATTTACCACACATCCAGTACAAATTTGACCTCATAATTGAATATAGGTTATAGAGTAAACTCCTGTTAACTGAATAAAAAATCTTGTAACCTGTCGAGAAATTACCGTGACTCTCCCAATTTTCCTTGTTTATAGACCTATTGGGCTTAGTACAGCCAATACATGCATTTAATCTTTTATATCTTGTTTGACAGAGCTCATGGAGCTCTGTCAAACAAGATATAATAGGATAAATGCCAAGTTTATCTCTAGAATATTAGAAAGTGACACAATCCCTGTAATTGAATACTCTTGTTAATTGAATAATTTTCATGGCAAAGTGGCTATTCTATTTACAGTGTTCCCCTGTACTGCCTTTTGTAAAAATTTGTGGCCCACTAAACCCAGAAGATTAACATTGATTAGTTGATTAATCTGTTATTATCTAAGCTCAGTAACAGGTACACATACTGACCACAATCAGCCTGACCATCAGTTAAATCAGTGGCATATAGATATAACTTAGATGACCACCATTTTTGCCTACAGATGATTTCATCAGAACTTTCAATTTCTATCAGATTTTTTCCTTGACCAATTCTCTATTCACTTTTGAAATAATTAATTGCCAGTTCATTTATTAAATCTCAATCAATTCATTTAGATCAGACAGCAAAGTACACACTCTCCCCTTCCATCAGCATTTTGGTACCAAAACACTTTGTGTGCACTAAAATTTCCAGAGTGGATAAAAATGTAGCACCAGATAGTTCAGGGCCAGTATGACTACTGGCTATTGATTTTTAGAAATTTCAGTGTATTTCATCCTTAATAATATTGAGTGAAGACTTGTTTGGGGTGCAATGAGATATAAAGTCTAAAAAAGTTAAAAATCTGTTTCCCAGGCCCTCCTGCATGCTCTCTTTTTGTAACCAGTGCAACCTTGAAAAACTAAAAATTAAATGGTTTATGTGCGATTTTTTACCCAAGTTAATAAAATTGATAAATTTGTCCCTTGAGTGCAACAAGGCTTTGCAATGTTTGCAGAGCCTTCTTGAATCAAGGGATGAAATACACCACCATTCTGTAGATTATGAGGCCTAAATCATAAAAAAACCAAGAACATGAACTTTTGACAGTAAAGAAATAATTACAAAAATATAAAATAAAAAACTGCCCGTCCACATGCAATTTTACAAAAAATGGCCTGAGAAACAGACGATTTATTTTGTGGAGTCTAATTCAATGAAAAAATTCATTATCAATATATGTAACTAGACACTATATCCGATTCATGTCATTAAAAAAGTATAAAGTACCCATTCTATTTTGAAGACAGCTGTAGACTGCTTAATAATAATGAATATAACTTCGTGTTTTTCATCTTTGTCAAAAAAGCTGATTTATAAAATAAAATTGGGAATGTTTTTGACATGACAAACAGCTCATATAAAGCTTGGCACAAATTAATCAGCACACTATATTATTTTATCTTTCCAGCTACTTGTGACAGCATATGACAGGAATGATCCTGAACAGGCTGCGTCTACTCCAGTATCTATTATTGTGGATAAAAATCTAAATGTTCCACAGTTTACCAAGAACTCTTATAATGCAGAAGTGTATGATTTCCAACCAGTGGGATACAGTGTTTTACAAGTTACAGCTTTAGATTCAGATATAACGGTAAGTTGTATAAAATGTTGTACAGGTAGTTTCACTTCTAATATGTAATTATGAAACTTCTTCAACCCCTGTTTCATTTAAAAACCTGGATTTGTGAAATACTCTCATAAGACCTGATAAAACAGGAACTTTATTAAAACGAGGATAACTGACAGAAAATACGACATAAAAACTTTAATAAAAACCAGATGAATTTTCATCCTTATGCATTCATTTAACTCTGTACAGTTAAAACTAGAAGTCCTGTCATGAAATGCACACAAATAGCACATCAATCTACACGTTAATCTACGCGTTATGACCATAGTAAGGCTATCAAATTCTGTACATATGGCCTGTGCACAAGCAATGTTTCAGCCAATGGACCTCTGGGTAACCCGGAGGTCCATTGGCAGAAACATAGCCTGTGTTTGCTATGATTAACCAGGAGAACCTGCCGTGCTTTGGATGCCATTCAATATGGCAATTGTGTGCAATTCCTACGCACAATTAAGCCTAGATAAGCACACCGTTTGTGACCGGACTTCTAGTTTTAACTGTACGTAACACCAATTGCTGTCAACACTCACCAATTAATCTCTGAAATAACTAAAAATAGAGGATGTGTCACGATTTCATATAAAATTTCTGTACGGAGTTAACTTAAATCTATCTGAGCCGAGGTTCAGAACTTTCATGTCAAATTGTAATGAATTTGATATTCTTTTTATCACATAATGTTTTATCACATAATGTGTAATTTTAGCTAATGCAACAATGAAAGCTGGTCAGCGCTGTTCACAAAAATTGCCAGTTAAATTTTATTATTGTTTTCAATTTTTTCCTTGGAAACCTAGCTTATGACCCCTCACTGGAATGAGCTTGTTCCAGTGAGATGTCATAAGCAGTGTTTTCAAGACAAAAAATGAAAATATATAGTTTTTCGGGAAATGTTTTCGGCAAATGTTGTCTGCTGTTTGTATTTGGTGGACAGGTAAGGAAAAATAAGAGAAGATTTATTCAATTCTTCTTCTGAAACCAACTCACTCATAACATTACCATGTCAACATTGCATTTTTGATGTCATTCTTGTATTAAACATTTTGTGAAAGGTATTTTCCTTAACCCTTTACCCAACGCAGACGATTTCAAAATTTATTTTAAAAATTATTTTTTAAATTTTTTAAAAAAATTTCAACAAAACCATATCATGTGACCCCTCTTTGGAACGAGCTCGATGAGCTCGTTCCCAAGAGGGGTTCACATGATATGGTTTTGTTGAAAAGTTTCGAAAAATAATGTTTTTTCAGCTACTGAATTTGCATATTATGCGGGTGGATACAGGCGATTCGTTGGGTAAAGGGTTAATGAGTTATTTTATGGTGATTTTAATTTTTAGCTGAAAAATATAGCTTCTTTCCTCTCATTGGTACAAGCTCAATGAGCTTGTACCAATGAGAGGGTGATAAGCTATGTTTTGGAGCCAAATTTGAAAAAAATAATAAAATTTGCATAGAAATGCTGTGGCAAGATATGGCCATTGTGCTGGGTAAAGTGTTGATAACATCTCCACTGTTATATCAGTGGATTATCAATTGTGTTTTGACCAAAAAAACCTATATTTTAAAATATTTTTCTGTGTAGATACACTATTTGAGTGTATTTAAATGCAAGGAGTAACGCTAGTCTCAATTATCCTTGATCTCTGATAAATTGTCTGAAACAGGAGCATTAATTTAATTCTCTTTGTTTTTCAGTCCCCAGAAAATATTGTTCATTACAGCCTGGATAGTAGCAGAGACAGTGGCTATTTCACAATTAATTCTGTCAATGGATTAATTTCTGTTAAGCGCCATCTTACTGAGGACAGATTGGCTTCGTTATCTTATATGGTAAGGTTATTGTTTTATTGTGTCATGAATACTGCTTCTATTGAATATTATATCAAAGAAGCTATTAACTGGAAATAGAATACGTTTTCATTTTTGAATTACTAAAAAATTAAGTCCCACAGTCCATCCCAATGAGGGGTTATAAGTTGAGTTTGAATACTTTTTGAGAATAGTACTGGCAAATTTTGGCCATTATGTTCGGAAGAGTAGTACTGCCTAGATGAGGCCATTAAGTTGGGTAAAGTGATGCAGATGAGATTTACATTACGGCTGTGCATTGCACAGGGTTAGTCACACTTTGCGGTTAAAAAAATTGGTAACTGACACGTCACACACTACATGAAAATGTACACTCACTAAGGCTATTCAGTGCACAGGGTTAGTAAAATAAAAGTTATGATCTTATATAATCAGAAAGAAAAGAGTCATTATACCTGTGCATTGCACAGAGTTAGTTGGTGAGCTAACTTATCTCCAAATGAAACAAAATATTGCATTTTGATTGATGGAGAGGTACAGTGTAACTTGCAATCCACTGTAGCCTTTTTTTACACCATGGTTAACCACGGTGTAAAAACAAGAATACACAATAGCAGGCTATATGGTTAAAAAAAAGTACCCATTTTTAATTATTAACTCATACCTTCTGCTCAGTTGTGTTAGAACAAAAATAAAAATACATGAAAGTTAATATGTATGTGCAATAAAATATTACAGATATGGATGTCATCCATATTTGTCTGGTTTTATTAAGAAACTTACAAAGGTCAAGTTTTCTGTCATTTTTTTCCCACAATGCAGGTTAAAGTATTAAGTACACCATAATTCTTGGAAATAAATCTGTTATCCTTGTGTTTTCCAGGGTGTATGGGAGTTTACACCAGTGTGGGAACTCATACACCCTTCGGCTTTGCCTCAGGGTGTATGAGTTCCCAAACCTGTGTAAATTCCAATACACCCTGGAAAACACAAGGGTGACTCATGATACGCTGGCTGACAATAGGCATTGCACAGGATTAGTTGATAGGCTGCCATATCACAAACTTCATGAAATTATACACTGACTGTAAAATGCACAGGGGTAGTTGGTTGCATGTTACATAGGGTGTAAGATTCAAGGAACTAATGGATATACTTATACTGGGTTGTGGAAATAGTTTTTAAAAGTGAATTCCAAAAATGAAAACGTATTCTATTTTCAATTAATGGCTTGTTTTCAGGAATTTTTCTCTGTCAACTGAAAATCTATTGCACCTTGCTGTATCTTCAATACAAGCTTCAACATTCAGAAGTACTTTGCTTTTAAAATACCAATTTGCAGTTTCAGTATTTGAATCCCAAAAGAAATAGCCATTGATCAAATTGAAAATGTTTTTAATGAAATTGTTGACAGACTGGTAGGAAGAAACTGATTCCTCATTAAGTTTTTTCTTCTGTTTTTAAATTGTAAAATTTTCATTTTTCCAGCTTTATGTTATTGCTGGTGATCAAGGTGTTCCAAGTCGTGTTGCCACTGCCACAGTTGTAATATCAGTAAAGCGTAATACAGGGGTACCAACATTTATCAACACAGCAGCATATGATGTAACAGTGATGGAAAGTATTTCCGTAAAGGACACGATTTTACAAGTATCAGCATCTGATTCAGATGGAGAGGTAAGCATAAATCCTAACTATAAGTATCAGCATCTGATTCAGATGGAGAGGTAAGCATAAATCCTAACTACAAGTATCAGCATCTGATTCAGGTGGAGAGGTAAGCACAAATCCTAACTCTTTGTTCACCAGATGGAGAGATAAGCATAAATCCTAGCTCTTTATTCACCTGGTTGAGTGCTATAATCCATCATCATCACTCTATTGAAAAGTGCTTAACCCTTTACCTAACATGAAAAGCAGACGACACTTGCAAAAAAAATTCTTGAATAACTAATGTTTTTCATTTTTTGTCTCCCAAACATAGGTTATGACCCCTCATTGGAACAAGCTCGTTCCAATGAGGGGTCATAACCTATGTTTTTGAGACAAAAAATGAAAAAAAATCATGAAAATTAATTGTCAATTTTTGAGAATAACGCTGGTCAAACCGGCCAGCGCTATTCTCAAAAATCGCCTATTAATTTTAATTATTTTTTTCATTTTTTGTCTCAAAAACATAGGTTATGACCCCTCATTGGAACGAGCTCGTCGAGCTCATTCCAATGAGGGGTCATAACCTATGTTTTTGAGACAAAAAATGAAAAAAAATAGTTATTCAAGAATTTTTTTTGCAAGTGTCGTCTGCTTTTCATGTTAGGTAAAGGGTTAAAGGGAGCATGGTTCGGCTCAGTGGTCAGGGCATTGGACTTCAAACTGAAAGGTCTATGATTTGAGCCCCAGTAAGGGTAACTGTATTCTGTCCTTGAACAAGGCACTTAATCCCAGTTGTGGGCACAGTGGCACTCATCCCTACTGCATGTCGATGGTACGCTTGTCTTCAAACAATGCTAACCTTGCTTGTGTGGAGTTAGTGCATTGGGGAGTCCCCATTGCTCAGTGGGTTTCCCTGGGTACTCTGACTTCCTCCAACCTTAAAAATGCCTGACATGAGGTGACCCTCGCTATTGGAAATGTTGTTAAACCCCAACAAAAAGTGCTTAAAGCCACTTTGAACAAGCTGTTAATTGAAACTAGAATGTTTTAATTTTTAGAATTTTTATAATTCACTGAAAAAAAACCACTTTCCTCAATCCATTCCAATAAAAGGTAATAAGCTGAGTTTAAATGATTCTTGAGCGTATTACCATTAGTTTTTGGCCATAATGCTGAGTAAAGAGTTTTTACAGATGAGAATTACAGTACGTGGAGAGTGGATTGTAACTATATCACCTGCAGAGTGGAGTTATCACCCAAGCTATAACTTTCAAATTGAGTACATATCGACAAAAAAACACAAGCAATGTTTCAGCCAATGGACCTCTGGGTTAACCCGGAGGTCCATTGGCTAAAACTTTGCTTGTGCTGGTTATGCTTTGCAACAAATTTGCAATTATTGCTTGGGTGGAATCTCCACTCTGCGGGTGATTTAGTGATAATACACGCTCCACGTACTGTACATTAAGGCTGTACAGTGCACAGTGTTAGTTACTAATGATTTTTTTTTATGACCAGAAAGTGTAACAGGGTCAGTTACACTTTCTACTTATAAAAAAATGGTAACTGCCATATCACACTCAACATGAAAATGTACACTTACTAATGCTGTGCATGAACAGGGATATTTGTATAATAGGGATGATCTTATATACCGTATTTACTCTATGTATTGGGACAGCTAAAAATAAATATTTTCACAGATGTCCCACATCTTAGAAAATGGGGGAAAAACACAACCTGGTCTTGTTTTGATGTTGAATCAAGTTGTGTGTAATTCGTTTTCCATCACTGTATATGAAAATCGCCATCCAATTTTTTTTTAGAGTTTCATTTTTTGCTTCCAAAACATAGCTTATGCCCCTCCTTGGAATGAGCGCATTGCGCTCGTTCTAATGAGGGGGTCATAAGCTATGTTTTGGAAGCAAAAATCAAAATTTTTAGTTACACAAGAATTTTTTTATGATTGTCATCTTCCACTAGCGTTCAGTGAGGGGTTGAAGACTGTCACAATGTAATATTAAATAGTCTTCCTCATGTCAGTCTGGTCTGTAAATATTTAAACTTAGGAATAGATTTAAATAAAAATAACACAAATCAGTATGTATTATCAATTTTTTATTGTTTAAAAAGGAAAATTAAACACAAACTTATCTTTAATATTGAGCATTTTGCACCGTTTTCAGGTGACTGGGCCAACTGGAAACAAGTCTCCTGAGTGTCCCAAACATTGGAGCATAAAAAAAAAATATTTTTCTGGAAAAAATGTGTGTCCCAAATTATAGAGTGTCCCAATATATAGAGTAAATACGGTACATGTATAGCCAGAAAGAAAAGAATGACTAACTCTGTGCATTGTACTGACTTGGTAAATTAACATCCAATGGCAGACCATGGGCATTCTACAGGATTAGTTGATAGACTGCCATATCACACACTTCATGAAAATATACACTGACTATGGCTGTAAAAATGCATGGGATTAGTTGGTTACATGTTACATAGGGTTCAGAATTTGAGTAACTAATGGAAATACTAGTACTGGATTGTGAACAGTTTTTTTTATTATGAATTTCCAGAATGAAAACATTGTTTATTTTCAATTAATAGTTTGCTGTTGATGGCTTTACATTCAGTAGATTAGGTTCTTTGCTCAACAGTAAAAAAAATACAGTGGAGCCCACTCAATTGGATATCTCTTAACAGAATAACCCTGTTAATTGAATATAATTTCCCAACACAAAACCTTTTACCATACCTTCAGTACAAATTTGACCTGTTATTTGAATATAGGTTATAGAGAAAACTCCTGTTAACTGAATAAAAACTCTTGTAATCTGTCGAGAAATTACCCTGACTCGCCCCAGTTTTTCTTTGTTTATAGACCTATTTGGCGTCAGTAGATCCAATACAGGCATTTAATCTATTATATCTTGTTTGACAGAGCTCATGGAGCTCTGTCAAATAAGATATAATAGAATAAATGCTAAGTTTATCTCTAGAATACAGTAAAGTGACACAATCCCTGTTAATTGAATACTCATGTTAATTGAATAATTTTAATTAACAAAGTGGCTATTCAATTAACAGGGTTCACTATTCAAGCATTCATTTTAACTTCTTGTGAATGGAACATTCTTAAGCAAAACAAGAGCTATTGCTGAAGGCAATTTATACCCCCACTGCAGTGCTGGAATGATGAAGCATAAATGAAATATTCTCGGACGGACTCACACATGGATGGACCAACGGATGGATGCACAGATAGACACACGGATGCACAGACGCCCGGACAGATGGATGGATGCATATAATCCAGTATACCTCCCATTTCTTCGAAAAATTACCCTGGATGGAGCTCTGTCAAACAAGATATAATAGAATAAATGCTAAGTTTATCTCTAGAGCACAGGAAAGTGGCACAATCCCTGTTATTTGAATACTTCTGTTAATGGAATAATTTTCACTGGCAAAGTGGCTATTCAATTAACAGGGATCCACTGTATATGTAAAAAGGTTTTGTTACAATGATTGGAGAGTGCCAAACAGATCAACAAAACAATTCCTTGTGGATAAAATGTTACTAAACAATGGCTCTCCTTGTTGGTAACATCGCATCTTTGAAAACAATGACATATTACAAATCTCCTTTGAAAAATAAATTCAGCACTCCTCCAATTAATTCTCTACAGCAAAATTTGGTTGCAGAAATATTTCTGGGTTTGACTATGGTTATCAAAAAATATTTGAAATTGAATACTTACATTTTTTTAATTTTGTTGACAACCATACCATGTTTCTGAAGTATATAATATTTGACAGTTTCTCCACAAAACAATATGTAGAAAGTGCATTAACATTCAAAAACCCCAAGAGCAGAGTTTCCATGTAAAAAAATAATTCTGAAAGCATAAACAAAATTTTAGCTCATAGACCCGTACTTCTCTGCACACTGATGTCAAAATACCAGAATTTTAAAAGCAGTAAATTTTTCCCACAATGCAGCTCATAATTTAGCCATCAATGGATTGGTTAAATTTCTTGTTGCATTCTGGAAAAAAATATGCTGCTTGAATTTCTGATATTTCAACATCAATGTGCCAAGTGTTATGTTTGACCGTAAATTTCTGCTGAGACAAGATGCCATTTACTTGTAAAATTTGTATTAAATATTAATGAATTCATACAAGAAAATTGATATTTTGTTACCATCTTTGCCAGATATCTGGCTCTCTTTGTTTTGGGGTTCCATTTTTTATTCTATTATTTGTTCTGAATGTACAGTGAATGCTGTGCCCTATTCTGAGCATTCCATGTGCTTCATATTGGAATTGTGTAGTTTCATACTGCTGACACTTGAAAGCAACCTCCATATATGAGAATATATGTGTGGAAATGCTCACAATTTCTTTTCCACATAGTAATTCTTTGTGTACAAAATTAGTATCATAAATCGAAATTAATTTGGTGGAATAATAGATTCTGGATTAAATATATAGTTAATATGGTCTTGGCTGGAGGAAGAATGCCAGCTGTGATTTTCTTTCCAGTTGCAGTACAGTAGAATCCTCTTAATTGAATATCCATTTTGCGAGTGAAGATTATTCAATTAACAGGAGTATACAATTAACAGGGATTTGGTCAGTTTCCTGTGTTCAAGAGGTAAACTGAGCATTTATTCTATTATATCTTGTTTGACAGAGCTCATAGAGCTCTGTCAAACAAGATATAATAGAATAAATGTCTGTACTGGATGTAGTGAGGCCAAAAAGGTTGATAAATAAGGGAAATTTGGTGCCTGTCACAGTAATTTTTTCGACATATTACAAAAATTATATACAATTAACAGGAGTTTACTCTACAACCCATATGCAATTAAAAGATCAAATTTGTACTGAAGGTATGGTAAATGGTTTTGTGTTTGAAAATTATATTCAATTAACAGGGATATACAATTAAGAGATATCCAATTAAGTGGGCTCCTCTGTACAAAAATAAATATTGCCAGTCATGTTTGTGGTTGTTTTTTGGGTGATCATAGTTTGGATCAAAGGAGAAAGAAATATTTTAACAGTCACAGAGGAATGTAAATGTTCCATTTATTTATGTGCCTACACCTAAGGCCTAAAAAAATAAAAAATCTGTTTCTCAGGCCCTCCCATATGGTCCTTTTGGCTGCCGCATACTCTCTTTTTATAACCAATTTAAACATGAAAAAATTAATATTAAATGGTTTATGTCTGATATTTTACCCAAGTTAAAAAAATTGATGAATTTGTCCCTTGAGTGCAAGAAGGCTTTGCAATGCTTTAGCATTGCAAAGCCTTCTTGCACTGAAGGGATGAAATACACCACCACCCATGCTATTCTGTAGATTATGAGGCCTAAAACTTGAACCAAGAACATGAACTTTTGATGGCAAAGAAGTATTTACTGAAATAAAAAATAAAATAAAAAATGGCCGCCCGCATGCAATTTCACAAATAATGGCCCGAGAAACAGAAGATCTACTTTATGTGGCCTAACATCTCCTGTTTTTAACTGGTATTTGGTGAAGAGAAGTACACGGTACACTTTCTGACTTTTTGTCTTTCATGTTAATGATACTACTTTTTCCTCATGTCAGTTGTAAAATGCCTAACATAGCTTCTGTTTTTTGGTATTTCAGGAGACTCAGAATGGGGAAGTGAATTATGAGATCGTCAGTCCACAACAGGCATTTAGCTATTTCATCATTGATCCCCAGACTGGAATAATAACTGCTCGTGTGTCGTTGATAAATACTCCTGATGACATATATAATGTAAGTATGAAATATTCAAAGAACTCAAAGATTATTGGCTTGTGTACTGAATTTCTAGATTGAGAGATGTTTAGTTCAAATCAGAACAGTGTCGTTTTCACTGTCGTCATGTTTTAGACACTTTTTTGCCCTTGTTCTGTATCAACTCAATCAGACAAATTCATCCCTTTTGTCACATTAACTGGTAGAGTGCTAGAAGCCCATATTTGGGCTTTATTCTGAACTGCAGGTACCTAAAGTTAAAGGTTTCATATTCTGTGGATGTTTTTCATACCATCTTGGATGTAAAATTACTTCATCTCCATCGATTTGCTTGGTTACAATCATAGGCACTCTCCCATTAATTGTAACAAGACAAAAATGTGTGAACAAATCTTGAGGCTGAGAAAAAATTTAGCACTCTGCCTGTTAATGGAATGAGTTTGAATAGCTCTTTATAGTGAGAGGGACTAGCTTTGTTTTAGAAGTAAAAATTAAAACATAATGTTGATCATGCTGAGCAGTTTTGGCTGAAAAAATGGTTTAACTTCATTTAACACTTAAAGTCATAATTCTGACTTTGGTAACTTTTTACTGCAAGACCACGGGTGCTCCAACACATTGTCTTTGATAGAGTGCTGACTTATTTTTAGTTGTCAAATTTCTTAACATGACTTTGCCTTGTAACAGTTTATGGGAGAGTGCCTTGACACTCTCCCATAAACTGTAACATGTCAAATTAACACAGACTACAAATATAGCATGAAGTGCACATATACAACATGAATCCTTTAGCTTGTGGTACCTGGCCTTCAGAACAAGCCCAAGTACAGGCTTTCAGCACTCTACTGATCAAATAAACTTGAAGTTATGTTCTAAGTACCAAGGTAGTTGTTGTCAGGCATGTCTTGCTACCTATATAGGCAACCAAGACATATCTGCAAGCAACAGCAAAATCATGGAATTTAGTCTAAAGTGTTAAAAAAATGGATAAAAATCTTAATGCGTCTAAGGGTTAATCTTTAATTTGGGTGCTTGGGTTATGATGCCACCACCCATTATACAGGTTAACCTGTATTAAAACTGGTTTCATCATGTATACTGTATTGAAAGGTTCAGTAATTTGAGCCCACTTTATATATATTACAGCTGATTGTGAAAGCATCTGATCATGGTGTACTGTCCAAGTCCTCCGAAGTCTCGATTACAATTCGAATCAATAGAGCTGGTTTACCTTATTTCCCACAAAGTGAGTACGTTGTTGAGAAGGCTGAGGATTTGCCTTTGGATTCCACCATTATCCAGCTTCAAGCCATTGATCCAAGGAAGGTAAGTATTGTTTTAACAAGCTATTAAACAATTTACCATACCTTCAGTACAAATTTGATCTATTAATTGCATTTACATTAAAGAGTAAACTGCTATTAATTGAATACAAAATCTTGTAAAATATCAAGAAATTTCCTTGACAATTACCAATTTAACCTTGTTTATGGACATATATTTTCATTTTTGGGGAATTCACAGTACAAAAGTTTTCACAACCCTATGTAACATGTAAGCAATTAACCCTGTGTATTTTTACAGCCTTAGTGTATATTTT
Source organism: Pictodentalium vernedei (assembly GCA_031216915.1). Lineage (NCBI taxonomy): Eukaryota > Metazoa > Mollusca > Scaphopoda > Dentaliida > Dentaliidae > Pictodentalium > Pictodentalium vernedei. The sequence goes on along the minus strand of CM062297.1, from coordinate 85,789,415 downwards.
TATGTGGCTTGTGATGTGGCAGCCTATCAAGTAATCCTGTGCAATGCTTGAGGTCAAGCCAGAAAATAAGCAGACTCATCTGCAAAAAGAGGGACCCAGAGGGCAAATTTGCATACAGTCTCAGGGTAAACAAGCAAAGTACATTCTAAGAACCTGGGTAGTTTTTTCACAGCACGTCTTGGCTGCCTATACAGGTAGCCAATACTTGCTTAGAAACAACTATAAAAGCACCGGATGCAGTCTGTTAAAGTGTATCAAAAATGTCAAAAAAATCTGCCCACTGTATGGGTTAGCATCATCAAATTCACCTTCTTGGGACCTCATTCTGCAAATATCAGACTGTTTATTTTTAGGCCTGCTTGTGGTTGGTCAGTCAATGTTACCTTTCTAACTAATTCTGTGCAGTGCACAAGGTTAATGACTCTTTTCCTTCTGATTATATAATATCAACTTTATTGTGTGCCCTCATTGTTCTCTGTGAGACAAGATATAGTTGTACAATAGAGAGATTTCTGAGTGAAAAAACAATATAATGAAGCAGATTTTCAATGGTGAAGGAGGTGCTTGAGAAACCAGTAATTTGTTAATATCCTTATTATTAAGAAGAAGTTTGAGAAAAATCACATTAGGAGTGGGTCCTAGAACTGAACACCTTAGAGCAAAAGGAAAATACCTACAAAGAATGTAATTGTTTATCCTTTCATTGTTTTATTCCAGGACGAACTGCAATATGAAATCACTCAGTTCACACATCCATTGTTCCGTATTGATCGCAAAACTGGGTTGATTTCATTGGCCCAGACTTTGATGACAGACCAGTCTCTTTCATATGTGGTAAGTTCAGTAATCAGCAAGAACTTGAAAAATTGTGTATGATATTACCTTCAACAGTACAGTTGTCAGTCAAAGATGAATATGAAATAATATTCCTTTAAATATGAGTAGTTCTTTTAAGCCTTTGAACCCGAGAGGCTGCTTTTCTGGCCTAGGACCATGATACATCATAATTTCATCAAATAAGATGGCTGCTTAACCCTTTATCCAACGCAGACGATATCAAAATTTATTATTTTAAATATCATTTTTTTTAATTTTTCAAAAACTTTCAACAAAACCATATCATGTGACCCCTTTTGGAACAAGCTCAATGAGCTTGTTGCAATGCGGGGTCAAATGATATGGTTTAATTTAATTAATTTTTTCAACAGCTCAATTTGCATATTACGTGGGCAGATGTGGGCGATTCATTAGGTAAAGGATTAACAAATGTGTGGGTAGACCAATCAATATTTTCAACGTGCAGCCTCAATGCTGTATGTTGAAAATTTTAATTGGGCTACACCCAAATAATGAATATGGACTCTTCCAATTGTTGCCGTTCAATTGACATGGAAGATACCACCTGGGTTCAAAGGGTTAATAACATTTTCTTGATGGCACACTCTATTTAGTCTTTCATAAAATCAAGTCATGGCTGCTTTACAACAGGCATGACTTGATTTATTGATTGATGAGAAATTTAAAGGGAGCGCGGTGGCTCAGCAGGTAGAGGTGCAGGCTGCAAGCAAAGAGGTCCTCAGCTCGAATCCCACCTGCAGCAACTGGATTGTGTCCTTGGGTAAGACACTTCATCTCCATTGCCCATGTAGGGGCACAATGACGCCGTGTACTAAGGCGTACTGCACGTCGATGGTACGCATGTCTTCAACCAATCTAACCCCGCCTGTGCTGCAGTACGGAGTTACGATGTTGGGGAACTGGCAGCTGCTCATTGTTACTCGGTGGTTCTCTCTGGGTACTCTGGCTTCCTCCACCCATAAAGCTGTCATGGTCATAGTTAGTCATTGTGCATAAATATTTGACCTTAAACATCAATAAATAAATAAATAAATAAATAAATATGAGAAATTTAAGAAAATACTTTATTAATAAAGTTAATTCCAGAAGAAATCCCTGTTATCTGAACATGAAGGATTGATTAGAACCAAAACACCCCAAGAGTGGAGTGACCACTCAGAAAATAATTCAAGCTCTACAAATTCCAAATGAAGTATAAATAAAGTTTCAGCTAATAGATAGCTCGGTTGAAGCTCTAAGTTCATTGGCTGAAACTTTGCTTTGCTTCTCTTGCTTTGAAGGGGAATTTGATGGTATTGTCTGGGTGGAAACCTCATCCGGGGAGTGTTTTCATGGTAATCCACTTTCCATGTTCTGTAATGAGCAGATGTGAAAAAATGTAAAAATGTTTATGCTTCATTAACCCTTTACCCAATGTAACAGCAGAAAGCGGCCAGCGCTATTCTCAAAAATCGCCAATTAATTTTAATTTTTTTGTCTCGAAAACATAGGTTATGACCCCTCATTGGAACGAGCTCGTTGAGCTCGTTCCAATGAGGGGTCATAACCTATGTTTTTGAGACAAAAAATGAAAAAAATTAGTTATTCAAGAATTTGTTTTGCAAGTGTCGTCTGCTTTTCATGTTAGGTAAAGGGTTAAGGCTATTATTCTCTGATAACATGTGGTAAGAACTGAGCAGTTAATTTATTTCATCTCAGATTTTGTAATAAATCCTTACTGTATTAATTGTATTCTGTTTAACAGCAACATATGGATAGATTTGGGTGCATCTAGACTAATATTAACTTGAAGGACTCTTTTATTGCAAAATTCTAGATTAGTTTTAAGTAATTTGAGTGTAGAACATATTTTTTGGAATCAAGGAGGCTAATGTTTTTGTTGTCATTCCGTTTTTGTTTAATCAGACCTTGCCATCATTGTTAAAAACTTACTCTGTTTAATAAGTATGTATACAGAAAGAGCTTAATTAGTCTTTCATGAAACACACTTTATCCTTTACGTACTGTGAGAATAAATAGTTATAAAAAATCTGAGATGTTATTTAACCCTTTATCCAACGCAGACAATAGCAAAATTTATTATTTTAAATATAATTTTTTTAAATTTAAAAAAAAAATTCAACAAAACCATATCATGTGACCCCTCATTGGAACGAGCTCAGTGAGCCCGTTCCAATGAGGGGTCACATGATATGATTTTGTTGAAATATTATAAAAAATTTAATTTTTTCAACTTCTAAATTTGCATATTACGCGGGTGGATGCAGACGATTCGTTAGGTAAAGGGTTAAAACTATATTCAAATCATTGGATTATTTTAAAAAAATAAACATCTCAATCATTTTGTTTTCCTCTTACAGATTAAAGTAACAGCCTATCGGTCAAAACATCAAGATGACAGAGCATTTTCTACTGTAAGAGTTATCATTAAACGTAATGCCAATGGACCTCAATTCAAACATGGTGACCTACTATTCCGCTTATCAGAAGATCAGCAGCTTGGTTCTTCATTTGGAGATGTGAATGCAACTGACTTGGACCCTGTAAGTAATTGATTTGGAATGTTTAATTTCTGTTATTTATTTGTTCAGTATTTATGGAGGAAGATGATACATACAAAGAACATTTCTGGAATAACTAAAGATTTCATGTGCTCATTCCATTGAGTGTTCATAACCTATCTTTTTCAATAAAGCTGTGTGGTTTTCGGGTTCGTTTCCAGTTTTTCGTGATTAACCTATAAGGATTTGTGACCGTCATCTGCTTGCCGATTTGTTGAGCACACAATCTACCGATTGTGACTGGTGATGTCAGATAGTAACAACCTAAAGGAGTAGTATATTAAGAATGCATAGAACATGGTTAATTTTACAGTACAGTCAGGTTGATCTGTTTGCTGACCTCAAGAGTATGTCAGTGTATGTAATAAAATAAAAATACGACATCAGTGGAAATAAGTTAACAGAGCAGCGTCTTTGATCAATGATTAAAGACACTGTGCTGTTAACTTGTTTATGCTAATATCGTATTTTATTGAGTCATCACACAACACGTGACGTGAGATTAGGCCAATCTTGATTTCTGCCAATCATTATGGCAACGTATTAAGTTTGTTACTGCTTGTATGAGTTTGTTAATCAAACGTAAATACAAACAATTTTGATCCAGTGGTGTTCCATGTGACCATTGGCATGGACCGATGTTCAAGCATCTCTACCGATGGTCAACCTATGGCTTAAAATCCACTGATGTCAGATGCAATTGCCGTACATCGGTTAACTGGTAGAGTGCTAAGTTATTTTTGGTCATCAAAATTTGTTCACGTGTCTTTGCCTTGTTACAATTTATGGGAGAGTGCCATCAGGCACACCGAGAGACACGCCAACAGGCACTCTCCCATAAATTGTAACAAGGCAAACCCATGAAGACTAATTAATTTCTGTTCTAAGATAATATGAAGCACATCCACAGAATGTAACACCTTTGAGCCGGAGTACCTGCTCTTCATATTAAAGCCCTGATAGTGGCTTCTAGCACTCTACCAGTTAATCACTACCAGTTTTTATGTCAAACTGGAAAACCAAACTGCAAGATCTAGCAAAAACTAGTGAAACAGTTTTACTGTGCGTATAAATGGATCAGTCTGTGTTACTGGGAAGGAACTGGACTCTTGGCCCATATGCACTGTCATCTCCTCACTTAGTCCATCTGTCAAGGGAGTGAATACATGGTGTTTTAACCCTTTACCTAACATGAAAAGCAGACGACACTTGCCAAAAAATGATTAAATAACTAATTATTTTCATTTTTTTGTCTCAAAAACATAGGTTATGACCCCCCATTGGAACAAGCTCATTCCAATGAGGGGTCATAAACTATGAGATAAAAATGAAAAAAATTAGTTATTCAAGAATTTTTTTTGCAAGTGTCGTCTGCTTTTCATGTTAGGTAAAGGGTTAATAGCCTGGTATGCTTTGGAAATCATCAGTATTTAGGCCACACAAAGTAGATGTTCTGTTTCTCAGGCCAAGTTTTGTAAAATTGCATGCGGGCAGGCATTTTTTTATTTTATATTTTATTTTGGTAATTATTTCTTTGCCATCAGAAGTTCATATTCTTGGTTTATTTTATGTTTTAGGCCTCATAATCTACAGAATAGCAAGGGTGGTGGTGTATTTCGTCCCTTGGGTGCAACAAGGCTTTGCAATGCTAAAGCATTGCAAAGCCTTGTTGCACTCAAGGGTCAAATTTAGCAATTTTATTAACTTATCAGACATAAACCATTTAATTTTTATTTTTTCAAGTTTGCATTGGTCATAAAAGGAGAGCATGCGGTAGCCAAAAGGACCATGTGGGAGGGCCTGAGAAACAGATTTTTAATTTTATTAAGCCTTAACATATGTTACTGTCTTTTACAGGGATTTAATGGTGATATACAATATTCAATACTTCAAGAGAGTTCTGTTCCGGAGAAGGCGTATGATATGTTTTATGTTAATCCATATACTGGGTCTTTGTCTGTAGCTGTCCCTCTGACATCGGATGATAAAAATCAGTATCAGGTATGTATTTACACCAACTATATAAACATTTACCTGACAAATCAGCCACATCCATCTGTATTCAAATTAAGCAGCTGCAAAAAAATATATTTTTCAAAACTTTTCAGCAAACTATATCATGTGACCCCTCATTGGAACGAGCTGTTAAAATGCATAGGGTTAGTTGGTTACATGGGGTGCAGGGTTCAAGGAACTTATGGAAATACTTATGTGGAAATGTTTTCAAGTGAATTCCAAAAATGAAAACATATTCTATTTTCAATTAATAACTTGTTTGGAATGAGCTTGTTGAGGTCTTTCCAATGATGGGTCATCAACTATCTTTTTTAAGCTACAAAATTAAAATTTTTAGTTATGCAAGATACATTTTCCTCTGTTTGTCAGCTATTTGTGTTAAGTAATTGGTTTTCAGTTCTCGTTATTTTAGCATACAGTATGTGGAGAGTGTATTATCACTAAATCACCTGCAAAGTGCAGATTCCACCCAAGCAATAATTGCAAATTTGTTGCAAAGCATAACCAGCACAAGCAAAGTTTCAGCCAATGGACCTCCGGGTTAAACCCGGAGGTCCATTGGCTGAAACACTGCTTGTGTTTTTTGTCGATATGTACACAATTTGAAAGTTATAGCTTGGGTGATAACTCCACTCCGTAGGTGATTTACTTACAATACACTCTCCACGTACTGTAAAAGTAATTTTGCTTGACGCATTTTCTCGACAGCATGAACACAAAGACACAAGATTTCTGTCTGTAAAATCATTAAACTGAAATATATTTTGTAAATATGTCTATTGAAAAATTCTAACATGATTTGTAATTTCTTTTATAGTTTATTGTTCAAGCTTCTGACAATGGAGTGATTCCTAAAAGTGCTCAAGTGAAAGTACAGGTAATAGTGTTGCGGAACCGAAATGGACCCATGTTTGCTCTACAACGTTATGAAACAACAATTGATGAAACAACAACTCAGGGTTCAACTGTATTTCAAGTAACAGCAACTGATGCTGATAATGTAAGTTACTTATTTTTATCATGTTTCTATTGCTCATGTATCTGCATATGTGGTCCCACCATGTTTTTTGAGAAATCGAGATAAGTATGTTCGATTGTCTTGTCTTAGAATTTTTATTGTACAGTGGAGCCCACTTAACTGGATATCTCTTAATTGTATATCCCTGTTAATTGAATATTATTTTCAAACACAAAACCATTTACCATACCTTCAGTACAAATTTGATCTGTTAATTGCATATGGGTTGTAGAGTAAACTCCTGTTAATTGTATATAAATTTTTGTAATGTGGTGAAAAAATTACTGTGACACGCACCAAATTCCCCTTATTTATCAACCTTTTTGGGCTCACTACATCCAATACAAGCATTTATTCTATTACATCCTGATACAGCAACCTCGCTAATATTTAAAGTTATGGGACAGAAACCAATACAGTGGAGCCCACTTAATTGGATATCTCTTAATTGTATATCCCTGTTAATTGAATATAATTTTCAAACACAAAACCATTTACCATACCTTCAGTACAAATTTTGATCTATTAATTGCATATGGGTTGTAGAGTAAACTCCTGTTAATTGTATATAAATTTTTGTAATTGTCAAAAAAATTACTTGACACGCACCAAATTCCCCTTATTTATCAACCTTTTTGGCCTCACTACATCCAATACAGGCATTTATTCTATTATATCTTGTTTGACGGAGCTCTATAAATGCTCAGTTTACCTCCAGAACAAAGGAAACTGACCAAATCCCTGTTAATTGTATACTCCTGTTAATTGAATAATTTTCACTGGCAAAATGGATATTCAATTAAGAGGATTCTACTGTATATCCTTAGTTACAAAACTGACATCATTGACAGATAACAGATTGCACCTCCGTATTCGATTTTATAAATAAATATATTGTAAAATCAAAACAAATTCAAGAAAAAGAAAATTAAACAAACTGTCAACAAAAAGAACACATTTTATCACCAACCAAATTTGCAAGGGGATTCCATGTTACTATTATTAACTATCTCTAGCGATTAAAATTGTAATTGCGGTGCACGATTTGCAGAAAATTCCAGTGAAATTTCGCTTCCATTTAAAAATAGTCTGTCAACAATTTTCATTCTGCACATGTGTGTGGAACAGATTTTCATTTGCTGCATGGTTTAATGTTGCTGTAGATGAGGATTTCATAGAATGTAATAAAATCATATCTAATAGATAAATGGTATTTAATAAAACTGATAAACTGATGATTCCATTATAAGAATGGTCAACAAGATTGCTTTAAATAATTAATATTTTCTGTACAAAATTGACTTCTCTTTTTTTTATGCCCCCCCCCCCCCCCCCCCGACTTTAGTCGGGTGGCATATAGTCATTGAAGTGTGCACGTGTCCGTCCAAGCCAATAACTCGAAAACTGTTAGGGCCACAGTCATCAAACTTCACACAATTATGGGAGGATGTGTCACACACCATATCTGGGTTCGTACCTTCAAGGTCAAGGTCTCATTTCAAGGTCACACTAAAAATCGGTCAATATTCGTGTCTCAGCCATAACTCAGAAACGAATCTTAGTACAATTGTTTAACTTTTTACAAATGTTAAGAACAGTCAGAAGGCATGTCACGTATAATAGTTTCCGCCGCATCTGCAATGTGAAGGTCACAATTGACATTCATACGTTCAGGGTCACAAATCGTGTCTCAAGCATAACTCCAAAACTATTAGTGCTACAGTCATCAACCTTCACACAGTTATAAAGGACCATGGGAGGATGTGTCACACACCATAGCCGGGTTCGCACCTTTAAGGTCAAGGTCACATTTCAAGGTCACACTAAAAATCGGTCAATATTCGTGTCTCAGCCATAACTCAGAAATGAATCATAGTACAATTGTTAAACTTTTTACAAATGTTAAGGACAGTCAGAAGGTGTGTCGGGTATAATAGTTTCTGCTGTATCTGTAAGGTGAAGGTCACAGGGGAGGGGTGGGGGGGCATTTGTTACCTTAGTAACATTCTTCTAGTTTGTTCATTTTTCTCTTTGAAACAATAAATATCTCATTTCAAATTGCAGGACCAGATTAAATACTCATTCATACCTTCACTGCCTGGCTCTTTATATTTTACTATTGATGAGAATACTGGAGTGATAACAGTTGTCACTAAACAATTGGTGAAAGACAGCAATGCTGAGTATAGAGTAAGTAGATTAGAACATATTTTGAATCAACATTCATCAAAAAGCTCTTTAGGCTTTATCTGACAGCTTTAACTGGTAGAGTGCTGGAAGCCCATATTTGGGCTTTATTCTGAAGTGCCGGTACCTCAATTTAAAGGCTTTATATTCTGTGGATGTGCTTCATATTAGGCCACACAAAGTTGATGTTCTGTTTCTCAGGCCATTATTTGTAAAATTGCATGCAGGCGAGCGGTTTTTTATTTTATTTTTTATTTCAGTAATTACTTCTTTGCCATCAAAAGTTCATGTTCTTGGTTAAGTTTTAGGCTTCGAATACTGAATAGCATGGGTGGTGGTGTATTTCATCCCTTGAGTGCAAGAAGGCTTTGCAATGCTAAAGCATTGCAAAGCCTTCTTGCACTCAAGGGACAAATTCATCAATTTTTTCAACTTGGGTAAAATATCAGACATAAACCATTTCATTTTTATTTTTTTTAAGTTTAAATTGGTTATAAAATGAGAGCATGTGGCAGCTAAAGGGACCATGCGGGAGGGCCTGAGAAACAGATTTTTTTATTTTTTTAGGCCTTATCTTCCAAGTGATATTATTTTATCTGCCACAATTTATGGGAGAGAAATTTCAGAACATATCACCCTTGACATGGCTCTAATTTTTAGTACAGACAGCCAAGACATTACCAGACATCACTGTCAGAAGAAGTGGACTGATGTTTGGAAAACTTCCTCATTACCACTGTCAAAAAAATTACTTGCAAATGGCTGTATTTGACAAGTTACACTAATTTCATTAAGAGTGACAATCAGTTCCCCAGAGCTCTGCCTGCTGTCATGGATGATTTTTGGAGTGGATGACAAGTTTGGGTGTAATAATGGTATTTATTACTTTCCAAAGTGTGATTTACTGGGATTTCCGGGTTTGATTGTAAACAATAACTTCACAAGTGAATTGCACAATCAAAAATTGTGTCATGTATCCGTGAGTGCAAATGAAGATGCTTTGCCTTGGGTGTAATGGGGACTTCATTGTTTTTTTTTTGTTTTTTAGCCCTTTACCATGAAAAGACGACACTTGCAAAAAAACATTCTTGAATAACTATTATTTTCACTTTTTGTCTCAAAAAGATAGGTTATGAGCTCGTTCCAATGAGGGGTCATAACCTATGTTTTAGATACAAAAAATGAAAAAAATAATGAAAATTAATTGGCGATTTTTTAGAATAGCGCTGACTGGTTTTGTCTGTTACGTTAGGTAAAGGGTTAAATAATATAATTATTGTTAATAATGAAAAGTAATAAACAGAGTAATTGCTTGACTGGACTGGTTACGTGAAATAATTCACTCGAGGCGAGGGACTATATTGTAAAACACTGGTGTGCATTCGTGCACTCGTGTTTATACAACATCTCTCACCTCTCATGAATTATTTCACGTAACCAGTCCAGTCACGCCATTACTCTCTATCTATGATTCAAAAGATGGTTGGCCAAATTTGGACAGTATATATCAGTATATGTATGAATAATTTCAGATCATTGTGAAAGCAGTAGACCAGCCTACCCAAGGTCTTCCAAACAAGGTTGATACCACAGAAGTTGTTATAAAAGTCACACGTAATCCAAATGCACCACAGTTCAGTATGGGAGTTTATAGTCTAACAGTCAAAGAGTATACTCCAGTGCAAGCGAGCATTCTTCAAATATTTGCATCAGACAAGGATCCTATTAATGTAAGTTCATTTTATTGCATAGCCATTATATCTTTATCATTTCAGTAGAATCTGTATGGTGGCAACATGATTAGAACAGTGGATTTTATTTATTTATTGGGGTTTAATGACACTTTTGACTGCCAGGGTCACCTTGTGTGGACAGTTTTATGGGTGGAGGGCACCGGAGTACCCAGAGAAAACCACCGAGCAATGGTGAGCATCTGTCAGACTCTGCAAAGTACTAACTCTGCACAAATTGAGTTAGCATTGCTTGAAGACAAGTACACTATCGACAAGCAGTACACCTTAGTACACAGCACCACTGCACCCCCTCCTAGGCAAGCTGGATGAAGTACTTTGCCCAAGGACACAATGTAGTTACCCCTGACAGGGATCGAACTGTGTACCTTTTGGTTTGAAGTTTAAAGCTGTAACCACTGAGCCACTGTGCTTCAGTATAGCGGAAACCTTTTAACTGAATAGCCACTTTGCCGGTGAAAATTAATCAATTAACAGGAGTATACAGTTGAGAGGGATTTAGTCACTTTCATGTATTGTAGCGATAAACTGAGCATTTATTCTATTTTATCTTGTTTGACAGAGCTAGAGCTCTGTCAAACAAGATATAATGGATTAAATCCCTGTATTTGATTACTGAGGCCACACAGGTCTATAAACATGAGGAATTTGTTGATTGTCAGGGTAATTTCTTAAGACATGGCCTAAAAAAGTTAAAAGTCTGTTTCTCAGGCTCTCACGCATGGTCTTTTTGGCTGCCACATGCTCTCTTTTTATAACCAATGCAAACTTAAAAAAAATGTGAGCTTTAATGTATGTCACACTATTGAGGAGTTTCAATGTGTTTGTGATTGAGACACTTCATTTCCTTGGCATTTACATGGATGTTATGCAAGTGTTACTATGTGCCAATGTTATAATTATGAATTTTATTTCTCATTTTATAGTTTTGACGTAGTGTTTTGTGTGTAATGAGCCTTGCTATAAAATAAACAAATATTGATTACATTGGGAATAATGTGCAAAAAGAAACATAATATCATTAACTCTTAACCAACTGAGTATTTTTAAAATATTTTGGATCAGATCTAGTCATGGCTGCTGAGAAGCAACCACAACTAGATTTAATGAAAATTTAACTTGAGAAATCAATGGTCAAAGCATTGATTCAATTTGAAGTGAAAATTTGTTTGCATGTACCCAAATTATACTTATTTTAGTGGTAAGAGATTTTGTAACTTGTGCAGGAATATCTGCCAGTAGCATGCAAGGAGTTAATTATATTTTTATTGTTACACTTTTCAGACTCCAAGTGGTTCTATTTTGTATAGCATTGACAATGGCAGCACACTTTCAGGAGATAAAGATGCATATTTTGTGATAAGTTCAACTACTGGAATTATATACTTAGCCAGACAACTGACATCTTATTCAGTACCCAATAAATTTACAGTGAGTAAAGCATTAATAACGACAAGGTTATAAAATACAGAAGAGAGTGCAAGCAAAGAAATTATTTTGGGTGTCTACAGGGGTCGAATATAGGTCCCATTTCCCAGTGGCATTTGGGCATAATTTTGTCCAATTCTCAATCCTAAATTTCCCAATCTCAGTCCCCTTTCCAACAAATATTTATTGCAAAATTGGGGTTCTGAATTGGGTAGTAATATAAGGCTCAGAAAACCATTATGACCACCCAGTTCAGGACACCAGTTGTGAATTAAATTTAAATTGTTTTCATGAGGAAGCTCAGAAACTGTCTGAATTCAAAGGCTAATGACAAGTTTGTCTTTAACTGGTAGAGTGCTAAATTATTTTTGGTCCTTGAAATTTGTTTGTTCATCTTTGCCTTGTAACAATTTATGGGAGAGTGCTGGTGTGCACTCTCCCATAAATTGTAACAAGGCAAATCCTCACAGATATAGAGGATATGGAATGAGTGTTTTTCTCATATAATATTTATGAAACGAGTCTAAGAATTTTCCGTTTTGGTGAGCCCAAACAGAAAATTCGGACGAGTTTCATAAATATTATATGAGAAAAACACTCATTTCATATTCTATTTATCATATGACACACACACACACAAATTAGCCACTTAGTGTGACTTTTTAACCCATCACCTAACTTGAGTTACAGAAGTCACATGGAAAAAACATCCTCGTATAACTAAAATTTTTCATTTTTTGCTTTGAAAACATAGGTTATGACCCTTCATTGGAATGAGCTTATCGAGCTCATTCCAATGAGGGTCATAACCTATGTTTTGGATGCAACAGTGAAAATATAAAAAAAAATGAATGGCATTTTTCTTGTAGGTAAAAGATTAATACAATATAACCCACCCTAAATAGGACAGATAACGTAAATTCTCCCTACTGAAATTATGCAATTTGTATTTTGTTTAGCCAATCAAATTGTCCAGTTTTAAAATTGACCAATGAAAGCTCCCAACTCAAATTATGAAAATGTGGCCCAGTTGTATTTTGTTCAGCCAATCAAATTGTCTAGTTTTGAAATTGACCAATGAAATTGACAGAAGGCTTTATTTATCACTGATTAATATGAAAACAAAATATCAAATGTTTTAAAGTGAACAAAACGGACGAGTCATATGATAAAAAATAATATCACTTCAAAGATAATATGAAGCACACCCACAGAATATGAAGCCTTTAAACTGCGGTACCAGCACTTCAGAATAAAGCCCAAATATGGGTGCCACAGGACTCTATCAGTTAATAGTATTAGAACAATTAATATGGACTACATAGACTGGGGTGAATATGATTCTCAACAAGGCAAATTAAATAAGACTATATAATTTCACACTTAGCATAATTAGAAGCACATTAACAGAATAATGTTCCAGTAACTTGCTGTATATGAATGCCCAAGTGAAGCCAAATTTGGACCTTCAGCACTCTACCGGACCACCAACACTGTTATAAGGAGACAGGTTATCACCAATGACTAGTCGAAGTTGACTTGACTTTTGGGTATTGACTAGTTGACTTTGGAATTCACTAGTCGTTTGAGCATTAATTTTTTTATGAAAAATTCTTGAACTACACCACAAAGGTCTGTGGATTCAGTTCCTAAAATTGTGAGGAAAGCCTCTAGATGGTCTTAAATGAGAGTTTTCCACTTGAAAATTCTAGTTGCACTTCCTATCTTTTGAGGAATTTTTCTAACTGCAAACCTAAAAAACTCTACCTTATATAAAATCTTGTTGCACCCAGTACAATCAGATAGTATTTGAAACTTGAAATTGTGACTGCATCTTCACAAGTGTCAGAAAAAATTTCCAGATTTTAGTTCTCTCAAATTGTGCTAATTTCCAGTCAAAAAGCAAATATTCTACCAAACTCTGCCAATTTGGAATCTTGAATTGCCAACTTTTTTTGCTACATTCTATTAATGTTCTTCTTTACAAATCTGTGAAGAGATTGAAAGAACGCACCATACCTTTCCTCTCCTCCATTACCACGACCATGCATATAATGAAAAAACTTCTAAGCTGCATATTTTCAAGCAAAAATCAAAAATATGTTTTGAGGTACTTAACCCTCTGCACTCTGATGTCAAAATACTAAAATTTTCAGCAGTAAATTTTTCCCACAATGCAACTGAGAATTTAATAAATTATATCTGGTTTGGCAGAGCTCATTGAGCTCTGTCAAACAAGATATAATTTGTTAAATTGTTCATGCTACATGGGCAATATGGAGTCAATGACGGAAACTTTGAAATACTACCAGAGTGCTAGGAGTTAAACAATCTGAAAAATAAGTAAAAAATTTAAATGTTTTATCCTATTAAAGATCATAGTTGAGAAACCAGTTCATTTGTGTATATTATAGTCTTAACTCTTTAAACTCGTAAGGCCGATTTTTCGGTCCAAGGCATGATTTTGTCCCATTTTTGTTTTATTATAAGAGGTCTATACACGGGGCATTGATGATAAAATAATAACTGTAGTCTGCAGCAAGACGGGTGGCTACTGCCCTTATAAAAAAGTACCATGGTAAACCATGGTAAATCCCAAAATACCCTGGTAATACCATGGTATTACCAGGGTATTTTGGGATTTACCATGGTTTACCATGGTACTTTTTTATAAGGGTGAAGTTATTATTTTATCCTCCCTGCATATTGACATTGGACTGACCCATCCCTCTGTAAGGGTACACAAAGGTGGTACCAATCCAGGAAGCAAGGGTTCAAAGGGTTAACATAAAGAAATTTTGCATGCATTAGGCATGAAAAAGACACCCTGCTCCATGTGTCTAGTCCTTCAAAACATAGTTCTGCTTCTCAGTAGATCATCTTTTAAGGGCTGTAAGTCTTACATTGTTGTAACCGATAGGATTCTTACCAGACTAGCTTAAAGAACTCGCTATTCTTTCACCATAAAAGTTATGTAAATACTTGGAAGCCTTTTAGTTTGAAAATGAATTGAATACTATATTCCATACCCTCTACACCAATTTATTGAAATATTCTGTTTTAAATTATAGCTTACAGTAAAAGCAAAGGATTTTGGAGTACCACCAAAAGCGGCTGAAGCAAAAGTTGAAATTAATATAGTCCGCAACAAATATCAACCAAGATTCACAGAAGAGAGTTACAGTGCTGTTGTTAGTGATGCTTCATCAGTGGGTGTAACATTATTTACAGTAACAGCAGTGGATGATGATATCAATGATCCAATCAATAGAGACGTGAGTACATTGACTTGGTTATTACTTTCGAAGAAATGGGGGGGGGGGGGGGTATACTGGATTACATGCATCCGTCTGTCCATACGTCTGTGCATCTGTGTGTCCATCCATGTGTCCATCCATGTGTGAGTCTGCACACACAAATGACTACCGATGTGGCTACAAGTTAGTAAAACAGGATACTTATGTGGTTGAAGTGTGTTACGTGGCTAGCCACATAACAGAATCTCTTATTGTGGGGGTGGTTGGGGGAGGGGGGGGGGGTTGGATAAATGTAGAGTAGGGTTAGGGCATTCTGGTGTGGGGTTTAGGGGTGGGGTGGGGTGGGCATCAGTGAAGGGGTGTTAGAGTTATGTGTCTAGGGTTAGGGTTAGTTTAGGGTTAGGGTTAGCTTAGGGTTAGGGGTGGGTAGGGTTAGGGTCAGTAAATGGTAGGGTTAGGGTTAGCTGACTCCCCAAAACTTTTCCCCCAAAAAACTTGTTTTATTATGCTGGACATGTGTTTTAGGTTAGCCACGTAACATGTCCATAAAATAGCCACATAAGTAGCCATTTGTATGAAAGTCCATCCGAGAATATCTCATTTATGCTTCATCATTCCAGCACTGCAGTGGGGGTACAAATTGCCTTCAGCAATAGCTCTTGTTTTGCTTAAGAATGTTCCATTCCCGAGAAGTTAAAATGAATGCTTGAATAGTGAACCCTGTTAATTGAATAGCCACTTTGTTAATTAAAATTATTCAATTAACAGGAGTATTCAATTAACAGGGATTGTGTCACTTTACTGTTTTCTAGAGATAAACTTAGCATTTATTCTATTATATCTTGTTTGACAGAGCTACATGAGCTCTGTTAAACAAGATATAATAGATTAAATGCCTGTATTGGATCTACTGAGGCCAAATAGGTCTATAAACAAAGAAAAACTGGGGAGAGTCAGGGTAATTTCTCGACAGATTACAAGATTTTTTATTCAATTAACAGGAGTTTCCTCTATAACCTATATTCAATTAACAGGTAAAAATTGTACTGGTTTTGTGTTGGGAAATTATATTCAATTAACAGGGTTATTCAGTTAAGAGATATCCAATTAAGTGGGCTCCACTGTACTCACTTAACTGGATTTTGTTCAACAGAACAACCCTCTTTGATGCACAGATCATTCAAACACAAAACTGTTCACCACATTTTTAGTACAATTTTGAAATGTTATATTGCAGGCTCCACTGAGGAGTTTGTGCTTCAATTAACCCTTCAAACAGTGCATAGGATATCACAATGTATTATTTAAATTTTCGTTTTTACTAATTTTTCAAAATCTTTTAACAAACCCATATCATGTGACCCACGATTGTTACAAGCTTATTCCAAAGAGGTGTCACATGATATGGTTTTATTACAATTTTTTGTAACAATATAATTTTTCCAACTGCTTAATTTGTGAATTATGTGGGTAGAAGTGGCAGATTCGTTAGGTAAAGTGTTAAAAAGCTTCTCCAATGTGCATCATGTTCCATTAGAAATAAACATAATTTGTCAATGTACATTTGTCTTGTCACTGTTGATTGGAGAGTGTCTTGATGCACTCCCCAATAAATTGAAACAAGGCAAAACCTATGTGAACCGATTCTAAGAACCAAAATTAACCAAGTGCTTTACCAGTTGATTGAATGAAGAATATAAGGATCTTTCCAAGAATTTTTTATACAACTACTGAATTCCCAGTTTTACAGCCCTATTTGTCACCAATACTTACATAAGTATTTCACCTATCATATTTTATTTGACAAACCTTCTGCTCCACAGTGTTGGAGATGGTACACACTACATGCACTCATTTTTGATATTCTCACCATAAAATGGCTGGGGGCATATAGTGTTACCCTTGTCCATCCGTCATTCCAAAATTAACAGTTTTCTGGCTTTTTTATTCACCATACATTGGGATAGCTGGCTGACTTCTGGTATGTGGTTTTGTAATGGGTACCTACAAATAGAGTTGAAGTTCAAGACCCACCCATGCAATGAAAAAGTAGCCCATTGCATATCAAGGGAGACAATCAAAGCTGTAGTTTCTAGCTAGGTGGAATGATGGAACCACAGCTTTCCCATTTATATAATAATAAACTGGAGCATGATGGCTTAATGTAATTGCAAAAGTATAATGATGTTAGTTTGATAACAATGCTTTTTGTCCCCATACCAACCGCAATACCTTGCAGTGATTGGTCAATGCCTTGTTGATTTTATTTTATGTCGCCGGGCACGCGCATATGTCTACTGTCAGTGATTCTTATGTCCACTGTCAAGGAAAGCGTCTCGTTGCCATGAACAACTCTTCATCGCAATGTCTTTTTTCACTTGAAATCAACTGAGACAAATACATTTAACTGAAGTAAAATACACACAAAAGTACCGTTATTACGAACGAAAAGATTAGTTATGTAAACATGGGTAATTATTTATGAAACCGATTAGATTATAAGGTCTCTTTTCATTAATTTACTGTAACATAAACTGAAAAGAATCGAGAGCATCTCGCCCTGTTGATTGTGTACGTAAACATTGAATAAAGGGAAATCACTCCAGTCTGTTATGTGATAAAAGTTAACACCTTACTGAAACAATGTCTGCTTTCTAAATAAAAGAATTTTTTTTCCAATTCAATTTTATTTGTATAAGAACGGGACATATACATTATTCTGTTTGTTGACAGGTGACATGGTCTCACGTTCCCTGCATGAAACATATATTCAACCTCAGCTGATGCCTCGGTTGAATACAAATTTCATGCAGGGAACATGAGTCCATGTCCCCTGTCAACAAACAGAATAACTTATAAGGTCCAAAGTATTAGTATAAACCAATCCTTATATCATGGTGTGACTCCTTGCATTCTTTTGGTGGATATTCCTGTCTAGAATGGGTTTGCTTTTGGCAGTAAAGTAAGTATAATTTGAGCACATTTAACCCTTTACCCAATGCAGACGATATCAAAATTTATTATTTTAAATATAATTTTTTAAAATTTTTTGAAAAATTTCAACAAAACCATATCATGTGACCCCTCATTGGAACAGGCTCGACAAGCTCATTCCTATGAGGGGTCACATGATATGGTTTTGTTGAGATCTGTTGAAAAATAATATTTTTTCAACTGCTGAATTTGCATATTACACGGGCGGATGTGGCCGATTCGTTGGGTAAAGGGTTAATAAATTTTTCCCCTGTAAATTAAATGGTTTTTTTCACCAATTATTTCTTCAAGCTAAATTGAGATGACATTTTTATCAAATCTGGTCATGGCTGCTTCATGCAGCCATGACTAGATTTGATGAAAAATGTCTGGAAAATACCCAGTGGGTTGAGAGTTAAATACCAAGGCTTCATATAGTTATTGTTGGATAAAATGGATTGATTCTTCAAGTTATTTTAAGAGTTGTGGGAAGAACAAAATCCTATCAAATAAATAATTGTGACTGTCAAAATATCTATTTGTAAAAACAGGACTTCCCTCTCTGTATCCTATTGGTTGAGCAACAGAGTTATTATGTCAAACCTAAGGCCTAAAAAAATTAAAAATCTGTTTCTCAGGCCCTCCCACATGGTCCTTTTGGCTGCCGCATGCTCTCTTTTTATAGCCAATGTAAACTTAAATAGAATAAACATTAAATGTTTTGTCGGATATTTTACCCAATTTAAAAAATTGATAAATTTGTCCCTTGCGTGCAAGAAGGCTTTGCAATGCCATAGCATTGCAAAGCCTTCTTGCTCTCAAGGGACGAAATACATCACCACCCATCCTATTCCATAGATTATGAGGCCTAAAATATAAAACAATAACATGAACTTTTGATGACAAAGAAATAATTACAGAAATACAAAATAAAATAAAAAACTGCTCGCCCGCATGCAATTTTACAAATAATGGCCTGAGAAACAGAAGATTTGCTTTGTGGGGCCTAATGCATGTTTTATTTTTTGTAGACACCAAATGCAGAAATAGACTACATTATTGACAAAGACTATCCAGTAGCCAGACAATTCTTTGATGTTAATGCTGCTGGTATTGTGTATGTCAAGAGTCCATTATTGTACACAGACAAAAACAAGTTTAATTTCATGATCATTGCCATTGATAAAAGTTGGAATCCATTAAGTAGCAGAGCTAGTGCAACAGTTACCATTCAAAAACAGACCACAGGAACAATTAAGCTTGGATTCACACAACCAGTTCATTCGTAAGTAGATTAGAACCTGTCTTGAGAGACCACCCTTTGGGCCACACAAAAGTGGTCTCTCAAGACAGGTGGTCTCTCATAACAGGTTTCACATTTTCTCAAGTCAGTGAATAACCAACCACAAAATTCAGAAATGGAGAAGAATGGATTTTTGTAATTACTTTGTAGTTGTTCTTTTTTATGAAGTTTCTGTAACAAATTGAAATGGACTGTTTGAATTTATTTTTATAATTTTTATAACAGTCCATTTCAATTTGTTACAAAAAAATTTTCAATACAAATTTATTTTTATTCCTATCTGTCACATTTCAGGTATGTATGAAATTGTTTATTCAGCAATAATCCTAATCTTTTCGCCAGTGCGAATTTGGTTCTGAAACATCAGGACCTGGCTCTTAAATCTCAGAAATAGGCTTCTCAGTTGGCGCATAACTTCTCAGATCATATTTTGATATTCTTTCGATGGATAATCGAGAGAGACACTCTTACATGTATTATATATATGATTATCATTTATCTTTGTTGTAGAGTGCTTAAGTTAATACTTCAAGTCTTAATTACCAAGCATTAATCTTCACTGTGGTTTCTGATCAAGTCTTGGCTGCCTAAATAGGCAGCCAAGACTTGATCAGAAACCACAGTGAAGATTAATGTTTGCTATAGTGCACTAAATGAAAATGATGAGAGCTATTACAGACTTGCTGTGTGTGTTACAAACAGCAGTGTGCCTCCGTAAATTGAAATCTGGCGCATGAATTGAAAAAATAGGCTCCGAGGCTAGAGCGTATTTTAAATAGTCCTGATCGGTCCCTGGAAGTCATCAGCAATGTAATTTTATACATCTGAAACCACACAGATCTCTATAAAACAAAATATATAATTGTTTGAATCCACTGTTGACCCCCTTAAAATTCCAACATAAACTGAAATTATTATTAGTATTATTTACTTATGTGGTATAAAGAACCAATAAATAATAATAATAATAATTTAACTTTCTGGGGGAATATTTTTACCCTACATAATCTTTTATCACCATGATATAGACTTTGCTGCTGATGTGACGTGCGATGTATTTATTTATTTATTGGCGCTTAGTGCCACATCAGCAAGTAAGGCTATATGGTTGCATTAAAAATTGATGTTGTAGATTCTTTCTGATGTCTGTAAAGTCAGTACAATCTAATAGAATGTGCTCGATTGTCAATGCACATTGACAAGGAACACATTCTGGTTGCATATCACCCTCTAACAAAAACAGAATGTTTAAGTCTTGTATGACCAATATGACATCATATCAGAATGACGTGATCTTTCCTACAAAGGTTTCTAGATGGACACTTATCAGTAATAGTAGGTCAGCTTGTTATTTGTCGCTCCATCCCATTCCACCTGCCAACAGATTTGATGTACTTATTGATATGTGGTTTAAAATCACTGAAAGGAATTTTAAAATCAGTGAGAGGCTTGTTTAAAGCTGAAAGTACTTGAAAGTCCAAGATCATTTTTCCTTAAAAATTTTTATGAACCCTGCAGGTCAACTGTTTTTTCATCCACAACTTTTTTTGGCATAACTTAAGGCACAAAAGCCATAAGTAATGCCTATTTCTTTAACAACTGCAGACCTAGAAATTTTCTTTTATTTATTTTTGCTACACTATGACTGTTAATATTCTGTTACTTTGCAGTTGCTTTCTGTCAAATCTTGCTGCCTCAATTGGGCAGTCAAGACATGCCTAAAATCAACTGCCATGGTACTGCAAATGTATCTTAAAAATTCACTTAAATATTGCAGCAGTTTTTGGGTAGTAAAACTCAAATTAGGAAATAGGCTGTTGAGGGCTTAACCCTTTACCCAACACAGACGATATCAAAATTTATTATTTTAAATATCATTTTTTTTAATTTTTCAAAAAATTTCCACAAAACCATATCATGTGACCCCTTCTTGGAATGAGCTTGATGAGCTCGGCCCAACGAAGGGTCACATGATATGGTTTTGTGGAAATTTTTTGAAAAATAATATTTTTTCAACTGCTGAATTTGCATGTTATGCAGGCAGATGCGGGCGATTCGTTGGGTAAAGGGTTAAAAAATATTGTACACTGTACTGCAGTCAAAAAATAACTGAGCCATGTGTAAAAATGTATGTAGCACTTGTATAGGGAATAATTTTGTTTTCTGTTTTTTCTTTTTTAGTCTAAAAATCCAAGAGAATACCCATGATGTATCAACAAGTGGTCGGGTGAAGTTATTAGACTTGAATGTAGCTAACCAGAAAACTAGTGTTGGCGTCATATGTGAGATTTTGTCTGTCAATGGCAACACAGATCCGTCACCAGGTAAACCATCAAATGGATTACAGAATTACTGTATGCAATGAATGTGAACAATTACATTGTATATATGTGAGAGGGGTGGATATGAAAGGCAGGCTCAATGCCACTTCTGTTTTACGCTTTACAAAGGGAGTTGTCTAGATACCCGCAATGTAAAAAAAAGTCTGAAACTGGGCGTGCAAAAAAAATGATTATGTGGGATTGAAATTACATGAGCAGTAGGTGATAAAAAAAATGGGGGGCGCGGTGGCTCAGTTGGTAGAGGTGCAGGCTGTAAGCCGAGAGGGCCTCGGTTTGAATCCCACCTGCGGCAACCGCGTTGTATCCTTGGGCAAGACACTTCACCCCACTTACCCACGTGGGGGTACAGTGACGTTGTGTACTAAGGCGTACTGCACGTCGATGGTGCACCTGTTTTCAACCAATGCTAACCCTGCTTGTGTGGAGTTGGTATGTTGGGGAGCTGACAATTGCTCGCCGTTGCTCAGTGGTTCTTTCCGGGTACTCCAGCTTCCTCCACCTGTAAAACTATCATGGTCATGGTTAGCCATTGTGCAGAAATATGTGACCTTAAACACCAATAAATAAATAAATAAATATAAATAATCAAAAAGATTGTCTGGGATAGATTTCACTCCCTGAATTTGTTCACTGTCACAACTGTGTTAGAAACAACCATTTCTTTTGTTTTATGTGACATCCTTTAACAGGTAGAATGCTGAATTATTTTTTAAATGTTTTTTGTAACAAATTTTTTTCAAAGATTCTGTTGCTGCCAGCAAAGGGACCATTGGTTTTGCAAGATATTGAAATGGTTGGGCATATCGTGTTTCTCTTGTCCATCCATCTTTCCATTCACTCTGTCATTCCAAAATAAGTTTTCCTGACATTTTTCACCCACCATTAAGATAACTGGTTGATTTCTGACATGCAGCCTTGTCATGGGTACCTACAAATAAAGTTCGAGTTTGGTTCCGGTTGGATGATTTCTAATGGAATTACTGACTTTGAGCTTAGTTTATGATGCAAAAACTCAGAGAATCAGTTTTCCAGACTTTTTTTCACTATAGGTTCAGAAAATTGGCTGATTTCTGGTATATTGCTTTGTCATGGGTACCTACAGGCATGTAAAGCCAATGCTTAATTATGCTACCTTGTGGGGGTATATGTGTTGGACTGACACATCTAGTGTTTATAAATAATTTATTTGTTTCAATTCATTGGAGGGTGTCTCTTTGCACTTTCCAATAAATGTAACAAAGCAGGTTACTATAATCTTTTTGGTTCTACTCCTGAGCAAATGTAAAACTAATGCATTCAGTATAAAGCCACTATGGTGGCTTTCAGCGCTTTTATTTTGAGCTATGATAACGACTTCTTGCACTCAAAGATTTAACTGGTAGAGTGCTGAATTATTTTCGGTCATCAGAATTTGTTCTCATATGTTTGCCTTGTTACAATTTATGGGAGAGTGCCGGGAGCGCGGTTGCTCAGTAGGTAGAGGTGCAGGCTGCAAGCTGAGAGGTCCTCGGTTCGAATCCCACCTGCGGCAACCGCATTGTGTCCTTGGGCAAGACACTTCATCTCCATTGCCCGCATGGGGGCATGATGACGCCGTGTACTAAGGCGTACTGCACGTCGATGATATGCATGTCTTCAACCAATCTAACCCTGCCTGTGCTGCAGTGCGGAGTTACGATGTTTGGGGAGCTGGCAGCTGCTCGTCGTTGCTCGGTGGTTCTCTCCTGGTACTCCAGCTTCCTCCACCCGTAAAACTGTCATGGTCATGATTAGCCATTGTGCATAAATATGTGACCTTAAACACCAATTAATAGAAATAAATAAATAAATGGGAGAGTGCCAATAGGCACTCCCATAAATTGTAACAAGGCAATTCCTAACAGACTAAATAATTTCACTTCAAAGGTGATATGAACAACATCCACAAAATATGAAACCTTTAAGTTCTGGTACCGATACTTCAGAGTAAAGCCCAAATATGGACTTCCAGAACTCTACCAGTTAATCAATCTCCAAATGCTGACTAGCTGGCTGTTTGGTATAATAAAGTCATTGTTGCTCCTGCACGGGTAAGACTGAAGATTTGTTCTATGTACACAAATTGTCAAGAGTCTGAAACAAAAGTTCATGCCCAACCTGCGCAGGGGCAACAACCATTAACAACCTAAAACTACCTATGAATTGTATCCCAGGATTCTCTTGAGCACTGTCAAAACATCTGCCATGCTCCACTGTAGCATATGCTAATATACCATCTCCAGTGGGTCAGACAAGCCCTAAAGGAAATGATTAAAAAGTGTGGTGTGGGAGCTATGGGTTGAACTAAGACCTTGTACAGAAAATGAGCATTTTATTATGAGACTGAGATAACCAGACTGGCCAGTCTTGTTGATAAGTGGCCTTTTTCACCTTGACTACTTGGCCAACATATTTAACCCTTTTGAGCTTGTTACAGAATTTGAAGGAAAAACAATATTTCTAGTTATTTAGGAGCAAATTTGTTAATTGTTATCTGCTATTCAAGTTAGGAAATGAATAAGAAATAATTGGTTTAGTTTTTTAACTGGTGGAGGGCTAGATTATTTTTTGGTGGTCTGATTTGGTCATCAAAATTTATTTTATTACAAATTATTGGAGAGTGTCTACATGCACCCTCCAATAATTTGTAATAAAACAAATTTATATGAACAAACTGTTATTTGCCTCTGATTGAATTTGAAATGTGAGCAGAAAATGTTACTCTGGTATCCTCATTTTTTTTAAAGCCCTGATAGTGGTTTCTAGCACTAAACCAATTAATTTTTGTTTGTTCTTGAATTAATGAGAATTTCTGTCATTATGAAGGGAGCTAACAACAATCCAAAAGCTGAAATCTTCATCGTGTGTAATTGTACTCGAAATATCTGAACATTTTAAAATTCTTCAAACTGACACCATTTCTTTGTTTTGCAGTCCTGTTTTCTGTGTTACCAACTGGAGATAGTAAGCACTGTGTGTTATATCTTATCAAGAATTTGGATAGAGAACAGGGTGGAAAATATGACATCATTATTGGAATTTCACATAATCCTGCCAGAACTAAACGAGAAAGTACAGCATCAGGTATTTATCACACAACAAACATTATATTATGTGTTGTTCCCAGCAAACTTTCTGTGAGTGATTCAAAGTATATTGTCATATATGTACCCTGTACAGAATTGTTGTGTGGGACTATAATTTCCCAATGTTTCATTAGTGGTGGAAAATAATTTGCCGGGAGAAAACCTTTCATTCTAATCAATTTGCAGATTTAATGGTAGCATGCTACAATATTTTTGCATTCAGAATTTGTTACATTAAATAAATGATTTTGTCTTACAAGAAGAATGTATTTCCCCAATACAAGTAAAAATGTCTAGTCAAAATACAAATCTATACAGTGGAGCCCACTTAATTGGATATCTCTTAATTGTATATCCCCGTTAATTGAATATAATTTTCAAACCCAAAACCATTTACCATACCTTCAGTACAAATTTGATCTGTTAATTGCATATTGGTTGTAGAGTAAACTCCTGTTAATTGTATATACATTTTTGTAATATGTCGAAAAAATTGCTGTGACATGCACCAAATTCCCCTTATTTATCAACCTTTTGGCCTCATGCATCCAATACAGACATTTGTTCTATTATATCTTGTTTGACAGAGCTCTATGAGCTCTGTCAAACAAGATATAATAGAATAAATGCTCAGTTTACCTCCAGAACACAAGAAACTGACCAAATCCTTGTTAATTGTATACTCCTGTTAATTGAATAATTTTCACTGGCAAAATGGATATTTAATTAAGAGGATTCTACTGTATTGAGGTTGAGCAACCACATGTGTGATTATTCAATTCAGAAAGAGAATATTTTTTTACCAGCACTCATAGAATCATACACTGATCAAACATGCCGGGGGTGCGGTGGCTCAGTAGGTTGAGGTGCAGGCTGCAAGCCGAGAGGTCCTCGGTTCGAATCCCACTTGCGGCAACCGTGTTGTGTCCTTGGGCAAGACACTTCACCCCCCATTGCTTACGTGGGGGCACGGTGATGTTGTGTACTCAGGAGTACTGCACGTCGATGGTGCACCTGTCTTCAACCAATGCTAACCCTGCTTGTGTGGAGTTCGTATGTTGGGGAGCTGACAGTTGCTCGCCATTGCTCGGTGGTTTTCTCTGGGTACTCCGGCTTCCTCCACCCGTAAAACTGTCGTGGTCATGATTAGCCATTGTGCAGAAATATGTGACCTTAAACACCAATAAATAAATAATAAATCAAACATGCCGAAGTCACCGTTTTGATAATGGTAATTATATGACAAATAAATCACCATCTCAGTGAAATAAATTAGATGAGATCATTTTTGGCTATGATGATATTTTTATATAGACCTACCATGTGTGAAACCACACAGCTGAAACACTATTATATAAATCAGCAGTTATAGTACAAGTGGAACAATGAATGGGGATTACATCATGCACAGTTCAAGGTCATACATGTAATACCATGATATGATCTTCATTCATAAAAAATCAGTTCATAGATGCTGAATGTAAAGTAAATCATGAGTGTGCAAACAGAATGCCCAGTGAACTTTAACCCTTTACTAAACAAATCGGCTGCCTCCGCCCACATAATATGCAAATTCAGCAGCTGGAAAAATATTATTTTTTCAAAAAATTTCAACAAAACCATATCATGTGACCCCTCATTGGAATGAGCTCATCGAGCTCATTCCAACGAGGGATCACATGATACGGTTTCGTTGAAATTTTTTGAAAAATTTGAAAAAATGATATTTAAAATAATAAATTTTGATATCGTCTGTATTGGGTAAAGGGTTAACTTTAACAGTTTAAATGAAAGTAGATTCAATCTAATAAATATGTCAAATTTGAATCTTTCAGTTTTTAATACTTGGTCAACAACGCACATCACTATAGAAGTCACAGATGCCAATGATAATTATCCACAGTTTGTTTTTCCCGTGTATCCTTCACCTCTAACACAATTTGTAACTGCAATTAGTCGAAAAGCTATACCTGGATCAAATGTGATGCATGTTACTGTAAGTATTTTTTATAATTTACTTTTTACAAATCCATTAAAATTTTCTGTCTTTAGCAAACTGAGTACCAGTAATTTTGAACAATTTTTTACTTTGGAAGAAAGCTATCGAACTAACACCATTTTTAGAATAATCAAATATATGGGCCCTTTTCAAAATGGTGTTTGGCCGAAATTTTCATTCCCAACCTACAATTTCTTAATTGGCTTCCACTCAAACAAAAATTTAATTCACAACTGGAGTCCTGAGCTGGGTGATACAAATACAGAGATTTATTGAATATTATTTCCTGTGACTGTTTGTTATAAATCTTACTACATGTAGTGTACATAGATACTGTATTAATGCTCTCAGTTCAGTTCTAGGTATTCTTACTAGTCTTCCCTCACTACACATATGTATAACAACCATCATATACACTGCAAGATGGTTGTGCGCTGACGTACAGATCAGAAGTTTATTTATAAATACACAGAAATCTGATTCATACATTACAAAACATTGCATATATGCTAACAAACAATTGACGGAAACTCTTCTTAGATGGTTCAGCGGCCCAGGAAAACCAGAGATCAAACTTCGTTTCTGAAGAATTACTCTGGAAACATGTGTCTGTAGCATGCAAGCTCACCACCTCGGAGCTTAGGTGATGGATCCTCACCTCATGCTTGCACTGAGAATAACAATATAATGGTATTACATGAATAATGAGCCTCTTTTGAGCAATACAGCACAGAAAAATGTTAAAGCAACGAATCATCTGTACATGTGAAAAGCGACGAGCAGAATGGCATTTCCACTTGACCGCACCTGCATTAAACAACTCATCATGGATTATTACAAACAGGTCGCTCTACCTGATTATTTTTCTGCTATATTCGCAAAATGCGGAAAAATGTATTCTTTGTATGTGTCTACTTCTCCTAAACAAATTCCACTTGGAACCCTCACGATATGAATGTTTCCAAATTGCATTGGTTTGGGATCCTTTGTCAAGGAGGGTGGGGGAATCCCAGAGAAAACAAAAGTACCCTCTTATGATAAGTGATTTTTCAAACATTTGTGTTGCTGAGAATTTAACCAATAATGGATTTCATCTAACAATCAAAGATTTTGGACTGAAAACCATGAGAAATGGTATGTATCGCAAAATGTGTTCTGATTCCATATCATATAGACGACTCATTCTGATTCCATATCATATGTACAACTCATTTCTAGTAAAGTGACCGGCTATCATAACAGGTGCATGAATACATTCTAATTGGATTTCAATGATCAACTCAGCTGATCGCTTACAAAACAAAATAAAATGTCTTACAGTTCGCGACAGAACTATTAAAAGCTAATGACCCATCCCCTCCCCTCCCACAATAAGTAGACACTACACAATTCAAGTCACACATTTGTAAATTCAAGTGGATCATCAAACGAAGTGAGTTCAAGTGACACTGAGAGTGGATAATTTGACAACACAACTTTGAAAGTTGCGGTGACCACATTACTCATTGTTTGTTACAGTGCACAACAATGTAGTTTCATAAAATATGGAGTTTTTTTTTTTTATTTTCCAGCCCAACATTATGTCCCAAAAATGTATTAATAATTTAAAGTTTAATCTGTTTATGTGACAGAATTGACACAAATCACAGGACATGCACATAACCATGATAATCTGTATGTATAAAAGACATATTTCTTTTTAACTGATTATGTGATCAGAAACTGGGTATGCTAATAGAGTAAACTTTCCATACTGAAAACCATGCCATTACAGTGGAACCTGTCTTGAGAGACCGCCCTTTGGGCCACACAAAAGTGGTCTCTCAAGACAGGTGGTCTCTCATAACAGGTTTCAAGTTTTCTAAAGTCAGTGAATAACCAACCACAAAATTCAGAAATGGAGAAGAATGGATTTTTGTAATTACTTTGTAGTTGTTCTTTTTTATGAAGTTTTTGTAACAAATTGAAATGGACTGTTATAAAAATTATAAAAATAAATTAGTGTTGAAAATCTTCATTGAAGATTTTCAACACTAATTTATTTTTATAATTTTTATAACAGTCCATTTCAGTTTGTTACAAAAAGATTTTCAACACAAATATATTTTTATTCCTATCTGTTGCATTTCTGGTATGTATGAAATTGTTTATTCAGCAATAATCCTAATCTTTTCACAGGGGTCTTATAAAAACATCTCAATCTTTAATGAGTTTGCAATTGAAACCCAATTAAGAGCTTTTAATACTTTTAATTATGTTAGTATAACCTGTAATTTGACTTTTTATGCACATGATTTGAAACAAATACCTTTTGGAAGTGAATATAATGGTAAGTGCCCTTGTGTTAGTGGAATTTTTAATTTTCATAATTTTTCATCTTTTGTTTCAAATCTGTGCTTACTGCCCTGAATAATTTTTTTGGGTGGTGTTGCATGTCTGTAACACATAGATGTTGCAGATGAAATCTGAACTGAAAACAAAACATGAATGGTAATGATTGGGAGAAGTATGATGTCAAACGTAGGGCTTAATCTGGGGGAACAGGAATTTTCTGGTTCAGCTTTTTACCTGCATCGCCAGCAAAAGAGCAGCTCTAGTAACTGCTCGACTCCGTCCGTCAATCCGTCCATCAGTCCGAAACACTTCTTCCGTCAAAGTTTTCTTGGCTTCTATGAAAGGGAATGATTTTATATTTGGTCTGCTGCTTCATAATGATGCGTTGTATCGTGTAAGCAATTTTCAGATCTGCCATGCAGCCACTTCCTGTTTGCCGATACTTTGAAATTTTACTGTACCCACTGAACATTGAAATTTTCCATTAAGGTTTTCTCGTCTTCTATGCAAGGGATTGATTTTATATTTGGTCTGCTGCTTCATAATGATGAGTTGTATCGTGTAAGCAATTTTCAGATCTGCCGTGCAGCCACTTCCTGTTTGCCGATACTTTGAAATTTTACTGTACCCACTCAACATTGAAATTTTCCATTAAGGTTTTCTCGTCTTCTATGCAAGGGATTGATTTTATATTTGGTCTGCTGCTTCATAATGATGAGTTGTATCGTGTAAGCAATTTTCAGATCTGCCGTGCAGCCACTTCCTGTTTGCCGATACTTTGAAATTTTACTGTACCCACTGAACATTGAAATTTTCCGTCAAGGTTTTCTCGGCTTCTGTGCAAGGGATTGATTTTATATTTGGTCTGCTGCTTCATAATGATGAGTTGTATCGTGTAAGCAATTTTTAGATCTGCCATGCAGCCACTTCCTGTTTGCCGATACTTTGAAATTTTACTGTACCCACTCAACATTGAAATTTTTCGTCAGACTTTTCTAGGCTTCTATGCAAGGGATTGATTTTATATTTCATCTGGAGCCTGATAATGATCAGTTGTATCAGGTATGCAATTTTCAGATCTGCTGTGCAGCCACTTCCTGTTTGCCGATTCAATTGCATGCAGAGACACAGGTCCAGTCCTGGTATTGGTCTTGGCTTGTTGAAAGTTAGTCACAATGCCAGAAATTTTCTGGTTCTTTGTTTCTGAATTTCAGTCCCATTATCCGGGAAGTTCATAAGACTGAACTGAGAATCAAAGGCTGCATTCCCTTTGATTCCCGATTCTAGCCCATGAGTTTCCCAGGCATTAGCACTGATTGTCAGAACCAATAGTCAGGAAATTCCCATTCACAAGATTAAACTATAATTTCAACGGCAATGCTGAACTCAATAGAAATTGATATTCATCGTAATCTCATAAACTATAATATGCAATCATTGATACAGAGGAGTCCACTTAATTGGATATCTCTTAACTGAATAACCCTGTTACTTGAATATAATTTCCTAACACAAAACCATTTACCATACCTCCTGTACAAATTTTACCTGTTAATTGAATATGAGTTATAGAGTAAACTCCTGTTAATTGAATAAAAAATCTGGCAACCTGTCGAGAAATTACCCGGACTCTCCACAGTTTTCCTTTGTTTATAGACCTCTTTGGCCTCAGTACATCCAATACAGGCATTTAATCTATTATATCTTGTTCGACAGAGCTCATGGAGCTCTGTCAAACAAGATATAATACAATAAATGCTAAGTTTATATCTAGAATACAGGAAAGTGACACAATCCCTGTTAATTGAATACTCCTCTTAATTGAATAATTTTCATCGGCAAAGTGGCTATGCAATTAACAGGGTTCCACTGTACCATCATCTATGAATTTCCAAGGTATCATAATTGACTTTCAGAACCTGAAGCAGTATGCAGAGCTGTGAAATTCCCATTCTCAGAATTAAACCTTTAGAAAACTGTCATGACTCTGCAAATATAATTTGACATTGATCGAGTCGATGAATACTGAGAGCTATTTTGGCATTTTCAAATTATCCTAACAAGGTATTTTACAAATCTGCTTGTTAATTAAGTTGACTGCCAGGGAGCATCCATCAATTTTACTGATTTTCTTGTTTTAAATGGAGCATTTTATTTATAATAAATCTGTATTTTTGTTCAAGTGATAATATCTACTCGATAATATTTATAGGCTACTGACAAAGACTCTGGTTTATATGGTGAAGTCAACACAGTTCTTCAAGAGGATGAGTCCAGTAACAAACCATACTTCAAAATTACAGAGGATGGGTACCTGTACATCAGTAGAGAAGTTCTCTCAGTCAACTCCAAACAGTTAACAGTTACAGTTGAGGCACATGACAAAGATCCTGTTAATCCACTGACAAGACAAGCTAATGTTCTTGTAAGTAGTGTTACACAAATTATCTTTTCATTGGTGTATTCAGGACATCATCTAAACTCCATGAGTGCTACCAAACTCTCAAGCCACCAGTCTATACAGTAGAACCTGTCTGGCGAGACCGCCCTTTGGGCCACACAAAAGTGGTCTCTCATGACAGGTGGTCTCTCACAACAGGTTTCAGGTTTTCTCAAGTCAGTGAATAACCAACCACAAAATTCAGAAATGGAGAAGAATGGATTTTTGTAATTACTTTGTAGTTGTTATTTTTTATGAAGTTTTTGTAACAAATTGAAAAGGACTGTTATAAAAATTATAAAAATAAATTAGTGTTGAAAATCTTCCTTGAAGATTTTCAACACTAATTTATTTTTATCATTTTTATAACAGTCCATTTCTGTTTGTTACAAAAAGATTTTGAACATTAATTTATTTTTATTCCCATCTGTCACATTTCAGGTATGTATGAAATTGTTTATTCAGCAATAATCCTAATCTTTTCACAGAGGTCTTATAAAAACATCTCAGTCTGTAATGAGTTAGCAATTGAAACCCAATTAAGAGCTTTTAATACTTTTAATTATGTTAGTATAACCACAATGGATTTTCCAATTCCAGAACAGGTAAAAAGTTTTTTTGTCATGGTTTCAGTCTTCAAAGGATGGTCTCACAAGACAGGTCTATTATGGCATAAAAATACAAGTTGGTACCAGGTCACAGTGGTCTCTCAAGACAGGTGGTCTCCCATAGCAGGTCCATTATAGAGTAAAAACCAATTGGTGCCTGGTAGATGTGGTCTGTCAAGACAGGTGGTCTCTCAAGACAGGTTTTACTGTAGATAGTTCTGAAAGCTCACTTAGCTGGAGCAGACACAAGCAACTAAATTCTATTTTATTCTTTACCCTATTATACAAGTAAAACAAATTTGTTTATCATGGTAATAAAGTTTACTTTTGGAGATTCTAAAATATTATCCCTTTACCTGATGAATCAGCAAGCAACTGCCCACGTAATTAAAAAATTAAACAGTTGAAAAGAAAAATATATTTTAAAAAAAATTTCAACAAAACCATATCATGTGACCTCTCAATGAATGAGCTCATCAAGCTCATTCCAATGAGTGATCACATGATATGATTTTGTTGATGTTTGGGGGAAAAATTTGAACAAACAAAAATTAAAATAATAAATTTTTATATCATCTGCATTGGGTAAAGGTTTAAGCAGGGACTTTTATGCTGCATACAGTTAAAACTAAAGTCCAGTCACAAACTATGTGCTTATTTTGGCATAAGTTTGCAATGAAATTGCATGAAGTTTTCCTATGGAATGGCATCCAAAGCATGACAGATTCTCATAGTAATCAATAGAAGCATGAGCCATGTTTAAGCCAATGAATCTCTGGGTTAACCTCGGAGGTCCATTGGCTGAGACATTGCATAGGGCATACAGAATTTGACAGCCTTACTATCATCATAGCAAGCAGATCAACGCACATAGTGATGTGTCATTTGAGGGCATTTCATGACAGGACTTCTAGTTTTAACTGTAGCATGTTGTATTCCTGCACATGTGATGGCCGTTTAGCATCCTCACTTGATAGGTCAGAATGCCATGACAGCAGTAATTTCACAAATAATGATCCCAGAGTATGTTTCTGAATCTTTTACATCCAAGGGTCACATCTGGGACTTCTGGTGTGGGAATCCAGTGCTTTCATTCCCTAGACCACCCTTCTGACACTGTTGAAAGTTATCAGAGCTGCAAATAAAATTGAAATTGTCAGATAGGTTAAACTGGTAAAGTGCTAGAAGTCACTATCAAAGTTCCACTGAAAAGTTCTGAGAGCCACTTTAGAAGCTTTACGTGTATTCGCTTATTGTTTGTGCAGCAGTAGCAAGCCAGAAAATTAGAAGACTGTCATCTGCAAAATGAGGTCCCCAGAGGGTGAATATAGTGATGCATCACTAAATTTACCCTATGTGAACTTCAATCTGAATCAGGGTCTCAAAACTAAACAAAGAAGTACCCAGAGGATAAATTGGCCCACTGTATGGGATAGCATCATCAAATTCACCCTCTGGGAACCTCATTCTGCAAATATCAGACTGCTTTTTTCAGGCCTGAGCAGTAGATAAAGAAGATTTCATATAAAATTGTTCTGTTACAATTTATTGGAGAGTGCCAACAGGCACTTTCCAATAAGTAGTAACAAAACAATTATTGATGAACAAAATCTTGCTAAACTAAGACTCCCTTTGCTGGCAGCATTGTATCATTGAAAAAAAATAACATGTTACAAATCACTTTGGAAAAATAATTTAGCACTCTGCTATTTAACCCTTTACCCAACGCAGACAATATCAAAATTTTTTGTTTTAAATATCATTTTTTGAAATTTTTCAAAACTTTTGAACAAAACCATATCATGTGACCCCTCATTGGAACGAGCTCGATGAGCTCGTTCCAACGAGGGGTCACATGATATCATTTTTTTTTAAATGTTTTGAAAAATAATATTTTTTCAACTGCTGAATTTGCATATTATGTGGGCGGATGCGGTCGATTCGTTGGGTATAGGGTTAAGACATTTATTTAATACATCTTCAACATTTATGGACCAATAATTTGTCTTTAAAACAGGTAAATCTTATAGAAGACTACAACAGGTTCTATTTGGTGTTTTCTGGAGTGATGCCAGACCGAGTATTGGAAAAGAAAGAATCTCTCAGACAGTCCATCCAGAATGCTATACAGAAAATTGTGTTGATTGAGAGAATAGAAGCTCGAAGATACCTTGACAGTGAGAATGTTCTTCAAGCTGATTTACAAGGGTAAGATAAAAAAATTAAATCAAACCTTTGTTTACTTAAACTGAAGGAAAAGAAAAAACATGCAATCATGTTTACAAAGGACTGAATCAAACTAAAAAAAAATGCTGGGACAAAAACCTTGAAAGTGCTAAATCCTCCACCCAATGTACAGGATATAAATGTTTGGTTTTTTTTTTAATAATTTCAAGCAAATAATATCATGTGACCCAGTCATTGGAATGAACTAAACAAGCCCATTCCAATGAGAGGTCACATGATATGGTTTTGTTGAAATCTTTAGAAAAAATCTATTTTTTCAACTTCTCAAATTCTATATCACAAGGGCAGATGCAAACCAATCAAATTTCTGTCATTTGAGGGATGAATTAGACAGAAATTGTTTTCCACAATTTGCTGACGGAAACATCTGAGGCTTTATAGTAATTAGTTATTGGTGCGATGCACAAGTTAATTGTTGTGGTTGACTCTCAGTTCATTTGATTGAGATCAGTGTGTGCACTGTTCATTCTCGCTTTGCATTACTCACAGCAGGTTTAATTTTAAGTAATAACAGCTGGTAATATCTTCTCTAGACGTGTATCCCATTCACTGATGTTTCCTCTGTGCATAGATCTACTTAAGGAATTGCCTTAGTCAGAAATATGTTCGGTGTATGCATGTATGTAATATTTGCACAGTCCGTTGGTAATGGAGGTGAAGCTTCCATTAAATGTATCGGTCTTTGTACCACTTACGGACTTGTATGCTGAATATGGATTTTTGCGTGAGCTCCTGAATGCTTACTGTATAATCTGATAGATTCATATTCTTGTAGTCTGGTGCAATTCTTCTGGTAATGTACAGACTTAAGGCAGTGCATGAGATACGCCTTGGTTAATTCCTGGTTCTTGCAGGAGACACAGAGAAAGTTGTTGTTTTTTTTGTATGTGTATACTGAAATAAATGCTCATTGCTGCACTGCAGATACCTTACCAAATGGTGTGTTGTTCATATGTTTCTGTCAGGGTGGGGTTGTGGAAATTCATTAGGTAAAGGGTTAAAAGTGATTGAATTTCAAAACTCAACTTCTTGACCTTTGAAGGCGCTTGAAGATTGAAATTTCCTGGAAAAATCCATTAACCCTTTACCCAACAAATCGCCCGCATCCGCCCACGTAATATGCAAATTCAGCTGTTGAAAAAATATTATTTTGAAAAAAATTTCAACGAGGGGTCACATGATATGGTTTTGTTGAAATTTTATGAAAAAATTTAAAAAATGATATTTAAAATAATATATTTTGATATCGTCTGCGTTGGGTAAAGGGTTAAAAGTGTATTTAGTTAATTGTTAGTCCAGTTGGACTGTTTGGGTCAAAATGGAACTTCATGTGCTTTCTTCAAGCATTGTAAATATCTGTTGGGTTGAAAGTTTATGCCATGGCATGTTAGTAACCCACCGTCCATGTCTTGTAGTGCTGATTATTTTATGGAGAATAAAATGCAAAACAGCTTTAGTTTTTAGGAACTCTCTAGTATACCCAGGACTGGGACATCAATCCAAAATAATTCTATGAGGCCCAACAAAGTATATCTTCTGTTTCTCAGGCCATTTTTTTGTAAAATTGCAAAAGAGTCTTTTATTCTTTTTTTATTTTTGTAATTATTTCTTTGCCATCAAAAGTTCATGTTCTTGCTTGTTTTATGCTTTAAGCTCATAATTTACAGAATGGTATTGGTAGTGGTGTA
Source organism: Pictodentalium vernedei (assembly GCA_031216915.1). NCBI lineage: Eukaryota > Metazoa > Mollusca > Scaphopoda > Dentaliida > Dentaliidae > Pictodentalium > Pictodentalium vernedei. The sequence goes on along the minus strand of CM062297.1, from coordinate 85,753,301 downwards.
TTTCATCCCTTGAGTGCTAAAAGGCTTTGCAAAGCCTTGTTGCTCTCAAAGGATAAATTTATAAATTTTATTAAGGCCATAAAGTAGATCTGTTTCTCAGGCCATTATTTGTGAAATTGCATGCAGGCAAGCGATTTTTTATTTTATTTTTTAATTTCAGGTAATTACTTTTTTGCTATCAAAAGTTCATGTTCTTGGTTCAAGTTTTAGGCCTCATAATCTACAGAATAGCATGGGTGGTGGTGTATTTCATCCCTTGAGTGCAAGAAGACTTTGCAATGCTAAAGCATTGCAAAGCCTTCTTGCACTCAAGCGACAAATTCATCATTTTTTTTAACTTGGGTAAAATATCAGACATGAACCATTTAATTTTTATTTTTTTTAAGTTTAAATTGGTTATAAAAAGAGAGCATGCGGTAGCCAAAAGGACCATGCAGGAGGGCCTGAGAAACAGATTTTTTATTTTTTTAGGCCTAACTTGGGTAAAATATCAGACATAAACCATTTGATTTTTATTTTTTAAGTTTGTTTATGAAAAGGGAGCAAGTGGCATCCAAAAGAATCATTTGGGAGGGCCTGAGAAACAAATTTTAAATTCTTTTTAGGCCTGATTAATGCTTTTTAGATTGTCCATTAACCCTTCAGGGGATGGAGATTTTGATACATTTTTGCTGCACTTTGTCAGTCTTCATTCCATGGTTTTGTTATTGTTTTTAGAGAAGACTTGCCTAAAAACAACTGCTATGGTACATAGAATGTAACTTATGAGACAACCAAGAAACAACATGTTGGTGCACCTGTTTAGTTGCAGTGAAGGTGGTTCAAGTTGCAATTAATCCCAAAGGGTTAAATGAAACCAATACCACTTTCCTACCATGACCACTTAATTTAACAAAAAAATGAGTCTTCTAAAAATCCCTAAATATGATAAAAATACCACACACATTTAATTATTTTTAGCTCAACTTGACAAAGTCTAGCTGAGCTATTGCCATCACTTCTCGTCCGTTGGCGTACATATGTACATTAGTATGTATGTTAATACGTACGTACGTCCACAATTTCCTTTGGCACACCTCACAGGTCGCATTTATGATCAGATCATTTTGAAACTTAGTATGCATGTTTGGGGTGACCTCTAGTTGGGAGCTATCGATTTTCTTCCATTTCCGTCAAAAAATGTTGCTGTGGCAAATGTTCTTAGAACTTAGTTTAGTCAGACCTCAATATTTCCCTTTAGCACACCCTACAGGGCACATTTATGTTTGAATTGCTTTGAAACCTGGCACGCTTGTTTGGGGTGATCTCTAGATGGGAGCTATCGATTTTCTTCCATTTCCACTTATCCCTTTTGCACTCTCTGCAGGGTATATTTATGAATTTTCGTAGAAAAAAAAACCGCAAAAACCATTGCCACAAGCAATGACCTTCTACTTAGTGCATTTGTGCATTAACATCTTCCTTGGCATGCCTCAGAGGGCACATTCATTATCAGGTTGTTTTGAAACTTTGTATGCTTATGCAGGGTGACAAAGATAGGAGCTATTGATTTTCTTTTCATTTCCATCAAGAACTGTTGCTGTTAGCAACAATCTTTGAATTTATTGCATTTGTGCATCAACATTCTTTGACATGGCCAAAAGGCCACATTTATCATAGGATTGTTTTTTAACTTGGTGTGCTCATTAGGCAAGACCTTTAGATAAGAGCTATTGATTAGCATTCATTTCTGTGAAAAAAGTTGCCATTTACAATAACCTCTGAACATACTGCATTTGTGTATCAACATTCTTCCTTTAGCCAGTCTTACAGTTTACATTTAAAAATGCATGGATTACTCTGATGTTGTGCACACACAATGCTGTTATGTTGAAATTTCATCAAATAACATTGGTACCAATGATCTTCAATTTTGCCATTTCATTAAAATCTTACCAAGTTCAAGTTTGTCAAGTTGAGCTACAGTGTCATTGACACTTTCATTTATTGATATTAACATATTTTATTCTTTCCAGGACTGATGTTGTATTTGTTATTGCTGAACCAGTACCAGATTACACTTTGAGAAGCCACACGGAGTAAGTTGTACTTTTTTTACAGTTTTTAACCCTTTACCTAACACAAAAAGCAGACAATGCTTGCAAAAACATTTCTTGAATGACTAAAATAGCAAAAAATAATCGTACAGTGTAGCCCCATAATTGGATATCTCTTAATTGAATAACCCTGTTAATTCAGTATAATTTACCAACACAAAACCATTTACCATACCTCCAGTACAAATTTGACATGTTATGTAAATTGAATATCGTTTATAATGTAAACTCCTGTTAACTGAATAAAAAATCTTGAAATTTGTCAAGAAATTACCCTGACTCCCCTCAGTTTTCCTTTGTTCATAGACCTATTTGGCCTCAATACATCCAATGCAGGCATTTAATCTGTTATGTCTTGTTTGACAGAGCTCATGGAGCTCTGTCAAACAAGACATAATAGAATAAATGCCAAGTTTATCTCTAGAGTACAGGAAAGTGACACAATCCCTGTTAATTGAATACTCTTGTTAATTGAATAACTTTCATTGGCAAAGTGACTATTCAGTCAACAGGGTTCCACTGTATTTGAATGGCTGAGTACTGGTTAAAATGTGTTGCCTAACTTATGTCTGTCTATCCACCAACTGTCCATCCATTCATTCATTCATCTATCCATCCATCTGTCTGTCTGTCTTGCTCTCTCTCTCTCTCTCTCTTTTATTGGGATTTAATGCTTTTTTTAAAGGTTGACTTGCACTGCTGGAGCACTGCTGGAGAATAATTGTTCCCCATTGAGTTTTTAGTTAGCACAAACTGAGCTGATACTTGAGAGTATCAGGTATATCCACAAGTTACAAATTAACATGCAAATCACAACTGATAAATAACTATCAGGTTTGTCATTGCATATATAGAGGATATAGAATGAGTGTTTTTTTCATATAATATTTATGAAACGAGTCTAAGAATTTTCCGTTTTGGTAAGCCTCTGGCGAGCCCAAACAGAAAATTTGAATGAGTTTCATAAATATTATATGAGAAAAACACTCATTTCATATTCTATTTATCATATGACACACACACATACAAATTAGCCACTTAGTATGACTTTTTAACCCATCACCTAACTTGAGTTGCAGACGGCACCCAGAAAAAACATCCTCGTAAAACTAAAAAATTTCATTTTTTGTTTCCAAAACATAGGTTATGACCCCTCATTGGAACGAGCTCGTTCCAATGAGGGGTCATAACCTATGTTTTGGAAGCAAAAAGTGAAAATATAAAAAAAGAATGAAAGATGTTTTTCTTGTAGGCAGAAGATTAATACAATATAACCCACCCAAAATAGGACGGATAACGTAAATTCTCCCTACTGAAATTATGCCAATGTGACCCAGTTGTAGTTTGTTTAGCCAATCCAATTGTCCAGTTTTGAAATTGACCAATGAAAGCTCCCAACTCTAATTATGCAAATTATGAAAATGTGGCCCAGTTGTATTTTGTTCAGCCAATCAAATTGTCTAGTTTTGAAATTGAACAATGAAATTGACAGAAGGCTTTATTTATCACTGATTAATATAAAAACAAAATATCAAATGTTTTAAAGTGTACAAAACGGACGAGTCATATGATAAATCCATTTAACAGGAATATCAGTTATACAGTATTTTGGCAAACCCATAGAGTCCAGTGATAACTTTCACATTGAAGGTACAGTGGAACCCTGTTAATTGAATAGCCACTTTACCAATGAAAATTATTCAGTTAACAGAGATTGTGGCACTTTCCTGTATTCTAGAGATAAACTTTGCATTTATTCTATTATATCTTGTTTGACAGAGCTCCATGAGCTCTGTCAAACAAGATATAATAAATTGAATGCCTGTATTGAATGTACTGAGGCCAAATAGGTCTATAAACTAAGGAATACTGGGGAGAGTCAGGATAATTTCTTGACAGGTTACAAGATTTTTTATTCAATTAATGGGAGTTTACTCTACAACCTATATTCAGTTAACAGGTCAAATTTGTACTTGAGGTATGGTAAATGGTTTTGTATTGGGAAATTATATTCAATTAACAGGGTTATTCAGTTAAGAGATATCCAGTTAAGTGGGCTCCATTGTACTACATCTTTGTCATAAGGCTAAATATTACCACTATTAATTGCATGGGAGTAGGGAACCTAATTCTGGAATCACATTGACTTTGTGGATTGAAAAGATATTATCAGTCTCATACAGTTAACCTTTTACCTAACATGAAAAGCAGACGACACTTGCAAAAAAAATTCTTGAATAACTATTTTTTGTCTCAAAAACATAGGTTATGACCCCTCGTTGGAACGAGCTCGACGAGCTCATTCCAACGAGGGGTCATAACCTATGTTTTTGAGACAAAAAATGAAAATATTTTGAAAATTAATTGGCGATTTTTGAGAATAGCGCTGGCCGGTTTTGGGCGTTACGTTGGGTAAAGGGTTAAAACTAGAAGTCCTTTCATGATCTGTGCACTTATCTAGGCTTAATTGCACTTAGGAATTGCGCGCAATTGCCATATCGAATGCCATCCAAAGCACGGCAGGTTCTCCTGGTTATTCATAGCAAACACGGGAAATGTTTCTGCCAATAGACCTCCGGGTTACCTGGAGGTCCATTGGCTGAAACATTGCTTGTGCATAGGCCATATGTACAGAATTTGATAGCCTTACTGTGGTCAACACATAGATTAACATGCAGATTGACATGCTATTTGTGCGCATTTCATGAGAGGACTTCTAGTTTTAACTGTACCTCCTTTGGTATGAATGGCCCTTTAGTGTGGGCTTAACTTCTCTGTGCTGTCTCTGTGCTGCAATCTGGAGGTAATAAATAAAACATGCACACTTGTCACCTTAGATTCCATTACTTGCTACCTCAATGCTACACTAGTGGGTACGTGAAATACATACTGCAAAACACAACTACAGTATTCTCTTGCTTCTATTTTCTTGAAGCTGCACGAAGTGCTCACTGCTGCATTTAAATTCCTGCATGCACCTGCACAACACTCTCCCATTGATAAAGACATGGGGCTGTAGTATGTCGAGATTTTGTCCCCTTCCTGAAATCTTTGACAAAAACCCCTCTAACAAAATTTCTCTGCCTCTGATTGGAAAGGAACCAGTGACACACACAATCCTGTTTTTTAACAAGTTCATAATTTTTTTTTCAGGGAATACAGCTTTTCGGTTTCGGTGGATAATGTTGTGGGTGTTCTCAGAAAGGCATTTCAAGCTCGAGAAATAAAAGGAATATCCAGTCAATTGGCACTGACAGGTGCTTCTCGTGGAATTGGAATATCCAAAACATACACCTGGTGGACAAATGAACCATATGCAGCCTTCATAGCACTTGCAGCCTTTGTGATATTACTTGGAGTTGCTTCCATTATTGTTCTATCTTACACTTGGTCAAAGTAAGTACACTTAAAAAGTCAGTTCAGACCATAAAATTGGTTCCAATTCATTAGAATCAGATTTGATTCTCGCAAACTGCAGTGATAATTAATTTTTAGTTCTTATATAATTTAAAATTTTAGAATAATGTTATACTCTAGTAAGTGAAACCAGGAGCCAATACTATAAAACATTTACAATTGTATTTTCTAGAATTGTATTTTCTACATATTAATATAACTGACTAAAATAAATCCCTAGCATTTTAAAAGATATGAGAATTTGCCAACTGGCAAATCACCAGATCTTTAAAAATACTAATGGCTACTTTCAAACCATTTAAAGTCATAACTAGAAAATACAATTCTAGAAAATACAGTTGTAAAGGTTTTATAGTATTTGCCTCAGTATTTCATAGGTAAAAACAAACGTCATTTTTAGGCCTAAAAAAATAAAAAAATCTGTTTCTCAGGCCCTCCCGCATGGTCATTTTGGCGGCCGCATGCTCTCTTTTTATAACCAATTTAAACTTAAGAAAAATAAAAATTAAATGGTTTATGTCTGATATTTTACCCAAGTTAAAAAAATTTATGAATTTGTCCCTTGAGTGCAAGAAGGCTTTGCAATGTATTTCATCCCTTGAGTGCAAGAAGGCTTTGCAGTGCTTTAGCATTGCAAAGCCTTCTTGCACTCAAGGGATGAAATACACCACCATCCATGCTATTCTGTATTATGAGGCCTAAAACTTGAACCAAGAACATGAACTTTTTATGGCAAAGAAGAAATTACTGAAATAAAAAATAAAATAAAAAACCGCTCGCCCGCATGCAATTTCACAAATAATGGCCCGAGAAACAGAAGATCTACTTTGTGTGGCCTTATATAAATATGAGAGTTTAACCCCTAAGGCCAGTTCCAATTTTTGTGATTTTCTTTTCTTACATATTCATATTCAACTCATGCTCCAGAATACAGGCTTTTAGAAGTCTTTCTGATGGAAGTTATATGACCTTAGTAGTGGGTTTTAGTGAAGTCTTGGCTGCATGTATAGGCAGCCAAGACTTCATTAGACACCACTTCTTAGACCAAGTGGTACCATATCACAAGGGAGCAAAAAATAAGTTGAATTCTCAAGGCCTCCAAGGACACTTTAAGAATCTATGACAAGAATCAAATGAATATTTTGTGAGAATCAAAGTTGATTCTCATTGTTATGCATCCACAACAAATAGAGGGCATATTGTGTTACCCCTGTCATGAACTGTGCACTTATCCAGGCTTAATTGCATGTAGGAATTGCGCGCAACTGCCACATTGAATGACATCCAAAGCACGGCCGGTCCTCCTGGTTACTCATAGCAAACACAGGCAGTGTTTCTGCCAATGGACCTCCGGGTTACCCGGAGGTCCATTGGCTGAAACATTGCTTGTGCACAGGCCATATGTACAGAATTTGATAGCCTTACTATGGTCATAACACGTAGATTAACGTGCAGATCGACGTGCCATTTGTGCACATGTCATGATAGGACTTCTGATTTTAACTGCATGTATTATATTATAATTCATGAATAAATATTGTTTAAACTAAAGAATGTGTTATTTACTATTCCTTTCTTTTTGTTTTCTTTTTAGTTATACAAGACATGTGAAACGTTTCAGACTTTACACTCACACCTATGACAATCACACCATATTTAATGATGCACCAAGTTTTCTTAGAGAATATGAGACCCAGGTATAATAATAAAATAAAATGATTGATTTAAAAAAAAGATTAAAAAACAATAATGATACTGATTTATCCATTATTCTATCTGAAAAATGAAGTAACAATAATTTATGTGTAAACAATAGATGATGAAGGCACATGTGATCGGTTTTCCTACATTGTGTGTTTCCTCATATTTGTTAATTTACAAGATAAATGCAATAAACACCCATAATAAATGAAGTAAAAATAAAATGTGTCATTTTAATTTTATTTGTAGATTTATTGGTTAATTTGTTGAGGGTAAAACTATCTTTGGTGGTTTGAATTTATTAAAAATTTGTTTTATTACAAATTATTGGAGAGTGCCCACAGGCATTCTCCAATAATTTGTAATAAAACAAATTTATATAAACAAAATATTATTTCTGTTTGACTGACTATGAAATATAAGCAAGGAATGTGTTGGCTTTTGCTCTGGTATCCTCATTTTTTGAAAGCCCTGATAGTGGCTTCTAGCACTTAACTAGTTAAGAAGTCTTCACAGCAGGATTATATTAGTATTTTAAGCTGCAATAACATTTGACTTGACGGTTGTCACTGAGCACTATTCGGGAGAAAATAGGAATTGAGGTTAAAACTTTAAAAAATAATAAAACAAATTACCACAAAGTATCAACATGTTCATATGCACCTGAAAATAATATTTTTCACTCATGCAAGCACTTGTGAAAAATAAAACTTTCAGTTCCACACTCATGAGATAATTCCTGATATTCTTTAACCCTTTACCTAACGTAACGGCCAAAACCGGCCAGCGCTATTCTCAAAAATCGCCAATTAATTTTCAAAATATTTTCATTTTTTGTCTCAAAAACATAGGTTATGACCCCTCGTTGGAACGATCTCGTTGAGCTCGTTCCAACGAGGGGTCATAACCTATGTTTTTGAGACAAAAAATGAAAAAAATTAGTTATTCAAGAATTTTTTTTGCAAGTGTCGTCTGCTTTTCATGTTAGGTAAAGGGATAAACTATATCATAGATTTTATTTTTATTATATGCTATATGACATTTTACTGTATGATATTCAGCCCAATTCGACTGCAAACACATTCCATCAAGGCAACATTCAAGGCGACGACCTGTGCCGAAGCGCAACATCATTTCGGAAGCTACTGATGGATATTCCTTATCCATCAAGTTCAAGTTGATAGATATCAAGAAATATCTTTTCGATAATTTGCAATAATTCACAGGTACAGTGCAACCCTGTTAATTGAATGGCCACTTTGTCAATGAAAATTATTCAATTAACAGGAATATTCAATTAACAGGTTTTGTGTCACTTTCCTGTGTTCCAGAGATGAACTTAGCATTTATTCTATTATACCAAACAAGATATAATAAAGTGAATGCGTGTATTGAATGTACTGAGGCCAAATAGGTCTATAAAAAAAGGAAAACTGGGGAGAGATGATAATTTTTCAACAGGTTACAAGATTTTTTATTCAGTTAACAGGAGTTTACTCTATAACCTATATTCAAATTAACAGGTAAAATTTGTACTGGAGGTATGGTAAATGGTTTTTGTGTAGGGAATTATACTCAATTAACAGGGGTATTCAGTTAAGAGATATCTAATTAAGTGGGCTCCATAGTAAAAAATCATATCTAAGGCCGTACAAAGTAGATCTTCTGTTTCTCAGGCCATTATTTGTGAAATTGCATGCGGACGAGTGGTTTTTTATTTTATTTTTTATTTCGGTAATTACTTTTTTGCCATCAAAAGTTCATGTTCTTGGTTCAAGTTTTAGGCCTCATAATCTACAGAATAGCATGGGTGGTGGTGTATTTCATCCCTTGAGTGCAAGAAGACTTTGCAGTGCTAAAGCATTGCAAAGCCTTCTTGCACTCAAGGGACAAATTCATCAATTTTTTTAACTTGGTTAAAATATCAGATATAAACCATTTAATTTTTATTTTTTTTAAGTTTAAATTGGTTATAAAAAGAGAGTATGCGGTAGCCAAAAGGACCATGTGGGAGGGCCTGAGAAACAGATTTTTTATTTTTTTAGGCCTTATCTAATAAATAAATAGGTCAGATCCACAAACTTATATTCTAAATCCATGCCTAATCAAAATGATGTAACAGATTAGAGTTTTCAATGAATTGCACCCTGCTGATGGCATTTTTTCAACTATCTCGATGTCTTCAAAAGAAATCTTAAAACTTTCCTATTCACTGAAAGATTCTCCTGAACCTCTGTAAGAGGCAACCAAAACAGAAGTGACTGTTTATTTCAGAAAAGTGTATTTATTCCTGTCAAGCGTTTTAGAGCACTATTTGTGGTTTTACGCTCTAGAAAATAAATTATTATTATTATTAATTATTATTTTATAGAGTATGAATATGTACCTTGCAAGTGATGAAGCAGTACAGGAGCTTGGTGAAATTAATGCTATTATTGATGATGATGTTGGACAGAAAAGCAGAAATGTCGTACAAGTTAAGAATCCTATGTACACGCATTCGTAAGTATATTAAAACACTCAAAAATAATCTAGAGAAGTGTGATCATAGGAGGATCACAAGAAGAGAATTTTGGCTGGGGGGGGGGGAGGGGGCGGTGGATCACAACTGCATTAGGACCTAGTGTACCATGTCATCTTTCCCCCTGTATATTGTCCCCTATTGGAAAGATATCTTAGGATATTCCTTCCTCCATCTCTCCGACTGGGGGAAAATATAGGATGTCATCTGCTACCCTGAATATCTTACCCCTCCCACTTATATAAGTTTGTTCTATTGCAAATTATTGGAGAGTGCCTATTGGCACTCCCCAATAATTTGTAATAAAATATATTTTGCATAACGAATTTAGACCACCAAATATAATCTAACCCTCAACCAGTTAAGCAATGTTTTGAGTTCTGTCAAACTATGTCTAGTTAGTTAAATTTGTAACTGCAGTATGGGAAATTTTAACTGTCATAAACATTGGGGTTTTTATATGCCTGTTTGAAAAATGGTTGTATGTGATCAGTCTGTCTGTTTGTCTGTCCATCCATTAACATTTTGGGTAACTCCACTATGATCTCAATCAAGGACTGTATGTGTATTACCTTGCTAGTAATACAGGCCAAGTTCGAATATGGGATCCTTCCAATTATTTTTACAGGAGTTACATCTCTTTTTCAACTTAGAATTTGACCATCTATTAATATTTTTGGCTTCCAAACTCCAGTTTGGATCATTTGATCTAGGGCTGTCATGATCAATCGATTAATCGATTGTTGCTCGGTCACGGTGAAATCAGTTAGTATTTTTCATCGTCGAATAATCGGTAAATTGTGTCCCGTTTTAGATGTTTAATAATTAAAAGAAAATTTGATGAAAAAACTATTGTTTTTAAAGGTATTGATTTAAGAACATCGATGTTAAACCCCAAGAAGCCGTTGGAAGCATTTGTCTTCCAGGTACATTCATCAAAGCTTTGATGTTCTGAATCTCTGAACCGTCAGTGTAATAATCAAGACCAGTCGGCAGTTGCGAAGATCGCAACTGCCTGACCAGTCTTGATTATTACACTGATGGTTCAAAAGTTCAGAACATCAAAGCATTGAATGTACCTAAAAGTTGATCGTCTTCGTTTACTTGAGGTAGGTCAGCTGACTTGAACTTCATTTTTATCGACTTCAAAGAGAGGGAGAGGGGTGGGGGTCATCTAGATACGATTAATCGATTATTATCGATTATTTGCAATGATTAATCGATTCCTAAATTGAAAAATCGTGACAGCCCTAATTTGATCTCAACCAAAGTTGGTACAATTCAAAATGGCTAACATGCATATTTTGCCACGCCTGGCCATTCTCTTGTTTTTCATAGAATCATGCAAATAATTCCAACTAGTTTTCAGGTCTGTTTTGTGGATGAGCAGAAAAAAGGAAAAAAAAGTCTCCCTCCCTTGTCAAAAAATTGAGGGAAAATTGTTCATGTTTTGCCTGTTATGTTGGGGTAGAGGTTAACAAATTATTTCTGTTACTTTGATTTTTATCACCGTCTAGTACAGTTAAAACTAGAAGTCCTGTCATGAAATGCGCACAAATAGCACGTCGATTTGCGCATTAATCTATGCGTTATGATCATAGAAAGGCTATCAAATTCTGTATATATGGCCTGTGCACAAGTAATGTTTCAGGCAATGGACCTCTGGGTAACCTGGAGGTCCATTGGCAGAAACATTGCCTGTGTTTGCTATGAGTAACCAGGAGAACCTGCCATGCTTTGGATGCCATTCGATATGGCAACTGCGCGCAATTCCTAAGCGCAATTAAGCCTAGATAAGCGCACAGTTTGAGACAGGACTTCTAGTTTTAACTGTAGATATTCAGTTAAAAAGACTCCACTGTAGCTTTTATTGGAAAGTATAAAAACTTTAAGTTGATTATTGTGGACAATGATAAAATAAAACAACTTAAAAATTCATTGTTCAGGCCTTGTGATTACATTGTGTTCACAAAATGATGAAAGATGAATACAGAACACAATGAGAGTTTGGCACTTTTACTGATGCAGAAAAAAATCTACAGCACGTGGAAAGTGTATTATCACTAAATCACCCACAGAGTGGAGATTCCACCCAAGCAATAATTGCAAATTTGTTGCAAAGCATAACCAGCACAAGCAAAGTTTCAGCCAATGGACCTCCGGGTTAAACCCGGAGGTCCATTGGCTGAAACACTGCTTGTGTTTCTTGTCGATATGTACACAATGTGAAAGTTATAGCTTGGGTGATAACTCCACTCCACGGGTGATTTAGTTACAATCCACTCTCCACGTACAGTATTTTGAGATTTAATAGTAGTTATATTAGGCCCTCTAAAGTACATCTTCTATTTCTTGGGCCACTTTTGATAACTTGCATGTGTGTAAGCATTTTTTTATTTTATTTTTTATTTTTGGAATTATTTCTTTGCCACCAAAAGTTCAGGTCCTTGGTTTGTTTTATGTTTAAGGCCTTATCTACAGAATAGCATGAGTAGTAGAATATTTCGTCCCTTGAGTGCAAGAAGGCTTTGCAATGCTGAAGCATTGCTTCTTGCCCTCAAGGGACAACTTTATCAATTTTATTAACTTGGGTATTAAAATTATCAGACATAAACCATTTAATTTTGATTATAAAAAAGATTACATTGGTTTTAAAATGAGAGCATGCGGCAGCCAAAGGGACCATGTGGGGGGGGGGGGGGGGGGGGGGGGAGGCTGGGAAGCAGATTTTTAGACCTTATTTTAGGCTTTAAAAAATATTCTATTTTTCAGGCAATTATGCTTTAATTTTTGGACATGGGAGCCTTTTTTCTCTGCATTCCATGAAAATATTTTGAAATGTAAAATTTAACAAGAGTAAAATGAATATTGTGCATTTTGATGATGAGGAAGTTGGGTTTCAAAGCAATCTTATTTTTCAGGCAATTATCCTTGAATTTTTTTATAAGAGCGCCTTTTTTCTTTTTTTTTCTTCATTCCCTGAAAATATTTTGAAATACAGTAGAATCCTCTTAATTGAATATCCATTTTGCCAGTGAAAGTTATTCATTTAACAGGAGTATATAATTAAAAGGGATTTGGTCAGTTTCCTGTGTTCTGGAGGTAAACTGAATAAATAAGGGGAATTTGGTGCGTGTCACAGTAATTAAGAAGAGTTTACTCTACAACCCATATGCAATTAACAGATCAAATTTGTACTGAAGGTATGGTAAATGGTTTTATGTTTGAAAATTATATTCAATTAACAGGGATATACAATTAAGAGATATCCGATTATCCGAGATATCCGATTAAGTGGGCTCCACTGTATCGCCACAGAATTATTTATTTATATTTTGGTGTTTAAGGTCACATACTTATGCACAATGGCTAATCATGACCATAACAGTTTAAAGGGTGGAGGTAGCCAGAGTACCTGGTGAGAACCATCGAGCATCGAGGAGCTACTGTCAGCTCCTCAACATTCTCTGTTCAAGCTCCACTCAAGCAGGGTTACAGCATTTGAAGACATGTGCACCATCAACGTGCAGTACACCTTAGTACACGGCATCATCATGCCCCCATGTAGGCAACCGGAATAAAGTGCCTTGACCAAGGTCACAACAGGGATCAAACTTGGGACCTCTAGCAGAGAAGTCCAACAGTCTACCACTGAGCCACCCGGCTCCCTTCGCCACAGAATAATTGGTATGATGCCATGTTTGTCTTTGTGATCTTGAGGTTCGTTTGGTTTAAATGTGAATTTCACTCATCTGATTGTGATATGTCACCCAATTGGTGGTTTGTACTGGTACAGGTTTTGGCAGGACAGGTGCTCTCCCATCCCAGTACTGGTTATGTTGGTACCAGCGGTACTTTGACATTCCTGTTGTCAAACATAAACCCTTTGCCCAGCAAATCATCCACATCTGCCCACATAATTTAGTTGGAAAAACAAACATTTTCAAAACATTTCCAAAAAATTATATCATGTAACTGCTCAATGAGCAGTCACATGCCCTGGTTTTGTGGAAATTTTTTTAAAAATTTGAAAAAAAAAATAATTGTTGATAAAGGGTTAGGAAGCAACATGCTAAATAATTACTCATTGTTCACTTCTATTTCTGTTGTCATTTCTGTTTTAAGTCTAGTTATTAATTCCATTTTTCTTCTTTTTCATTTAGTAGTCCACGGGAACCATACCAAGCAACAACAGTCTTGTAACTTGCAGAATTAAGAAGAATAGCTACCGACATTTCATGAGAAGACATTAGCATAGAAATTAGAAGAATACCATAAACGTTTAGGCCATTTGGGCAACTGTTGAACTTATACCTGACAAACTAGAAGTCCAAAACTCCCTTTTTTCAAAAGAATTGACTCCGATGAAAGAACTGCTTGGTCAGAATAACTGCTTCCACAGAAATCACGTTTTATTTGTTATTAACTGGTAGAGTGCTAAATTATTTTTGGTCATCCAAATTTGTCCTCGTCTCTTTGCCTTGTTACAATTTATGGGAGAGTGCCTAGAGGCACTCTCCCATAAATTAAAACAAGGCAAATCCTCACAGACTAAATAATTTCAATTCAAAAATTATATGACGCACATCCATAGAATATGAAGCCATTACGTTGCACCTGTACTTCAGAATAAAGCCCGAATATGGGCTTCCAGCACTCTGCCAGTTAACTCTTAAAGGCGTTAAGATATTTATATATTTTTTATACACTATGACATATACACCTTTGATTGTGAAGTTGATTCTATGAATGTCTTGGCTGTTTATATAGGCAATTAAGACTTGCAGAGGAACAACATCCACAGTACTCAGATTGTAACATGCATGTTTACCAAGAGACTCCAGTTTGGAGCACCTGTTCATTCAAGTAAAATAGAAATTTAGGGCCCTTTGCAGGTCTTGAAAACATTTAAAGTATTTCATTTGAAAAATGTGTTTCAAGACCTTAAATTTGTGTATTATTAGCCTTGACTGTTTGTTTATTGGGTTTTAACACCACTTTCCACTGATGGAGAAGTATTTGTTATCCCTCGCCAAAACGGAGTTTGCGAGGGATATAGAAATAGGAGCTGTCCATCCATCCGTTTGATCTTTCATTCGTTCATTTGTCCGTCCATTCATCTGTCCATTCGTAACAACTTTGGACCTTCATGTCTCAGTCAGTGGACGTTATAGATTTAAATGATCTTTGATATGCTGACGGAGGAAAGGATATTCACAAGTAACAAGTTTTGTCCATTTGTTTTTTTCTAGAGTAATGGACCTTTTCCCGCTTTTTTTCTACTTAGAAAAAAACATTCAACTTAAAAATCCCTTGGTGGCAGGGGGGGGGGGGGAGGGGGGGATACCAGTGGCATTGTACCTTGTTTGTCATGGAAGGATTATGGAAACTCCACATTTATGTTCTATTCCTGCACAAATGTAATCAAATTAGACAAACACTGTAGAAAAATTCCTGTTTTTTTTAGATATAAATCTGGCATGAAGAAAATAAATCATTATACAGTACGTGGAGAGTGTATTAACACTAAATCACCCACAGAGTGGAGATTCCACCCAAGCAATAATTGCAAATTTGTTGCAAAGCATAACCAGCACCAGCAAAGTTTCAGCCAATGGACCTCCGGGTTAAACCCGGAGGTCCATTTGGCTGAAACATTGCTTGTGTTTTTTGTCGATATGTAAAAAATTTGAAAGTTATAGCTTGGGTGATAACTCCACTCTGTGGGTGATTTAGTTACAATCCACTCTCCACGTACTGTATGTTCTTAAACAGAGTAAAGATGGGTCATCTTATATTTAGGTCATACTTGTATTTTATAGGGAGGATGAAGGAGAAAATACCATAAACAATCATTCTGTTCATGGACCACAGGGTTGAGGACTTTTTTCTTGCTGGCAATATATCCTCTCTAGTCTTAACTGGTAGAGTGCTAGAAGCCACTATCAGGGCTTTAATATGAAAAGCAAGTACCCCAGGGTAAAGGTGTCATATTCTGTGGATGAGCTTCTTATTATCTCAGAAGTGAAATTACTTTAATCTAATTGGGCTGAATATTGTGCAGTAAAATGTCCTGTAGTATAATAAAAAGAAAATCTACTCTATTTTAGTGAACATTAGGAATTATCAAGTCTCCATAGTGCCACAAATATAAATATCCTCTATATGTATTGCACTATGGGGCCTGAGGGTTAATAAATGTCTTCAGAAATTTTTGTTTTTCAACTAACTATACATTCCCCAAGAATTTCCAAGAAAGGGAATAACTACAGTTAGCATTTTATCTAATAAGAATACATGGCTGCACTATACGAATTTCTTACATGATTGAAAATTCTCATTTTTTGCCTCAAAAACATAGATGTTTTAACTCTTTACCCAACGCAGACGATATCAAAATTTATTATTTTAAATATCATTTTTTTACATTTTTCAAAAAATTTCAACAAAACCATATCATGTGACCCCTCGTTGGAACGAGCTCGTTCCAACGAGGAGTCACATGATATGGTTTTGTTGAAATTTCTTGAAAAATAATATTTTTTCAACTAAATTTGCATATTACGCGGGCGGATGCGGCCGATTCGTTGGGTAAAAGGTTAACTTGTTAATCCTAGTGGTATCTTCCATGTCAGTTGAATAGATACAGTTGAAAGAGTCCAAATACGCATAGACAGTTAATATTTTCAAGATGCAGCCTTGGGGCAGCACAATGAAAATATTGATTGGTCTTCCCAATACTTCAATTTAACAGCCATCCTACTTAATGAAAGTATAACATATCAAAGTGGGTCTCTCAGGTTCTAAGGGTTAGGCCTAAAAAAACAAAAACTCTGTTTCTCAGGCCCTCCCGCATGGTCCTTTTGGCTGCCACATGCTCTCTTTTTATAACCAATTTAAACTTTTAAAAAATTAAAATTAAATGGTTTATGTCTGATATTTTACCCAAGTTAAAAAAATTGATGAATTTGTCCCTTGAGTGCAAGAAGGCTTTGCAATGCTTTAGCATTGCAAAGCCTTCTTGCACTCAAGGGATGAAATACACCACCGCCCATGCTATTCTGTAGATTATGAGGCCTAAAACTTGAACCAAGAACATGAACTTTTGATGGCAAAGAAGTAATTACTTAAATAAAAAATAAAATAAAAAACTGCTCGCCCACATACAATTTCACAAATAATGGCCTGAGAAACAAGATCTACTTTGTGTGGCCTTAACAGCATTTATTACTTTCCAAAGTGTGATTTACTGGGATTTCTGGGTTTTATTATAAACGATAACTTCACATGTATCCGTGTGTGCAAACGAAGACACTTTGCCGTGGGTGTTATGGGGACTTCATTGTTTTTTTAACCCTTTATCTAATAACATGAAAAGCAGATGACACTTGCAAAAAAAATTCTTGAATAACTATTATTTTCATTTTTTGTCTCAAAAACATAGGTTATGACCCCTCATTGGAACAAGCTCGACGAGCTTGTTCCAATGAGAGGTCGTAACCTATGTTTTAGAGACAAATAATGAAAATTAATAGGTGATTTTTTATTTGAATAGTGCTGGCCTTTTTTGGCTGTTACGTTAGGTAAAGGGTTAAATAATATAATTATCATTAATAATGAAAAGTAATAAACAGAGTAAGCGCTTGACTGGACTGGTTACATGGAATAATTCATTCGAGGCGAGGGACTATATTGTAAAACACTTGTGCGCATTCGTGCACTCGTGTTTGCACAACGTCCCTCACCTCTCACGAATTATTTCACGTAACTAGTCCTGTCAAGCAATTACTCTCTATAGCTTAGGTCTAATCATTAGATCAAGCCCAGCAAGGCTTTTCCAATAAGGGTCATAATCTATGTTTCTGAGGCAAATATTGGAAAAAAACAGTGCATCTCATTAATGGCTTGTTAGAGTGTTTTACACACCTCGTTTCTGTCTGAAATTTTGTGATGTTTACCACCACCTGTCAGAATGGGGGAGGGGGGGAGGGATATTTGAAGGCCTGATTTATCCATATATTTAACTTTTTTTTTGGCATTCCATTGTTGCACTGTTTTTACAAGAACATTTATACAGACTATATTTACATATTTATTCTGTATGATAGTTATTTAATAAAGAGAAAGCATTGTTACTTTTGCTGTGTTTTCTTTGTTATGTCACCTAACTGAAAGTTAGCATGGCCTCTTGTCTTAACTTGGCATGAAGTCTGTGATCCATTTTCTATATACTACTCAAAGTTTGCTAAGCACCAAGTATATCCAGCTACCTGTTTTTTGTTTTAGTTAAGAATTAATACAATTTGTATTAATGGAAGTTTAAGCTGAAACAAGAATATCTTTCACTAATTAAACTGATCTTGTATGATTTCCATGTATACCAGGCTAGTTACAAGCAGCTGACTTGCTTTATACCATGTATAGCCTCAAGAGCTACCGGGTATTTCTATAAATTTTACTAAGTTCTGTGCAGATATTTTAATGTTAATACTGGGCTTTCCTTGGTTGTTGAAAATTACCATTTGTTGTCTCCAAGCTGACTCAGACTTGCAGGCTGCAGAATGGTATTTTTCTGCAGACCTCAACAATCCATCCATTGTCATGTGTTACTGGTGACATTCCAGAGTTGTGACATGGGTATTCTGGCTAAACATTTCCAGGAAAACTACAAACAGGTATGACCAAATATGGAAATGGGAATTGCAAAACTTGCTTGTATATACCAAGTCCCAGCTAGACCAAATCAGTCTCGCTCGTTTCTTTGAAATGCACAGACATTCTGTTCAGTAATTTGCATTGTCAATCGTTTCACGATTAAACAACAGTCCATAAACATGTACTTTCGGTTTCACTCTGTTTACGTTTGTGTGTGCGGCGTCGGCAACATCGCCTGTTGACTATTTAAGCCACTGTTCGTTCTGTGGATATTACGTGTAGGGGACGTTTTATTGTTCAAGTTTGCGGGATTTTCAGGTTACAGTTACATTATGGGTCCGACAAAACAACCCAAAACAAGGAAACGTCAGCTTCCATATACGGAGCTTGTGACACGGTCACAAAAAAAGTATCAGACAGTTCAAAAAATACCAACAGGAGTGTGTCAGATTCTACAAAAAGACGAACTACCTCACAAAGTTGGGATAACACAATTGCAGAAAAATTGGAAAACGACCGAATTACGAACACAATTGCTAAACCATGGCTTTGTGGTACCCGCAGGGCTGAAGAAATTGCTTCTTGTCCAGTTATATTTGGATAATGTATCTGGTAAGTCGATAACTCCCACACATATCGACGAACTGTCTGCTGTTGGGCAGTTAATTCCTTCCTTTACAGCATCCGGAAGTGCTGTTTCCACCGACGTGTCAAGGTCAAGTAGAGAATTACCACAACAAACTTCCATTACACACCTTCAGGAATCTTTGTCGAAATTACAGGAATCGGTTTCTTCTTTCCAACAAGCCTTGAATTTGGAAAACATGGCGGACCGCTCTACTATTATTCCAGAAACGTGTGCCTCAACAAAACTGGCATCTCAACCACCTCCATTGTTATCTGCGATGGCTTTTTGCGACACTTTCCTTGTGGATTCGGAGTTTCCTGTTTCAAATTCAAGTTCAACATCGACCGAAACATCAATGCCAGTTTCTTCACTTCTGGCTTCTCAAGGTGCGGACCCAAATTCTTTACAAAAAATAGACACTGTGTCCCCATCTTTAAGTACTCAAATTTTATCCAGAAAAAATGTTAATTTAGCATGTTTGTTGATACCACATTACGGTTTTGAACAGCATTTGGTCAACACAGGTGACGGACAAGTTAATTTACGTCCTGACCCTAGGTTGTCCAGACAACTGTCCCTATTTATTTATCATTTATTTATTGGTGCTTAACGCCACATCAGCAGCTAAGGCTATATCATGGCAAGAAAACAGTGGAAAGTAAAAACTCATTTTCAGTTATGAAGTAAAAAGACCAAATAAAAATAGAAAATAACTACAAGACATCTGTCAAAGACCAAAGTGATTAAAACAAACAGTGGGTAATGAAAGAAGAGAAGTGAATAACTTCAGAATCAACCAGATGAATTGAGACTTGGAGAGTCTTGATTAAAAGAATAAAAACAATTTTAAAATTTATTAAAAAGGTTGATTTCCTTCAAGAATGACAGAACTTTATGAGGATTTGTTCTGTAAAATAGATCTCGAAGAGACACAACATTAAAATACTGTTGTCTACTAAGATTAAAATCAGTACAATGTAAAAGAATGTGTTCCACTGAAACACCTGCTGGCAGCGAACACATTCTGGTCGCACAGTACCCTTCAACAAGAAAGAATGTGTTAGTTGTGCATGACCAATATGACACTGTGTCAAAATTGCAAGATCCTTTCTACTAAGGTTACAAGAGTGATCTGAAATAGTTGGTCGAAAGCGATGAAGCTTGTTATTTGTCGCTCCATCCCATTCAGCCTGCCACAGAGATTTGATGTGGTTACTAATATGTGGTTTGAAATCACTGAAAGGGATGTTAAAATCAGTGAGAGGCTTGGTCAAAGCCTGTTTTGCTGCACTGTCTGCTTTGGTGTTACCAGCGATACCTACATGTCCGGGTAACCAGAAAAACATGATATCATATTGGTCAGACATGAGAGTTGTCAACTTCTCACGAAGTTCCAAAATGAGAGGGTTCTTCAACCTGGGGTTGAGTAAAGCAAGTAAAGAGGAAAGAGAGTTGGAAAAAATATTTGACTTCTTTTCCTGAGCATTCTCGATATGTTCAAGAGCGAGTTGTAAAGCTTTAACTTCAGCTGTGAAAATAGAACTCTGATTCGGTATTCTGATTGAGGTGATATGACCACAGTAATAGCAGCTGATGATACTTTGTCACCATCTTTAGATCCATCTGTATAGATCCTTGTATATGCACTATACCTGGACTTTATTTTGGCATATTTTTGTTTAAAGCGCAAGGAATTGGTATCAGATTTTTTGGTAGAAGCAAGGTCCAAAATAATTGTAGGTTTTTTAAGATGCCAAGGAGGAATATGTGTTTTACGATTTTCTTTTATTGTATGTGGTTCAATTTTGGTGGATTCCATGTGGGGTTTAATTCTAATTCCCAATGGAGGAATATGTTTCTGGTGGCGGTTAAAAAATTCAACATTTTGAGGGTCTGAAACACAATTATAAGCAGGATTTTGAAGGATTGGCCAAAAGTTTAGACACATACTGGAGAGATAATTTAATTCTGCGCTTCTCAAGATAAGGCTCCTCTGCTTCAACAAGCATCAAGTCTATTGGGGATGTTCGAAAAGCCCCTAGACTAATTCTAATACCACTATTATGAATTGCACCAAGTGGTTTGAGATATGATTTCTTTGCAGAACCATAAACTATACAACCATAATCTAATTTTGATTGAACAAGTGATCTATACAGATGGAGCAAAGTTTTTTGGTCAGCACCCCAATCGGCGCTACCAACAACTTTCAGCAGGTTCAGAGCTTTCTTACATTTAACTTTTAATTGTTTTATGTGGGAAGTGAAATTCAGTTTGTTGTCAAACAACAAACCTAAGAATTTCACTTCCTTAACAACTTTTAATAGGACTCCCATCAATTTTTAACTCCGGATCGAGGTGATGTTTCTGAAGTTTAAAAAAATGAACACAATTCGTTTTTGACTTCGAAAATTTAAAACCATTTTCTGTGGCCCATTTTTTAATCCTATTCAAACACAGCTGAAGTTTGCGCTCGATAGCATTCATATTTTTACTGCTATAACAGATTAAAAAATCATCGACATACAATGAAGAATTTACCATATTCTCAATTGCATCGATGACACTATTAATTTTAACCGAAAACAGGGTAATGGATAAAATACTTCCCTGAGGAACCCCCAGTTCCTGCTCGTGAGGATCAGATAACGTTGACCCAACACGAACCTGAAACTGGCGGTCCTTTAAAAAGTTTTCAATAAAAAGAGGCATACGCCCTCTCAACCCCATGTTAAAAAGATCTTTTAAAATCCCATACGTCCACGTTACATCATATGCCTTCTCTAGATCAAAGAAGACAGCGACCACGTTCTTTTCTAGCAAAAGCATTTCTTATAAACGTTTCAAGTCTGACCAAATGATCCACAGTACTTCTCTGGTTTCTGAAACCACAGTGAACATCCGCAAGCAGATTGTTCAATTCCAGAAACCAGACAAGCCGATCATTGATCCTCTCCATGGTTTTACAGAGACAGCTAGTTAGTGCAATTGGTCTGTAATTACATGCATTACCGTGATCCTTATCAGGCTTTGGAATAGGAATAATTATTGCCTTTCACCAGGACGATGGAAACTGGCCAGTCATCCAAATGTCATTAAAAACGGACAATAAAAGTTCTTGTGAAGTTTGAGGAAGGTGTTTAAAAGTTTATAATGTATATCATCGGGACCAGTAGCAGTATCCTTTGCTCTATGTAAAGAGTTGCGTAACTCTTCCATAGAGAAAGGTTCATTGTAATCCTCTAAATTTGGATGTAAATTTAATCTTTTGTTTTTCTTTTTGTTTTTTAATTTTGATGAATTCTGGATTACAATTTCCTGACGACGAATGTTTAGAAAATGTGGAAGCAAGTTTGTTTGAAATTTCTGTATTGGATGTGATTAATGTGTTGTTTTCCTTCAGGTGTTGTACAGTTGAGTTTGTTTCTTTTCCTTTAATCTTTTTAATCATTCTCCAAATTTTAGTGATAGGGGTGTTTTGGTTAATCTTAGAAACGAAAGATTCTCAAGAACTTTTCTTTTTTTGTTTTATGTGTCGTCTTGTTTTTGCCCAATTTATACGAAATTTGTCTAAATTATATGTGGTTGGTGACTTGTTAAATTCCCTTTCAGCTTTCTTCCGATCCTTTATAGCCTTTTTACATTCATTATCAAACCATGGTTTGGTGAAACGTTTTGGATTTGCCGAGGTTTTAGCGATGACTGTGTTTGCAATGTCAAGCAGCTCACTTGGCCAGCACTATCATGAAATTTCTCCCATGTGAGGTGTCCAGAACAAAGCAATGAGAAAGTGTCCCAGTCAGCCTTTTTTAAAATTCCACTGGGGCACCCTCTCATCGTCCGCCGGAACTACACTCTCCAGCACGACCGGAAAGTTGTCACTCCCGCACAAGTCATCTTCTACCTTCCAAGAATAATCAAGGAAGACAGAAGGGAATGCAATTGTAAGATCAATTGATGTATACGAACCAGATGCGGGGTGCAGATAAGTGTCTGAACCATCATTAAACAAACACATATCATATTTTGTAATGAACTCTTCTACAGTTTTACCTTTTGCATCCTCTTGACTGCAGGAATTACCCCAAAGGGGGCTATGTGCGTTAAAATCACCCAACAAAATGTAAGGGGTTGGGAGCTGTTGTACCAGCAGCTCAAGATCATTCAGTTGTAGGGGTTTACTTGGTGAAACGTAAATAGAACATAATGTGATTGTCTTGTCTAATGTTAGGCGTACCGCAACAGCCTGTAAATTTGATTGCAAAGATACAGAACTGTGAATAATGTCGTTTCTAACCAAGACGGATGTTCCACGAATATGTAGATTAGTTTCATCTGCCCATTATTTATTTATTTATTGGTGCTTTACGCCACATCAGCAGCTTAGGCTATATCGTGGCGATGAAAGTGTAAATTTCAAAAAGACCATTAATTAAAATATGAAACAAATTGAATAAAAGGTTTAAATTATTTATTGGTGCTTTACGCCACATCAGCAGCTTAGGCTATATCGTGGCGATGAAAGTGTAAATTTCAAAAAGACCATTAATTAAAATATGAAACAAATTGAATAAGAGGTTTAAAAATGATGAGTGTGAAACATAATGAGAAGGTGAGATCAGTAGTGCAAAATACTGTGTAAATCAACCTGTGAAATAAATACAGATAGATGAAAATTAAAATGGTAAAAACAATTTAAAATTTATTAAAAAGGTTGATTACTTTCAAGAATGAGATGACTTTTTGCGGGCTCGTATGATAAAATAAATCTCTCAAAGATCCAACTGTAAAATACTGCCCTCTAACAAGATTAAAATCAGTACAATTCAAAAGAATGTGTTCCACTGACAACACCTGCTGGCAGGGAACACATTCTGGTCGCAAATTACCCTCCAACAAAAAGGAATGTGTAAGTCGTGTATGACCAATATGACACCGCGTCAAAATTGCAAGATCCTTTCTACAAAGGTTACTAGTCGGGTGGTAATCTGAAATAGTTGGTCGGAAGCGATGAAGCTTGTTATTTGTCGCTCCATCCCATTCCGCCTGCCACATAGATTTGGTGTAACTACTAATATGAGGCTTAAAATCACTGAAAGGGATCTTAAAATCAGTGAGAGGCTTTGTTAAAGCCTGTTTTGCTGCACTGTCTGCTTTGGTGTTACCAGCTATACCTACATGTCCGGGTAACCAGCAAAACGCGATATCATATTGGTCAGACATGAGAGTAGTTAACTTCTCACGAAGTTCCAAAACTAGAGGGTTCTTCAACCTGGGGTTGAGTAAAGCAAGTAAAGAGGAAAGAGAGTCGGAAAAAATAATCGACTTCTTTTCCTGAGCATTCTCGATATGTTCAAGAGCGAGTTGTAAAGCTTTAACTTCAGCTGTGAAAATAGAACTCTGATTCGGTATTCTGATTGAGGGGACATGATCACCAGTAACAGCAGCTGATGATACTTTGTCACCATCCTTAGATCCATCTGTATAGATCCTTGTATATGTACTATACTTGGACTTTATTTCGGCATATTTTTGTTTGAACTGCAAGGAATTGGTATCAGCTTTTTTGGTAGAGGCAAGGTCCAAAATAACTGTAGGTTTTTTAAGATGCCAAGGAGGAATATGTGTTTTACGATTTTCTTTTATTGTATGTGGTTCAATTTTGGTGGACTCCATGTGGGGTTTCATTCTAATTCCCAATGGAGGAATATGTTTCTGGTGGTGGTTAAAGAAATCAACATTTTGAGGGTCTGTAACACAATTATAAGCAGGATTTGAAGGATTGGCCAAAAGTTTAGACACATATTGGAGAGATAATTTAATTCTGCGCTTCTCAAGAGAAGGTTCCTCTGCTTCAACAAGCATCGAGTCTATAGGGGATGTTCGAAAAGCCCCCAGACTAATTCTAATACCACTATTATGAATTGCATCAAGTGGTTTGAGATATGATTTCCTTGCAGAACGGTAAACTACAGAACCGTAATCTAATTTTGACCGAACAAGTGATCTATACAGATGGAGCAAAGTTTTTTGGTCAGCACCCCAATCGGCGCTACCAACAACTTTCAGCAGGTTCATAGCTTTCTTACATTTAACTTTTTTTAGTTGTTTTATGTGGGAAGTGAAATTCAGTTTGTTGTCAAACAACAAACCTAAGAATTTCACTTCCTTAACAACTTTAATAGGACTCCCATCGATTTTTAACTCTGGATCGAGGTGATGTTTCCGAAGTTTACAAAAATGAACACAGTTCGTTTTGGACTTTGAAAATTTAAAACCATTTTCTGTGACCCATTTTTGAATCCTATTCAAACACAGCTGAAGTTTGCGCTGGATAGCATTCATATTTTTACTGCTATAACAGATTAAAAAATCATCGACATACAATGAAAAGTCTACCATATTTTCAATTGCATCGATGATACTGTTGATTTTAACCGAAAACAGGGTAACGGATAAAATACTACCCCGAGGAACCCCCAATTCCTGCTCGTGAGGATCAGATAATGTTGTTCTAGCAAAGGCATTTCTTATAAACGTTTCAAGTCTGACCAAATGATCCACAGTACTTCTCTGGTTTCTGAAACCACACTGAACATCCGCAAGCAGATTGTTCGATTCCAGAAACCAGACAAGTCGGTCATTGATCATCCTCTCCATGGTTTTGCACAAACAACTGGTTAAGGCAATAGGCCTGTAATTGCTTGGGTTGCTGTGATCTTTATCAGGCTTAGGAATTGGAATTATTGTTGCTTTACGCCAGGATGGTGGAAACTGGCCAGTCACCCAAATGCCATTAAAAATTGATAATAAAAGTTCTAGTGAAGATTGAGGCAGATGCTTTAAAATTTGATAATGTATTTCATCGGGTCCAGTGGCGGTATCCTTTGCTCCATGTAAAGAGTTATTTAACCCTTCCATAGAGAAAGGTTCATTGTAATCCTCTAAATTATTAGAGGCAAATTTGAGCTTTTGTTTTTCTTGTTGTTTTTTAATTTTGAGAAATTCAGGATTACAATTTCAGACGACGAATGTTTCGAAAATGTGGAGGCCAATTCATTTGAAATTTCTTTTTTTGATGTGATTAGTGTGTTGTTATCTTTCAGATGTTGAACCGTTGATTTTGTGTCTTTTCCTTTAATTTTTCTCATCATTTTCCAAATTTTATTGATGGGGGTGTTTTCATTAAGTTTAGAAACATATGTTTCCCAAGAACTTTTCTTTTTAGCTCAACTTGACAAAGTCAAGCTGAGCTATTGCCATCACTTCTCGTCCGTCGGCGTACATACGTACGTACGTATGTACGTACGTACGTTAGTACATTAGTATGTTAGTACGTTAGTACGTACGTCCACAATTTCCTTTGGCACACCTCACAGGTCGCATTTATGATCAGATGACTTTGAAACTTGGCAGGCTTGTTTGGGGTGACCTCTAGATGGGAGCTATCGATTTTCTTCAATTTCTGTCAAAAAATGTTGCCGCGGCCAACGTTCTTAGAACTTAGTTTAGTCAAACCACAATATTTCCCTTTGGCACACCCTACAGGGCACATTTATAAATTTGATTGCTTTGAAACCTGGTATGCTTATTTAGGGTGACCTCTAGATGGGAGCTATCGATTTTCTTCAATTTTCGGCAAAAAATGTTGCCACGGCCAACGTTCGTAGAACTTAATTTACTCAAACCTCAATATTTTCCCAATTCCCAATGGAGGAATATGTTTCTGGTGGTGGTTAAAGAAATCAACATTTTGAGGGTCTGTAACACAATTATAAGCAGGATTTGAAGGATTGGCCAAAAGTTTAGACACATATTGGAGAGATAATTTAATTCTGCGCTTCTCAAGAGAAGGTTCCTCTGCTTCAACAAGCATCGAGTCTATAGGGGATGTTCGAAAAGCCCCTAGACTAATTCTAATACCACTATTATGAATTGCATCAAGTGGTTTGAGATATGATTTCCTTGCAGAACCGTAAAGTACACAACCGTAATCTAATTTTGACCGAACAAGTGATCTATACAGATGGAGCAAAGTTTTTTGGTCAGCACCCCAATCAGTGCTACCAACACCCTTCAGTAGGTTCAGAGCTCTCTTACATTTAACTTTTAGTTGTTTTATGTGGGAAGTGAAATTCAGTTTGTTGTCAAACAACAAACTAAGAATTTCACTTCCTTAACAACTTTAATAGGACTCCCATCAATTTTTAACTCCGGGTCGAGATGATGCTTTCGAAGTTTACAAAAATGAACACAATTTGTTTTCATCTTCGAAAATTTAAAACCGTTTTCTGTGGCCCATTTTTGAATTCTATTTAGGCTCAGCTGAAGTTTGCGCTCTATTGCATTCATTTTTTTGCTGCTATAGCAGATCAAAAAATCATCAACATACAATGAAGAATCTACCATATTCTCAATTGCGTCGATGATGCTATTAATCTTAATTGAAAAAAGGGTAACAGATAAAATACTACCCTGAGGGACCCCCAATTCCTGCTCGTGAGGATCAGATAACGTTGACCCAACACGAACCTGAAATTGGCGGTCCTTTAAAAAGTTTTCAATAAAAAGAGGCATATGCCCTCTCAACCCCATATTAAAAAGATCTTTTAAAATCCCATACGTCCACATTGTATCATATGCCTTCTCCAGATCAAAGAAGATGGCGACCACATGTTCTCTTCTGGCGAAGGCATTTCTTATAAACGTTTCAAGTCTGACCAAATCATCCACAGTACTTCTCTGGTTTCTGAAACCACACTGAACATCTGCAAGCAGATCGTTCGATTCCAGAAACCAGACAAGTCGATCATTGATCATCCTCTCCATGGTTTTGCACAGACAACTTGTTAAGGCAATAGGCCTATAATTACTAGGGTTGCTGTGATCCTTATCAGGCTTCAGAATGGGAATTACTATTGCTTTGCGCCAAGAAGGTGGAAACTGGCCAGTCACCCAAATGTCATTAAAAATAGATAGTAAAACTTCAAGAGATGATTGCGGCAGATGTTTTAAAATTTGATAATGTATTTCATCGGGTCCAGTGGCAGTATCCTTTGCTCTATGTAAAGAGTCGCTTAACTCTTCCATAGAGAAAGGTTCGTTGTAATCCTCTAAATTATTGGAGGTAAATTTGAGCTTTTGTTTTTCTTGTTGTTTTTTAATTTTGAGAAATTCAGGATTACAATTTTCAGACGACGAATGTTTCGAAAATGTGGAGGCCAATTTATTTGAAATTTCTTTTTTTGATGTGATTAGTGTGTTGTTATCTTTCAGATGTTGAACCGTTGATTTTGTGTCTTTTCCGTTAATTTTCCTTATCATTTTCCAAATTTTATTGATGGGGGTGTTTTGATTAAGTTTAGACACATATGTTTTCCAAGAACTTTTCTTTTTTTGTTTAATCAGTCGTCTTGTTTTGGCCCGATTTATACGAAGTTTGTCCAAGTTCCATGTGGTTGGTGACTTATTAAATTCCCATTCAGTCTTTTTGCGATCTTTAATAGCCTGTTTGCAATCAGTATCAAACCATGGTTTGGTGAAACGTTTAGGATTTGCCGAGGTTTTAGGAATGACCTTGCTTGCAATGTCAAGCAACTCTGTGGTGAAATGTTCTATTTGGTCAGCACTTTCGCCAAATTTCTCCCGTGTTAGGCGTTCAGAACAGAGCGACGAGAAAGTCTCCCAGTCAGCCTTTTTCAAGTTCCACTGGGGCACCCTCTCATCATCTGCCGGAACTACACTCTCCAAAACAATCGGAAAGTGGTCACTCCCGCACAAGTCATCTTCTACCTTCCAAGAAAAATCAAGGAAGATAGAAGGGCATGCAATTGAAAGATCAATCGATGTATACGAACCAGATGCGGGATGCAAATAAGTGTCTGAACCGTCATTAAACAAACACGGATCATATTTAGTAATGAACTCTTCTACAGTTTTACCTTTTACATCTTCTTGACTGCAGGAATTACCCCAAAGGGGGCTATGTGCGTTAAAATCACCCAACAAAATGTATGGAGTTGGGAGTTGTCGGACCAGCAGCTCAAGGTCATTCAGTTGTAAGGCTTTACTTGGTGAAACGTAAATAGAACAAAGTGTAACCGTTTTGTCCAAAGTTAGGCGTACCGCCACAGCCTGTAAATTTGTCTGTAGTGGTACAGAACTGTGAATGATGTCGTTCCTAACCAAGACACTCGTTCCACGAATATGAAGATCATTATCATCTGCCCAGGCATTATACAATGTATAATGCTTAAAGGCTGAATGATCTTGAGCCTCGGGTTCCTTTAAAAGAGTTTCCTGCAGGCAAAAAGCAGCAGGTTTATATTTTTGGCTTAGAAGACCAAGCTCATTAAAGTTCGCTCTAAAACCTCGACAATTCCATTGTATGATGGTATGTTTGTTTTTATTATCCATATTGAGATGGAGAAATTGATGGTGGGCGTATGGGCGATATAGCCCCGGTAGATTTCTTCGGAGATTTTTTCCTCGGGGAACTATTCCTCTGAGAGTTCGGGCCCAGTTGCCAGAATGTTTTGTCGATGCATTCATCGACTGCCATCTCTTCCTAGCCTTCAAATCTGTTGCGTGTCACAGGATCTTGAAGTGCTTTGGGTGTTCTTTCGGATGTCTGTTTTTGCTTGTCTTTTTCTAATTTCTTTTTGTACTTTTCTTGATTTCTTCTCTGACTCTGACTTAAATTTTGTTGTTGTCGCTGTTTCTGCTCAGGGTTCGGTTTGTTGGGCTCATTTTTTTTCAGATTTCTGTTTTTGGTCTTTAGGATGTCCTGATGTTTGTATAACCTTTGCTTGTTCTTGTTGAGTAATTGTTTTTGTCGCTGACTCATTTAAAACTGGGACATCGGACGTAGTTTGTGTGGATTTCGGTTCAAATTGATCAGTGATTCCGATTGTAAATGGCTGTAATAAACGTGGAATGGAGCCACTGAGCCATGTCCATGGTGTTTGGCATTCCACGGATTGTGTTGGTTTCTTTTGCTTTAAGGTTGTGGCATATGATGGTGTTGTTATGCTCATGCCAGGCATTGATGACAATATGTCTCTGGTCTCTTTAAAGCTAATTTGTTTCTCTGTTCTCACCTTTTGTATGGTCTTCTCTTTTTTCCACATGGGGCAATCTTTCGAGGATGACATATGTTTGCCCTCACAATTAACACATTTAATTATATCATTGGTACATGGCTCATCATGCTTTTGGCCGCATTTGTGACAGGCAGGCTGACCTCTGCATGTATTCTGGCTGTGACCGAACTTTTGACATTTGAAACATCGGAGTGGATTTGGGATATAAACATCCACTCCGACATTCATATAACCTATTTTTACTGATTTTGGTGGTTGAGGAGAAGCTGAAAATGTAAGTATTTGTGATTATTTCATTTCCATGTTTCCTGATTTTAACTCGTTTGACCCCTGTTACTCCTTGCGTGTTCATTTCATTTATGATTTCTTGTTCTTCGATGTCGGCAAGCTCACGAGTGCGTACAACACCTCTGCTGTTATTAAGAGTTTTGTGAGCTTCCGCTATAACTTCAACATCTAAAAGCTTTTCAGTTTTTAAAAGATTGAATGACTGTATATTTGAAATGCATTCAATCAAAATGCCACCTGATCTTAACTTCTTAACATTTTTAACTGTCCCAGCGATTCCTTTAATAGCCTTCTCTAATGCAAAGGGGTTGAAATTTATTGCTTTGTTTTTTTTTTCGGTTGAATAAAAATAAATTTTGGCCAATGTTTCTGAGTAGAAGTTTTCGATGAATCATATTCAGTGTCAGAGTCAGAAGAGTTTGAATTGTTTGATGGTTCATACTGTCGTTTAGTTTTGTTTTTTGTTGCCATATTTATAGATTTAAGGATTCATTGCCCCGGCTCCCACCCACCGCGGAGTCCAACAAGGGGTAGGGTTACTGCTTCGCAGTGAACCCACCGGGTTGCCGGTATTCCCACATACCTGGTATGGGGCAGTATACTCAGCCAGTGTTGATACCGAAGTATGCCACTGGCTGATTGGCCCGTGTGTGGAAGTGCCAGGTCTTCAGATGGCGACCATCCAACCAATCACTTTATAAAACACTGTAATTACGGTTGCCACGTGAAACTGAAACAAACAGTGCAGCAAAACTAAGTATTTGGTTAAAAAATGAGTTTAAAAACAGCACACAATGGCAATTATGATAAATGATTAAAAGAAATGACTGATTGAACGGCCACCAAATGCCCCCCGACGTGACACCCAGTACCATCCAACCATCCTTCTACTCCCGAAATTGGGGCCAAAGCAGTGTGTTGAACAAGATTATCTCCGAAATGGAGACCAGGGCTCCATCCCGGAGACTGCCCTAACCAGGGCCACGAGTCCTCAACTGCCAGGATTCCTTCTTCCGGGGCCTTCGGAACGCACCTCACGGGAGAACAAGGTGCCAGCCAGATGGTATTATCAGGATTGATCATTTTGGTCCGGGGCTGCGTATTTATGTATTTCGCAGCGAACCAACTCAATTGAGCAAACCTGGCAATTAGCAAACCTGCCCAATTGAGCAGGCCGTCCTCTATCCGCCACCTGAGGACCTGCCTAGTAGGGGACGATCAAACCCCCCTAGGTACAGGGTACATTTATTATCGGATTGCTTTGAAACCTGGCATGCTTGTTTGGGGTGACCTCTAGATGGGAGCTATCGATTTTCTTCCATTTCCGTCAAAAAATGTTGCCGCGGCCAACGTTCTTAGAACTTAGTTTAGTCAAACCACAATATTTACCTTTGGCACCCCCTACAGGGCACATTTATGATTTGATTGCTTTGAAACCTAGTATGCTTATTTAGGGTGACCTCTAGGTGGGAGCTATTGATTTTCTTCAATTTTCGGCAAAAAATGTTGCCACGGCCAACGTTCGTAGAACCTAGTTTAGTCAGACCTCAATATTTTCCTTTGGCACACCCTACAGGGCCCATTTATGATCAGATTGCTTTGAAACCTGGTATGCTTGTTTGGGGAGACCTCTAGATGGGAGCTATCAATTTTCTGCAATTTCTGTCAAAAAAATGTTGCTGCGGCCAACGTTCTTAGAACTTAGTTTAGTCAGAAGACTCAATATTTCCCTTTGGCACACCCTACATGGTACATTTATGATCTGATTGCTTTGAAACCTGGCATGCTTGTTTGGGGTGACCTTTAGATGGGTTGCTATCGATTTTCTTCAATTTCTGTCAAAAAATGTTGCCGCGGCCAACGTTCTTAGAACTTAGTTTAGGCAGAAGACTCAATATTTCCCTTTGGCACACCCTACAGGGCACATTTATGATCGGATTGCTTTGAAACCTGGCATGCTTGTTTGGGGTGACCTCTAGATGGGTGCTATCGATTTTCTTCAATTTCCATCAAAAAATGTTGCTGCAGCCAACATTCTTAGAACTTAGTTTAGTCAGACCACAATATTTCCCTTTGGCTCACCCTACAGGGCACATTTATGATTAGATTGCTTTGAAACCTGGTATGCTTATTTACGGTGATCTCTAGATGGGAGCTATCGATTTTCTTCCATTTCCGTCAAAAAATGTTGCCACGGCCGACGTTCTTAGAATTTAGTCTAGTCAGACCACATTATTTCCCTTTTATACACCCTACAGGGCACATTTATGATCGGATTGCTTTGAAACCTGGCATGCTTGTTTGGGGAGGCCTCTAGATGGGAGCTATCGATTTTCTGCGGTTTCTGTCAAAAAATGTTGCCACTGGCAAAAAAAATGACATTGGTACCAATGATCTTCAATTTTGCCATTTCATTTATAACTTACCAAGTTCAAGTTTGTCAAGTTGGGCTACAGTGTCATTGACACTTTCATTTTGTTTTATCAGTCGTCTTGTTTTTGCCCGATTTATACGAAGTTTGTCCAAGTTACGTGTGGTTGGTGATTTATTAAATTCCCTCTCAAATTTCTTGCGATCTTTTATAGCCTGTTTGCAATCAGTATCAAACCATGGTTTAGTGAAACGTTTAGGATTTGCCGAGGTTTTAGGAATGACTTGGCTTGCAATGTCAAATAACTCTGTTGTAAAATGTTCAATCTGGTCTTCACTTTCACTAAATTTCTCCAGTGTGAGGCGTTCAGAACAGAGCAAGATGAAGGTCTCCCAGTCAAACTTTTTAAAGCTCCACTGGCGCAGCCTCTCATTGTCTGCCGGAACCACACTCTCCAACACAACCGGAAAGTGGTCACTCCCACATAAGTCACCTTCTACCTTCCATGAAAAATCAAGGAAGACAGAAGGGCATGTAATTGAAAGATCAATTGAAGTGTACGAACCAGATGCGGGGTGCAGATAAGTGTCTGACCCATCATTGAACAAGCACAAGTCATATTTTGTCATGCACTCTTCCACAGTTTTCCCTTTTACATCTTCTTGACTGCAGGAATTACCCCAAAGGGGATTATGAGCGTTAAAATCACCCAACAAAATGTATGGGGTTGGGAGCTGTTGGACCAGCAGCTCAAGATCATTCAGTTGTAGGGTTTTACTTGGTGAAACGTAAATAGAACATAATGTAATTGTCTTGTCTAAAGTTAGGCGTACCGCTACAGCCTGTAAATTTGATTGCAAAGATACAGAACTGTGAATAATATCGTTTCTAACTAAGATGGATGTTCCACGAATATGAAGATCAGTTTCATCTGCCCAGGCATCATATGAAGTATAATGCTTAAAGACTGAATAATCTTGAGACTCGGGTTTCTTTAAAAGAGTTTCCTGCAAGCAAAAAGCAGCAGGTTTATACTTTTGGCTCAAAAGGCCCAGTTCATTAAAATTCGCTCTAAAACCTCGACAATTCCACTGTATGATATTATTTCTCTGTGTATTATCCATATTTGGTTGAAGTTTGGGATGGTGGACGTATGGGCGATATTGCCCCAGTGTGTTTCTTTGGTGATTTTGTTTTGGGGGACTTATTCTGAGATGTTGAGCGCAGTTGCTCGAACATTTCGTCAATGCCGTCACCGACATCCATCTTCTCAAAACCTTCAAACCTGTTACGTGTAACAGGGTCTTGACGGGCCTTTGGTGTTCTGTCTGATAACTGTTTTTGTTTTTCTTTCTCTATTTTCTTTTTTTCCAAATTTTCCTGTTTTCTTCTCTGACTCTGACTCATATTTTGCTGCTGCGATTTCTGTATATGCTCTGTTTTTGGATTTGTGTTGTCTTTTCTAGTTGGCTGATCTGATTTATTGTTGTCCTGTCTTGCTTCCGCTGGTGTAGATTTTTGTTGTGGATGTTCCTTTATGTGTTGTGTCTTAATCGTTTCTTGAGCAGTGCTGTTTGTTTGTGTAGATCTTCCTTGAGTTAAATTATTTTCTACTGTAAAAGATTGTAATGTGGTTGGAATTGAACCCCTGAGCCAGGTATATTCAGTTTGGCATGAAACGGATTCGGTTGATTTCTTTTGTTTCAAAGTTGAGGCATAAGTTGGTATTGATATATTCATGCCAGGCATAGATGTTACGATGTCTCTGGCATCTTTAAAACTAATCTGTTTTTCACATTTAATCTTTTGTACCAACTTTTCCTTCCTCCAGACAGGGCAATCCTTTGACGATGACATGTGATTGCCCTGACAGTTGATACATTTATATGTGGATGTTTCACAAGGTCCATCATGGCTTAAACTACATTTGAAACATGTTTGTTTGCCTCAACAGGAATTCTGTCCATGTCCAAACTTTTGGCACCTGAAACATCGGAGTGGATTCGGGACGTATAAATCCACTCCAATGCTCAAGTAACCAATTTTGATAAGACTTTGGGGGCCTGGTGCCATCAAAGGTACATATGTATGTATTGGTCTTAATTTGTTTTCCATCTTTTTTCATTTCCACCCGTTTGACAGCTGTTATACCTTGGGGTTTAAGTTCCAGTGCAATTTCGCTTTCTTCCATTTCTGCCTGTTCTCGAGTTCTTATGACACCTTTGCTTGTATTTAGAGTTCTATGGTAATCGGCTTTAATATTAAAATCAATAATTTTTGTAGTGTGCATAAGATTATGTAATTGAATTTGTTTAATACATTGAATGAGTATATCACCTGATCTTAATTTTTTGATATCTTTTACAGTCCCCGCAATACCTTTGATGGCCTTTTCAAGGGCAAAAGGATTGATGGTGCTGAGTTTCTTGTTTTCATCTGTTGAGTGCAGCAAAATGAATTTTGGTATATTATCTTCCGGTGGTATCAGAGAAGCTATCAAATCGTCGTCAGAATCAGAGTTTACTAGGTCAGTAGCCGAAAAAAGTCTTTTTGATTTGTTAGGTTTGGATGCCATGTTTGTAAGTTAAATTGTTCACTGCCCCGGCTCCCACCCACCACGGAGTCCAACAAGGGGTAGGGTTACTGCCACGCAGTGAACCCACCGGGTTGCCGGTATTTCCACATACCTGGTATGGAGCAGTATACTCAGTCGGTGTTGATGCCGAGGCATACCACCGACTGATCGGCCCGTGTGTGGAAGTGCCAGGTCTTCAGATGGCGATCATCCAACCAATCACTACACAAAACACTGTAATTACAGTTGCCATGTATAAGTTAAACAGACAGCGCAGCAAAACTAAGTATTTCATAAAATAGAACGTTTGAAACAGTACACATTGGCAATTATGATGTGTGATAAAAAGAAATGACTGATTGAATGATCACCAAATGCCCCCCGACATGACACCCAGTACTTTTGGGGGTGGGGGCTCCCGATTGGCCAGAACGGACCATCCGACCATCCTTCTACTCCCGAAATTGGGGCCAAAGCAGTG
Source organism: Pictodentalium vernedei (assembly GCA_031216915.1). Classification (NCBI taxonomy): domain Eukaryota; kingdom Metazoa; phylum Mollusca; class Scaphopoda; order Dentaliida; family Dentaliidae; genus Pictodentalium; species Pictodentalium vernedei. The sequence continues at coordinate 85,717,466 of CM062297.1, read as the reverse complement.
TCTTGGACATTATCTGAAAAAATGGAGACCAGGGCCAAACAGAGTTTACGACCTGATCCCCATCCTTGGAGACTGCCCTAACCGGGGCCCGAGTCCTCAACTGCCAGGATTCATTCTTCTGGGGCCTTCAGAACGCACCTCACGGGAGAACAAGGTGCCTGCCAGATGGTATTAGCAGGGTTGATCATTTTGGTCCGGGACTGCGTATTCGTGTATTTCGCAGCGAACCAGCTCAATTGAGCAAACCTGCCAATTAGAAATCAGCAAACCTGCCCAATTGAGCAGGCCGTCCTCTATCCGCCACCTGAAGACCCGCCTAGTAGGGGATGATCAAACCCCCTAGGAAGTAAAGAGAGTCGGAAAAAAATAATCGACTTCTTTTCCTGAGCATTCTCGATATGTTCAAGAGCGAGTTGTGAAGCTTTAACTTCAGCTGTGAAAATAGAACTCTGATTCGGTATTCTGATTGAGGTGACATGATCACCAGTAACAGCAGCTGATGATACTTTATCACCATCCTTAGATCCATCCGTATAGATCCTTGTATATGTACTATACTTGGACTTTATTTCGGCATATTTTTGTTTGAACTGCAAGGAATTGGTATCAGATTTTTTGGTAGAGGCAAGGTCCAAAATAACTGTAGGTTTTTTAAGATGCCAAGGAGGAATATGTGTTTTACGATTTTCTTTTATTGTATGTGGTTCAATTATGGTGGACTCCATGTGGGGTTTCATTCTAATTCCCAATGGAGGAATATGTTTCTGGTGGCGGTTAAAGAAATCAACATTTTGAGGGTCTGTAACACAATTATAAGCAGGATTTGAAGGATTGGCCAAAAGTTTAGACACATATTGGAGAGATAATTTAATTCTGCGCTTCTCAAGAGAAAGTTCCTCTGCTTCAACAAGCATCGAGTCTATAGGGGATGTTCGAAAAGCCCCCAGACTAATTCTAATACCACTATTATGAATTGCATCAAGTGGTTTGAGATATGATTTCCTTGCAGAACGGTAAACTACAGAACCGTAATCTAATTTTGACCGAACAAGTGATCTATACAGATGGAGCAAAGTTTTTTGGTCAGCACCCCAATCGGCGCTACCAACAACTTTCAGCAGGTTCAGAGCTTTCTTACATTTAACTTTTAGTTGTTTTATGTGGGAAGTGAAATTCAGTTTGTTGTCAAAAAACTAACCTAAGAATTTCACTTCCTTAACAACTTTAATAGGACTCCCATCGATTTTTAACTCCGGATCGAGGTGATGTTTCCAAAGTTCACAAAAATGAACACAGTTCGTTTTTGACTTTGAAAATTTAAAACCATTTTCTGTGGCCCATTTTTTAATCCTATTCAAACACAGCTGAAGTTTGCGTTCGATAGCATTCATATTTTTACTGCTATAACAGATTAAAAAATCATCGACATACAATGAAGAGTCTACCATATTTTCAATTGCATCGATGATACTGTTAATTTTAACCGAAAACAGGGTAACGGATAAAATACTACCCTGAGGAACCCCCAATTCCTGCTCGTGAGGATCAGATAATGTTGACCCAACACGAACCTGAAACTGGCGGTCCCTCAAAAAGTTTTCAATAAAAAGAGGCATACGCCCTCTCAACCCCATGTTAAAAAGATCTTTTAAAATCCCATACGTCCACGTTGTATCATATGCCTTCTCTAGATCAAAGAAGATGGCGACCACATGTTCTTTTCTAGCAAAGGCATTTCTTATAAACGTTTCAAGTCTGACCAAATGATCCACAGTACTATTTCTTTATTTATTTATTGGTGCTTATTTATTTATTGGTGCTTAACGCCACATCAGCAGCTAAGGCCATATCGTGGTGAGAAAACAGTGGAAAGTAAAAACTCATTTTCAATTACGAAGTAAAACGATTAAATAACAATAGAAAATAACTACAAGAGATCTGTCAAAGTATTTATTTATTTATTTATTGGTGCTTAACGCCACATCGACAACAAAGGTCATATCGTGGCAAGAAAGTCATGAAAATGAGTTAAAAGGTAACGGTCAGGACTGTTTTTAAAAAGAAAAAAAAAAAAAATTGTGATAGATGAACGATAATAGAATGAAAATGTGAAAATGAATATTCATAATGAAAGAAGAACAACAAATATAATACAAATCAACCTATTGATACCAAATCATAATTGGAAGATTAAAAGACAAAGCTCTAAAACTTGCTAAAAAGGCTGATTTCTTTTAGAAAAGACAAAAGCTTGCGCGGACTGGTAGTGTAAAAAAGGTCTCTAAGAGACTCCACAGTGAAAAACCGCCGCCTAACGTGATCGAAATCTGTACAATCTAAAAGAATGTGTTCCACTGACAGCCCCTGCTGACAAGGAACACATTCAGGTCGCAGAGTGCCCTCTAATAAGAAACTATGAGTGAGTCTGGTATGACCAATATGCCATCGTGTAAGGATAACGTGATCTTTTCGACAAAGATGAGAAAGAGGATAATAATCAGACACAGTTGGTCGGAAACGGTGGAGCTTGTTATTGGTAGCTCCATCGCATTCCGACTGCCACAAAGACCGGATGTATTTAGAAATAAGTGGCTTGTAATCACTGTAAGGAATTGGAAAATCAGTGATTGGCTTACTCGGAGCCTGTTTCGCTGAACTGTCTGCCCTGGTGTTACCAGCAATACCAACGTGTCCAGGTAACCAGCAAAACACAATATCATATTGGTCAGATTTCATTACAGTAAGTCGTTCATGAAGTGACAAGATTAGAGGGTTCTTCAACCTGGGGTTGAGAAGAGCCTGTAAACAAGAAAGAGAATCGGAGAAGATAATGGACTTCCATTCCTCTTCAGCCTCAATCTCATCGAGCGCAAGGTCAATAGCTTTTACCTCAGCTGTAAAAATGGAACTCGTATCAGGTATCCTGGTTGAGGTGGTCTGATCACCACTAACGACAGCAGATGATACTCTATCATTATCCTTGGATCCATCTGTATAGAACATAGTGTATGCTCTATAGTGAGACTTAATCTCGGCATACGCTTGCTTAAACTGCAAAGAATTTGTGTTTGCCTTTTTAGAAGAGGCCAGATCTAAAATAACCTTGGGTTTTGACAGACGCCAAGGGGGTATAATTGGTTTACGATTTTCTGCCACTGAATCTTGAGCAACACCAGTAGCCTCCATGTGGGTTTTGATTCTGAGTCCCAGTGGAGGAATCTGTTTTGGATTTTTATCAAAAAAAACTGTATTTAGAGGTTTAAAAACATAGCAGTAAGCAGGATTTGAAGGATTTGCAGATAATTTTGAGACATATTGCAAAGAGAGTTTAATTCGACGCTTCTCAAGAGAAGGCTCACCTGCTTCGATAAGAAGAGAATCTATAGGTGACGTACGAAACGCACCAAGGCTAATTCTGATACCACTATGATGGATGACATCAAGAGGTTTCAGATAGGATTTCCTAGCCGAACCGTAAACCACACAACCATAATCCAATTTTGACCGTACAAGAGCTCTATACAGATGGAGCAGAGTTTTTTGGTCGGCACCCCAATCAGTGCTGCCAACAACTTTTAGCAGATTAAGTGCTTTCTTGCATTTAATTTTTTGTTGTTTGATGTGAGACCTAAAACTTAGTTGCTCATCAAACAACAAGCCAAGGAATTTCACTTTCTTTACAACTTTAAGTGGAGTTCCATCTAAAAATAACTCCGGATCCAGGTGGTGTTTCCGGAGTTTACAGAAATGAACACAATTTGTTTTACTTTTTGAAAACTTGAAACCATTTTCAGTAGCCCAGCGCTGAACCTTGTTTAAGGATAGCTGAAGTTTGCGCTCAATAGCAGGCATTTTCTTGCCACTGTAGCAGATGAGGAAATCATCGACATACAATGAAGAATCAACATTTGTTTCAATAGCTGTAACAATGCTGTTGATTTTTATTGAAAAAAGAGTAACAGATAGAATACTACCCTGAGGTACTCCCAATTCCTGGTTGTGAGGGTCAGATAATGTTGACCCAAGACGAACCTGGAAATTGCGGTCCTTTAAAAAATTTTCAATAAAAAGTGGCATTCTGCCTCTCAACCCCATGTTGAAGAGGTCTTTTAAAATCCCATACTTCCACGTAGTGTCATATGCCTTCTCCAGATCAAAGAACACGGCGACCACGTGCTCCCTTCTGGCAAAGGCATTTCTTATGAACGTTTCAAGGCGGACCAAATGATCGACAGTGCTCCTCTGGTTTCTGAAACCACACTGAACATCCGCCAGCAGACTGTTCGATTCCAGAAACCAAACAAGCCGATCATTGATCATCCTTTCCATGATTTTACAGAGGCAACTCGTGAGTGCTATTGGTCTGTAGTTGGTTGGATTACAGTGGTCCTTGTCAGGCTTGGGAACGGGAATGACTGTTGCTTTACGCCAGGAAGATGGAAACTGGCCAGTCACCCATGTATCATTAAATATAGAAAGCAAAAGTTGAAGCGATGAAGGCGGCAAATGTTTTAAAATTTGGTAATGGATTTCATCAGGACCAGTGGCTGTATCTTTTGCTTTACTCAACGACGCTGACAGCTCATCAATTGAAAACGGTTCATTATAATTTTCATGATTATCAGATTGAAATTTGAATTTGTGTTTCTCCTGTTGATTTTTAACCTGGACAAACTGTGGAGTGCAATTCTCAGAAGAAGAGTTCTTAGAAAAGGTGGAAGCCAAAGTGTTCGAAATGTCTTTTTTAGATGTTATTTTAATATTATTTTGTTCAAGGTGTTGTACAGCAGATTTTGTTTCTTTACCTTTAATTTTTTGAACCATTTTCCAGACTTTTTTGATGGCGGTATTTTGATTTAATTTTGAAACATAATTTTGCCAGGAAGTCTTTTTCTTTTGTTTAATGAGCCGTCGGGTTTGAGCCCGATTAATACGTAATTTATCCAAATTATTCGTCGTTGGTGACTTGTTAAAATCGCGTTCAACTTTTTTACGTTTATGGATAGCCTGTTTACAATCCATATCAAACCATGGTTTATGGAAACGTTTAGGATTTGCCGAGGTTTTAGGGATAACTGTGTTTGCAATGTCAAGTAATGTGGCAGTGAAATGTTCCACAGGGTCAGAAGTGGCGTCAAACGTATCTTGAGTGAGTCGCTCGCAACACAACGATGAAAAAGTGTCCCAGTTTGCGTTTTTAAAATTCCACCGGGGCACCCTCTCATCCCCTGCAGGAACAGCACCCTCCAAAACAATTGGGAAGTGGTCACTTCCACACAAGTCATCTTCCACTTTCCAAGAAAAATCCAGGAAAAGTGCAGGGCTTGTAATTGTGAAATCGATTGACGTGTACGAACCAGATGCAGGATGCAGGTGAGTATGTGACCCATCATTAAACAAACACAAGTCATGTTGAGTAATGAACCCTTCAACGGTTTTACCCTTTATATCCTCTTTGCTGCATGAAGCACCCCAAAGAGGACTATGAGCATTAAAATCACCCATTAAAATATAGGGTGTTGGAAGCTGATCAACAAGTCGTTCCAGATCTTGCATCGGCAGAACTTGGTTTGGAGATATGTAAATGGAGCACACAGTAATCGTTTTGTCTAAAGTTAGGCGTACCGCCACAGCCTGTAAATTTGTATGTAAATTTACAGAACTGTGGATAATATCATTTCTAACTAAGACAGATGTCCCACGAACATGAAGATCAGCTTCGTCTGCCCAAGTGTTATACGTTGTATAACCCTTAAAAGCGCAATAGTCTTGATTGTCTAGTTTCTTTAGGAGAGTTTCCTGCAGACAAAAAGCTGCAGGTTGATATTTTTGACTTAGCAGTCCGAGTTCATTGAAATTAGCTCTAAAGCCTCGGCAATTCCACTGTAATATATTATGGTAGTTTGTACTATCCATAATGGGGTGGAATGTCAGGTGTTAAGGGAATGATATTTGATTTTAGAGGAGATTTGTCACTGGGGGACCTACCCAGCGAAGAACTTCGGCGGTTTGGACCACCGAATGTGTCAGTGATGCAATCATCAACTGACATAGCTTCTAAACCCTCAAATATATTTCTAGTGACTACATTTTGTAGTTTCTTTGGGGTTCTGTTTGAATTTTCTTTATTTCTGGCTCTCTGACTCTGATTCGTTTTTACTTCCTGTTTGTTTTCTTGTTTTTGTTTAATTCGTTGAGTTTGATTGGTATTTTGACCACCTAGCTTTTTCTGTGTTTGTTCCTTTCTCCGTTCCACTTTGCTTTTGTATTTGGTATCAGTTCTTCCGTTTGTATAGCTTTTGGTATGTTAATATCTGTATGACCAAGGGTGAAGGGGTTAACAAATGCTGGTATTGGACCAGTGAGCCATGTAAGGTCTGTCTGACAATCTGTGGATGTTGTTGGTATTTTCCGCTTCAAGGCTGTTGCGTAAGATGGGATAGATGTTGACATGCCAGGCATAGTGGATACTATGTCTCTGGCTTCCTTAAAGCTAATCTGTTTTTCAGACTTTATTTTTTGTATCTCCTTTTCCTTTTTCCATACAGGGCAATCCTTGGAAGAGGACATATGACTGCCCTGACAATTTATGTATTTAATTATATCATTTGTACATGGCTCATCGTGCTGTTGGCTACACTTGTGGCATGTTGTTTGACCACGGCAAGAATCTTTACCATGTCCATATTTCTGACACTTGAAACATCTAAGTGGATTCGGTATGTATAGATCCACTCGGATGTTCAAATAGCCTACTCTGAGTGACTTTGGTGGTTGAGGAGTATTAAAATTCATGAAATATGTATTTGTATTTATTGTTGTTTCATTTTTTCTGATGGTAAATCGCCTTACTCCAGTCACTCCCTGAGGTGTCAACTCTGTTAATATGTCAGCCTCAGTAAGATCAGCAAGCTCTCGCGTTCTTACAACACCTCGGCTGCTATTGAGGGATGCATGAGCGCTCACCTTAACTTCCATGTCAATGAGTTTGGTTACTTTAAGTAAGTTGCAGGCCTGGGTGTGATTAGCACATTCAACTAGTAGGCTGCCAGATCTTAATTTCTTTACCCCTTTTACAGTTCCAGCAATCCCTTTAATTGATTTTTCCAAAGAAAAGGGATTGATGGAGGTAGCTTTTTTTGTCTCATCTTTTGAAGTAATAACAATGAACTTTGGCCAAGTTTTCATTGGTTGTGGTTCTGAAATAGTTGTTTCTGAATCAGAGTCAGAACTAGTGTTCGAAACATGCAGTCTTTTATTTTTTTTGGTTTTTGTTTCCATATTTTTTTGTTTTTAGAATTCACTACTCGCGGCTGACACCCTTACCCTGAGCCCAACAAGGGGATGCACATAGTCGACGAGTCTCCAGTCGACGGCACCGCCAGTACGCAAATAGTATACTCAGCCAACATTGATGACGAATCATATATGCTAACTGATTGACCCGTTATGCCACGCTATCCAATAGTGGTCGATCAACTAGCCGTACCCTGAGGAAATGTCAGTGTAGACGAGCGTTTTATACAGACAGTGCAATAGTTTGAAATAGAAAAATGAGTTGTTTAGGGCAGTCTTATCCATGCTTGCTACACAACAAAATGGGAATAAAATACTGTAACGGCTAGTTCAGCGATCACTAAATGCCCCACGTAACGTTACTGGGCTCCCGATTGATCAAGCCGGGCCGGAAAGACCAACATTCCCCGCCACAAAGCATTGACCGAACTGGTGTATTGGACTATACCGTCAATACTTGCACGGAGGTCTGATGACCTCAGTGAAAATACCAAGAGCTACCCTAACCGGGGCGCTAAGTCCTCAACCAGCAGTATTCCGTCCTCTATAGCGTCATGTTCGCACCTCACGGGAGAACAAGGTGCCTGCAAGATGGCATAAGCAGGATTGACCATTTTGGTCCGGGGCTGCGTATTCATATATTCCACAGCAAACCAGCTCAATTGAGCAAACCTGCTAATTAAAAAACCAGCAAACCTGCCCAATTGAGCAGGCCGTCCTCTATCCGCCACCTGAGGACCCGCCTAGTAGGGGATGATCAAACCCCCCTAGGATCCACAGTACTTCTCTGGTTTCTGAAACCACACTGAACATCCGCAAGCAGATTGTTCGATTCCAGAAACCAGACAAGTCGATCATTGATCATCCTCTCCATGGTTTTGCACAGACAACTGGTTAAGGCAATAGGCCTGTAATTACTAGGGTTGCTGTGATCCTTATCAGGCTTAGGAATAGGAATTACTATTGCTTTGCGCCAAGACGATGGAAACTGGCCAGTCATCCAAATATCGTTAAAAATAGATAGTAAAAGTTCAAGAGATGATTGCGTCAGATGTTTTAAAATTTGATAATGTATTTCATCGGGTCCAGTGGCGGTATCCTTTGCTCTATGTAAAGAGTTATTTAACTCTTCCATAGAGAAAGGTTCATTGTAATCCTCTAAATTATTGGAGGCAAATTTGAGCTTTTGTTTTTCTTGTTGTTTTTTAATTTTGAGAAATTCAGGATTACAATTTTCAGACGACGAATGTTTCGAAAATGTGGAGGCCAATTCATTTGAAATTTCTTTTTTTGATGTGATTAGTGTGTTGTTATCTTTCAGATGTTGAACCGTTGATTTTGTGTCTTTTCCTTTAATTTTTCTTATCATTTTCCAAATTTTATTGATGGGGGTGTTTTCATTAAGTTTAGAAACATATGTTTCCCAAGAACTTTTCTTTTTTTTGTTTTATCAGTCGTCTTGTTTTTGCCCGATTTATACGAAGTTTGTCCAAGTTACGTGTGGTTGGTGACTTATTAAATTCCCTCTCAAATTTCTTGCGATCTTTTATAGCCTGTTTGCAATCAGTATCAAACCATGGTTTAGTGAAACGTTTAGGATTTGCCGAGGTTTTAGGAATGACTTGGCTTGCAATGTCAAATAACTCTGTTGTAAAATGTTCAATCTGGTCGACACTATCACTAAAATTCTCCCGTGTGAGGCGTTCAGAACAGAGCAAGATGAAGGTCTCCCAGTCAGCCTTTTTAAAGCTCCACTGAGGCACCTTCCTATCGTCTGCCGGAACCACACTCTCCAACACAACCGGAAAGTGGTCACTCCCACATAAGTCACCTTCTACCTTCCATGAAAAATCAAGGAAAAGAGAAGGGCATGCAATTGAAAGATCAATTGAAGTGTACGAACCAGATGCGGGGTGTAGATAAGTGTCTGACCCATCATTGAACAAGCACAAGTCATATTTTGTCATGAACTCTTCCACAGTTTTCCCTTTTACATCTTCTTGATTGCAGGAATTACCCCAAAGGGGGTTCTGAGCGTTAAAATCACCCAGCAAAATGTATGGGGTTGGGAGTTGTCGGACCAGCAGCGCAAGGTCATTCAGTTGTAGGGTTTTACTTGGTGAAACGTAAATAGAACATGATGTAATTGTCTTGTCTAAAGTTAGGCGTACCGCTACAGCCTGTAAATTTGATTGCAAAGATACAGGACTGTGAATAATGTCGTTTCTAACTAAGATGGACGTTCCTCGAATATGAAGATCAGTTTCATCTGCCCAGACATTATACCAAGTATAATGCTTAAAGGCTGAATGATCTTGAGCCTCGGGTTTCTTTAAAAGCGTTTCCTGCAGGCAAAAAGCTGCAGGTTTGTATTTTTGACTTAAAAGACCCAGTTCATTAAAATATGCCTTAAAACCTCGACAATTCCACTGTATTATATTATTTGTGGTTGTATTAACCATACTTGCTTGGCGATTGAGATGGCGGACGTATGGGCGAAATAGCCCTAGTAGCTTTTACAGGTGATTTTGCCTTCGGGGACTTATTCTGAGTGGAGTTCGGGCGCAAGTGCCAGAACGTATCGTCTATGCACTCGCCGACTTCCATGTCTTCCAAACCCTCGAACCTGTTACGCATAACAGGGTCCTGTAAAAGTTTGGGAGTTCTGTCGGATAAATTTTTTGATTTTTCTTTTTCTAAAAGTTTCTTTTTTTCTTTTTCCAATTTTGTCTCTGACTCTGACTCAAAGTTTGTTGCTGTGATCCTTGCGTTTGTTTGGGTTGATCGTTTTTCCTGTCTGTTGTAGGTTTTTGTTCAATGTTCTTTTGTGGTTTTGGTGTATCTTTTCTCTGGATGTGGACTATTTTTTTCTCTGGCGTTTTAGCAGTATTCTCTTGTGTTTGAGTTGACTTCGGTTGATTGTGTGTGGTTTGATCGATGGTAAAAGCTTGTACAAAAGACGGATTTATTTATTGGTGCTTAACGCCACATCAGCAGCTAAGGCCATATCATGGCGAGAAAACAGTGGAAAGTAAAAACTCATTTTCAATTATGAAGTAAAAAGATTAAATAACAATAGAAAATAACTACAAGAGATCTGTCAAAGACCAAAGTGATTAAAACAACAGAGGGTAATGGAAGGAGAGAAGTTAATAACTTCTAAATCAACCTGATGAATTGAGACTTGAAGAGTCTTGATTAAAAGATTAAAAACAATTTTAAAATTTATTAAAAAGGTTGATTTCCTTCAAGAACGACAGAACTTTATGAGGATTTGTTCTGTAAAATAGGTCTCGAAGAGACACTACATTAAAATACTGTCGTCTACTAAGATTCAAATCAGTACAATGTAAAAGAATGTGTTCCACTGACAACACCTGTTGGCAGGGAACACATTCTGGTCGCAAAGTACCCTCCAACAAGAAAGAATGTGTTAGTCGTGTATGACCAATATGACACCGTGTCAAAATTGTAAGATCCTTTCTGCAAAGGTTACTAGACGGATAATGATCTGAAATAGTTGGTCGAAAGCGATGAAGCTTGTTATTTGTCGCTCCATCCCATTCCGCCTGCCACATGGATTTGATGTAACTACTGATATGAGGTTTGAAGTCACTGAACGGAATCTTAAAATCAGTGGGAGGCTTTGTTAAAGCCTGTTTTGCTGCACTGTCTGCTTTGGTGTTACCAGCGATACCTACATGTCCGGGTAACTAGCAAAACACGATATCATATTGGTCAGACATGAGAGTTGTTAACTTCTCACGAAGCTCCAAAATGAGAGGGTTCTTCAACTTGGGGTTGAGTAAAGCAAGTAAAGAGGAAAGAGAGTCGGAGAAGATGATCGACTCTCTTTCCTGTGCATTCTCGATGTGCTGAAGGGCGAGTTGAATAGCTTTAACTTCAGCTGTGAAAATAGAAGTCTGATTCGGCATTCTGATTGAGGTGATATGATCACCAGTAACAGCAGCTGATGATACTTTGTCACCATCTTTAGATCTATCTGTATAGATCCTTGTATATGCACTATACCTGGGCTTTATTTCGGCATATTTTTGTTTAAACTGCAAGGAAATGGTATGAGATTTTTTGGTAGAAGCAAGGTCCAAAATTATTGTAGGTTTTTTAAGATGCCAAGGAGGAATATGTGATTTACGGTTTCCTTTTATAGAATCAGAATCAATTTTGGGAGACTCCATGTGGGGTTTGATTCTAATTCCCAATGGAGGAAAGTGTTTCTGGTGGCGGTTAAAAAATTCAGCATTTTGAGGTTCTGAAACACAATTATAAGCAGGATTTGAAGGATTGGCCAAAAGTTTAGACACGTACTGGAGAGATAATTTAATTCTACGCTTCTCAAGAGAAGGCTCCTCTGCTTCAACAAGCATCGAGTCTATTGGGGATGTTCGAAAAACCCCTAGACTAATTCTAATACCACTATTATGAATTGCATCAAGTGGTTTGAGATATGATTTCCTTGCAGAACCGTAAACTATTCAACCGTAATCTAACTTTGATCGAACAAGTGATCTATACAGATGGAGGAAAGTTTTTTGGTCAGCATCCCAATCCGTGCTACCAACAACCTTCAGTAGATTCAGTGCTCTCTTACATTTAACTTTTAGATGTTTTATGTGGGAAGTGAAATTCAGTTTGTTGTCAAACAACAAACCTAAGAATTTCACTTCCTTAACAACTTTAATAGGACTACCATCAATTTTCAACTCCGGATCGAGGTGATGTTTCCGAAGTTTGCAAAAATGTACACAATTCGTTTTTGTCTTTGAAAATTTAAAACCATTTTCGATAGCCCATTTTTTAATCCTATTTAAACACAGCTGAAGTTTGCGCTCTATAGCATTCATCTTTTTGCTGCTATAGCAGATCAAAAAGTCATCGACATACAAAGACGAATCTACCATATTCTCAATTGCGTCGATGATACTATTAGTTTTAATTGAAAAGAGGGTAACAGATAAAATACTACCCTGAGGGACCCCCAATTCCTGCTCGTGAGGATCAGATAACGTCGATCCAACACGAACCTGAAACTGGCAGTCCTTTAAAAAGTTTTCAATAATACGCCCTCTCAACCCCATGTTAAAAAGATCTTTTAAAATCCCAAACGTCCACGTTGTGTCATATGCCTTTTCCAGGTCAAATAAGATGGCGACCACATGTTCTTTTCTGGCGAAGGCATTTCGTATAAACGTTTCTAGTCTAACCAAATGATCCACAGTACTTCTCTGGTTTCTGAAACCACACTGAACATTCGCAAGTAGATTGTTCGATTCCAGAAACCAGACAAGTCGATCATTGATCATCCTTTCCATGGTTTTACACAGGCAACTTGTTAAAGCGATAGGCCTATAATTACTTGGGTTGCTGTGATCTTTATCAGACTTTGGAAAAGGAATTACTGTAGCATTGTGCCAAGAAGGTGGAAACTGGCCAGTCACCCATATGTCATTGAAAACTGATAGTAAAAGTTCAAGTGATGATTGTGGCAGATGCTTTAAAATTTTGTAATGTATTTCATCGGATCCGGTGGCAGTATCCTTTGCTCTATGCAAAGAGTTATTTAACTCTTCCGTAGAGAAAGGTTCGTTATAATCTTCTAAATTGTTGGAGGTAAATTTAAGCTTTTGTTTTTCTTGCTGTTTTTTAATTTTGAGAAATTCTGGATTACAGTTTTCAGACGACGAATGTTTCGAAAATGTGGAGGCTAATTTGTTTGAAATTTCTTTTTTTGATGTGATAAGCGTGTTGTTGTCTTTTAGATGTTGTACAGTTGATTTGGTTTCTTTGCCTTTAATTTTTTTAATCATTTTCCAAATTTTGTTGATGGGGGTGTTTTTGTTCAGCTTGGAAACATAATTTTCCCAGGAAGATTTCTTTTTTTGTTTTATTAGTCGTCTTGTTTTTGACCTATTTATACGTAATTTATCTAAATTATTTGTAGATGGTGATTTGTTGAATTCCCATTCAGTTTTCTTGCGATCCTTTATAGCCTGTTTACATTCGTTATCAAACCATGGTTTGGTGAAACGTTTTGGATTTGTTGAGGTTTTAGGAATGACCTGGCTTGCAATATCAAGTAACTCTGTTGTAAAATGTTCAATCTGGTCAGCACTTTCTCTAAATTTCTCCAGTGTGAGGTGTTCAGAACAGAGCAAGATGAAGGTCTCCCAGTCAGCCTTTTTAAAGCTCCACTGGGGCACCCTCCCATCGTCTGCCGGAACTACACTCTCCAACACAACCGGAAAGTGGTCACTCCCGCACAAGTCGCCTTCCGCCTTCCAAGAATAATCGAGAAAGAGGGAAGGGCATGCAATTGAAAGATCAATTGAAGTGTAAGAACCAGATGCGGGGTGCAGATAAATAAGTGTCTGACCCATCAATGAACAAGCACAAGTCATATTTGGTAATGAACTCTTCCCCAGTTTTCCCTTTTACATCTTTTTGACTGCAGGAATTACCCCAAAGAGGGTTATGAGCGTAAAAATCACCCAACAAAATGTATGGGGTTGGAAGCTGTTGGACCAGAAGCTCAAGATCATTCAGATGTAGTGCTTTATTTGGTGACACGTAAATCGAACAAAGCGTGACTGTTTTGTCTAAAGTTAGGCGTACCGCCACAGCCTGTAAATTTGTCTGTATTGAATACATTGGTGCATTTCCCGGTCACGCTCCACATGGAAAGGTATGCAAAACGACAGAAAGATATATCAAAACACCACTTCAAACAATAGACACTATGAAACATAAAGCAAAAAACCAGCCACCATTAAGAGCTTAAAGAGAAATGATTAACACGGAAGGAGATATTTTTGCCACCCCGAAAAATTTAAAACAAGTTCGCAACGCCAAATATCGACAAAAGAAGCAAGAAACTATTCCCTCTGGACCATTGGTAAACTTTGCAGACCATGTAGTACATCTAGAAAATCTGATCCATTCACACCAATTCATTCAAAAAATCATTCATACCAAAGATAAAATTCCAATCGTCATTCTGGACACAAAAGACCAAATTCAGGATATAAAACGCTTTTGTTGCAGCCACCCTACAGCTTTAACCACAATATTGGGATTCGACAAAACCTTTAATTTAGGCCAAGTTCATGTAACCATAGGATGCTTCAAATACATGGCAGTAAGGCGCAAGCAAACCGACGACCACCCCATTTTCCCAGGCCCAGTGATGCTCCATGGAAATTCCGACTGGCCAACGTATGTCACTTTTTTCTTCCATATTGCCACAGCTCTTAGGGACAGCCTCTCTTCACCTGTAATTGGCACTGATGATGAAAAAGCCATGAGAATAGGAGCATCAATGGGATTCAAAAACAGCCATCGGATTTCCTGTACCCGACATCTTAAGAACAACGTTATTCACAAACTGAGGGACTCAATTGGCGCATCAACGAACGAACGAAAAATTATAACCGACGAAATTTTTGGGGATTTGGGTATAACGAAAGCAGATTCACCAACCAGTTTTGAGTACAGGATTCAAAAGGCGAAGGACACAACAGACACGACCGTACCCAATTTCTCGGAGTATTTCCAAAATAGAATGGTGCCACTTTTGACGGAAAATTTTCAAACATCGCAGCTACCGGGCCTATCGACAAACACAGCTTCATGGACAAACAATAATTGCGAATCTCTAAACCATCTCTTAAAACAAGCCATAGACTGGAAATCGAAACCATTGTCAGATCTAGTCAATATAATTTTCGAAATTGTTAGAGGGGAGTATAAAGAAATAGAAAGGAGTTTATTTAAATTCGGCCAATACAGACTCACACAGGGTTTCGCAAAGTTCCATATCTTACCCGAGGTTTGGAATAGGAAAAGCTCGGAGGCGAAACAAAAGCATTTTTAAAGATTTTTAAAACAGGTTGTCCCAGTCCAGGATCGAACAGTAAGAACAACGAACGGTGAGAGGATGGTCCTTGCAGCATTAAATGGAGGGGGGGGGGGGGGGGGGAAGAAACCGGGCCAGGTTAAAAGAAAAATATCTGCTAAAAGAACTAGGGTTCCCAAAATCCCGCGTTTAACTGATTGAAACAATAGGTAGAACCCAAATTTACCAATAAAAGCTTTAAAGAAATTTTCTGTGTTATTGTTCTTACACCACACTAGTTGAAAACTCTCTTATTATACAGTTATAGCCTTTGTTTGAACACTACTCACTAACGTTTTTAATATACCACAGGTCCCTCGATTTGTGGGAGTAACAGCAAAACGAGGGACCTGCGGTATATTAAAAATAAATATGCGAAGGATTTAGTGACCTGTGGTAAGGATACCCCTACGGCGCAGACCGGTCTCATCCCAGAGTCCCCGCGAAACAAAATATTTATCAGTATTAACCTGCAGTAAATGACGGAGAGAGTGAAGATGAGGGGAAAAACTAAAAGGGACCTGCGGTAACTTTTATTTTACCGCAGGTCCGTTGTTTTGTGAAGGTAACAGCAAAACAAGCGACCTGCGGTATATTAAAAATACATGTATGTTAAGATAACCAGTTTTGATCATCAACTAAAAAACAGTTTCATTATAATTTTTTTACATGGTAATGCATTCCAATTCCAATAGCTTCTGATAGTTTTGTTCTGCCGCAGGTTCCTTGTTTCATGAATTTTTCACCCTAATAGTGAGGCTTGGAGTGGGATGACCAAGGGACTTATGTTAGATCACGATAGTTCTAACATGCCGCAGGGAAATACTTAAAAAAGGGCCCGCGGTAGCTTGTGATAGTAACGTTTTTATTATACAGTTATAGCCTTTGTTTGAACACTACTCACTAACGTTTTTAATATACCACAGGTCCCTCGATTTGTGGGAGTAACAGCAAAACGAGGGACCTGCGGTATATTAAAAATAAATATGCGAAGGATTTAGTGACCTGTGGTAAGGATACCCCCACGGCGCAGACCGGTCTCATCCCTGAATCCCCGCGAAACAAAACATTTATCAGTATTAACCTGCAGTAAATGACGGAGATAGTGAAGATGAGAGGATAAACTGAAAGGGACCTGCGGTAGCCCTCTCTCGCCCCCCCCCCCCCATAAAACTCTGGTACATTGCCCGAGTTTTTTTTTTGTGGGGGGGGGGGGGGGGGGCAGGGAAATAATTCATATGGACCTGCGCTAGCTTGTGATAAAGTTTTAATATACCGCAGGTCCCTCGACTTGTGGAAGAAACAGCCATCTTGTTTTGCGAAAGAAGGGACTTGTGGTAGTTTATGGTAGATTTTGGGACCTGTGGTCATGCTCGACAGCCTGCCTTTTATGCCCAATAAATTACCAAAAAGCCGCAACCAAGAAATACGATATAGTAGTGTTAAATAGTTGCAACGCTGAAATATTTAGAATCATGTTCCCGAGTGTGGCGGGGGCCACATGGGGTGGGATGCCATCATGGGTAATTTTCCTGACACATGGCAAGCTCTGAAAGCCTGATGAATTGCATATCGGAATGTTATGTACAATAGAAGACAGTTTTTATATTAGTTATAGTTTTATAGGTCTGCACACGTTGTTTTGACACGAAGGGCGTGATAAGTTTATGTTGTTTATATAGCGTAAATGGAAAAATATGCTCCGTTATTATTGATTTTTGATGTAAAATACCCCCAAATATCAACGAGACGACAGTTGCCTCGAACTATTAGTTAAAACAAAGATAATACCCCGCAAAACAAGGGGCCTGCGGTAATTTTGAGGGACCTGCGGTAGCCTGCCGTAAAATCGGGGACCTGCGGTATAAAGGCGCACCCAAAGGTACAGATCTGTGAATGATATCGTCTCTAACCAAAACAGATGTTCCACGAATGTGAAGGTCAGTATCATCTGCCCAGGCATTATACGAAGTATAATGCTTAAAAGCTGAATGATCGTGAGCCTCAGGTTTCTTTAAAAGAGTTTCCTGCAGGCAAAAAGCAACAGGTTTATATTGTTGGCTGAGAAGACCAAGTTCATTAAAATTTGCTCTAAAACCTCGACAATTCCACTGTATTATGTTATTTTTGTTTGTATTAGCCATATTTCAATGGAGATTTAGAGGGTGGACGTATGGGCGAAATGGCCCCTGTAGTTTTCTTCGGTGAATTTTTCCTCGGGGATCTATTCTGTGAAGAAATCGGACGTAATTGTTTGAATGTTTCATCGATACAATCACCCACATCCATATCCTCAAAACCTTCAAACCTGTTGCGAACAACAGGATTTTGAAGAACCTTAGTTAATCTGTCCGATAATTGTTTTTGTTTCATTTTTTCTTTTTTCTTTTCCTCTTTTTCTAATTTTTTAATTTGACTCTGACTCAGATTGTGCTGTTGTGATCTTTGTTCTGGTTTAGACTTTGGTTTTGTTCATTTTTCTTTTCTGAATAAGTGTTATGTTCCTTAGTTTGTACAGGTTTGGGCATATCCTTTCCTACTTTTCGTTCTGTTTTATCATCTGTTGGTTTGGGATTTTGTTCTTTTTTCTGGTCTGATTTTGTTAAATCTTTGGTTCTCACCCCCCTGTGTTTGTCCTGCTTTTAATTTTTCTGTTGTTTGTGTTGTGGAATTTGTTTGTGTTGACTGTATCTCTGTTTGTTCTATTGTGAAACCATGTACTAAAGAGGGAATCGTCCCTTTAAGCCTCGTGTATTGCGTTTGACATTCCACTGAAGTTGTTGGTAATTTTTGTGTTAATTTTTTTGTATAAGTTGGTGATGATGATTCATGCCAGGCATTGATGTCACTATTGTTCTCGCCTCCTTAAAACTGATTTGTCTTTCGCATTTAACTTTTTGAATTTCTTTTTCTCTTTTCCACACAGAGCAATCCTTTGATGCAGCCACATGATTGCCCTGGCAGTTACAACACTTGATGGTATTTGTGCAAGGGTCCGGATTTTCTTCGCCACATTTAAAACAGATATTTCTTCCTCTACAATTATTTTGTCCGTGACCATATTTCTGACATTTGAAACATCGAAGTGGATTTGGAATGAATAAATCCACTCCGATGTTCATGTATCCTACTTTTAATGATTTTGGTGGCTGAGGGGAGTTAAATGTCAGTATGTAAGTATTTGTTTGTATAGGCTTTCCTTCTTTTTTAATTTCAATCCTTTTAACGTTAGTAACCCCCTGTGATTCTAGTTCTTTTTGAATTTCCAATACATCAATGCCTGACAGTTCCTTAGTACGTACAACACCTTTGCAGCTGTTTAATGTTTTATGAGCAAAGGTATTGACCTCCATATCAACGAGTTTATCTGTGTTAAGTAAATTCAAAGCCTGCATTTCTCGTTTACATTCAATTAGAATTGCCCCTGATCTTAACTTTCTAACATTTTTAACATCACCAGCTATTCCTGTTATGGCTTTTTCTAAAGCAAATGGATTAATATCAGATGCTTTTTTATTCTCATCGTTAGCATATATAATGATAAATTTTGGCCAGCTTTTCAAAATGGTTTGTTCTTTGTCTTGATCTGAGTCGGAGTCATTGTCTGAAAATAGAAATTCGTACCCTCGTTTTTGTTTTTTTGTGGTATTTTAGCCATGTTTATTTTTTAAAAGTTCAGTGCCCCGGCTCCCACCCACCGCGGAGTCCAACAAGGGGTAGGGTTACTGCTTTGCAGTGAACCCACCGGGTTGCCGGTATTCCCACATACCTGGTATGGGGCAGTATACTCAGTCAGTGTTGATGCCAAGGCATACCACTGACTGATTGGCCCGTGTGTGGAAGTGCCAGGTCTTCAGATGGCGATCATCCAATCAATCACTACACGAAACACTATAATTACAGTTGCCATGTATAAATTAAACAGACAACGCAGCAAAACTAAGTATTTCATAAACTAGAACGTTTAAAACAGTACACATTGGCAATTATGATGTGTGAGAAAAAGAAATGACTGATTGAATGACCACCAAATGCCCCCCGACGTGACACCCAGTACTTTTTGGGGTGGGGGCTCCCGATTGGCCAGAACGGACCATCCGACCATCCTTCTACTCCCGAAATTGGGGCCAAAGCAGTGTGTTGAACATTATCTCCGAAATGGAGACCAGGGCTCCATCCCGGAGATTGCCCTAAACGGGGCCCGAGTCCTCAACTGCCAGGATTCCTTCTTCCGGGGCCTTCGGAACGCACCTCACGGGAGAACAAGGTGCCTGCCAGATGGAATTAGCAGGGTTGATCATTTTGGTCCGGGGCTGCGTATTCGTGTATTTCGCAGCGAACCAGCTCAATTGAGCAAACCTGCCAATTAAAAATTAGCAAACCTGCCCAATTGAGCAGGCCGTCCTCTATCCGCCACCTGAGGACCCGCCTAGTAGGGGACGATCAACCCCCCCCCCCCCCCTCCCTAGGTACAAAAGACGGAATTGTACTGTTGGTAAGCCATGTCCATGGTGTCTGGCATTCAACTGATTTCGTTTGTATTTTTCGTTTCAAGGCTGTTACATAGGTGGGTGATGTTAAATTCATTCCAGGCATTGACATTACAATGTCTCTGGCCTCCTTAAAACTAACTTGCTTCTCACATTTTACTTTTTGTATTTCTTTCTCTCGTTTCCAAACAGGGCAATCTTTGGATGAAGCTGTATGATTGTCCTGACAGTTACAACATTTTACTTCATTATTACAGGGTGCTTGATGTTGTTTGCCGCATTTAAAACATGTTTCCTGTCCCCTACAATTATTCTGACCATGACCATATTTCTGGCATCTGAAGCACCGAAGTGGATTTGGGATATACAAGTCCACTCCGATGTTCAAATAACCCACTTTAATTGATTTGGGTGGTCCGGAAGAGCCGAAAGTTAAAATATAAGTATTGGTTTTAATTATGTTACCATCATTTTTGATTTCAATTCGTTTGACGTCTGTAATGTTCTGTGACTTCAGTTCTTCTTTTATCTCCAACACATCCATGTCATAAAGTTCTCGAGTTCTCATTACACCTTTGCTGGTATTTAGGGTTTTGTGCGGAAATGCAACAACCTTGATATCTAAAATCTTATCTATTTTTAATAAATTTCTTGCCTGGAATTCTGATCTACATTCTACTAAAATTCCCCCTGATCGTAATTTTTTTTATCTCCTTCACTGAGCCAGCAATACCTTTAATTGTTTTCTTCACAGCAAATGGATTGACAGTTGATACTTTCTTTCCTTCTTCTTCAGCATAAATGATGACAAATTTAGGCCAATTCTTCTCAATACTTGAGGTTTCACCCTCTGAGTCAGAGTCAGATATTGTCAACTTTGTATCACAAACACGTTTTTGTTTTTTTGTGGTATTTTTTCCATGTTTTGTTTTTTGTTGTTCATTGCTCCGGCTCCCACCCACCACGGAGTCCAACAAGGGGTAGGGTTACAGCTAAGCAGTGAACCCACCGGGTTGCCGGTATTCCCACATACCTGGTATGGAGCAATATACTCAGCCAGTGTTGATACCGAAGTATGCCACTGGCTGATTGGCCCGTATGTGGAAGTCTTCAGATGGCGATCATCCAACCAATCACTTTATAAAAAACACCGCAATTAAGGTTGCCACGTGGAGCTGAATCAAACAGTGCAGCAAAACTAAGTATTTGCTTAAAATATGTGTTTAAAAACAGTACACAATGGCAATTGTGATAAATGATTATTTATTTATTGGTGCTTAACGCCACATCAGCAGCTAAGTCTATATCGTGGCGAGAAATCAGAGAAAAGTAAAAAGTCAATATTATGAAGTAAAAGATTGAATAAAAACAAAGGATCATCACAATAGGCATGTCAAAGACAAGAATAATTTAAATAACAATGAGCAATGAGATAAGTGAAAGATGTCTACTTCTAAATCAACATGATGAACTGAGCTTGATGAGTCTAGATTAAAAGAATAAAAACAATTTAAAAGTTGTTAAAAAGGTTGATTACTTTCAAAAATGATACAATTTTGTGTGGGCTCGTATTGTAAAATAGATCTCTAAGGGATCCAACTGTGAAGTACTGCCCTCTAACAAGATTAAAATCAGTACAATTTAAGAGAATGTGCTCCACTGACAACACCTGCTGACATGGAACACATTCTGGTCGCATATTACCCTCCAACAGAAAGGAATGTGTAAGTCGTGTGTGACCAACATGACATCGTGTCAGAATAACATGATCTTTTCTACAGAGGTTACTAGATGGGTAGTGATCAAATATGTTTGGTCGGAAGCGATGGAGCTTGTTATTTGTCGCCCCATCCCATTCCGCCTGCCACATAGATTTGATGTAACAACTAATATGAGGCTTAAAATCACTGAAAGGGATCTTAAAATCAGTGAGAGGCTTGGTTAAAGCCTGTTTTGCTGCACTGTCTGCTCTGGTGTTACCAGCGATACCTACATGTCCGGGTAACCAGCAAAACACGATATCATATTGGTCAGACATGAGAGTTGTTAACTTCTCACGAAGTTCCAAAATGAGAGGGTTCTTCAACCTGGGGTTGAGCAAAGCAAGCAAAGAGGAAAGAGAGTCAGAAAAAATAATCGTCTTCTTTTCCTGTACATTTTCGATATGTTCAAGTGCAAGTTGTATAGCTTTAACTTCAGCTGTGAAAATAGAACTCTGATTCGGTATTCTGATTGAGGTGATACCATCAACAGTAACAGCAGCTGATGATACTTTGTCACCATCTTTAGATCCATCTGTATAGGTCCTTGTATATGTACTATACTTGGACTTTATTTCGGCACATTTTTGTTTGAACTGCAAGGAATTGGTATCAGATTTTTTGGAAGAAGCAAGGTCCAAAATAACTGTAGGTTTTTTAAGATGCCAAGGAGGAATGTGTGATTTACGGTTTTCTTTTATAGATTGAGAATCAATTTTTGCAGACTCCATGTGGGGTTTAACTCTAATTCCCAATGGAGGAATATGTTTCGGATGTCGGTTAAAAAAGTCAACATTTTGAGGTTCTGAAATACAATTAAAAGCAGGATTTGAAGGATTGGCCAAAAGTTTAGACACATATTGGAGAGACAATTTAATTCTGCGCTTCTCGAGAGAGGGCTCCTCTGCTTCAACAAGCATCGAGTCTATTGGGGATGTTCGAAAAGCCCCTAGACTAATTCTAATACCACTATTGTGAATAGCATCAAGTGGTTTTAGGTATGACTTCCTTGCAGAACCGTAAACTATAGAACCGTAATCAAATTTTGATCGAACGAGTGACCTATACAGATGGAGCAGAGTTTCTGGTCAGCACCCCAATCAGTGCTACCAACGACCTTCAGTAGGTTCAGAGCTCTCTTACATTTAACTTTTAGTTGTTTTATGTGGGAAGTGAAATTCAGTTTGCTGTCAAACAACAAACCTAAGAATTTCACTTCCTTAACAACTTTAATAGGACTCCCATCAAGTTTTAACTCTGGATCGAGGTGATGTTTCCGAAGCTTACAAAAATGAACGCAATTTGTTTTCATCTTTGAAAATTTGAAACCATTCTCCGTGGCCCATTTTTGAATTTTGTTTAGGCACAGCTGAAGTTTGCGCTCTATAGCATTCATTTTCTTGCTGCTGTAGCAGATTAAAAAATCATCTACATACAACGAAGAATCTACCATATTCTCAATTGTCTCGATGATGCTATTAATTTTCACCGAAAAAAGGGTAACCGATAAGATACTACCCTGAGGAACCCCCAATTCCTGCTCGTGAGGATCAGATAACGTTGACCCAACACGAACCTGAAATTGGCGGTCCATTAAAAAGTTTTCAATAAAAATAGGCATACGCCCTCTCAACCCCATGTTAAAAAGATCTTTTAAAATCCCATACGTCCACGTTGTATCATATGCCTTCTCTAGATCAAAGAAGATGGCGACCACATGTTCTTTTCTAGCAAAGGCATTTCTAACAAACCTTTCAAACAAATGATCCACAGTACTTCTCTGGTTTCTGAAACCACACTGAACATCCGCAAGCAGATTGTTCGATTCCAGAAACCAGACAAGTCGGTCATTGATCATCCTCTCCATGGTTTTGCACAGACAACTGGTTAAGGCAATAGGCCTGTAATTGCTTGGGTTGCTGTGATCTTTATCAGGCTTAGGAATAGGAATTATAATTGCTTTACGCCAGGATGGTGGGAACTGGCCAGTCACCCAAATGCCATTAAAAATTGACAATAAAAGTTCCAGAGATGTTTATGGCAGATGCTTTAAAATTTGGTAGTGAATTTCATCGGGACCAGTGGCAGTATCCTTTGCTCTATGCAAAGAGTTACGTAACTCTTCCATAGAGATAGGTTCATTGTAATCCTCTAAATTGTTGGAGGTAAATTTGATCTTTTGTTTTTCTTGCTGTTTTTTAATTTTGATAAATTCTGGATTACAATTTTTAGACGATGAATGTTTTGAAAATGTAGAGGCCAAAGTATTTGAAATTTCTGTTTTAGATGTAACTGAGGTGTTGTTTTCCTTCAGGTGTTGTACAGTTGATTTTGTTTCTTTTCCTTTAATCTTTTTAATCATTTTCCAAATTTTAGTGATAGGGGTGTTTTGGTTAATCTTAGAAATGTAAGTTTCCCAAGAACTTTTCTTTTTTTGTTTTATATGTCGTCTTGTTTTTGCCCGATTTATACGAAGTTTGTCTAAATTATGTGTAGTTGGTGACTTGTTAAATACCCTTTCAGCTTTCTTACGATCCTTTATAGCCTGTTTACATTCAATATCAAACCATGGTTTGGTGAAACGTTTTGGATTTGCCGAGGTTTTAGGGATGACTGTGTTTGCAATGTTAAGCAGCTCGTTTGTAAAATGTTCTATTTGGTCAGCACTATCTTGAAATTTCTCCCGTGTGAGGCGTTCAGAACAAAACGACGAAAAAGTGTCCCAGTCAGCTTTTTTAAAGTTCCACTGGGGCACTCTCTCATCGTCCGCCGGAACCACACTCTCCAATACAAGTGGAAAGTGATCACTCCCGCACAAGTCATCTTCTACCTTCCACGAAAAATCGAGGAAGATAGAAGGGCATGCAATTGAAAGATCAATCGATGTATACGAACCAGATGCGGGGTGCAGATAAGTGTCTGAACCATCATTAAACAAACACAAGTCATATTTGGTAATGAACTCTTCTACACTTTTACCTTTTACGTCTTCTTGACTGCAGGAAGCTCCCCAAAGAGGGTTATGTGCATTAAAATCACCCAACAAAATGTACGGAATTGGGAGTTGTTGGACCAGTAACTCAAGATCATTCAGCTGTAGCGTTTTACTCGGTGAAACGTAAATAGAACATAAGGTGATTGTCTTGTCTAAGGTTAGGCGTACCGCTACAGCCTGTAAATTTGATTGCAAAGATACAGGACTGTGAATAATGTCGTTTCTAACCAAGACGGACGTTCCACGAATATGAAGATCAGTTTCATCTGCCCAGGCATTATATGATGTATAATGCTTAAAGGCTGAATGATCCTGAGCCTCGGGTTTTTTTTAAAAGAGTCTCCTGCAGGCAAAAAGCAGCAGGTTTATATTTTTGGCTTAGAAGACCAAGTTCATTGAAATTAGCTCTAAAACCTCGACAATTCCACTGTATGATATTATTTCTCTGTGTATTATCCATATTTGGTTGAAGTTTGGGATGGTGGACGTATGGGCGATATTGCCCCAGTGTGTTTCTTTGGTGATTTTGTTTTGGGGGACTTATTCTGAGATGTTGAGCGCAGTTGCTCGAACATTTCGTCAATGCCGTCACCGACATCCATCTTCTCAAAACCTTCAAACCTGTTACGTGTAACAGGGTCTTGAAGGGCCTTTGGTGTTCTGTCTGATAACTGTTTTTGTTTTTTTTCTTTCTCTAATTTCTTTTTTTCCAAATTTTCCTGTTTTTTTCTCTGACTCTGACTTAGATTTTGCTGCTGAGATTTCTGTATATGATCTGTTTTGGAATTTGTGTTGTCGTTTCTAGTTGATTTATTGTTGTCCTGTCTTATTTCCGCTGGTGTAGATTTTTGTTGTGAATGTTCCTCTATGTGTTGTGTCTTAATAATTTCCTGATCAGTGGTGTTTGTTTGTGTAGATCTCACTTGAGCTGAATTGTTATTTCCTATGGTAAAAGCCTGTGATGAGGTTGGTATTGCACCCTTGAGCCAAGTGTATTCAGTTTGGCATGCAACTGATTCAGTTGATTTCTTTTGCTTCAAGGTTGAGGCATAAGATGGTATTGATATATTCATGCCAGGCATTGATGTTACGATGTCTCTGGCCTCCTTAAAACTAATCTGTTTTTCACACTTTACTTTTTGTATCAACTTCTCCTTCTTCCATACAGGGCAATCCTTAGATGATGACATATGATTGCCCTGACAGTTGATACATTTAAATATTGTTGTTTCACATGGCCCTTCATGAGTTAAGCTGCATTTAAAACATACTTCTTTGCCTCGGCAGGAACTCTGCCCATGCCCAAACTTTTGGCACCTGAAGCATCGAAGTGGATTTGGAACATACAAATCCACTCCGACATTCAAGTAACCAATTTTGATAGCTTTTGGTGGTTTAGTGCTATCAAAGGTGCAAATATAAGTATTGGTCTTAATTTGTTTACCCTCTTTTTTTAATTTCTACCCGTCTTACAGCTGTTATTCCTTGCGGTTTCAGTTCAAGTGTAATATCTATTTCCTGCATGCCAGCCAGTTCCCGTGTTCTTATGACACCTTTGCTAGTATTTAAGGTTTTATGATAGTCAGCTTTAATATTAAAATCCATAATTTTAGTAGTATGTAGAAGATTTTGAACTTGAGCTTGTTTAATACACTGTATTAATATATCTCCTGATCTTAATTTTTTGATATCCTGAACAGTTCCTGCAATGCCCTTTACAGCTTTATCAAGAGCAAAAGGATTAATAGCGCTAAGTTTTGTAGTTTCGTCCGTTGAGTGCAGCAGAATAAATTTAGGTATGTTATCTTCAGGTGGTAATAAAGATGCGATCAAATCTTCGTCGGAGTCAGAGTTTCCTAAATCAGTAGCAGAGAAAAGTCTTTTGGTTTTGTTTGGTTTAGATGCCATGGTAGTATTATAAGTTGTTCACTGCCCCTGCTCCCACCCACCACGGAGTCCAACAAGGGGTAGGGTTACTGCCCTGCAGTGAAACCACCGGGTTGCCGGTATTCCCACATACCTGGTATGGGGCAGTATACTCAGCCAGTGTTGATACCGAAGTATGCCACTGGCTGATTGGCCCGTGTGTGGAAGTGCCAGGTCTTCAGATGGCGACCATCCAACCAATCACTTTATAAAACACTGTAATTACGGTTGCCACGTGAAACTGAAACAAACAGTGCAGCAGAAATAAGTATTTGGTTAAAAAATTAGTTTAAAAACATCACACAATGGCAATTATGATAAATGATTAAAAGAAATGACTGATTGAATGGCCACCAAATGCCCCCCGACGTGACACCCAGTACTTTTTGGGGTGGGGGCTCCCGATTGGCCAGAACGGACCATCCGACCATCCTTCTACTCCCGAAATTGGGGCCAAAGCAGTGTGTTGAACAAGATTATCTCTGAAATGGAGACCAAGGCTCCATCCCGGAGACTGCCCTAACCGGGGCCACGAGTCCTCAACTGCCAGGATTCCTTCTTCCGGGGCCTTCGGAATGCACCTCACGGGAGAACAAGGTGCCTGCCAGATGGTATTAGCAGGATTGATCATTTTGGTCCGGGGCTGCGTATTTATGTATTTCGCAGCGAACCAACTCAATTGAGCAAACCTGCCAATTAGAAATTAGCAAACCCGCCCAATTGAGCAGGCCGTCCTCTATCCGCCACCTGAGGACCCGCCTAGTGTGGCATAGCAGGGTTAAGTACCCCGGATAACTGATCGTCTAGTGGTTGTTAGTTCGGACTATATTCGTGGCAAAAATGGCCACAGGACAATTTAAGTGTTCAGTCTTAAGTTCAGTCTTAAGAGGCAACCAGTTCTGTAGAGTCTGCAACAATTCTTGATACTGCAGCCGCAGCGAAAGGGTGAATTCAAAAACACATAAAATGTACTTACAGTTTTCTACACTTTTATTAAAACCCTAAGTAAAGTTCCTACAAGTTAAACTTGAAACAAATTCTCTCTCTGGTAAAAGTTTGAAAATATCAGATACGAAATGAGACTAAGTCGAAACTATCGCATCGCTCTCATCGCGTCCTGTGTCTGGAAATGTTGTCTGGCCTGGCAGCGTTCGGCGGCGTCCTTCCACGAGAATAGGAGAGTGACTTCTTGTACGTACGGAAGACCAGAGAGAAGTCCCGTCTCGGGTGATTCCGTTGGCTTATATACGATTTGAATCGTGTCTACTCGGCAGAATTTACGTCATAAAACACCACAAAACACCACATATACCCCAAGATGGCGGAGAGGTATTTCTTAACCCCTTACTTCCATCCTGGAATAGCAGGGCATCCGGTGGGTATCCTATGCTAAGAGTATGCGTTCTCGCTTTTAAAAGGATGCTGGCAATTAATAGGTGTATAACCGCAAAACCGGTCGGCCATCTTGTGAACGTGCAAGATTGCACAATTCTCAGAGCTGAAACTGATACTGGGTGTGTTGAGGTTAGGTCGGGTCAGTATACAATGCTAAAACCTGTCAAAAGCATTCTGATGGGGTTATTATAGGTTAGGCTTTTACTAGCTCATATGCCAATCATAATTGCAAATACTGTCAAAAACACCTTTTTACAATAAGTGCATAAAGTACTTCTGTAGGTCAGTTGCACTGCTATTATGCAATGCAAATATACGAGGAATTGAATAAAATTACATAACTTGGGCTTGAAAACAGCGTTTACTTATTAAAGTTTATAACAGAGAATTATTACCAAGTAGGACTTGGCCACTCTGATTAACACATTAACACTTCGGGAACCAAGATTCTCGAGTGCTATCATAAGACTCCGACGCACCCCACGGAGGTTAACCCGACGTGCTCCGTGGAGGGGCTCCATGGAGGGCATTTCGTTACACTAGTAGGGGATGATCAAACCCCCTTAGGGATAAATGATTAAAAGAAATGACTGATTGAATGACCACCAAATGCCCCCCGACGTGACACCCAGTACTTTTTGGGGTGGGAGCTTCCGATTGGCCAGAACGGACCATCCGACCATCCTTCTACTCCCTAAGTTGGGCCAAAACAGTGCATTGAAACAGGTAATCTCCACGATGAAGATCAGGGCCAAAGCAGTGTTTACGACCTGATCTCCATCCCGGAGACCTGTCCTAACCGGGACCCAGTCTGTTCTCAACTGTCAGGATTCCTTCCTCCGAGGCCTTCAGATCGCACCTTACGGGAGAACAAGGTGCCTGCAAGATGGCATAAGCAGGATTGACCATTTTGGTCCGGGGTTGCGTATTCATATATTCCGCAGCAAACCAGCTCAATTGAGCAAACCTGCTAATTAAAAAAAACAGCAAACCTGCCCAACTGAGCAGGCCCCTCCTCTATCCGCCACCTGAGGACCCGCCTAGTTTGGGACGGTCAAACCCCCCTAGGTTTCATCTGCCCAGGCATGATACGATGTATAATGCTTAAAAGCTCAATGATCCAGAGTTTCAGGTTTCTTTAAAAGAGTTTCCTGTGGGCAAAAAGCTGCAGGTTGATATTTTTGGCTTACAAAACCCAGTTCATTAAAATTGGCTCTAAAACCTTGACAATTCCACGATATTATGTTATGTTTGAGTGTACTATGAATGTTTGGTTGGCGAATTTGAAGGTGGTCGTATGGGTGAAATTGCCCCCGTTGTTCTTTTTGGTGAGTTTTGCGTGGGGACATTCCCTGCAATGATGGAAGGGGATCATTTGAAAATGTTTCCATGAGACATTCGTCCACAGACATTTCCTCGAAGGCCTCAAATCTATTTCTAGTGACAATATCTCTAGAAAATTTGGAAATTCGATCTGAAAGAGTTTTCTTTTTTTCTTTTCTGCTTTTCTGACTTTGATTCTGACTCTGACATTGACTAGATTGTGGATGGTCACTTGACGTTTCACTAACCTTTTTGCCCTTGTTTTTATTTTCTGTTGTTTTAGTTTGAGCAGATGAGCTATTCGTTTTTGTTGTTTTTATAATGCTAAATGGATTTATAGATTTGGGTTCTGTATTATTAAGCCATGTGAGATCTGTTTGACATTGCACTGATTTTGTTGTTGTAATAGTAGAATGTTTAATAGCGTTCGCAGAAGATGTTGGTGGTAAATTCATCCCCGGCATTGATATAACGAATTCCTGGGCCTCCTTAAAACTAATCTGCTTTTCACATTTTACTTTTTGTATTAGTTTTTCTTTTTTCCATACAGGGCAATCCTTAGATGATGACATGTGATTGCCCTGACAGTTGACACATTTATAGTCTGTAGTATTACAAGAATCTTCATGGTTGAGACCACATTTAAAGCAGATTTTCTTGCCGCGACAAGAATCCTGGCCATGTCCAAACTTCTGGCACTTGAAACGTCGCGGTGGATTTGGGATGTACAAATCCACTCTGACGTTCAAGTAACCAATCTTAATTGACTTGGGAGGTCTTGTACCATCAAAGGTCCAGATGTAAGTGTTAGTTTTAATTTTCTTTCATTGTTTGTTGATGTCAATTCGTTTTACAGAGGTGATTCCTTGAGGTTTTAATTCACATGTAATTTCATTTTCTTCCATATCAGCTAGTTCAGGAGTTCTAATAACTCCCTTGCTACTGTTTAAAGTTTTATAACTTGCTTTAATACTAATGTCAATTAATTTTGTAGTACGTAAAACGGCTCCCACCCACCACGGAGTCCAACAAGGGGTAGGGTTACTGCCATGCAGTGAACCCACTGGGTTGCCGATATTCCCACATACCTGGTATGGAGCAGTATACTCAGCCAGTGTTGATACCGAAGTATGCCACTGGCTGATTGGCACGTGTGTGGAAATGCCAGGTCTTCAGATGGCGGTCACCCAACCAATCACTACACAAAACACTGTAATTAAAGTTGCCAAGTATAAATTAAACAGACAGTATTTGATAAAATAGAACGTTTAAAACAGTACACATTGGCAATTATGGTGTGTGATAAAAAGAAATGACTGATTGAATGACCACCAAATGCCCCCCCTGACGTGACATCCAGTACTTGTTGGGGTGGGTGCTCCCGATTGGCCAGAACGGACCATCTGACCATCCTTCTACTCCCGAAGTTGGGGCAAAACAGTGTATTGAACAGGTAACCTCCATGATGGAGACCAGGACCAAAGCAGTGTTAACGACCTGATCTCCATCCTGGAGATCTGTCCTAACCGTGACCCAGTCTCTTCTCAACTGTCAGGATTCCTTCCTCCGGGGCCTTCGGATCGCACCTCATGGGAGAACAAGGTGCCTGCAAGATGACATAAGCAGGGTTGACCATTTTGGTCCGGAGCTGCGTATTCGTATATTCCGCAGCGAACCAGCTCAATTGAGCAAACCTGCCAATTAAAAACCAGCAAACCTGCCCAATTGAGCAGGCTGTCCTCTATCCGCCACCTGAGGACCCGCCTAGTAGGGAATGATCAAACCCCCCTAGGACAACTGTCCCTTGGTGAATTTATAACAGCGTTTACGACATATAAACCTGTCATGTGTGAACATTACCCGACACGGCGTGTGGAGCTTGATGTTTACGAAAATGAAATTGTTGGCTCAACAATTTGGGGGTACACTTTTTTACTCATATCACAAAGCTTTCGCAGCTCAGGCTGCCAATCAATTGCTATACAATAAAAAAGAAAGTAGATTGGAGTAAGCGGGATACCAAGCTCTTTAGTACAAAATTTGCTGATCATCAAATGTTATGCTGTCGGATTTGCAACCTGGAAGACCATGCCACTGAGTTTTGCCCCCGGGTTTATACATCTTATTTTTCGAGGCCCTCCGGGTTGAATACTACGAGACCTTCCAAAAATACTTTGGATGCCCAGGGTCGACAGCGGGTGACACACAATGGAAAGGGGATTTGTAATAACTACAATGCATCAAAAGGATGTAGGCGACTATCATACAATTTGGTACATATATGTTTACAATGTAAAGGGGGGCATTCTTCTGTCAACTGCAAAGGGACTGGTAATCAGAAATGACTACAGGTGCATGCACCACTCCTACAGGATTACTTGACCCTCCACTGTTCTCAATCTTGCAATACATTTATTGACAAGATGGCTACAGATGGGTGCCAGGGTCCAGTGCTGGTGTGACATCTCAAACTCTTTCCCCCAGTTCGACTGCTATTCCAGTATTGGGGACGTCACAACAATTGGCTTCCAAGTTCACCGCATGACAATTTTCATGTCCTAACCGATGTCTCCCTTTCACATCAATGTTCTAGCGACACTCCAGCTTTCTCACATGTGAATTGCACTCGAGAAAATCCAGCGTTGATCCCTCACAACTCCAAGCAACTATTACAAACAGATTTCAGTTCAGCAACTACTCCTATCAATATTGCACAACTTTCCCATGAATTATGTATGCATCGAGATCGAAAGTTTGTACACTATCTCCTAGATGGATTCTCCAATGGTTTCCACACTGAACTTGCAGTATCCCTTCCACTTCCTTTGAATGTAAGAATCTTAGATCTGCCCTCAACCAACCTTCCGTTGTTGATTCTCTTATTCAGACAGAACTAGAAAAGGGTTACATCTTAGGCCCGTACAGCTCCCCTCCTTTTCCTACATACCGCATTAGCCCCACTGGCATAGCTGAGGGAAAATATTCTCACAAAAAACGATTAATTGTTGACCTCCCAGCTCCTCACGATAATGTGACCACACCAAGCATGAATGACCTTACTGACAAGCAGTCTTTTCCCTCTCCAATGTTCGGGTTGATGACGCCATTAAATTAATCTGCCAATTGGGTCCCGGGGCCTGGATGTGCAAAACCGACATCACTGATGCTTTTAAATTGTTGCCTATACTCCCATCCCTGTGGAATCTCTATGGGATACACTGGAAGGACCAGTATTATTTTTCTGTTTGCCTAGTTTTTGGAAGTCATTCAAGTCCCAAATTCTTTGACCAACTATCTACTGCGATATGTTGGATTGCTCAACACAATTACAATATTCCACATATTCTGCATTTACTTGATGATTTTCTGACCATAGATCCCCCGGATGGTGAGCCTCTCCGGACTATGACCTTGTTGACTATGATTTTTCGTAAGCTCAATATTCTAATTGCTGGCCACAAAACACTTTGCCCAGCCACTTCTCTGGAATTTCTTGGCATCATTCTTGACTCTGACAACATGGAGGCCCGGATTCCTTGCGAGAAAATACACCGCATTCAAACGATCATCTCCGACTTTATTGCATGGTCCATGTGCACGAAGGTTCAATTGCTGAGTCTTCTTGGTCATTTGAATTATGCTTTTAGAGTCATTATTCCAGGTAGGTCGTTCATATCGCATTTGTTAACGCTGTCTGTTAAAGCCAAGAAACTGCACCACTTTGTATACCTCAATCATAGTTGTCGACGTGAGCTGAATATGTGGAGAGAATTTCTCACTGGATGGAATGGAGTTTCGTTATTTCTTGAGAATGCTTTCACCAGGGTTCACAGAGGTTTGGAAAAAAATTTTTCCATAGCTTTTCCATAATTTTTCCATAGCCCAGAATGAAAAATTCCATAGCCCAGGAAAAGGCAGAATGTAATGTATTGACAGCTGACATAAACAATGAACATGGTGTGTTTTTATTATGTATTACAGGCAACCCTTCAGCTTCCTGGTTTTCTTCCCCAATGAATAACACTCAGCCAGTGGATCTCCAGGTTAAACCCAGAGATCCACTGGTTGAGTGTTATTCATTGGGGTAGCGATACCGCTCCACAGGTGATTTATTTGCAGATCGCTCACCATGTATTGTAATGGGTTTATGAATGTATGTTGAAAACCAATCTTACTCTTACCTTTTATTTATACATTCAGTCAGATGTTTCAAAATTCAGACCACTAAATTATTGTTTTGAAGTTTTTTTTCAGTTCACGCTGTTTTTCCTCCCAGCAAGCTAGCTGTTCCTTTTTCTCCTTAATGCTTTTTCTGAAACTGTTAAATTTAACAATCCATTCACGGCAGTTGGATGATTTTTCTGCACATTCAGCAGCTTTATTTGCTTCTTCAAGATGCTCAATGTCAGCACGAAGTTGGTTGCAATCAATAACAAGTCTACCCAACTCCTCTTCTAATGGGGTACTAATCTTCCTTTTTCTGTTAATTTTTTTCAATCTGCAGATAGTCTTCATACAGTTAAAACTAGAAGTCCTGTCCTGAAGTGCGCACAAATAGCACGTCGATATGCGCGTTAATCTACGCGATATAACCATAGTAAGGTTATCAAATTCTGTAAATATGGCCTGTGCACAAGCAATGTTTCAGCCAATGGACCTCCGGGTAACCCGGAGGTCCATTGGCAGAAACATTGCCCGTGTTTGCTTTGAGTAACCAGAAGAACCTGCCGTGCTTTGGATGCCATTCGATATGGCAATTACGCGCAATTCGTACGCGCAATTAAGCCGAGATAAGCGCACAGTTCGTGACAGGACTTCTACTTTTAACTGTACTTGCTACAGGCTGACTTGCAATGTAAAATTAAGTCTTTCGTGATTTTGATGTTTAAAGGCCCACCAGCTTTTTGCACAAAGTCTATTAAAAGTCGTTGTGACTGGTAAGTTATTTCCTTTTTATTCTCAACACATATGGTGTTGTTCACCGAAAACCCCCGTTCCACAGTTACCTGTCCATGGGACAATACCAGCACAATTTTAACAACTGCCCACACTAACAAATACTGATCATCACAAGCCATTTTGTCGTTATAAAATTCGTCTAACCTCATTTTGTTTATTTATTTATTTATTGGTGCTTTACGCCACATCAGCAGCTTAGGCTATATCGTGGCGATGAAAGTGGATATTTCAAAAAGACCATTGATTAAAATATGAAACAAATGGAATAAGAGGTTTATAAATGATGAGTGTGAAACATAATGAGAAAGTGAGACCAGTAGTACAAAGAATACTGTGTAAATCAACCTGTGAAATATATATGGATAGATGAAAATTACAATGGTAAAAACAATTTAAATTTATTTATTTATTTATTTATTGGTGCTTTACGCCACATCAGCAGCTTAGGCTATATCGTGGCGATGAAAGTGTATATTTAAAAAAAAACAAAAAAACATGCATTAAATATGAAAGAAATTGAATAAGAGGTTTAAAAAAGATGAGTGTGAAACATAATGAGAAAATGAGACCAGTAGTACAAAAAATGTAAATGAACCTGTGAAATAAATATAGATAGATGAAAATTAAAATGGTAAAAACAATTTAAAATTTATTAAAAAGGTTGATTACTTTCAAGAATGAGATGACTTTTTGCGGGCTCGTATGATAAAATAAATCTCTCAAAGATCCAACTGTAAAATACCGCCCTCGAACATGATTAAAATCAGTACAATTCAAAAGAATGTGCTCCACTGACAACACCTGCTGGCAGGGAACACATTCTGGTCGCATATTACCCTCTAACAAAAAGGAATGTGTAAGTCGTGTGTGACCAATATGACACCGTGTCAGAATAACATGATCTTTCCTACAAAGGTTACTGGAAGGGTAGTGATCAGAAATAGTTGGTCGGAAGCGATGGAGCTTGTTATTTATTGCCCCACCCCATTCCGCCTGCCACATAGATCTGATGTAGTTACTAATATGTGGTTTGAAATCTCTGAAAGGGATGTTAAAATCAGTGAGAGGTTTTG
The DNA here is from genome assembly GCA_031216915.1 of Pictodentalium vernedei. Lineage (NCBI taxonomy): Eukaryota > Metazoa > Mollusca > Scaphopoda > Dentaliida > Dentaliidae > Pictodentalium > Pictodentalium vernedei. Next base: position 85,682,337 of record CM062297.1, on the reverse strand, counting down.
TTAAAGCCTGTTTTGCTGCACTGTCTGCTTTGGTGTTACCAGCAATACCTACATGTCCGGGTAACCAGCAAAACACGATATCATATTGGTCAGACATGAGAGTTGTTAACTTCTCACGAAGTTCCAAAATGAGAGGGTTCTTCAACTTGGGGTTGAGTAAAGCAAGTAAAGAGGAAAGAGAGTCGGAAAAAATAATCGACTTTCTTTCCTGTGCATTCTCGATGTGCTCAAGTGCGAGTTGAATAGCTTTAACTTCAGCTGTGAAAATAGAACTCTGATTCGGTATTCTGATTGAGGTGATATGATCACCAGTAACAGCAGCTGATGATACTTTGTCACCATCCTTAGATCCATCTGTATAGATCCTTGTATATGCACTATACCTGGACTTTATTTCGGCATATTTTTGTTTAAACTGCAAGGAATTTGTATCGGATTTTTTGATAGAAGCAAGGTCCAAAATAACTGTAGGTTTTTTAGGATGCCAAGGAGGAATATGTGTTTTACGATTTTCTTTTATTGTATGTGGTTCAATTTTGGTGGACTCCATGTGGGATTTAATTCTAATTCCCAATGGAGGAACACGTTTCTGGTGGCGGTTAAAGAAATCAACATTTTGAGGGTCTGTAACACAATTATAAGCAGGATTTGAAGGATTGGCCAAAAGTTTCGACACATATTGGAGAGACAATTTAATTCTGCACTTCTCGAGAGAAGGCTCCTCTGCTTCAACAAGCATCGAGTCAATTGGGGATGTTTGAAAAGCCCCTAGACTAATTCTAATACCACTATTATGAATTGCATCAAGTGGTTTGAGATATGATTTCCTTGCAGAACCGTAAACTATAGAACCGTAATCTAACTTTGATCGAACAAGTGATCTATACAGATGGAGCAAAGTTTTTTGGTCAGCGCCCCAATCGGCGCTACCAACAACATTCAGTAGGTTCAGAGCTCTCTTACATTTAACTTTTAGTTGTTTTATGTGGGACGAGAAATTCAGTTTGTTGTCAAACGACAAACCTAAGAATTTCACTTTCTTGACAACTTTAATAGGACTACCATCAATTTTCAACTCCGGATCGAGTTGATGTTTCCGAAGTTTGCAAAAATGAACACAATTCATTTTTGTCTTTGAAAATTTGAAACCATTTTTGATAGCCCATTTTTGAATCCTATTTAAACACAGCTGAAGTTTGAGCTCTATATCATTCATCTTTTTGCTGCTATAGTAGATCAAAAAGTCATCGACATACAATGACGAATCTACCATATTCTCAACTGCGTCGATGATACTATTAATTTTAATTGAAAATAGGGTAACAGATAAAATACTACCCTGAGGGACCCCCAATTCCTGCTCGGGAGGATCAGATAACGTTGACCCAACATGAACCTGAAACTGGCGGTCCTTTAAAAAGTTTTCAATAAAAAGAGGCATACGCCCTCTCAACCCCATGTTAAAAAGATCTTTTAAAATACCATACATCCACGTTGTGTCATATGCATTCTCCAGGTCAAAGAAGATGGCGATCACATGTTCTTTTCTGGCGAAGGCATTTCTTATAAACGTTTCTAGTCTAACCAAATGATCCATAGTACTTCTCTGGTTTCTGAAACCACACTGAACATTCGCAAGTAGATTGTTCGATTCCAGAAACCAGACAAGTCGATCATTGATCATCCTTTCCATGGTTTTACACAGACAACTTGTTAAAGCGATAGGCCTATAATTACTTGGGTTGGTGTGATCTTTATCAGGCTTTGGAATAGGAATTACTGTAGCATTATGCCAAGAAGGTGGAAACTGGCCAGTCACCCATATGTCATTGAAAACTGACAGTAAAATTTCAAGTGATGATTGTGGCAGATGCTTTAAAATTCTGTAATGTATTGTTGTGTAAATGGGCCGAGTTGTCTCGTTCCTTGATGCGTGTCTCGGCGCAAGCCGGAGAGATCACGAAGTTTACCGGGAAGCGACAGAGTTGATTTCGGCGGAAGTTGACAACTCAGCGACCCACTTGTTTAAAGGCTGTTGTTGTAAGCAGTTGAGTGTTGATAGCGCCTTTCGTGTGAAGACGTCGTATTGACTGATAAATATCTTTGATATCATCACAGACTTTTGTAGTTGCTGTGGTGAGTATGATTCGTTAACCTCGTGTTACAGCAAACCCAATTACACTTTATTTGGTGACGATTTTGTTAGAGTCCACGTTGCTAAGCACGGAGGTGAAAATGGCATGATCAACATAGGCGACGCCATTTTGAATCATTTGAAATTTGCACTTGTTGCCAGGAGTTTCCGTAAACAAATTTAAGTAAGAGTAAAACTTGTCTTAGATTTATTTAGGAAATATGTAGATTTTCATGTGAATTTCCAAATTATTTACAGAAGAAAATTGTTTTTTTTTTCTTTCGAATAATAAATTCGCAAATGAATATGAAATTTGTTTTCGATACAGTTGTGGTCGAAATTTTTGATCAATAGTTTATAAATTGATTGAAACGGATTCAATCGGATATTTATAAACAAAAATAAGTGTCAAATTGGGTAATAATATTTTCAACAAAACAATACGATTGTGAAAATATTAGGTTCATAATTTTCTTCAAGAAATTATAGTGGTTTTCAGTTTGTTGGAGCTTTGTGAAAACAAACTATTGTACAAAAGTTTATTTATTTTTTTTTTGATAGTAAATTTTTCTAAAATATAAAAAAAAAAATATTCCAATTTTTTCATTTTTAAATTAGTAAACCACAGAAATTAAAATGAAGAAAATTAATATCATTACGGCTCCTTATTCTGAATTATTACAAATTCCTCACGTAGGGGAAAAAGTTGCTGAAAGCATTATTATGGCAAGGTCCAAATATGGAGTATTGACACCTGAGGATTTAAAAGAAATCCCTTATTTCAGGGGCTCTAAGGCACAATGGCAGGTTATAGACTTTAGCCAGCCAACATATCCAGTATCAATTGATAATAGGATAATCATGGGCTCAATCCCAGATGAGAGGGACACCCCACCCCCATCATGGAGATTGTCAACTCAGATTGATCCTGAACTTATGTCAGGTCAACATGAAGTAGACAATGATAACGCAATGTATGCTCCATCATCTTTGGCATCTGTTGGATCACATTTGGTAAATCCAGTAATTGATTTTTCACATAGCCTAGGTCAGAGGCGTGCCCATTCAGCAATAAATCATGAAAGGCTATCGGAAAGTGGGAGTTATAATAATCAAGTTGAAGAAGGTTTCCTTGATATGCCAACACAAGTACAAGAGCAAGTCTTGGATTTAGGTCAGGCATCACCCACAAGAGAGACAGGAGAGTATGACTTGAATGTCAGTGGGGAAGGAAGCAATATAGGCTCACCATTAGCTTCAGGTACTAAAAGCAGGGAGTACTGGGAAGATAAAATGAGTGACCTTAAAAGAGCAAGTGAAGTGCTATTTTTGAATATGAGAGAGGCTGAGAGGCAATTAGAAAAGCAAGGAGCCGCTCTCAACAGAACACCGGATGTACGACAAAAAGTGGTTACCACACATGCTAACTTAGCAGGAAATGAATCGTCACAGATTAGGGCGACTCATAATCTAACCACTCAAGAATTAATGAATACACGTAACTCATATGTAACGTCTGGGGATATAGCTTATGCAAACATTAAAACACATAGTAATGCTGTAGGCTCTAAATATTGTGCAGCAGTTTCCAATAGTGTTAGTTAGAATGCAACACCAACAATGGTTTGCTTACCAAGTTACACTTTGGCTGGGCATGGGTCGTCAGCGCATAGTAACACAGCACTGACGTATACCTCTTCGGCTTATAGAGGAAACATAATGAATACAGGAAGTTTGCATAATTTAACTAGTAGCCCAAAAGTATTCACTAGTAGCCAAAGGCCAGTACCTTCTCAGCCTTTGTCTAACCAAGGGTTACAACAAGTACCAAGCAAGTTCCCAATGCATATTAGTGGCTCACAACAACGGGGTAGCGGCATTAACACACAATATGGCGATTTGCTGCAGTTAGACCCAATTGTTAGTGGTAGTCAAATGCAAAACGCTTTACAGCACCATCAGTTAAATGTACAACAAAGTGACCACTATAGTAAGAGTTACGATATAAGAGCACAACCCACATCAATGTCTAATCAATATCTTGCGGTTAGTTCAGATTACGGGTGGACAAATTCTGGGGTATTGGCTCAAACTCAAATAACCACCCTAGCTAATAATGCTGTGACAAATTATGAACTGTTGAATCCTTCAAAACCATTATTTGGAACTAGTAGTGGTAATCCATCAATTGGTTCCCAAGTGTATTGGGGAAGAACCAATGATGTGAATTACTTAGATCAAAAATATCAAACTGTTCCCCTGACTCAAAATCCAGACATGGAGCATGTAACAGCCCAGGGTCCTTTGCCTGTGCAAGACCAGAAGGGTTACCCATATCATATTCCAAATGTGGGTGACACAACATTCCATCAAGGAGGTACCGTAGCACAGCAACAGTGTGGACCACTGATGGATTTTCAGTCAGGTGACGGTCGTCAAAATTTTGTAATTCCACAAATGTCTAGTAGGATGCAGTTCCCACCACAAGTGCAACCCCAAATAGGCGCACATCAATTTGGATTTCAAACAAAATGCCCCTCCACTCAGATTTTTCAGACAGTTAACGGTGCCCAAATGTTTGAAATTTGATGGCACAGAATCTTGGAAAGCATTTGAAACTAAATTTCGAAAATATGCAGTTATGCAGCAATGGTCTCCAGAAGAACAGAAAAATATTCTGTGTTTTAGTTTACATGGGAAACAAGTAAAGTATATGCATTGTGGTGCGAACAGAGTCCAAACATGACAATTGAAGAACAGTTCAGTTGGAGTTCCAGAATGCAAGGCAAAAAGCAGACCAATCTATTGAGGATTGGGCAGAATATGTCTTGTGTCTGGCAACTCATGCCTTCCAAAATTGCCCACAACAGTTTATATCACAGCAAGCAGTGTTCAAGTTCTGACATGGTTGCACCAATAGTAAGGCAGCTGAACACGTTATAAATAATAAACCGAAAGATATACAAGAGGCCGTTCAGATGATCAAATGGCACCAGTATAATCAGGATGCCATGCACAGGGGAGAAAAAATCCAAGCTGAAAATACTGCAGTCAGTGAGGACAACACACAACAAGTTCGGGAAGTTTCGTATAATAAGAATTATAATAATAATTACCAAAAGAACCGAGGTAGACGAAACAACCGAAACAACTCCCCTAAGAACGGAAATTCCCCAAATAAAGAAAAAGCAGGAACAGACATTGAATATTTAAAATTGAAAACATTCGCCTTGGAAAGTATGACAGAATCATTTGTAAAGAAATTCGAAAAGGTGTTCGAAAAGTTAAATACACTGATGGATTCAAAATACCCATCAGGTTCTCATAAAATTGGGACGACTAAGAAAGAAACTAAAAAGTCAAAAAGTAATTCTTCTCGAAGCAAAGTTCAATGTTTTTTGTGTCAAGGTTATGGACACTATAAAGCAGAATGTCCGTCAAATAGCCCGTCCAACAGAAAAAGGGGTCAAAAGAAGGTCGGGTTCAAGGATCAGCCAAAAGAGTGGGGGACGACTCACGAGGTCTGATTTCGCCCCCACCAACCTAAAAAAATGACCTCAAAGAAAGGCCAATAATAGATAACGAAATAATAATTAGACGTGTAAAATCACCATCGGCAATCCATGTCTTATTTCCGATAAATTTTTTGAGCGCATGGTTCCATCTCCGACAATCATAAAACCAGTTCGTTTTAATACAGCGGCCAGAGACGGATGGATGACGGGTAGTCTTGTAGGACCTGTTTCAATAAAAAATAGTGGTTTGACATTTTATGAAAAAGTCTACTTTGCGCCTATTGAAGATGATATCTTGTTAGGGATCGATTTTCTGAAAAAACATCAAGCAGTTATAGATATAAAAAATGATTCCTTCAAAATCGGAAATGTTGAAATTCCTACTACTTTTAAGAGCCAAAGTGAATCTTTACATGTCGCAAGAATAACTTTGGACTCAGACACAATTGTCCCGCCTAATTCAGCCATGTTAATTAGATGTAAACTAAGTGAAAAAATGTCAACATTTGTAGCTGAACCGGCAGAATCATTATCATTAATTGGATTACGTTCAGTTCATAAAAATGATGAAGAGGTGCAAATGTGTTTGTTAAACATTAACAATCGAAATATCAGATTAAATAAAAATCGAGTGATTGGCTATGCTTGTGAGGTTGATACAATCCTTGATAATGAAAAGCAAGAAGTCCCAAGTTTTGTCAGAACACCTAATGACCAGACAAAAATGAGGTCGGTTAAAATGTCAGAAAATAAAATAATTGTAACAGAATCGGTGATTTTAAATGCGCCACTCACCATAAATCCTTGGCTAATTCTGCCTAGCAGCAATCGCAGACTTCAAAACATGTATCACAGCCAAATTATCCCAGTTTTTAATTCTCCAGATCAACAGCTTGTTCGCCAACTTCGTACATCAGGGACTGATCCATTCAACTGCAGGAGTATATCCCGACACCAGTCATTACGTTCCTTGTTGAAATGGTCCTGTTTCTTCACATTCTTCCCCATTTTATTTTTTTTTTAAGACTCACTACCTGAGGAAGGTTATGGATTAGTAGGTGTCAAACCCTTCACCAGTAACAGATGTCAACAAAATTAAGAAACAAGTTCACCTTGGATGCCAGTACCTACTTATATCTATAATACATTAGGCAAAACCCAGACCAATGTTGCAAATCCATTTTCCATTTACATTTATTTATTCTAATGGATACCAGGGTCCCGAAAGCTCAGAACTTTTGGTAGTCTGGTATGATACATGTAAATCCAATTTTTTTTTTTTTTTTTTGTTATCAGTCTGCTTTCATAAACATATATAACACTATATATATAAATTGACTCAAATTTACACATATAGACAGATATATATACATTTTCATGCAAATGTGCATGTACAATTTACAAAATGGGTTACAACATTCCTAATGTAATCAAGAAGGGATGCCATATAACTGGCCAGCATTTTGGTTGGCTAAAGCAACCAAAACAGACAGAGGAACATTTTTTCTTTTACTCAAATATTCAAACACTGGCATGAGCATCCATGGTGTATTTATTGGACAGTGGCGAAGAGGCGACAAGTACGGTGAGTCAGATTCAAAAAGAATCTTTTCTACTGGCAACACAGATATGGCTTCTAAGGTGACAGAATCTCTGAATATACTATGCGTGAAGCCAAACTTACAGTTTGGTAATATTTGTTGCCAAACTCTGAGCTCATCAGATGATCCCATAAAACAATGTCTATGGACATTTAGATGGGTCAACCCCAGATCTTCAAAAATGTGGAGCACTTTCTTTGCCACTTCGCCATTGCCAGAGTCTCGACAGTGAATCACGACAGCTTTGCTGTATTTCTCTGCCAGGGGTAAAACTTGGTATAGAAACTTTTCTTGACTCAATAATTTTCTTCCCCTACATGCCTCTCCATCTCCACATAGAGGTCTACATTTACAGGTAGTAGTTAAGTCTATACCAATTTCTCCTAGTCCTACACAAGTAGGTAGTCTCAAATGGGACTCTATTTTTTTTAAATAGCGATTTACAGAGCAGGAATCCACTAAATGAGGATGTAAACCAAATGTTACATAAATTCGCTTATCAGCAGATAACTGTTTTTCCCAAAATCTCCACTGCTCTGGAAAAACATAGTTGGCAATAGCCCCAACAAGAGGTAACCTCTTAGATTCTCTAACTTGCAACTCAATTTGTAGAAGTGAAGTTTTCCCTGATCTTTTTAGTAGTTGGTCCAAATGGAAATGGCTATCAATAATAGGAATGTTCACAGCAGGAATATCTTCTGTCAGTTCTGTTGTAGCGGCCATTCCATTATATAAGAGAGGAGTTTCCAACCTACTCACTTCATCTCTTTCATTAACATCTAACTTGGCCAACATCTCCGAAAAAATTCTCCAGTGTGCAAGAGTAATAATGGAATTAGGTGGAGAGACAGAGAACTCTGAAGGTTTTTCCATGTCTTGAACAGTCAAATACTGTTCCATAACAGCCCTCTCTTCTGTCAAAAATGGATTTGGAGTCTTCTCAGCTGGATAAAGTTTATGTATTAATACATATCCAAAAAGATCTTCTAAACTGCTTAAAGCAAAGGCTTCTCTAAAATAATGGAACAATCCATTTATAAGTAATATCCAGTGTCTGAGCTTATCGTCATTGAAGCCTGCACCATAAGAATGGTCTTCCTTCTCCACATGTCTTTTCTTTAGAAAGCAGTTAACCCCTTCTTGCTTTCTACACTGCCAACAGGCTGTCTTGGCTGCCACATACCAAGGCAAATGACATGTTACCACATGTCTCTTGAAATTTCTTTCTCTTGCTCCACATATATGGCATACATTCACTAACCCAGTCTCATCATAATCAGGAACAAAGTAGGCCTCATCTAAGTCATCCATCTGCAACATAATATATACACGAGTCTGAGGACAAATTCTACATTGATGTGGGTTAGTGTGACAGAGTGTGTTCTCTTGACTCATCTTCTTCCTTATTTTCATTATTTACAACATTCACTAACCCAGTCTCATCATAATCAGGAACAAAGTAGGCCTCATCTAAGTCATCCATCTGCAACATAATATATACACGAGTCTGAGGACAAATTCTACATTGATGTGGGTTAGTGTGACAGAGCAACTGTGTTCATTGTGCATAAAAAAATGATTTGCATGCATAATGTGCTTCATGTTATTACTGAACATAATCTTTGAACTTGACTGGTGGTTTTGTTTTTCTCCCTGTCCTTGTTATAACTGGGTGATCTTTAAACAAATTTGAAAGATCATTTTGATGTCCTCAGTGAGTTCTTCTGTTGGAGCTATCACCTTTTCTTGTTGTGACTCATCTCTTGATTCTGTCATCGATTCTTCATGAAAAAGGTTATGTCGCAACCTTCTTAACCATAATGGTAATTCTGCATCTCGACACCTTTTCAGTCGATCGTGATGCAGCATATATGTACCTTTTCTGTCTTGCACTTTATAGAGTGGCGATCTGTTTTCTGTGACCAAATATGGTCCTGCCCAAGGTGCTCTCAGTTTACTGCTTTGTCCCACTTTGGTTGTAGAATCTTTCTTATAAACAATATCACCTATTTCATATTGGCTCTCATGGGTACGCAAATCATAATCCTTTTTCTGACGCAATTGAGCTTGACCTAAATTCTTGCGTGCAAATTGATGAATTTTTGGAATTACCTCATTCAGATGAAGAACCCAGTCTGCAGGCGTATATTCTTCAGAATTAATTTCATGTGTGCCAAAAAGTAAATCTATTGGCTGTATTACTTCTCTGCCTAGCATTAGTCTGTTAGGTGTAAAACCAGTTTGTTGATTTTCCATAGAATGAAGTGCCATAGCTAATAAAGGTAAGTCTCTGTCCCAGTCTTTGCAATGTCCCTCTATAAAACATCTAATCACTTGTAGTAGTGTTCTGTTGTAACGTTCTACCTGACCATTTGATGATGGGTGATATGGTGTAGTCCTGGTTTTTGCAATCTGCAGCTGCTCACACAAGGATTTAAAAAGACTACTTTCGAAGTTCCTACCCTGATCAGTATGAACTTCCAAGGGGCAACCAAACGTTACAATAAAATGAAGAATAAATTTATGTGCCACTTGCACAGCTGATTGATCAGGTAATGCAGTTATCTCTATCCATTTCGTAAATTGATCAATCATCATAAGAACGTAAGAATTCCCACTGTTACTTGAGTTGAATGGCCCCAGAATGTCAAGATGTATTCTTTCCATTGGGAATCCCGCATGGAAGGATTTTAGTGGAGCTCTATGTGTAACATTAGATTTCTTCTGTTGATTACAGGTTTTACAGGACTGGACATAAGCTCTACAATCTGCAGACATATTGTGCCACATAAATGACTGTTTCAGCCTCTGAAGAGTCTTGTTCTGTCCTAGATGACCAGCAGATTTTATATCATGGCAGTAATGCAGAATTTCTCTTTTAAGTGTGTCTGGAACAACTAATACCAAATCTCTTTCGAGTTTGTTCTCCCATCGGTATACTAAAATACCTTCATAAAACTGTAGTTGAGTTCTACACAACCAAAGTGCTTTAACACATGGACTGCAAAGGTATAATTCACTTTTTTCAGGAACAATATCATTTTCTAACCAAAACATTATTCTTCCAATATTTTCATCTTTTTGTTGTAGCTCTCTCAAATCTGTTTTGGTATATGGTTCAAACCAGGTTACACGTGCAATTTGTACTGCTTGCAAGTCTTCTAAAACTTGTTTCTCTTTTGTAAAAGGTTGTTCAAAATGAGGTTTAAAATTATTTGAAGATGACTTTAATGCCAGAGGAATAACATCATCCACATCTTCGGCAAACCTTTCCCACTGCATACGTGCTCTAATACAATAGTGGCATCCTTTACATGGTAAAGTTTCAGGTGTTTTTCCAGCCTCATAGCAATCACATTCTTCTAAATCATCTGGAATGCGAGATAAACTGTCTGCATTAGTATGCTGCTTCCCAGGTCGATGTATAATTTTTATATCATATTGGGATAATTCCTCTATCCACCGTGCTAGTTGACCTTCTATATTCTTAAATCTCATCATCCAGACGAGGCTATTATGGTCTGTACGGACAAGAAATTTTCTACCCAGAAGATAGTGACGATAATGTCTGCAAAATTTCACAACAGCAAGGAGTTCCTTTCGGGTGGTGCAGTACTTGCGCTGAGCAGGAATCAGAACATGACTTGCGTAGCCAATAACTTTTATTTGACCGTCTTGTATCTGAGATAATTCTGCTCCTATGGCTTTGTGTGATGCATCTGTATCAAGTATAAATTCTCCAGTAGGTGTTGGATATGACAGCAAAGGAGGTTTTACCATCACTTTCTTCAAATGGTCAAAGGAATCCTGGTGCTCTTTCAGCCAAATAAACTGCTTCTTTGGTGATGTAAGCTCATAAAGTGGAGCACTAAGTTCTGCAAAATTTCTGATATGGTCCCTATGATAATTGACGAACCCAAGGAATGCCATCAACTCCTGTTGTGTCTTTGGTACTGGCCACTTGGCCAGTGTCTCAATTTTACTTGGAGCTACTGTGATTCCGTCACTGTTAACAAGCTTTCCAAGGAATTCAACTTCTTCCTTGAACAGTCGACATTTCTTTGGTTTCAGTTTCAGATTATTTTGACGAAATCTAATAAAAACATTTTCTAGGTGCTTCAGTGCGGTTTCAAAATCAGAACCCAGGACGACAATATCGTCAAGATAGACTAGAAGCTCCTTCCACGTCAATCCTCGTAGCACGAGTTGCATGGCACGCTGAAATGTGGCAGGAGCATTACACAATCCGAAACTCATACGTGTATGCTCAAATAATCCGTACTTAGTTATAACCGCAGTCTTTTTTCTGTCACATTCTCGAATTGGTATCTGGTAATAACCTGATGCCATATCAAGTGTGGAAAAATATTTTGTTCCCGACAGCTAAAAGAGTTAACTGCTTCGGGAGGGGGTGTAAAGGTTTCTGGAGTGACAAGGGATGTGGACCCAGTTACTCTCAGAGTAACAGCCACTGAGGAAGTTGAGATTCCAATTGCAATGGACTCTCACTTCCATCTGAACCGAGTTGCCAGGAATTTCAATCTACCAGGCCTTTCCTTAGATCAGGTTTTAGCGAGGACTCGGGCTCAGATAAACCCCAAAGTACCTGTTCACTTATCAGCTGCTGTTAATGTCTTGTGTGATCCTTCAGATTTCCCTAAGGATCCACAGACACTAACAGGTATTGTTGCAGTAGGTTGCCACCCCTCAAAGTATGGCCAGCTAAATGAGGTGGTGAAGCAGCAGCTGATTCGGTTAGTAAATTCTCCTCAAGTAACAGCCTTTGGGGAAATAGGATTGGACCGTACCTATGCGAAAGGGTCGGCCGAAATAAAGGAACAGGATCGAACCTTTGGGGAACTTTTGCAGATAGTGCCAAAGAATAAGCCGTTGGTACTACACGTACGTGGGGCGGACCTTGAGTCACACGACGTGTTAAACACAACTCTGATCAAAGTCATGAAATATACCCTATTCTACCAGGTCGTCCACCTTCACTGTTTTACGGGGTTAGAGGACGATGTGGAGTCATGGCTGTCATTTCGGCCAAATACGTATTTTGGTCTGACTGGGCTGTGTAATGTGTTTTCTAGAGAAATGAAAGAAGCAGTGGCTGCAATTCCTCTTAATCGTCTTCTCCTGGAAACAGACGCTCCTTATTTTCCAATGGGTGCCCAAAGACGTTGGTCTACACCTGCCTTAATAGGAGAAGTTGCCCAGTTGGTTGCCAGTCTTAGGAAAGAGGGTATCGGAGAGATCCTAGAGGCCAATACTAGGACTGTGTACGGTATCCCATGAGTTAGCACAAGTTTATGTTCAAATATAGTTCTCAGGCCAGTTTGAAATTATTGTAATATTTAGTCAATTCTGTAAGGCCTAGGGTAGAGACTTGGACATTGGGAATACTTAACCACCATGGTAAGTGTGGAAACAATGTCTGTGAAGTTTCAGAATGCTCTGGGTAGGGAATTTAAACTATTTTATGTTGAGGCCTTAGTAACGAGGGTGCCTCGAGGAATAGTTTATTTGAGATTAACCTAAGTATATTTTGGATTTTGCCTAATCGTTGAGGGAAGGGGGTTGGTCGTTTCAAGAGGTGAAGCTTGAGGACATCAACGTTTCCTCAAGTGCAAAATTCAGATATGGAAATCAATATATATATATATATTATTTTGGTGATTTTTTGTCCTAGATTGAGGTGGGAGGTTTAGGAGGTGTACAGGCTAACAGTTTACGTGGTTCTGTAACACTGTCTTGAATCTCGTGGGTGCCTCAAGGGAAAGTGGCATGAGTGAGGAGGGCCAAAGCTTAGTCTCTATGACTTAGTCAAGGGCAGTAGATATGAGCCAGGAGTGTCTTGAGTGTGCCTCACTGCATGGTAGGATTAGGTTAGATGGTTGGGGTTGAGGACTGGGCTGTGTACTGTGAGCCGCATGTCCATGTTGAGCCTCAAGGATTACTCCAACGGATTTGAGATTCTTTCCCGGATTGAGGACAGGCTATTGGCATTTGATGGTGTGCCTAGTAACATCGAGGTGCGCTTCATTTACCATATTACAAGCCTATAGGTCGCCTCAAGGGATGTGAGACATGCCAAATTTAGATTTTCTTTTTTACTTAGGTTAAGCTCACATTTGCATAGGTTACTTATATTCATATCTTCGGAGAACTATTGTCTGTTTGACAGTACGTGTGCGATTCTTATGGGGCAAGCCAAGGGGGCCATGAGCGTCTGTTAGGGAAAGCCGAGGGGACTTTCTATATAGAAGCAGTTTCAGAATTGGGTCATGTTTCTCCTAGTAAACTTCCTGTGGGAGGAACCAGAGAGTGAACCATTAAAGGAAAAATGTATTTTAAAATGGTGTAACTTTAAAATGTTTTTAAAGTCAGTTCAAGTCAAATGAATTTTAAAAAAAAAAAAAATTTAAGGTGTTTATAGTAAATCTTTTTAAGGATATGGAACAACTATTTGAAAAATAAAGTAGTGGCCAATCAGACTAAAGTGTTTTCCACTGTAACGAAAATTTTTATAAGTATATGTGACAATTATTAAAGTAATTTTTTATTTTATAATTGGCCAAGAAAATAGAGATTTTCTGAAAAGTTCCATTATCCATTAAATAGCTCTTACCCCGTATTTTATATGATAACGTAAAGATTAAGTTAATTAAAACGGGGAAGAGTGTTGTGTAAATGGGCCGAGTTGTCTCGTTCCTTGATGCGTGTCTCGGCGCAAGCCGGAGAGATCACGAAGTTTACCGGGAAGCGACAGAGTTGATTTCGGCGGAAGTTGACAACTCAGCGACCCACTTGTTTAAAGGCTGTTGTTGTAAGCAGTTGAGTGTTGATAGCGCCTTTCGTGTGAAGACGTCGTATTGACTGATAAATATCTTTGATATCATCACAGACTTTTGTAGTTGCTGTGGTGAGTATGATTCGTTAACCTCGTGTTACAGCAAACCCAATTACACTTTAGTATTTCATCGGGTCCGGTGGCAGTATCCTTTGCTCTATGCAAAGAGTTATTTAACTCTTCCATAGAGAAAGATTGGTTATAATCTTCTAAAATGTTGGATGTAAATTTGAGCTTTTGTTTTTCTTGCTGTTTTTTAATTTTGAGAAATTCTGGATTACAGTTTTCAGACGATAATGTTTCGAAAATGTGGATGCCAATTTGTTTTAAATTTCTTTTTTTAATGTGATAAGCGTGTTGTTGTCTTTTATATGTTGTACAGTTGATTTGGTTTCTTTGCCTTTAATTTTTTTAATCATTTTCCAAATTTTGTTGATGGGGGTGTTTTGGTTCTGCTTTGAAACATAATTTTCCCAGGAAGATTTCTTTTTTTGTTTTATTAGTCGTCTTGTTTTTGCCCGATTTATACGTAATGTGGTGAATTTATGGGCCGAACTACATGGTGCAGACCGGCTGGCAATTACTCTCCTGTCAATGGAACATCGCCAATTCTATTCACAAAAGTCCGGGCTGTTGACAGTGATTGGAGTCTCTATTGATAAAGTCAGTTGTTGACATCTCCATGGAGATATTTATTATCATAGATACTTGGATGGTGAGTCCATAATAATGTTATGTATTATATAGATCGTATTACACCACGAGATATGTAATAACAAGTTCAATTGGAAACGCGTGAATTTGGTGTAAATTTCACTTCTTTGTGAAACTTAGCAAATTTCATGTTACGATAATGCATCGCTTGAAACAATAATTTGTGATTTTTGTTAGCCTGATTGATCATTTTAAAGCAAATAATATATCACATCGGGTGTAGAATGTATAATAAAATATTTATTATGTTCTTGTAAATTTTTTTGATTTAAAAAAAATCACAGAAATTTCGTAGTACTTGTCTACTATTTTTCGCAACAATTATCGGTTCACGCCTCGTACATGCATGATACAAAATAAATATGATTGTAAAGAAATTTAAAGTTTAAATTTTGAAATTTAAAGTGAAAGTATGTACACCTGAATATTTTTGTTGAAATTGACAATGCTCTAACAAGGTGTGTCGGGCTCGTTAGTTACAGTTTTTCATACAATGGCACTCAACATTCAGACAATTGCACTCGATGAATTTGAAAAGCTTAAAAACATAGGCCCCGTAAGAGCTAAAAAACTATACACATTCAGGCAAAATAAAGGTACTCTGACAATAGATGATTTAGTTAGGGAAACGGGCATCGCTGAATCAGCTTGGCAAGAATTAATAGAAAATGAAATAATCACCCTTGATTGGTTACCCAAATCACCAGAACCTACCACCGATAATCCGTTTGCATTGAAAAATCCTTTTACCTCACCAACTAGTAGAAGTCCAACACAAATTCAGCGCAGCCTAGACCCCTACATGTTGCCTTCTCCTCCCAAAACAAATGTATTCTCTCAAACCAGTCCAACACAGCAGGTACTAGTTCCTAAAAATGTAACTGAAGTCATCCATGAGATGAGAAGAGAGATAAAAAATTTACATAAAAAATATGAAGGGGATAGAGACTTGTGGAAAAGGGAGAAGGCATTACTAGAATCAGCCAAACAACACGCAGAGGAAGAAACAAAAATGCATCTTGCTAGTTTAGAAGAATTTAAAACAAAATCAACGGAGCAAATGAATGAGCTAACAGAGCAATTTAATAAAGAATATAGAAGACTGGTTGGAAAATTCAATGCACTAGACCAACAGAAGCAAGAAGAAAAACCCCCTGTACCTGCCTGGCGTCAGACATTCACACCCTCAGTTGGAATAGGACGTGCGACACAGACACATAGACACTCATCTCTAGAGTCAGTATTAAATGACATCAGCAGGGTATTAAAAATAAAAGCAGAACCACATTCATCGCAGTCTGAGATGTACCCTTCTGGTGAAGAAGAATCAGATGAACAGACTTCACAAGTACAGGTGGTGCCCAAAAGTACTGCCACTTGCAGTTCTAGAAATAAATTAACTGCGGGAACACAAACAAACACTGCTGACAACAGTTCCGATGAGTACAGATGTCGCGACCATGACCACCATAGAAGACGCCATTCACGAATAAGAGGAAGAATTGCTCGTGACAAAGAATTTACAGCTAATGATGTTGATAGACAACGAAGTCGTCAGGTATCACATAAACATCACGGGTCACAAAGTCGTCATGTATATAGTCACAGACAGAGAAGTACAGACCGATCAACTTCACCAGATAGTTCTGTTTCGCCACATCATCACAGAAGTCATCGGCATAAAAATAATTCAAGAAGAAAAAGCAACCATTCCAGTGATACAGGTGAGTCTGATGGCTGTCATTATTCTGACTCCTCTTATAGACGAAGGTATCGAAAATACAGAAGCTCGTCATCAGAATACTCAGATGAGTCACGCAGCAGAAGGCATCATTCCACTAAACGCAGAAGTAGGAGTCCACCACGTCCCAAATTACAAACTTTTAATGGGAGCACAACAGCAAAATAGGAACCTTTAATTTTTCAGTTCGAGAGAATCGCAGATCAGAGGCAGTGGAGCTCAGAGAAAAAATTAAATCGTCTTTACGATTGTTTAGCCGAAGATGCTGTGAAATATGTAAATCTTTTGGAGGACCATCAAACCTTCAAAAGTTTAAAGAAAGAATTGAAACGGCGATTTAGCAGAAAAGAGGCACCTGCTTCAGCACGAAGGCAACTCCAGGACCTGAAGCAGAAAGATGATGAAAGTCTAGAACAATTTTCACAGCGTGTTCATACTATGACTGTGGAAGGGTATCCCGACTCGGATCGTCAAACAATTGACCAGATCTCTGCAGAAGCATTTTTGCGAGGATCCAAGGACAAGGAAGCAGTTAGGGCAGTCATGGAGAACAATCCTTGTTCAATTTTTAAAGCCCTAAAATATATGAAAGCTTCAATTGCCAATCAGAAAGCAATTATTGGTTGTAGAGCGCCAAGCTATCATCAGCGCCAAGTCGGCTTCTCAGAAGCTGAGCAGGATTATGAGGTCAGTTATTATTATTATTTATTGGTGCTTTACGCCACATCAGCAGCTTAGGCTATATCGTGGCGATGAAAGTGTATATTTAA
Source organism: Pictodentalium vernedei (assembly GCA_031216915.1). Classification (NCBI taxonomy): domain Eukaryota; kingdom Metazoa; phylum Mollusca; class Scaphopoda; order Dentaliida; family Dentaliidae; genus Pictodentalium; species Pictodentalium vernedei. Next base: position 85,665,009 of record CM062297.1, on the reverse strand, counting down.
AAAAGACCATTAATTAAAATATGAAACAAATTGAATAAGAGGTTAAAAATTGATGAGTGTGAAACATAATGAGAAGGTGATATCAGTAGTGCAAAAATACTGTGTAAATCAACCTGTGAAATAAATACAGATAGATGAAAATTAAAATGGTAAAAACAATTTAAAATTTATTAAAAAGGTTGATTACTTTCAAGAATGAGATGACTTTTTGTGGGCTCGTATGATAAAATAAATCTCTCAAAGATCCAACTGTAAAATACTGCCCTCTAACATGATTAAAATCAGTACAATTCAAAAGAATGTGTTCCACTGACATCACCTGCTGGCAGGGAACACATTCTGGTCGCAAATTACCCTCCAACAAAAAGGAATGTGTAAGTCGTGTATGACCAATATGACACCGCGTCAAAATTGCAAGATCCTTTCTACAAAGGTTACTAGACGGGTAGTGGTCTGAAATAGTTGGTCGGAAGCGATGAAGCTTGTTATTTGTCGCTCCATCCCATTCCGCCTGCCACATAGATTTGATGTAACAACGAATATGAGGCTTAAAATCACTGAAAGGGATCTTAAAATCAGTGAGAGGCTTTGTTAAAGCCTGTTTTGCTGCACTGTCTGCTTTGGTGTTACCAGCGATACCTACATGTCCGGGTAACCAGCAAAACACGATATCATATTGGTCAGACATGAGAGTTGTTAACTTCTCACGAAGTTCCAAAACTAGAGGGTTCTTCAACCTGGGGTTGCGTAAAGCAAGTAAAGAGGAAAGAGAGTCGGAAAAAACAATCGACTTCTTTTCCGGAACATTCTCGATATGTTCAAGAGCGAGTTGTAAAGCTTTAACTTCAGCTGTGAAAATAGAACTCTGATTCGGTATTCTGATTGAGGTGACATGATCACCAGTAACAGCAGCTGATGATACTTTGTCACCATCCTTAGATCCATCCGTATAGATCCTTATTTTTGTACTATACTTGGACTTTATTTCGGCATATTTTTGTTTGAACTGCAAGGAATTGGTATCAGATTTTTTGGCAGAAGCAAGGTCCAAAATAACTGTAGGTTTTTTAAGATGCCAAGGAGGAATATGTGTTTTACGATTTTCTTTTATTGTATGTGGTTCAATTATGGTGGACTCCATGTGGGGTTTAATTCTAATTCCCAATGGAGGAATATGTTTCTGGTGGCGGTTAAAGAAATCAACATTTTGAGGGTCTGTAACACAATTATAAGCAGGATTTGAAGGATTGCCCAAAAGTTTAGACACATATTGGAGAGATAATTTAATTCTGCGCTTCTCACGAGAAGGTTCCCCTGCTTCAACAAGCATCGAGTCTATAGGGGATGTTCGAAAAGCCCCCAGACTAATTCTAATACCACTATTATGAATTGCATCAAGTGGTTTGAGATATGATTTCCTTGCAGAACCGTAAACTACACAACCGTAATCTAATTTTGACCGAACAAGTGATCTATACAGATGGAGCAAAGTTTTTTGGTCAGCACCCCAATCGGCGCTACCAACAACTTTCAGCAGGTTCAGAGCTTTCTTACATTTAACTTTTAGTTGTTTTATGGGGGAAGTGAAATTCAGTTTGTTGTCAAACAACAAACCTAAGAATTTCACTTCCTTAACAACTTTAATAGGACTCCCATCGATTTTTAACTCCGGATCGAGGTGATGTTTCCGAAGTTTACAAAAATGAACACAGTTCGTTTTTGACTTTGAAAATTTAAAACCATTTTCTGTGGCCCATTTTTGAATCCTATTCAAACACAGCTGAAGTTTGCGCTCGATAGCATTCATATTTTTACTGCATAACAGATTAAAAAATCATCGACATACAATGAAGAGTCTACCATATTTTCAATTGCATCGATGATACTGGTAATTTTAACCGAAAACAGGGTAACGGATAAAATACTACCCTGAGGAACCCCCAATTCCTGCTCGTGAGGATCAGATAACGTTGACCCAACACGAACCTGAAACTGGCGGTCCCTCAAAAAGTTTTTAATAAAAAGAGGCATACGCCCTCTCAACCCCATGTTAAAAAGATCTTTTAAAATCCCAGACGTCCACGTTGTATCATATGCCTTCTCTAGATCAAAGAAGATGGCAACCACATATTCTTTTCTAGCAAAGGCATTTCTTATAAACGTTTCAAGTCTGACCAAATGATCCACAGTACTCCTCTGGTTTCTGAAACCACACTTAACATCTGCAAGCAGATTGATCGATTCCAGAAACCAGACAAGTCGATCATTGATCATCCTCTCCATGGTTTTGCACAGACAACTGGTTAAGGCAATAGGCCTGTAATTGCTTGGGTTGCTGTGATCTTTATCAGGCTTAGGAATTGGAATTATTGTTGCTTTACGCCAGGATGGAGGAAACAAATGCCATTAAAAATTGATAATAAAAGTTCTAGTGAAGATTGAGGCAGATGCTTTAAAATTTGGTAGTGAATTTCATCGGGACCAGTGGCAGTATCCTTTGCTCTATGCAAGGAGTTACATAACTCCTCCATAGAGAAAGGTTCATTGTAATCCTCTAAATTGTTGGAGGTAAATTTGATCTTTTGCTTTTCTTGCTATTTTTTAATTTTGATAAATTCTGGATTACAATTTTCAGACGACGAATGTTTCGAAAATCTAGAGGCCAAAGTATTTGAAATTTCTGTTTTAGAGGTAATTAAGGTGTTGTTTTCCTTCAGGTGTTGTACAGTTGATTTTGTTTCTTTTCCTTTAATCTTTTTAATCATTTTCCAAATTTTAGTGATAGGGGTGTTTTGGTTAATCTTAGAAATGTAAGATTCCCAAGAACTTTTCTTTTTTTGTTTTATATGTCGTCTTGTTTTTGTCCGATTTATACGAAGTTTGTTTAAATTATATGTAGTTGGTGACTTGTTAAATTCCCTTTCAGCTTTCTTACTATCCTTTATAGCCTGTTTACATTCATTATCAAACCATGGTTTGGTGAAACGTTTTGGATTTACTGAGGTTTTAGGGATGACTGTGTTTGCAATGTCAAGCAACTCGTTTGTAAAATGTTCTATTTGGTCAGCACTATCTTGAAATTTCTCCCGCGAGAGGCACCCAGAACAAAGCGATGAAAAGGTGTCCCAGTCAGCTTTTTTAAAGTTCCACTGGGGCACTCTCTCATCGTCCGCCGGAACTACACTCTCCAACACAATTGGAAAGTGATCACTCCCGCACAAGTCATATTCTACCTTCCACGAAAAATCGAGGAAGATAGAAGGGCATGCAATTGAAAGATCAATTGATGTATACGAACCAGATGCGGGGTGCAGATAAGTGTCTGAACCATCATTAAACAAACACAGGTCATATTTAGTAATGAACTCTTCTACAGTTTTACCTTTTACATCTTCTTGACTGCAGGAATTACCCCAAAGGGGGTTATGAGCGTTAAAATCGCCCAACAAAATGTATGGAGTTGGGAGTTGTTGGACCAGTAGCTCAAGATCATTCAGTTGTAGAGCTTTACTTGGTGAAACGTAAATTGAACAAAGTGTAACTGTTTTGTCTAATGTTAGGCGTACCGCCACAGCCTGTATATTTGTCTGTAATGGAACAGAACTGTGAATGATGTCGTTCCTAACTAAGACAGTCGTTCCACGAATATGAAGATCATTATCATCTGCCCAGGCATTATACGAAGTATAATGCTTAAAAGCTGAATGATCTTGAGCCTCAGGTTTCTTTAAGAGAGTTTCCTGCAGGCAAAAAGCAGCAGGTTTATATTTTTGGCTTAGAAGACCGAGTTCATTAAAATTCGCTTTAAAACCTCGACAATTCCACTGTATGATATTTAGTTTGGGTGTATTAATCATGTTTGTTTGGCGATTTGGAAGGTGGACGTATGGGCGAAATTGCCCCAGTGTTTCTTTTCGGTGATGTTTTACGTGGGGACTTTCCCTGAGAAGAACTCAGGCATTTGGTTGAGAAGGTGTCATCAATACACTCATCGACTGACATCCTCTCAATGCCTTCAAACATGTTGCTTGTAACAACATTTTGAAGGCGTTTTGGTAACCTATCCGATTCTTGCTTCTGTTTTTCTTTGTCTATTTTCTTGTTAAGACGTTCCTGTTGGCGTCTTTGATTCTGATTCAGATTTTGTTGGGGTCTGTGTTGTGGATTTGGTTTCGGTTTGTTTTGTGGATTCGTCTTTTCTGATTTAGTGTTTTGTTCCTTTTGCCGTTGTGGTTTTGGTACTTCTGTTGCTTGTTCTTGTGTTTGTGCTGTATTTGGCATTTTCTCAATTGTTTGGGCTGCTGAATTTGTTTGTGTAATCTGGAATTCTGTTTCTTGTATTGTAAATGCTGTTACTAAAGATGGAATTGTTCCTTTCAGCCATGTAAACTGAGTCTGGCATTCTACTGATTTAGTTGATACTTTTTGGATAGTTTTGAAGCATATGAAGGTGATGAAATATTCAAACCAGGCATCGATGTTACGATATCTCTGGCCTCTTTAAAACTTACTTGCTTTTCGCATTTTATTTTTTGTATAGTTTTTTCTTTTTTCCATACAGGGCAATCTTTGGATGATGACATGTGATTGCCCTGGCAGTTGACACATTAATGGCATTGATACATGGCTCTTCTTGGTGTTGTTGGTTGGCCGCATTTAAAGGATACTGATTGACCCCTGCAGTTGTTTTGCCCATGGCCATATTTTTGGCATCTGAAGCATCGAAGTGGATTCGGTATATACAAATCCACTTTGATGCTCATGTAACCAACTTTGATCGATTTTGGTGGTTGGGCTGAATCAAATGTTAAAATATAAGTATTTGTTTTGATGACTGATCCATTTTTTTAATTTCTATATTTTTCACAGCTGTTACGCCCTGTGGTTCAAGTTCTTTCTGAATTTCAAGTGTGTCAATTCCTTCTAATTCCCTAGTTCTAATTACACCCCTGCTGGTATTAAGTGTTTTATGCGGAAACGCATTCACCTCCATATCTCCTAATTTTCCTGTATTGAGTATATTAATTGCTTGGGCCTCCCTTTTACAATCTATCAGAATTCCACCAGTTTTCAGCTTTTTAACATTGTAAACAGTGGCAGCAATTCCTTTAGAAGCTTTTTCTAAGGCAAAAGGGTTTATATCAGTTGCCTTTTTACTTGAGTCAGCAGCATATATTATGACAAATTTTGGCCATTTATTTTGAATAGAAGTCTTTTGATCTGAGTCAGAATCAGAACCATCTGAAAATAAATCTCTTCCACGTTTAAGTTTTTTGGAGTTTGAGGTATCCATGATTGTTTTAATTAATGATTCATTGCCCCGGCTCCCACCCACCACGGAGTCCAACAAGGGGTAGGGTTACTGCTATGCAGTGAACCCACCGGGTTGCCGGTATTCCCACATACCTGGTATGGGGCAATGTACTCAGCCAGTGTTGATGCCGAAGCATACCACTGACTGATTGACCCATGTTTGGAAGTGCCAGGTCTTCAGATGGCAATCATTCAACCAATCACTATACAAAACACTGTAATTAAATTTGCCATGTAAAACTGAAGCAGACAGTGCAGCAAAATTGAGTATTCATTAAAAATACAACGTTAAAAAAGTACACAATGGCAATTATGGTGTGATAAAAAGAAGTGACTGGTTGAATGACCACCAAATGCCCCCCGACGTGACACCCAGTTCTTTTGGGGTGGGGGCTCCCGATTGGCCAGAACGGGCCATCCGAACATCCTTCTACTCCCGAAATTGGGGCCAAAGCAGTGTGTTGGACATTATCTGAAAAAATGGAGACCAGGGCCAAACAGGGTATACGACCTGATCTCCATCTTGGGAGACTGCCCTAAACGGGGCCACGAGTCCTCAACTGCCAGGATTCCTTCTTCCGGGGCCTTCAGAGCGCACCTCACGGGAGAACAAGGTGCCTGCCATATGGTATTAGCAGGGTTGATCATTTTGGTCCGGGGCTGCGTATTCGTGTATTTTGCAGCGAACTAGCTCAATTGAGCAAACCTGCCAATTAAAAATTAGCAAACCTGCCCAATTGAGCAGGTCGCCCTCTATCCGCCACCTGAGGACCCGCCTGGTAGGGGACGATCAAACCCCCCTAGGATGAGGTCAGTAAAGTTGAAGTTGACCCTAAAATAGCTTCACTTGAGGAAAGAATGGGGAAGCTTCAAAGCGTTGTTATTTATTTATTGGTGCTTAACGCCACATCAGCAGCTAGGGCTATATCCTGGCGAGAAAACAGTGGTATATAAAAAGTCGTTAGCAATAATGAAGTAAAATTTGAATAAAAATAAAAATAACCACAAAAGACATGTCAAAGACAAAAATGATTAAAATAACAATGAGTAATGAAATACGTGAATACATTATAAATCAACCTGAGGAATTGAGACTTGATGAGTCGAGATTAAAAGAATAAAAACAATTTTAAAATTTTGTAAAAAGGTTGATTGCTTTCAGAAATGACACTATTTTGTGTGGGCTCGTATTATAAAAGAGATCTCTAAGAGATCCAGCTGTAAAGTACTGCCCTCTAACAAGATTAAAATCAGTGCAATGTAAAAGAATGTGTTCCACTGACAACACCTGCTGACATGGAACACACTCTGGTCGCAAATTACCCTCCAACAGAAAGGAATGTGTAAGTCTTGTATGACCAATATGACACCGCGTCAAAACTGCAAGATCCTTTCTACAAAGGTTACTAGACGGGTAGTGACCTGAAATAGTTGGTCGGAAGCGATGAAGCTTGTTATTTGTCGCTCCATCCCATTCCGCCTGCCACATAGATTTGATGTAACTACTAATATGAGGCTTAAAATCACTGAAAGGGATGTTAAAATCAGTGAGAGGCTTTGTTAAAGCCTGTTTTGCTGCACTGTCTGCCCTGGTGTTACCAGCGATACCTACATGTCCAGGTAACCAGCAAAACACGATATCATATTGGTCAGACATGAGAATTGTTAACTTCTCACGAAGTTCCAAAATGAGAGGGTTCTTCAACCTGGGGTTGAGTAAAGCAAGTAAAGAGGAAAGAGAGTCGGAGAAGATGATCGACTTTCTTTCCTGTGCATTCTCGATGTGCGCAAGTGCGAGTTGAATAGCTTTAACTTCAGCTGTGAAAATAGAACTCTGATTCGGTATTCTGATTGAGGCGACATGATCACCAGCAACAGCAGCTGATGATACCCTGTCACCATCTTTAGATCCATCTGTATAGATACTTGTATATGCACTATACCTGGACTTTATTTCGGCATATTTTTGTTTAAAGTGCAAGGAATTGGTATCAGATTTTTTGGAAGAAGCAAGGTCCAAAATAATTGTAGGTTTTTTAAGATGCCAAGGAGGAATATGTGATTTACGGGTTTCTTTTATAGAATCAGAATCAATTTTGGCAGACTCCATATGGGGTTTAATTCTAATTCCCAATGGAGGAATGTGTTTCTGGTGGCGGTTATAAAATTCAGCATTTTGAGGGTCTGAAACACAATTATAGGCAGGATTTGAAGGATTGGCCAAAAGTTTAGACACATATTGTAGAGATAATTTAATTCTACGCTTCTCAAGAGAAGACTCCTCTGCTTCAACAAGCATCGAGTCTATTGGAGATGTTCGAAAGGCCCCTAGAATAATTCTAATACCACTATTATGAATTGCATCAAGTGATTTGAGATATGATTTCCTTGCAGAACCATAAACTATACAACCGTAATCTAATTTTGATCGAACAAGAGATCTATACAGATGGAGCAAAGTTTTTTGGTCAGCACCCCAATCAGTGCTACCAACTACCTTCAGTAGGTTCAGAGCTCTCTTACATTTAACTTTTAGTTGTTTTATGTGGGAAGTGAAATTCAGTTTGCTGTCAAACAACAAACCTAAGAATTTCACTTCCTTAACAACTTTAATAGGACTCCCATCAAGTTTTAACTCCGGATCGAGGTGATGTTTCCGAAGCTTACAAAAATGAACACAATTTGTTTTCATCTTTGAAAATTTGAAACCGTTTTCTGTGGCCCATTTTTGAATTTTGTTTAGGCACAGCTGAAGTTTGCGCTCTATAGCATTCATTTTCTTGCTGCTGTAGCAGATTAAAAAATCATCTACATACAACGAAGAATTTACCATATTCTCAATTGTCTCGATGATGCTATTGTAGTAAATTCTAGTGGATAAAATCACAGGTCAAACAGACGAACATACAACACAAGAACAATCTTACCACACACAGCAGTAAATACAACAAAACCACACACAGTAGTGTAGAAACACAAGACACACAGTCAACAAATGAGTCTGAACACCTGAACATTCAAATCAGCAACTGAATTAGGACCCAATCTCACATCTCAATTATACACAGTAATCAATGGAGCATTACCGTGAACACAGCTCACTGGGTCATTGTTGACACCTTGTGTCCACTGACACAATTATACAACATTCCCCCCGACATTATTTGAGAATCAGAAACTGTTGTAAAAGTGTGGACTGACAGTAAGAGTTGATCAAGAACCAGATGAGCTTTTAAGAATGGATGAAGCAAATCACCTCATCGCATATGAAGAAATACCCGACCTCACCAATATATACATTTATTTAGAAACTGATCTTCGATGAAGCAAGTAACCTCATCAAATACACAACCAATGAAATATTTTAACTCACACATACAAAAAAACATTCCAACAATTCAGAAGTAAACCATAGGAAGACATCCCAGATGAGCCCCCAACATAACAGATCACAAGAAGACGGTGACCACATTAATAACGTATAGCCATTTTGGATGGTACTGAGGTTTAGAGTTAACATCAAAGCAAATGTCACCAGAAATGACCGGTGCCTACTTTGATTAGTACAAAAGCGTGCTGTTTTGAACCATTTAGTTTAGACCTATTTGTGAAATGGAAAACAGTAAATGTCCATGTCCAAGTTACACATTTTCACTGTGAAAACTTATCAAAACAAGCAACATTTTACCAACTAAACAACGCAATATGCCTAAAATCATGTGAGAATCATTACTACTTTTTGTTCTCAATTTGAGGATTTCACAATGAAGCGAATAACCTCATTGGTGAACGCACAGTTAAAACTGTAAAAACTTAATTATTAATTTGAAAAATTTGATCAAGTCAATAATGAAGCCAATAACCTCATCACTGTATTCATTTTTTTTTATATTTTCACTACTGAGTACTGACCCAAAATATGATTCTCAAGATGTGTTATGTAAGTTAATAATGTGCTTGATGTGACTGGCAACCATTAGAGTCATGTGCATTAAGGAGGTTTTTCACTTTTATCCCAGTGTCAAAACAAAACTAACGAAATAATAGGAATACGATAATAGTATTTGGTAATTTTTCATAGCACAATTTCAGTTCCTGATTTTCAAAGTGTCATGATCAAAACCAGTGACACCTATCTGGTTTTTTACCTTCATACACAGATTTTTGTGAACAATTCTTGGCCAGATGCCCATAGGCTCGACACTGATAGCATTGTTTGTGAACAATGTTTACGAAACGAGGTTTTCTAGACCGTGGCCGTGAGTTATTTATATGCTTTGCATTAATTGCTGAACATAAATCATGCACAGACAAGATCAAATCATCAATACTTGTTTGAAGCTTCTCTGGGGCTATTGGCACTGATGGGTTGTGTGTTTTCTTGACTTGATGTTCATATTTGTCTGCTAAATCCTCTCCAAATGGCATTGGCCGCATTAAATGACGCGAAAGAACATGTGTTTTAGCATTATTATCATTAATAGTCGCCTCATGATATTTTGCAGTGTTATTGATATGTTCTGAGGAAATAGATGTCTCTTTCTTACTGAATTGCTGTGTCAGTTTCTTTACCAAATCATTGTAATCATGGTATCGAAGATCCCTAGCAAACTTGAGAGCTCTGCCCCGCAAAACATCGAACAATTCTTTTTCAGCTCTTCGGTTATTCCATTTTTGCCTAACAACCAGTCGCTCATGTTTGAATATGAAGGAATCCCAATTGCCTCCCCCACTATATGTAGCCATACTAGCATTAGGTGTACTTTTCATGGAACGTGACTGATAGCAACTGCATTTCAGTTCACATGAACTTGAGCTAGAACGAGAAGTACATGAAGACGGTGAATGTTTTGTGCGAGGACTTTTCATGGAACGTAACCGATAGCAACTACTTTTGCGTTCACATGAACTCGAGCTTGAACGAGAATCACTTGAAGATGGTGAATGCATCGTATTTGACCTATACCATGTTAGAGCAGACGACTCAGAAGAGCTGTCTCGATGTTTATGGATTAATTTCCGTCTAACTGACGGTTGTGATGTTCTATCTGACCTGTGCTTTCTATGAGCACTGGGTTTCACTGGTGATGAGCTAAGTCGGTTGACTGAATGCTCATTAGCAACCGATGCAGCAGCTGACCGCATCATTGGTTGATGAGTTAACTGTACAGTCTGATTCGAGTTCACAAGTAATGGGGTAGACTGTAAATGTGGAGGAACCATACAATGTGATATACCTGGAAAAGGCGGTGGATATGGGCCTGGTTTGAACATATGAAAATCTGTTGAATGCTGCGGTGCCATGCCCCATACAGAAGTAGGTTGTGATTCTATTACGGCCGTTGGAAGTGAATGTGCATGTACAGATGTTGTACGGATGTGTGGATTTGTGGCACATGCTTGTGTTAAAGAATCAAGGTTGCTACAAGGCAATTTTTCTGTTTTAAAAGCATGTAAATTTGAAGACTTGTCATTTTCAGAACATGCTTCTGTATCCGTTTCCAGCTGTTTTATAATCAACAGATTATTAATTTTTATGTCCAAATCTGCCATTTTACTTCGAACTAATGCCATTTCTCGATTTCTTAACTCTTCTCCAGTGTTCATTGCCTCAATTATTGAAATTAATAGAGTTTGATTTTGAGAAATTTTTGTCAGTTCTTTTTGCAAAACACTCAAGTACACATTTTTCTCTTCGGTAGCTAATTGATCACAACCATCTTCTTTTTCCCCCATTTCAAAAAACTCCAAATTTGATACGAAAAAAAAAGTGAATTTCTGAAAAATTGTTATTGCCGAAATAGGGTGAGTTGAGATTTTTGGCGGCGACGCCAATGTAGTAAATTCTAGTGGATAAAATCACAGGTCAAACAGTTGAACATACAAATAGAGAGAGACATTACATGAGAAGACAACACAAGAACAATCTTACCACACACAGCAGTGAATACCGCACATATCAGTATAAAAGATAGCATACCACACACAGCAGTATAACAAACAGAATACCGAACACAGCAGTATTAAGAAACAGAGGTTGACACATAGTCGAAATAAACGTCCGAACAGTTTAACATCCAAAGTCACACACAAATTGCTCCCAAACTAACATCTCAATAACACTGAGAAACCAACCGAGCATTACTGTGAACACTGTTCACTAAGTGGATCTTGGCAACTGATCTTCACTAAATCAGTTAACCCCAATTATACAACATTCCCCCCATGAATATGTACGGTTTGAATCCTGTCTGAACAGAGGCTTACATGTGAAAAGTACTGTGGGTCCTGGACTCAAGGAAATTAACACGAGTTTGTGCAATCCACCAGGAGGTAAAAACATCTATTTACAAATAAAAATATTCAATGAAGCAAATAACCTCATCAAATATCTGATCTTCGTTGGGCGTTTAAAATGATATACGTACAAAAAGACATTTCACTGATCAAACAGGCGACAGTTATCACAAATTGCTGAATAATTCTGTTCAGAAACACAACATATCGAGACAAGACCTGGGCAGAATCAAAAATGATTCACTGCATTGGCTGTGCTGTGATACATTAAGGGTTGACACGAAGAACAGAAGTTTTGTTAAAAGCAAGTGCTTGTAGCGAGGCAGCATTTAAGAAGTGAAGGGTTGTGTAAAATGGAACTAGTTATCCATGTGTCTTGCAGAAGTGCGAAGTAACAATTTGCTAAGTTTTTACATGCAACCAATCGAACATTGGTGCAAAAAAGTACAATGTTGTTGTGGAATCATGTGAAGAACCATAATATATGCCCTATGAACAGCTCAACAGTGAAGCGAATTACCTCACTGTCAAACTCATAAATTCCCAGAAAAGACAATAATTTATTTAAAAACATAATTACTCGTAATCAATGAAGCGAATAACCTCATCAATTATCATTATGTTTTCTTGTTTTCTTTTGGCTGTTATTTTTACAGCCCATTCCACACATGATTCCTTTTAAAAACATAAGTGCAGTTTCAAGTTTACTTCAGTTAGCATCAGGATGCTTAAGTTCACCCACCCCGAGAAGATTGAGTGATGTATCAGGAGGTATTCTGGTCTGATAAAAATAATCATTGCCCTTCCGTCCATTGATCCGGCGCTGCTCTTTGGTGCTGACTTCTGTTTGTGAAAACCGGATTAAGTACACCATGTGATCGCAAACCTGTAGTTTATCCAGAAGGCACTTCAACACTGTCACAACCATTATCGTAATTAGCCCAGCCATTACTGGGTTTACTCAAGTCTTCAGTTTCGCATAAACTTTCAGTGACTATTTCATCATCAACAACAGATACAGTAAATGGCCGCGTGTATGTTAAATGTGAATGTGTTCACGTTGCGAGCATTTAGGTAACTTTAAACATTCACTGATAATCATTGCATTCTCCCCCAAACCAAATGCAGCAAATGGCCGCATAAATGTTGAAGGTGAGATGCTTTGAAACTTCTCGTGCTCAATTTCATGCACCGAATAATTTGCTGGAAGTGGCAGCACAGAATCCAGAGGTGAATGTGATACATGCGAAATTGAAGAATAAGCTAGTTAAGACGTTTGCTGTGAAGGTTTAATATCACTTGGCTGAGTCGACATGGTTGAATAAAACTGTGTTGGTACAGACGGTGTCAATTCGGAGCTGAGAACTGTATGATGGGTTGTATCTGTGCACGGTGCAGAATTGAATCTAGTTTCAGCATCCTTTCGTGTCGTCATGAGACTGGCCAATTTACAGCGTCTGCAAGTTGGGCTTGCGCCAGTTTAAGTTCCTCGTCGATTCTCCTGGGCCAACTGGATAAGATGTCGTCAACGTTCTGATGTTTGACCTGTATCGGCTTCGTCCAGTTGTTGCCAAGCTATTCCTCTATTTCCGCGTTCTCCCTCGTTGAAATTAGGAGGTCTTCATTCTTAACAATTTCATTCAGTTGACTTTGTATTTGGACGGTGTTAAAAGACGCTCGGACTACCCGATTAAAACCAATGCACTATCTTCTCTCTATGGCCAAACCGATTACACCATTCTTCCACCCCTCCATGTTTGCGTGTCTGGCTAAAATGTCTCAGATTCATATACATCTTGTGACAAGCAAAAATCACCAACAGTCTGCTTAAAAATAGAGAGATTAGTAACAATTTTAATAACTAGTACAAAATATTTAAAAAATCAACAGATAGAACACTGATATAACCCATGAAAGCAATTAACCTTCAATAGGGTGTTAAATATGAACAGATTTTATTGTCGTGAATGAAAGCTAATAACCTTCAAATCACAACTCTTTGAATGGACATTTTTATAAAATGTTGAACCAAAGGAACATTTTAATAAAATTAGAGGAAAGATTTTCAATCGCCGAATTTCTTAAGTTTTAGTCGGCGACGCCAATGTTGTATTTTCAGTGTTGATTAACATTCAATGAATTTGGATGAAATTTAAGGGCGTTATCAATCAGGGAAGACATGGAAATCATAACAGTCTTACCGCACACAGCAGTAAATACAACAAAACCACACACAGTAGTGTAGAAGCACAAGACACACAGTCAACAAATGAGTCTGAACACCTGAACATTCAAATCAGCAACAGAATTAGGACCCAATCTCACATCTCAATTACACACAGTAATCAATGGAGCATTACCGTGAACACAGCTCACTGGGTCATTGTTGACACCTTGTGTCCACTGACACAATTATACAACACTATTAATTTTCACCGAAAAAAGGGTAACAGATAAGATACTACCCTGAGGAACCCCCAATTCCTGCTCGTGAGGATCAGATAACGTTGACCCAACACGAACCTGAAATTGGCGGTCCTTTAAAAAGTTTTCAATAAAAAGAGGCATACGCCCTCTCAACCCCATGTTAAAAAGATCTTTTAAAATCCCATACGTCCACGTTGTATCATATGCCTTCTCTAGATCAAAGAAGATGGCGACCACATGTTCTCTTCTAGCAAAGGCATCTCTAATAAACGTTTCAAGTCTGACCAAATGATCCACAGTACTTCTCTGGTTTCTGAAACCACACTGAACATCCGCAAGCAGATTGTTCGGTTCCAGAAACCAGACAAGTCGGTCATTGATCAACCTCTCCATGGTTTTGCACAGACAACTGGTTAAGGCAATAGGCCTGTAATTGCTTGGGTTGCTGTGATCTTTATCAGGCTTAGGAATAGGAATTATAGTTGCTTTACGCCAGGATGGTGGAAACTGGCCAGTCACCCAAATGCCATTAAAAATTGATAACAAAAGTTCTAGTGATGTTTGCGGCAGATGCTTTAAAAGTTTGTAATGTAATTCATCGGGACCAGTGGCGGTATCCTTTGCTCTATGCAAAGAGTAACGTAACTCTTCCATAGAGAAAGGTTCATTGTAATCCTCTAAATTGTTGGAGGCAAATTTGATCTTTTGTTTTTCTTGTTGTTTTTTAATGTTTAGAAATTCAGGATTACAATTTTCAGACGACGAATGTTTCGAAAAAGTGGAGGCCAAAATGTTAGAAATGTCAGTTTTGGATGTGATTAATGTGTTGTTATCCTTCAGGTGTTGTACAGTTGATTTTGTTTCTTTTCCTTTAATCTTTTTAATCATTTTCCAAATTTTTGTGATTGATGTGTTTTGGTTAATTTTAGAAACATAAGATTCCCAAGAATTTTTCTTTTTTTGTTTTAAAAGTCGTCTTGTTTTTGCCCGATTAATACGCAGTTTATCCAAATTATGTGTTGTAGGTGACTTGTTAAATTCCCTTTCAATTTTTTCCGATCTTTTATAGCCTGTTTACACTCACTATCAAACCATGGTTTGGTGAAACGTTTTGGATTTGCCGAGGTTCTAGGGATAACTGTAGCTGCAATGTCAAGCAGCTCGTTAGTAAAATGTTCTATTTGATCAGCACTATCTTGAAATTTCTCCCGTGTGAGGCGCTCAGAACAAAGCGATGAGAAAGTGTCCCAATCGGCTTTTTTAAAGTTCCACTGGGGCACCCTCTCATCGTCCGCCTGAACTACACTCTCCAACACAATTGGAAAGTGGTCACTCCCGCACAAGTCGTCTTCTACCCTCCAAGAAAAATCAAGGAAGATAGAAGGGCATACAATTGAAAGATCAATTGATGTATACAAACCAGATGCGGGGTGCAGATAAGTGTCTGAACCATCATTAAACAAGCATAAATCATGTTTTGTAATGAATTCTTCTACAGTTTTACCTTTTACATCTTCTTGTCTGCAGGAATTACCCCAAATAGGGCTATGCGCGTTAAAATCACCCAACAAAATATACGGAGTTGGGAGTTGTTGGACCAGTAACTCAAGATCATTCAGCTGTAGCGTTTTACTCGGTGAAACGTAAATAGAACATAAGGTGATTGTCTTGTCTAAGGTTAGGCGTACCGCTACAGCCTGTAAATTTGATTGCAAAGATACAGGACTGTGAATAATGTCGTTTCTAACCAAGACGGACGTTCCACGAATATGAAGATCAGTTTCATCTGCCCAGGCATTATACGATGTATAATGCTTAAAGGCTAAATGGTCCTGAGCCTCGGGTTTCTTTAAAAGAGTTTTCTGCAGGCAAAAAGCAGCAGGTTTATATTTTTGGCTTAGAAGACCAAGTTCATTGAAATTAGCTCTAAAACCTCGACAATTCTACTGTATGATATTATTTCTCTGTGTATTATCCATATTTGGTTGAAGTTTGGGATGGTGGACGTATGGGCGATATTGCCCCAGTGTGTTTCTTTGGTGATTTTGTTTTGGGGGACTTATTCTGAGATCTTGAGCGCAGTTGCTCGAACATTTCGTCAATGCCGTCACCGACATCCATCTTCTCAAAACCTTCAAACCTGTTACGTGTAACAGGGTCTTGAAGGGCCTTTGGTGTTCTATCTGATAACTGTTTTTGTATTTTTTCTTTCTCTAATTTCTTTTTTTCCAAATTTTCCTGTTTTTTTCTCTGACTCTGACTTAGATTTTGCTGCTGAGATTTCTGTATATGATCTGTTTTGGAATTTGTGTTGTCGTTTCTAGTTGACTTATTGTTGTCCTGTCTTGTTTCCGCTGGTGTAGATTTTTGTTGTGAATGTTCCTTTATGTGTTGTGTCTTAATAGTTTCCTGATCAGTGGTGTTTGTTTGTGTAGATCTCACTTGAACTGAATTGTTATTTCCTATGGTAAAAGCCTGTGATGAGGTTGGTATTGCACCCTTGAGCCAAGTATATTCAGTTTGGCATGCAACTGATTCAGTTGATTTCTTTTGCTTCAAGGTTGAGGCATAAGATGGTATTGATATATTCATGCCAGGCATTGATGTTACGATGTCTCTGGCCTCCTTAAAACTAATCTGTTTTTCACACTTTACTTTTTGTATCAACTTCTCCTTCTTCCATACAGGGCAATCCTTAGGTGATGACATATGATTGCCCTGACAGTTGATACATTTAAATATTGTTGTTTCACATGGCCCCCTCATGAGTTAAGCTGCATTTAAAACATACTTCTTTGCCTCGGCAGGAACTCTGCCCATGCCCAAACTTTTGGCACCTGAAGCATCGAAGTGGATTTGGAACATACAAATCCACTCCGACATTCAAGTAACCAATTTTGATAGCTTTTGGTGGTTTAGTGCTATCAAAGGTGCAAATATAAGTATTGGTCTTAATTTGTTTACCCTCCTTTTTAATTTCTACCCGTCTTACAGCTGTTATTCCTTGCGGTTTCAGTCAAGTGTAGTATCTATTTCCTGCATGCCAGCCAGTTCCCGTGTTCTTATGACACCTTTGCTAGTATTTAATGTTTTATGATAGTCAGCTTTAATATTAAAATCCATAATTTTAGTAGTGTGTAGAAGATTTTGAACTTGAGCTTGTTTAATACACTGTATTAATATATCTCCTGATCTTAATTTTTTGATATCCTGAACAGTTCCTGCAATGCCCTTTATAGCTTTATCAAGAGCAAAGGGATTAATAGTGCTAAGTTTTGTAGTTTCGTCCGTTGAGTGCAGCAGAATAAATTTAGGTATGTTATCTTCAGGTGGTAATAAAGATGCGATCAAATCTTCGTCAGAGTCAGAGTTTCCTAACTCAGTAGCAGAGAAAAGTCTTTTGGTTTTGTTTGGTTTAGATGCCATGGTAGTATTATAAATTGTTCACTGCCCCGGCTCCCACCCACCACGGAGTCCAACAAGGGGTAGGGTTACTGCCCTGCAGTGAACCCACCGGGTTGCCGGTATTCCCACATACCTGGTATGGGGCAGTATACTCTGCCAGTGTTGATACCGAGGTATGCCACTGGCTGATTGGCCCGTGTGTGGAAGTGCCAGGTCTTCAGATGGCGACCATCCAACCAATCACTTTATAAAACACTGTAATTACGGTTGCCACGTGGAACTGAAACAAACAGTGCAGCAAAACTAAGTATTTGGTTAAAAAATGAGTTCAAAAACAGCACACAATGGCAATTATGATAAATGATTAAAAGAAATGACTGATTGAATGGCCACCAAATGCCCCCCGACGTGACACCCAGTACTTTTTGGGGTGGGGGCTCCCGATTGGCCAGAACGGACCATCCGACTATCCTTCTACTCCCGAAATTGGGGCCAAAGCAGTGTGTTGAACATTATCTCCGAAATGGAGACCAGGGCTCCATCCCGGAGATTGCCCAAACCGGGGCCCAAGTTCTCAACTGCCAGGATTCCTTCTTCCGGGGCCTTCGGAACGCACCTCACGGGAGAACAAGGTGCCTGCCAGATGGTATTAGCAGGATTGATCATTTTGGTCCGGGGCTGCGTATTTGTGTATTTCGCAGCGAACCAACTCAATTGAGCAAACCTGCCAATTAAAAATTAGCAAACCTGCCCAATTGAGCAGGCCGTCCTCTATCCGCCACCTGAGGACCCGCCTAGTAGGGGATGATCAAACCCCCCTAGGTTCAAAGCGTTATAGAAGATATGGCAACTCTGGTGAAAGATAAATTGCAAGCTCCACAATCACCACCCAATAAATATAAATATTACGAACAGCCATATAGACAGGGAAATTGGAAAAAGAAACAGAATTACAATTATAATCGTGGAAAATAGCAGAATGACAGAAGCCAAAAATCAGGTGAAGGCCCAGATGCAACCACATGGCGACGTAAAGAGCAAGACGCTACGATGATACAGCAAAGTTCGGAAACTTTAGACAAGAAAGAGCTCAGTGCAAAGGCCAACGCCGGGTCCATGACGGAGTAGGCCTGCTTAATGCAGTTGAACCAGATATTATTGTACATATTGATGAAAAAATGCAAATATGGATGACATACCAGAAATTATTGTAAGCAGGGTCACTGGTATTTCATTAATACTGCCATTGAGTGTAAATAGTATAAATACATCAGCTATTGTTGATACGGCAGCCATGATAACTCTCATGGATGAAATGTTTTTCAGGAAATTTGGTTTGACAGTTGCATCTAATTTCCAAAAAGTTAGGCTGAAGGGAATTGGAAAACAACCAGTTCTGGGGACTATTGTACCAGGAATGGCGATCAAGATTGGATCGAAAATATTTAAATGGGACATTTGTATAGCTCCAATCAATGATACCTTTATTTTGGGTTTAGATTTTCTCACTTCAAACCAGTGCATTGTTAATCTTCGAAATAGCACGCTGACTATTGGTGATGAGGTGATCAATGCGTCTTTTAAAAGACCTGGAGCAGATCCTGATATAAATATATCTCGAGTAGTAGTAAGTCATGCTGTAACTCTCCCTCCAAACACAGTGACCATTGTTAATGTGAAACTGCATCAGCCTTTGAATGATGATTATGTTTTTGAGCCAGTTGGCCAAGTCAAGGGTATCCTATTATCATCTGCAATTGGAAGAGGAATGAGCACAGTAGTCAAGGCAATCAATGATACAAACCACTTCATAAAACTGAAAAGGAACACTCATGTAGGGAATGCAGAAGAAGTCTTGATAACAGATATTCAAAATTCCAATAATTTTGAATTTTCCTCCAAAGACAAGCAGCATGTTCCAAATCAGAGCTTCAGTGGCGTGAAACAGGAGGTGCATAGAACTATCGATAATGTACTGAGAGCACAAGATATTCAAAATTGCAATAATTTTGAATTTGCTGCCCCCAGATCTATTATTAGTGTCTTTATTAAGGCATCCACGCTGTGTTGGGTTGGGGGAAGTTGGCGTGGATTTGACCACCACTTGCAAATGTTGGCCCCGTTGTAAAAAGGTAGATTCCTGCATTGACAACAAAATAATGGCTCAGGAAAAATTCCTACGTAGAGTACTTCCCCTTGCAGCCAAATACAACAAGACTGTAGTGATTCACTGCAGAGATAAGGGCAGTGGCGAGGCAGCATCCAAAGTTCTCAGTATTTTTAAAGAATTGGGCTTAACTGAACTTAATGTTCATATACATTGTTTCATGGTACATCCTCAGAACTCGCAGCTTGGCAACTTGTGTTGCAAAACTGCAAGTTTGGCTTCACCAATAGTTTATTCAGAGATTCTGATACTAAAGAAGCTATCTCTAGTTCGCCCATAAAAAAGATTCTGTTAGAATCGGACTCATCTTATCTTTCGCCAAATCGCCACTGTCCAATCAACAAACCCTGGATGATCTTGCCAGTTGCAAGATACATTAGTGAGAAAAAGAATGTGCCTTTGTCTGTTTTGGTCGGCCTGGCCAATCAAAACGCTTGCCAGTTATATGGCATTGACCTGTGTTAAACTTATTAAATTCACTTGCGGCTGTAGGTGTGGGTAGGGATGTATGTACAAATATCTGTACACATCCGCATCCATATATACAGATACAGGATTTGTATATATCACTGTTAATTATGTAAATGTGTACATATATATATTGCTAATAAAATTCATTATATGCCAGATATTCGAAAGTCCAATACTTTTGATCCCCTGGTATCTCTCGGATTTGACCTATCTTGGATTGAAAATCTCGGATTAACTTTAACACAGGTTCTCTATAAAATTTGAATAAACATACATGTTTATGCTACGACTTGTCACATCCAGGGTGCTGTTTAATATTATGTACTTTAAGGTACTTGGAATTAGTAGGCAAGTCACAATACCTGAATAATGAAGTAATTATAAATGAATGGTCCTGAGTTTATTAGTGATATTCACCTCCTCTCTAGTAAATGATAAAGTTAAATTTAGTGGTCTGTTAACTTGACATTAACTACCCATGATTTGGATTATACCTGCTATATTCCAAAAGTCCTATATATGGTTTAGCTCTATGCATGGGAGATGGCTTTGGTGATGGTACTAATCACTAATATTTACCAGGTTAGGTCACCAGCCAAATGGAACGGAGAGGAGTGTGGTGAATTTATGGGCCGAACTACATGGTGCAGACCGGCTGGGAATTACTCTCCTGTCAATGGAACATCGCCAATTCTACTCACAAAAGTCCAGGCTGTTGATAGTGATTGGAGTCTCTATTGATAAAGACAGTTGTTGACATCTCCAAAGAGATATTTATTATCATAGATACTTGGATGGTGAGTCCATAATAATGTTATGTATTATATAGATCGTATTACACCACGAGTCTATCATCAAACATGGTCTCCTCGTCTATCATCAAACACTTTACAGACCATGGCATCCTGTATCACCTTCAGCACGGCTTCAGAGAAAAGCGCTCATGTACTACCCAACTAATTATGCTTATAAATGATCTCTTACTCTCAACGTACAACAAAAAACAAGCCGATTTAATATTATTGGTTTTCAGTAAAGCCTTCGATAAAGTCAGCCATGAGAAACTCCTCTTCAAAATGCACAGATATGGAATACGTGGACAAACCCTAAAATGGATCAAAAGCTTCTTAGATAATCGTGTACAATCAGTCATTCTCAACGGCGTTGCCTCAGAACCCATACCTGTGTCATCTGGTGTGCCACAGGGATCAGTTCTGGGGCCGCTTCTTTTCTTGGCCTATATAAATGACCTCCCTCAAAACATTCACTCAAAAGCCCGCCTCTTTGCTGATGACACTGCTATTTACCTATCCATGGCCTCTGCAAATGATTCAAAAATACTTCAAAATGACCTCAACACACTTGAAAAATGGGAAACAGACTGGGACATGCAATTTAACCCCTCAAAATGTCAAGTCGTTAACATCACAAGAAAGAAAAAACACTTGGACACCAAATACTACCTACATAACACATTACTAGAAACAACCCCATCCGCCAAATACCTTGGAGTAGATATCTCACACGATCTCTCCTGGAATACACACATAAATAGAATCGCAAAAAAGGCAAATCAAACACTAGGATTCTTACGCAGAAACATAAAAGTAAAAAACCCGCAACTTAGATCCCTTGCCTACCAGACTCTAGTCCGCCCCCAATTGGAATACGCCTCTGAAGTCTGGTCCCCCTACACCCAATCCCAAATTGATCAAATCGAAACCGTCCAAAGAAGATCAGCCCGATGGGTAAAGTCTGACTATGGACGCACTTCCAGTGTTACAGATATGCTACAGTCCCTAAACTGGCGCCGCTTAGACCTTCGGCGCATAGACTCCCGGCTCTCCCTCATGTATAAGATTACTCATAAATTAGTTGCCATTCCCGCTGAAGACCACCTAACCCCACAGTCCAGAATACCCCGTCACAGTCACCCGTGGTGTTAGACAGATTTCGGCCATCACTGACTATTATAAGTATTCATTCTTCCCCAGAACAGTGTATCATTGGAATAAACTCCCCCTGCATACCCCATCACTTCCCACCATTGAGCAATTCAATACGGCCATCAGTCGTATTGAATTATACTCACCATAACTTGTATCCACCTGCTTTTACTTTTACTTTTTAACATGTACACTCTATTTTATTTTTGTTCTCCACTTTGGCATACTTCATTTTTACTTTTTACTAACAATCTTTGTGGCTGGCGTGCCGATTTGTTCATGTCTAAGTCCCCGCGAGGGGTTCGACATTAATGGAAGATAGATAGATAGAGATATATAATAGTAATTTATCTAAATTATTTGTGGATGGTGATTTGCTGAATTCCCGTTCAGTTTTCTTGCGATCCTTTATAGCCTGTTTACATTCGGTATCAAACCATGGTTTGGTGAAACGTTTTGGATTTGTCGAGGTTTTAGGAATGACCTGGTTTGCAATGTCAAGTAACTCTGTTGTAAAATGTTCAATCTGGTCAGCACTTTCTCTAAATTTCTCCCGTGTGTGGCGTTCAGAACAGAGCAAGATGAAGGTCTCCCAGTCAGCCTTTTTAAAACTCCACTGGGGCACCCTCCCATCGTCTGCTGGAACTACACTCTCCAACACAACCGGAAAGTGGTCACTCCCGCACAAGTCGCCTTCCACCTTCCAAGAATAATCAAGAAAGAGGGAAGGGCATGCAATTGAAAGATCAATTGAAGTGTAAGAACCAGATGCGGGGTGCAGATAAGTGTCTGACCCATCATTGAACAAGTACAAGTCAAATTTTGTAATGAACTCTTCCACAGTTTTCCCTTTCACATCTTCTTGACTGCAGGAATTACCCCAAAGAGGGTTATGAGCATTAAAATCACCCAACAAAATGTATGGGATTGGGAGCTGCTGGACCAGAAGCTCAAGATCATTCAGATGTAGTGCTTTATTTGGTGAGACGTAAATCGAACAAAGTGTGACTGTTTTGTCTGAAGTTAGGCGTACCGCCACAGCCTGTAAATTTGTATTCTCTCTAAAGAAAACAGATGTTTCACGAATGTGAAGGTCAGTATCATCTGCCCAGGCATTATACGAAGTATAATGCTTAAAAGCTGAATGATCGTGAGCCTCAGGTTTCTTCAAAAGAGTTTCCTGCAGGCAAAAAGCAACAGGTTTATATTTTTGGCTGAGAAGATCCAGTTCATTAAAATTTGCTCTAAAACCTCGACAATTCCACTGTATTATGTTATTTTTGTTTGTATTAGCCATATTGCAATGGAGATTTAGATCTAGGGTGGACGTATGGGCGAAATGGCCCCTGTAGTTTTCTTCGGGGAATTTTTCCTCGGGGACCTATTCTGTGAAGAAATCAGACGCATTTGTTCGAATGTTTCATTGATACAATCACCTACCTCTATATCCTCAAGACCTTCAAACCTGTTGCGAACAACAGGGTTTTGAAGAATCTTAGATAATCTGTCCGATAATTGTTTTTGTCTCATTTTTTCTTTTTTCTTTTCCTCTTTTTCTAATTTTTTAATTTGACTCTGACTCAGATTGTGCTGTTGTGATCTTTGTTCTGGTTTAGACTTTGTTTGGTTTTGTTCATTTTTCTGTTCTGAGTAAGTGTTATGTTCCTTAGTTTGTACAGGTTTGGGCATATCCTTTCCTATTTTTCGTTCTGTTTTATCATCTGTTGGTTTGGGATTTTGTTCTTTTTTCTGTTCTGATTTTGTTAAATCTTTGGTTCCCCCCTGTGTTTGTCCTGCTTTTAATTTCTCTGTTGTTTGTGTTGTGGAATTTGTTTGTGTTGACTGTATCTCTGTTTGTTCTATTGTGAAACCCTGTACTAAAGAGGGAATCGTCCCTTTAAGCCACGTGTATTGCGTTTGACATTCCACTTAAGTTGTTGGTAATTTTTGTGTTAATTTTTTTGCATAAGTTGATGATGATAGGTTCATGCCAGGCATTGATGTCACTATTGTTCTCGCCTCCTTAAAACTGATTTGTCTTTCGCATTTAACTTTTTGAATTTCCTTTTCTCTTTTCCAAACAGGGCAATCCTTTGATGCAGCCACATGATTGCCCTGGCAGTTACAACACTTGATGGTATTTATGTAAGGGTCCGGATGTTCTTCGCCACATTTAAAACAGATATTTCATCCTCTACAATTATTTTGTCCGTGACCATATTTCTGACATTTGAAACATCGAAGTGGATTTGGAATGAATAAATCCACTCCGATGTTCATGTATCCTACTTTCAATGATTTTGGTGGCTGAGAGGAGTTAAATGTCAGTATGTAAGTATTTGTTTGTATAGGCTTTCCTTCTTTTCTACGCTCAATCCTTTTAACATTAGTAACCCCCTGTGATTCTAGTTCTTTTTGAATTTCCAATACATCAATGCCTGACAGTTCCTTAGTACGTACAACACCTTTGCAGCTGTTTTAATGTTTTATGGGCAAAGGTATTGACCTCCATATCAACGAGTTTATCTATCTTAAGTAAATTCAAAGCCTGCATTTCCCGTTTACTTTCAATTAGAATTGCCCCTGATCTTCACTTTCTAACATTTTTAACATCACCAGCTATTCCTTTTATGGCTTTTTCTAAAGCAAATGGATTAATATCAGATGCTTTTTTATTCTCATCGTTAGCATTTTTAATGATAAATTTTGGCCAGCTTTTCAAAACGGTTTGTTCTTTGTCTTGATCTGAGTCGGAGTCATTGTCTGAAAATTGAAATTCGTACCCTCGTTTTTTTTTTTTGGTGGTATTTTAGCCATGTTTATTTAAAAGTTCATTGCCCCGGCTCCCACCCACCGCAGAGTCCAACAAGGGGTAGGGTTACTGCTTTGCAGTGAACCCACCGGGTTGCCGGTATTGCCACATACCTGGTATGGAGCAGTATACTCAGCCAGTGTTGATACCGAAGTATGCCACTGGCTGATTGACCCGTGTGTGGAAATGCCAGGGTCTTCAGTTGGCGATCATCCAACCAGTCACTTTATAAAGCATTAAAATAATAATTGCCACGTAGAACTGAAACAGACAGTGCAGCAAAATTTAATAGTTGTTAAAAATAGGAATATTGAAAAACAGTATACAATGGCAATTATGGTAAGTGATTAAAAGAGATGACTGATTGAACGACCACCAAATGCCCCCCGACGTGACATCCAGTACTTTTGGGGTGGGGGCTCCCGATTGGCCAGAACGGGCCATACGACCATCCTTCTACTCCCGAAATAGGGTCCAAAGCAGTGTCTTGGACATTATCTGAAAAAATGAAGACCAGGGCCAAACAGAGTTTACGACCTGATCCCCATCCTTGGAGACTGCCCTAACCGGGGCCCGAGTCCTCAACTGCCAGGATTCCTTCTTCCGGGGTCTTCGGAACGCACTCACGGGAGAACAAGGTGCCTGCCAGATGGTATTAGCAGGGTTGATCATTTTGATCCGGGGCTGCGTATTTGTGTATTTCGTAGCGAAAACTCAATTGAGCAAACCTGCCAATTAGAAAAAGGACAAACCTGCCCAATTGAGCAGGCCATCCTCTATCCGCCACCTGAGGACCCGCCTATTAAGGGATGATCAAACTCCCCTAGGACCCAGGCATTATACGATGTTTTACGCTTAACAGCTGAATGATCCAGAGTTTCAGATTTCTTTAAAAGAGTTTCCTGGAGGCAAAAAGCTGCAGGTTTATATTTTTGGCTGAGAAGACCAAGTTCATTAAAATTAGCTCTAAAACCTCGACAATTCCACTGTATTATATTATTTTTCTGTGTGTTATCCATATTAGATTGGAGATTGGGATGGTGGACGTATGGGCGATATAGCCCCAGTTTGTTTCTTCGGTGAGTTTTTTCTTGGGGACTTATTCTGAGAGGGGTAAGAGCTCGAACGTCTCATCAATACATTCACCGACCTCCATCGCTTCAAGGCCTTCAAACCTGTTGCGGGTCACAGGGTCTTGAAGTGCCTTAGGTGTTCTCTCTGAGAACTGTTTTTGTTTTTCAATTTTATTTTTGTTTCTAGCTTTCTTCTCTGACTCTGACTTAGATTTTGTGATTCCGGTTTAGGTTTAGTTTGGTCATTTTTTTGTTCAGATTTTGTTTCCTTTACTTTGTCTTCTGGGTAAATTTTTTCCTGTTTTTTCTGCAGATTCGTTTTTGATTTTTCCTGTGGTGTTGTTGTTGAGTAGCTGATGGTGTCTGTGTTGATTTAGGTTCTACTTTGTCTGAATGCTGTATTGTAAAGGTCTGTAATAAAGATGGAATGGCGCTATTGCTGAGCCATGTCCACGGTGTCTGACATTCGACCGATCGTGTTGGTAATTTTTTTTTCGATGTTGTGGCATATTTAGGAGTTGATATACTCATGCCAGGCATGGATGACACAATGTCTCTGGCTTCTTTGAAACTAATTTGTTCTTCACATTTGATTTTTTGTATTGTCTTTTCTTTTTTCCAGACAGGGCAATCCTTCGAAGAAGACATATGATTGCTCTGACAATTAATACATTTATTTGTTGTAGTTTCACATCATACTGAACTATTTCTAATCTCCCAAATGCGCGAAAAAACTCGTTAAGACAGTCATCCAATTTACTATAGCGATCAATGGAGAAAAATAATAAATTCCTATTTTCTAGAAAATAAGACTTATCTAAATATAGACGGACATATGGTCATATTCTATATAAAATTCTCTTTAATATGGCATAAAATTCTTTTTGATTAAAATGTGTTTTGATGTTTCCATTTTCATTTTAATTTTTCACAATTTATTCCCGTACATTGCCATTTAAATAGGTTGAAAATTGTCGACTGGGGTTACTTCAAAGTTAAAAATATATAATAAATCGTGAATACACAATATAGACGGACATACCATGAAGTAGATAAAACTCTAAATATTGTTTTGGTATAAAAATGTAGCATGTGTGTTATTGCTTTAATGTTTCCATTTAACTTTAAAAAATTGTGATTTTGTGTTTTATGTCGAACGCTTGCTCAGTTAAAGATTATCTCTATCAATGACTTAGCCGTGGGATAGTACACGCCTATTTTCTATAGACTCGGACACATAAGCTGTCTTTACTCGCATTAGTGATATTGCATATGATTATAACAATTTAGATTATAAGAATAGGTATGTTTTTAAAACAATAAGATGAAATTTGAATGGTTGTCCGCTTTCAATGGTAGTAAATCCTTTGATGTGTTGTGTTTATTTAGCAATTACTCCATAACAGGTAGCAACTGTATATATAACACTCAAACACCCATAAGCTGCATTAGAAGTCCCCTATCCTTGCTACGGGTTTCATCTACTTCACAATATATATTTCTGAGAACATGGCTGGACGTTCACTTCGTGCGCATAAACATATAGACTGGAAGATATTATCTGAAGGAGAAGCACTACCGAGACCTGAACGTTTAGATTCCAAAAGAATTGTCTTAGATTCTACTTTTGAAGTCGAAAGATTTTTGTCAAGAAAAAGAGAAAACAATGTAAGTTAATTTTTAATTCTCTACCCATCCTGACCGTCATTTTTAAAAAAAAATCATAAATTGTGTACATGCAATTTTAATGAATCCCGTGTTACAGTGAGGTGCTGAAGAGGCGGGGTTGGTGAAAAAAATCTTTGCTGTTTGTATACACCCCCCCCCCCTCTCTCTCTCTCTCTCTCTTCGTTATGTTGTCAAAGGTTCAACAATATATATTTTGATTGACAGAGCTCTCTGAGCACTGTCAATCAAAATATAAATTGTTGAAAATTTGGCAAACACCATATATATGAAATAGTATATAGTAAATATAGCACTCGACAGCACTGGCAGATTTGAATGGTGGAGGTGGAAATCTAGGTTCACTCACAGACTATATATATATATATCCATATCAAAGCAAGTGAATATTAAACATTTGTATATAATTAACTATAAATTGAATCATTTGTCAGTGAATATTGAAAGTGAGAAAAGAGCTGTATGAATAAAAATTAAAATGTGGTAAAATGCCACATCATTGCATATGGGGTTGGGGGAACGTTCGGGGATGGGGGAACGTCCGGATGGGTGGGGAACGTCCGGGAGAGCAAATGTCCCACACCCATATATATACGCATTTTTCTTTGCCAAGGTAATCGTTTTTCTAGGGACACGGGTAGTCATTATTGTTACAAAAACACTGACTGCATCAAATAGACAGGTAATTATGTCACAGGTAGAAGAAAGAACAACCGTTTTTGTCTTACGCGTTCTCAGGGTGATAATTTAAGCCATTTTCCCAACCATGGAGAAAAGTTCTGATCCACTTTTCACTGATTTGTGAAAAACCTTAATTTCAAAAATATTGGTATGCATGTTTTCATATTTAGGGAAAATTTTGTTATTTAAAATCACACCAATTTGGATATCATTGTAACCGCCTCATTGACATCCACATTGGTGTGATTTTAGTGAACTGTTAAAGAATATTTTGAGCTGTTTTAGCCCTATTCTGGTTTATTTTTCTGGCCGTTATGGGTCGGTTTGTTAGGAATAGCAAAATTGGACAAAATTGGACCAGAGCTCCTCTCCTTAGATGCCGACCCAGGGCCTTCCTCAGCCAGGGTCCTCCGATTAGATGCCATGGCTTATTGTCATATCAGCGATGATAGGAAATGTAACGCTGCAGCAAATTTTGAGATAGCTGTACAGAAACGATTGAAATCAACGTCAAACCGATGCAGTGTGAATTTCGATGGCGATATCTTCCGCTATTGTTTCGGGCATCTAGAATCCTCATTGTTTTATAAAGACGATTTTCAGACACTTCCATTGTCAGAAGGGTGGTATTATCGGATCAACAAAAAAGGAAAGGGTGTTCAAATATCTTTTCCTGTCAGGGTTATATTCAGACTGTGCATGAAAAATAAATTTATAATTTTAGACAATGTTGTTACTGAAATAACCGTTCCCACTGAAACGCTAATTATGATTTCAGCAGTGGATGGTCTAAACACCGAGCGACACTCTTTGACTACACGTGACTCTATATATTCTAGGCTCTCTGATCCATAAGACAATGTCAGACAATCTTAATAACGTGGCAATAACCAAATTCAAGAATAGGGTAGAGATCGGTGAACATTCACCCTGCATTCAGCGACGGATTTCAGAAAACCCTCAGCTGGCGCTAACAGTATCACTCAACAGTTCATTTTATAGGGAGTTGAAAAATGCCAAGGATCAATTTCCGAATTTTACATATATTGATATTATCAATACTCAGGTCACGTCTTTCCAACTCAGGTTCACTGAGCGGCTGGAAACCAGGTTTATCGATAATGTCAATAGTGTGATGCGGAAATATAAAGTTTTGAGAGGTCGTAAACGATATAATTTTGACACTTCTGTACATAAAACAGCAATATTCTGCCATGAGGTTGAAAATGTAGTAGACTTGAATTTTAAACTTAGCACATTTTCAATTGAAAACGTTCAGTTAGAACAAAAATGTGTGTCGTTGTTTAGTAGTCTACAGGAAGAAACTGAACGATTGAAAAACGAGAAGAATAGGATTGCCAAATTGGAGCGATCTGTTGAAAAGCTCCAATCTGAAAATCCTAGGCTTCTCAATTACATAAAGGAGTTGCACAAAACGGTTGTTACTCCAAACAATGGTCAGAAAATTGACGGCTTATCTTATACAAACAGGGTAAAAAAAATTACGGAATTAAAATCAAAATCAGTCAAAGCACTTTGGTTTGCTGAGACGTATGGCCTTTTACCCAAGTTACTGGTATATCAAGATCAATCAGGTAAAGATATTAACATAGATTTTGCTGCACTCAACATAGAAACTTCTCATGATTATTCTCTTTTGGCATATGAGGAAAAAGAAAAATTGAAAAAACTGTATATTTTGGAAAAATTCAATATCAGTGACAAATCCTATCACGAAATTACCATGCTATATGATCAACTGCCTAGGAAATATCTTATTGTTCAATGTAGGGAAAAAATAATTCTTTGTATCACATTGAAAGAACGTCTGGAAATATACCAGGCTGTTATGTGAGTATTCAAACAGAAATCAGTCGTGTGATAGAAGACAACTGGTGTATGTTTGAAAACTCCAGACGCCTAAAAATTAAATTATCTGGTGATGGGTCAAAGGTTAGTAGAATTTCTAATTTTATAGTGCTCTCATTTTCGGTAATTAAAGAACAACGTGCATTATCATCCTTGGATCAAAATGTATTTTGTATAGTAAACTGTTCAGAAGATTATGAAAATGTATCTTCTGCTTGCAAGCCAGTTTTTGATGAGATCAACACACTCATTGAAAAGGGCGACATTTTAGTAAAGGGTAAAAAGTTTGAGCTGGAATTCTTTTTAGGAGGTGACGTCAAATTTATACAAATTATCCTGGGGATGAACAATTGTTTGGCAACATATTCGTGCCCCTGGTGCAAAGTGAATAAACGCGAAAGAGATGATTTTAGCAAAGCTGGAGATTTTTATCACAAACCCCCATTAGTAAGAACTACGGAGAACATGGCTGAGGACGCTTGTTGTAAGTCACATGGTGTGAAACACCCTCCCCTTATTAAAATTAACCCTGATCACATTGTACCAGATGAACTTCACCTCCTACTAAGAATATCAGACAAACTTTTGAAAAATCTCATTTTGGACGCAAAAACGTTGGATGATAAAAACAAAGTCAGAGGAGAGCCTGTAAAATGTCTCGATGATCTGGTGGAAAAAATTAGGGATTGTGGTGTGTCTTTTAACATTTGGACCAAAAAGGGAACAGACGGTGAGATGGAATGGACCTCCCTTACAGGTTCTGATTACAAAAAAATGTATGAAAAATTACCCTATAGGTTGCTATTTAGCATACACCACGATACACACGATAAAACTGCTAGGTTGTGGCAGGAATTCTATATTTTATACAACTTTGTAACAATTGGTATTGAAGGTGTTGAACTTGATAAGGTTTTCGAAAAAGCTAAATCTTGGGCTCTTTCATATTGTGAACTGAGCTCGGCCCGGCAGGGTTATGCGTCTGTAACACCTTACATCCACATTTTAGTATATCATATTCCGTATTTTGTGTCGAAGTATGGCCCACTGATTAATTTCAGTGGCCAGGGAATAGAAAAGGTGAATGACGATGTAAAAACAATACATCAAAAGAAATCAAATAAATTTGATGCAACCGTCGATGCGCTAAAGGTGCGAAAAAGATTGGAGCATCTCCAATCAAGAGGTTTGTCGCGTGTAAAGCGAAAATATGAAAAAAGAAAAATTGAATATTGGGAGGACCAAATACAAGTGAACAGGTCAACAAGAAAACAGCGTATTTCTATTGAGATGCAAGAGGCAAATAAAACAAACGGGTCGGAATGTTCAGTAGATGTAAATAGAATGACAGAAGTCGAACTAAAAAAGGAATTAAAAAAGCTGGGCATTCAAACAAAATTAAGAAAAAAGGAGAAGCTATTGGCCCTTTTACTTCAACATACTGGAAAGTGAATTTGTTGAAGTGAACTATACCTCGTGTCATCCCAATATTGCATCTATACCTACCATGAAACCACAAAACTTAATACCCACATACCCTCTCTCTCGCTCTTGATTATATATATATATATATATATATATATATATATATATATATATATATATATATATATATATATATATAACTATGTAAACAACATTTCGGCAACTTCTTGTCATTTGGGCAACTTGCGTCATTTGGGCAACCTCAGAGATATTCATCAATATATTTGTCACAAACGACTATATTTATTAAAACATCTCTTATCACTTCTATTTTATCAATAAATAATGCATTTGTGTATTAAAATTGAAAATATATGCATTTTTAAAAGATATATGATTTTGCGTTGCCCAAATCCGGTTGCCTTAATGTTGGTTGCCTAAAGGTCAGAAAGTGTTTACTATATAAACGTCCTTTGGGCAACATTCTGTATATATTTATTTTCATATGGGAGTCATTCAGGCAACGTTATATATATGTTCGCTTTCTATATGAACGTCATTCAGGCAACGTTTTGCATTATTATCAATAATAAATAGACGACATCTAAATAACAAGTATTTGTTTTTTAAAAGTGCGAAGTGGATCAGAATCTTGAATATCTGTCACAAATACAACATCAGAGTCGCATTTGCGAAGTGCAATCATTCCTTGATCAGCACAGTGAACTTCAAATTGAAAGATCACGAGGACGGTTCGCTCATGATCCTCATTCCTCAACTGCAATGTGGCCTTATACAAGGCTCTTGGTGTCATTTGCCAATGTGAGGTGTGGTGGCATTGTTTACTAATGCACAGAGCATGACAGTACAGTATGTGGTGATATATTTGGCTTCTGACACTGTCAACCCCGTTTCCACCGAAATAAAATGTTGGAGAGTCTGATAGTTACTCGCCCCAGTTCAGTGGTTTCCTCGGTCTTATAAAGGAGTTCCTCGTTCTGCAGTGTACCGTGCGTTTTTACCGAGAGGAAATACATTGTCCATTTTTGCGAGGGGTGGTGGCTCTCCGAGCACAGCCAGCTACTTTAGATACTTTTGACGAGCGGCCTCAACTGCGATTGTCTGGGGGGCTTCTATTGAGTGGGGCTCGTGAGATACACAACGAAGGTCCCACTTTGGGCCCAGGTTTCAATAAAATCCTTATCTTGAGAGCCTGTAATCGTCTCAAAGATAAGAGATGATTCACGTGAACACGATTTGGGGTCATTGGCATGAAAACCAGTATGCGTTGGTGCTTCGCTAACGCATCCACAATTCACAGGAGGATGGGAAATTTAAGAAAAATATGCATTTTGGCCGGATTTAAAAAAAAACACATCTTGTGAGCACGGAGTGACCCAAATGGCAACAAATACCATGTTTATCGTTATTTGGACTTGTTCGGAGAAAAGCACAGAGAGACTGAAATCCGGTTAAACGTCATTTGGGCAACGTGTTGTATATATTTTTATCATATGGGAGTCATTCAGGCAACGTAATATATATGCTCGCTTTCTATATGAACGCCATTCAGGCAACGTTTTGCATTATTATCAATATTAAATAGACGACATCTAAATAACAAGTATTTGTTTTTTAAAAGTGCGAAGTGGATCAGAATCTTGAATATCTGTCACAAATACAACATCAGAGTTGCGTTTGCGAAGTGCAATCGTTCCTTGATCAGCACAGTGAACTTCAAATTGAAAGATTACGAGGTCGGTTCGCTCATGATCCTCATTCCTCAACTGCAATGTGGCCTTAAACAAGGCTCTTGGTGTCATTTGCCCATGTGAGGTGTGGTGGCATTGTTTACTAATGCACAGAGCATGACAGTACAGTATGTGGTGATATATTTGGCTTCTGACACTGTCAACCCCGTTTCCACCGGAATAAAATGTTGGAGAGTCTGATAGTTACTCGCCCCAGTTCAGTGGTTTCCTCGGTCGTATAAAGGAGTTCCTCGTTCTGCAGTGTACCGTGCGTTTTTACCGAGAGGAAATACATTGTCCATTTTTGCGAGGGGTGGGGGCTCTCCGAGGAGAGCCAGCTACTTTAGATACTTTTGACGAGCGGCCTCAACTGCGATTGTCTCGGAGGCTTCTATTGAGTGGGGCTCGTGAGATACACAACGAAGGTCCCACTTTAGGCCCAGGTTTCAATAAAATCCTTATCTTGAGAGCCTGTAATTGTCTCAAAGATAAGAGATGATTCGGGTGAACACGATTTGGGGTCGTTGGCATGAAAACCAGTATGAGTCGGTGCTTCGCTAACGCATCCCCAATTCACAGGAGGATGGGAAATTTAAGAAAAATATGCATTTTGGCCGGATTTAAAAAAAGACCACATCTTGAGAGCACGGAGTGACCCAAATGGCAACAAATAACATGTTTATCGTTATTTTACTTGTTCGGTGAAACGCAGACAGAGACTGAAATCCGGTTAAACGTCATTT
The DNA here is from genome assembly GCA_031216915.1 of Pictodentalium vernedei. NCBI lineage: Eukaryota > Metazoa > Mollusca > Scaphopoda > Dentaliida > Dentaliidae > Pictodentalium > Pictodentalium vernedei. The sequence continues at coordinate 85,630,943 of CM062297.1, read as the reverse complement.
GCGCAACGTGTTGCATATATTTTTATCATTTGGGAGTAGGTTAGGCAACGTTATATATATGTTAGTTTTCTAAATGAACGCCTTTCACACAACGTTTTGCATTTTATCAATTTTAAATAGACTACATCTAAACAACCAGTATTTGTTTTTTTTTCTATGTGCGAAGTGGATCAGAATCTTGAATATCCTTCACAAATGGAATGTGAGAGTCGAGTTAGTGAAGCGCAATGGTTCATTGATGGCACAGTGATTTTAAAATTGAAAGCTCACGGTGACTGTTCGCTGATGATCCTCATTCATCATCTGCCATCCGTGAGCCCTTAGACACGGTTCTTGGAGTCTTTTTCCCATGTACTATGTGGTACCATTGCGTACTAATGCACAGAGCACAACAGAACAGCATGCGGGGTACACTGGCTTCTGACACTTTCAACACGGTATCCACCAGATTAAAATGTTGGGGAGTCTAATAGTTACTTGTCACAGCTCGGTTGTTTTTTCGGCTGCGTTAACCAGCAAAATAGTCGCGTTCGAGTGTATGTATGCGTGCCAATGGTTCAAATGAAAGTGTCAATGACACTTTAGCATAACCTGACTTTGTGTTGTGTTTTGTGAAATGGATAATGTTGTCTATGAATTGATTATGAAATACGACAAGAAGTTTGATAAATGAGAATATGTTAATTTCTGTTCCCTGTATGCTATGTTTCCAATAAGAATAGTTCGAAGTTTAGACTGTACTGAAGAAATGAGGCCTGGGTTAATGTGGCACTCAGTTAATGCATGGCGACCAAAGTTACCAAGTTTCAGTAAACTTATTCCAAAACAAGCCATTTTACCAGGTTGCAATGAACTCCCTTGTTAAATATAGCTCGAAGACGTTGCTGAAGGAATCTAGTTCACACGACAGCTCGGCGGTCACGATTGGCCGATCATGCCCAAAATAGGAAAGACTCACTTAGAGATCATACCGCGTTATTCTACCAACTTGCAATGGAATCCTTTCACAAAAACAACCTGTAGACAGTACTAAAGGAATATAGGTCAACTGACCAGGCGGGATAACGGCTGAACGATCGCGACCAAAACAGAGCAGACTCATCTAAACGTTATACCGAGTTATCCGTCCAAGTTAACATGAAATCGCTTAACAAATATGAACTGTAGACTGTGCTAACAAATCTACGTCATAGGCGTCGATCATGAAATTATACTGAGTCATCCTACAATTTTGCAATGGAATTCCCTTAATAAATGCAATCTGTAGACTGGGCCAAAGAAATCTAGGTAACGCGCCTCTGCGATAGTCACGGTTGACTGAACCCAACCAAACAGGACGTTCTGCTCCAGTAATTACGCAGAGTCATCTTACGACGTTAAAATATAATCCCTTCATAAATATGACCTGTGGAGTGTGGTAAAGATTTTCGGGCTTCGGGACTTGTAGCCGTCACGGTGGACCGATCGCTATCAAAAAGGCGCGTTCTTGTCTAGACATCATACGGAGTCACCCTATAAAGATTCAATGAAATCCCTTCCTAAATACGACCTTTAGACTATGTTAAAGTTTTTCGGGCTTCGGGCTTCGGACCCGCGTAGCCGTCAGGGTTGACCGATCACGACTAAAATAGGACGTTCTCGTCTAGACATTATACTGAGTCTTTGTACCGAGTTACGATGAAATCCCTTCATAAATACGACATTTGGACTGTACTAAAAGTTTTTGGGTTTCAGCCTCGGGCATTTAACACGGCGTACTGATGCGAAAAAAAGGGGGAAGTCTCACCCCGACCTGACCGTGAACCCACATATGGAATTTTGTGATGATTTGACAAGTACTACGAGGTGTAGACTGTGGAAAAGAAAATCTGAACAGACTGACAGACAGATTGACTTCCGTACGAGTGGTGGTAATAGCTTATCTTGACATTGTCAAGTTCAGTTATAAAGCAGTATGAACTAACGATCCACTAGAACAAATTATATGGCATGTGGATGCTATGCCAAAGTAAAATGGCAAAACAAGCAGGAAAACATATTTTATGCACTTCAGCAAGCGTAAGCTATCGTCCCTTCATTAATTCCTACTGAAAGTGAAATCATGAAAAATATGGCTGAAGATAAGTGGTGCTCGAAATATTCCCCACAATATATCCGGTAAGTACAGACACCTGTCGATGTATCTGCCGAGGAACCTGCTCACAGATTGATTTGGGATTAAGTTGGCAGACTGGTTGGCGAGTGGATTTCATCTGGTCAACATGCCCATAGCGCGTTGAGGATACACCATTCAGTAAAGAGAGTGCTTTCGCGTACAAAGCACTCCGCATTCTAACGAGGGCTGGGTGCACTGTTCACTCTCAAAAACTCATTCAACTGCGCTCCCTCATAGTAAGACGCTCATCTTCTGAAGAGAGTATTAGTTACTGTCGTGGCTTTCCCGCTCATGGTTAGCTATCTCGACCTTACCTTCCACTTTGGTAAGAGGAAGACCTCGCCTAGAAGTACGGTCCGTGTTCTGATGAAAAAACCCTCACCTAAAATGCACAGTTCGTGATCAAAATCGGTGAAGCTCTCGTCTCTCTGTTTATGAAATGAAATACAAGAACTGATAACTGAGAATATGTTAATTTCTATTCTCTGTTTGCTATGTTTGGAATAAGAATAATTTAAGGTTTAGACTGTGCTGAAGAAGTGAGGCCTGAGTATAAATTATTTCAAAAAGAGTCATCCTACCAAGTTCCAATGAAATTCCTTTATAAATATAACTCGCAGACATTGCCAAAGGAATCTAGGTCACATGACAGCTCGGCGGTCACAGTTGGCCGATCATTACCAAAATAGGAGAGTTCCATCTAGATATCATACCAAGTTATCCTACGTCACGGCTGATCAATTTTGCAATATCATACCAAGTTATCCTACGTCACGGCTGATCAATTTTGCAATGACAAAGCTTTATTAAATGCAATTTGCAGACTGTGCTAAAGGAATCTAGGAAACGCCCCATGCGGCCGTCACGGTTGACTGAAACCGACCAAAAGGTTCTCATCTCGACATTATACAGAGTCATCCAACGAAGTTAAAATCAAATACCTTCGTAAAAACGACCTGTCGACTGTGGAAAACATGTTCGGGCTTCGGGCCCGCGTAGCTGTCAAGGTGGGCCGATCGAGACCAAAAGGGGACGTTTTCTTCCTTCTGCACATTATACGGAGGAATCGTCGTACAAAGTTACAATAAAATCACTTTATAAATACTACCTGTAGGGTGTGTGAGTGGTTTTCGGGCTTCGGACCACGTAGCCGTTACGGCCGATCGGTCGCGACCAAAAGTGGACGTTCTCATCTAGACATTCGAAGTTTTCCCACCAAGTTACAACGAAATCCCTTCATAAATTCGACCTGGGAGCTGTACTGAATGTTTTCGTGTTTCAGGCTCCGACAGCCGTCACAACTGACCGATCACGGCCAGAAGTGGACATTGTCATCCGGAAAGGACCTTAAACCAGCATGTGAACATTCGCGAGGATCCGAGTAGAACTGTGGAGTGTAACCTATGCTAAAGTAAATGTAAACAGACTGACAGACTTCCACACGCGTGATGGAAATAATAGCTTATCTTGACTTTGTCAAGTTGAGCTAAAAATCCGTATGAACCTACGATCCACTGAAGCAAATATAGATGGGATGTGGTGCAAGGCCAAAGTAAAAGGGCAAAAAAAACCTGAACAGTTGTTTCATACATTTTAGTAAACGTAACCGATCTTCCCATCATCAATTCCTACTGAAACTGGTATCAGGAAAAATATGGCTAAAGATGGATGGTGCTCGAAATATTTCCCACGATATAGCCGGTAAGTACAGACACCTGTCGGAGTAAATGTCGGGGAATCTGCCCACACATTGATTTGAGATTAATTTGGTAGACTGGTCTGCGAGTGAATTCCATCTGGTCAAATTGCTCCATACCGCGTCGAGGATACACCACTCAGTGAAGAGAGAGTGTCTTCACATCTACACATACAACCGGTATAGGTTTATGACCCGACAGATAACCCGCCCTACCCAAGCATACACATACCCTCAGTCAAACACACCAACATCTGTCCTTGTTTACTTGAGTTTAAATGAAGAACGTACTATTGGACGAAACTAAATATTTTACAATAACAAACAGAGAAATTTATTATAAATGAAGAAGATTGGTCTGTTACAGGGTGGTTATTTAGCACTGTCCACAATACATCAAAGGGAGGGGGGGGGGTGGTGGATCGTACAAAATCGGGTCGTTTTCACTCAACACAGTGGATGTGGGTTATTTTGTAGCCTAACTGATTTAAGAGTATAATTCTGCAGTGAGCCGTGGGTGAGCTTTCAAATAATGAAGGTCCCACTTTAGGCCCAGGTTTCAATAAACTCCTTATCTTGAGAGCCTGTAGTTGTCTCAAAGATAAGAGATGATTCAGGTGAACACGATTTGGGGTCACTGGCATGAAAACCAGTATGCGTCGGTGCTTCGCTAACGCATCCACAATTCACAGGAGGATGGGAAATTTAAGAAAAATATGCATTTTGGCCGGATTTAAAAAAGACCACATCTTGTGAGCACGGAGTGACCCAAATGGCAACAAATCACATGTTTATCGTTATTTGGACTTGTTCGGAGAAAAGCAGACAGAGACTGAAATCCGGTTAAACGTCATTTGGGCAACGTGTTGTATATATTTTTATCATATGGGAGTCATTCAGGCAACGTAATATATATGCTCGCTTTCTATATGAACGCCATTCAGGCAACGTTTTGCATTATTATCAATATTAAATAGACGACGTCTAAATAACAAGTATTTGTTTTTTAAAAGTGCGAAGTGGATCAGAAGTTTGAATATCTGTCACAAATACAACATCAGAGTTGCGTTTGCGAAGTGCAATCGTTCCTTGATCAGCACAGTGAACTTCAAATTGAAAGGTTACGAGGTCGGTTCGCTCATGATCCACATTCCTCAACTGCAATGTGGCCTTAAACAAGACTCTTGGTGTCATTTGCCCATGTGAGGTGTGGTGCCATTGTTTACTAATGCACAGAGCATAACAGGACAGTATGTGGTGATATATTTGGTTTCTGACACTGTCAACCCCGTTTCCATCGGAATAAAATGTTGGAGAGTCTGATAGTTACTCGCCCCAGTTCAGTGGTTTCCTCGGTCTTATAAAGGAGTTCCTCGTTCTGCAGTGTACCGTGCGTTTTTACCGAGAGGAAATACATTGTCCATTTTTGCGAGGGGTGGGGGCTCTCCGAGGAGAGCCAGCTACTTTAGATACTTTTGACGAGCGGCCTCAACTGCGATTGTCTGGGGGGCTTCTATTGAGTGGGGCTCATGAGATACACAACGAAGGTCCCACTTTAGGCCCAGGTTTCAATAAAATCCTTATCTTGAGAGCCTGTAATTGTCTCAATGATAAGAGATGATTCACGTGAACACGATTTGGGGTCATTGGCATGAAAACCAGTATGCGTCGGTGCTTCGCTAACGCATCCACAATTCACAGGAGGATGTGAAATTTAAGAAAAATATGCATTTTGGCCGGATTTAAAAAAAACACATCTTGTGAGCATGGAGTGACCCAATTGGCAACAAATAACATGTTTATCGTTATTTGGACTTGTTCGGAGAAAAGCACAGAGAGACTGAAATCCGGTTAAACGTCATTTGGGCAACGTGTTGTATATATTTTTATCACATGGGAGTCATTCAGGCAACGTTATATATATGTTCGCTTTCTATATGAACGCCATTCAGGCAACGTTTTGCATTATTATCAATATTAAATAGACGACATCTAAATAACAAGTATTTGTTTTTTAAAAGTGCGAAGTGGATCAGAATCTTGAATATCTGTCACAAATACTACATCAGAGTTGCGTTTGCGAAGTGCAATCGTTCCTTGATCAGCACAGTGAACTTCAAATTGAAAGATTACGAGGTCGGTTCGCTCATGATCCTCATTCCTCAACTGCAATGTGGCCTTAAACAAGGCTCTTGGTGTCATTTGCCCATGTGAGGTGTGGTGCCATTGTTTACTAATGCACAGAGCATGACAGTACAGTATGTGGTGATATATTTGGCTTCTGACACTGTCAACCCCGTTTCCACCGGAATAAAATGTTGGCGAATCTGATAGTTACTCGCCCCAGTTCAGTGGTTTCCTCGGTCGTATAAAGGAGTTCCTCGTTCTGCAGTGTACCGTGCGTTTTTACCGAGAGGAAATACATTGTCCATTTTTGCGAGGGGTGGGGGCTCTCCGAGGAGAGCCAGCTACTTTAGATACTTTTGACGAGCGGCCTCAACTGCGATTGTCTGGGGGGCTTCTATTGAGTGGGCTCGTGAGATACACAACGAAGGTCCCACTTTAGGCCCAGGTTTCAATAAAATCCTTATCTTGAGAGCCTGTAGTTGTCTCAAAGATAAGAGATGATTCGGGTGAACACGATTTGGGGTCGTTGGCATGAAAACCAGTATGAGTCGGTGCTTCGCTAACGCATCCCCAATTCACAGGAGGATGGGGAATTTAAGAAAAATATGCATTTTGGCCGGATTTAAAAAAAGACCACATCTTCAGAGCACGGAGTGACCCAAATGGCAACAAATAACATGTTTATCGTTATTTTACTTGTTCGGTGAAACGCAGACAGAGACTGAAATCCGGTTAAACGTCATTTGCGCAACGTGTTGCATATATTTTTATCATATGGGAGTAGTTTAGGCAACGTTATATATATGTTAGTTTTCTAAATGAACGCCTTTCACACAACGTTTTGCATTTTATCAATTTTAAATAGACTACATCTAAACAACCAGTATTTGTTTTTTTTCAATGTGCGAAGTGGATCAGAATCTTGAATATCCTTCACAAATGGAATATGAGAGTCGAGTTAGTGAAGCGCAATGGTTCATTGATGGCACAGTGATTTTAAAATTGAAAGCTCACGGTGACTGTTCGCTGATGATCCTCATTCATCATCTGCCATCCGTGAGCACTTAGACAAGGTTCTTGGAGTCTTTTTCCCATGTACTATGTGGTACCATTGCGTACTAAGGCACAGAGCACAACAGAACAGCATTCGGGGTACAC